>CM076899.1:14211258-15433356 GCA_039519145.1 Kokia cookei | reverse complement strand
GGTTTACTTGGGTTGAGAATTGGGTTTTTAAAAGGTTTGGGTTTGGTTTTTAAAATTGGGTAAATTATAGCTTGGGCTAAGGCACTTTTAGATCCCAAATTATAACACACCCAGAGCAACACTAGGGTTTGGCTCCCCCTTTCCAAATGGTGCCGACAACACACTACCTCATTGACGTCCGACCACCACACTCAACAAGAAAACACACCCCGATTTCAAGCCACAACCCAATTTCATAACTTTCCAAACCAAAAATGTCGAAAAACAATGAAGCAAATCACACAAAAAGGCCGAAAGTCCCTTTGTCCACAACACACGAATGGCGACGGCTAAAAAACCAAAAGAGAGGGGTTTTGTTCGCACAAAAGCAAGGAGGAGATTGACGTTGGTGGTGTCGAACAAGCACAGAGGGAGGACTTCGTCAGAGGTGATCGAAAAAGGTAGAAAAGGGAGCTTTTGGAGAGATTTTGGCAGCAACAAAAATTAAAAGGAAACATAAGAGTCAAAAAGGGTTAAGGGTGGCTTAAATACCCTTTGAAAAGGAAAATTTAATCAGAGGTCCCTGGGTTTCCTAAGATTTTCGATTTAACCCATAAGTTTTACGTAAATTACAAACTAGTCCTAAATTACACAATTTAACCCAACAATTTAATAATTTCTCAACTAAGACCTACTGATTCAATTAGGGAGTTACAACTCTCCCCTTCTTAAAAGAAATTTCGTCCTCGAAATTTACCTGGACTAAAAAGATGTGGATATTATGCCTTGATGACTGCTTTGGGTTCCCAAGTAGCCTCCTCATAACCATGGTTACGCCACAAAACCTTAACCATATTAATGGTCTTCCTCCTAAGAACCTTTTCATCCTGAGCAATGATCTCAATCGATTTCTCCTTAAAACTCAAGTTTAGACGAACCTCAATCTCCTCAATTGGCATAATGTGAGACGGGTTCGACCGATAACGCTCAATTTAGAGACATGAAAGACATCATGAATCCTCTTAAGCTCAGGCGGTAACTCAAGTTGATTGACAACTGGTCCCATGCGACGAAGTACCCGAAAAAGATCGATAAAACGAGGACTCAACTTGTCATTCCGTCCAAATCTAAGCACTTTCTTCCAAGGAAACACTTTTTAGAAAACCTTATCATCCACACTGAACTCAATATCCCGACACTTCTGATCGACATAAAACTTCTGCCTGTCAAAAGTAGCCTTAAGCCTCTCATGAATCAATTGAACAGTCTCCTCAAACTCGCGAACAATATCTGCTCGCAATAATTGATACTCAATCAACACAGTTCAACCAATAGGGGTGCGACACTTGTGCCCATACAAAGCATTGTAAGGAGCCATCTTAATATTGGCTTGATAACTGTTATTGCAAGCGAACTCAGTCAGTGGTAAGAAATCCTCTCAACTACCTTGATACTCAATCACACAACTCCTCAACATATATTCCAAAACCTGAATCACCCACTCGGACTGACCATCAGTTTGTAGATGGTAAGCAATACTAAAGTTTAACTGAGTACCCAAAGCACGGTGCAAGGATTCCTAAATTCTTGAAGTAAACCTCGGATCTCGATCAGAGACGATGGACAAAGGCATTCCATGAAGATAAACAATCTCTAAAATGTAAAGTCGAGCTAACTTACTTAAAAGATAATCGACCCTTACTGGAATGAAATGTGTGAACTTAGTAAGTCGATCCACAACACCCACACTGAATCTTTCTTGGACAGTGTTAAAGGAAAACCACTCACAGAATCCATAATCACCCTTTCTCATTTCCACTGAGGAATCTTAATCGGTTGAAGTAATCCAGAAGGACACTGGTTCTCGGCCTTAACTTTCTGGCAAGTCAGACACTTCGACACAAAATCTACAACATCCCTTCGAACCCTTCCACCAATACCTGTCATGAAGATTCTTATACATCTTATCTCCGCCATGATGTATGGAATAAGGGCTATCATGTACCTCACGGAGAATAGTCTGCTTAATCTTAGAATCCCTCGGAACACAATATCGACCCTCAAAGCATAAAATACCATTCTGATCCATAAAAAGGTCTATAGATGTACCTTTCTCCACCTTTCTCATACGGTGCTTAAAATACAAATCATTAGCTTATTCAGCCTTAATCTCCGAGAGTAAAGTGAGAATAACTCGGAGTTCAACTAAAAGACTGTCATTCTCAAACAAGCTTATCCTGACAAACAAATCCCTCAGCCTAGTCACAAAACTACGACTTAAGGCATCCGCAACCACATTAGCCTTATCAGGGTGATACTCAATCTCACAATCGTAATCCTTAAGGAGTTCTAACCAACGACGCAGCCTCAAATTAAGCTCCTTTTGAGTAAGCAAATAATTCAAGCTCTTATGATCAGTGAAGATATAACACTTCTCCCCATAGAGATAGTGTCTCAAAATTTTAAGAGCAAAGATTATCGCAACAAGCTCAAGATCGTGAGTAGGATAATTAATCTCATACAGTTTCAATTACCGAGAAGCATAAGCTATAACCTTTCCCTCTAGCATTAGCACACATCCCAATCCAGTGTGAAAAGCGTCACTGTAGACAGTATAAGCTTTCTCAGGCTCGGGTTGGATCAAAATCGGTGCTTGAGTCAACACATATTTCAACTTTTCAAAACTAGCTTCCTGAGCCTCAGTCCAAACAAATGGAACACTCTTCCTCAGAAGCTTAGTCAGAGGCATCGTAATAATTGAAAAACCCTCAACAAACCTCCGATGATATCCAGCTAAACCCAAGAAGCTACGAATCTCAGAAACATTCTTAGGTTGATTCTAGCCCATAATAGCCTTAATCTTCTTCGAATCTACACGAATACCCTCAGCAGAAACTATATGACCTAAAAACATCACCTCAGATAGCTAAAATTCACATTTGCTGAACTTAGCATAAACCTGCTTTTCTCTCAAGGTTTCCAGAACAACTTTTAGATGCTCATCATGTTAAACCTCAAACTTAGAGTATACCAAGATGTCATCTATAAAATCACCACAAATTGATCCAAGTAGAGTTAAAACACCCTATTCATCATGTCCATAAAAGTAGTAGGGGCATTAGTTAACCCAAAAGCCATTACAAAAAACTCATAGTACCCATAACGAGTTCGGAAAGCTGTCTTGAACACATCAGAGTCTTTCACCTTAAGTTGATAATATCCAAACCTCAAGTCAATTTTGGAGAACACAGTAGCTCCTCGAAACTGGTCGAATAAGTCGTCAGTACAGAGGCAAGGGGTATTTATTCTTAATTGTTAACTTGTTCAGTTTTCGATAGTCAATGCACAATCGAAGTGTTCCATCCTTCTTCTTTCAAACAGAATAGGCGCTCCCCAAGATGAAACAGTTGGTCGAATAAAACCTTTATCCAACAGCTTTTGCAACTGTACTTTCAACTCCTTGAGTTCCTTAGGTGCCATTCGATGAAATGTCATAGACACAGGAGTCGAACCATGATAGACCTCAATGCCAAACTCAACCTCATCACGTTTAGGTAGCACATTAAGCAACTCTTCTGGGGACACATTAGGAAAGTCCTTCACTACACAAATCTTTTCAATCCTCGAGTCTAATTGCCTTAGATCTACAATGTAAGCCAAATAAGTCATGGACCCCTTTCTAATCAACTTTTCGGCTTTAAGGTTGAGATCACATTAGAGAGAAAACCTTTACGTTCACCAACTAGGCTTATTTTTTGGTCATCAGAAGTTCTCAGAGTTGTCATTTTCTTCTCACAATCCAGATCAACTCGGTGCTTAGAAAGCTAACCCATACCAAGTATAAGGTCAAAGTCACTAAATGCCAACTCCAGTAAATCGACAGAAAGATTTCCCCTTGAATCTCTAAGAGAGTTGCGATATATTCTATTAACATCCACAGAGTTACCCACTAGACTTTGAACAGTTACCGCAGACTCAACATTTTTAACGGTAATCTTAAGACCCCAAGACACAATACTAGCCACATAGAAATGTGTCGAACCATTATCGAGCAAAGCAAAAAAAAAGAATAGAATGAACAGAGAAAGTAACTGCTATGACGTCAGGCTCATCATGATCCTCATGCCTCATAGTAGCATATACCAACCCAGGCTATCTCGCCTCAGATATATAACCTCGACCAGTCTGAATCGATCTACCTTTGTAGTTAAACCCGAAGCAACCAGTCTAACCCGTCCTCTACTCTTAGTAGGAGCCTGAACTGAAGCTTGAGACTGACTCTGCATAAAAGAACCAGTAGGAGGATGGGGACAATCTCTAAAGAAGTGATTTTGTGAATCGCACCTAAAACAAACCCCGATCTTTCTCTAACATTAGCCCCAATACCTTTTATTACAGTAGAAACAAAGATGCATGAGACGAGGTCTAATTGAACCACCAACACTATCGATAAGAGCTGCCAAAACTACAGACCTCATTATCGGCCAATTAGGTCGCCCTTCCTCTCTAGGGCCTCTTAACAGAAAGACCACCCGAAACAAGCTAAATTGATGGGACTGCTGGCTTCTTTCTGCGCTCCTTATCCTGACATCTCTAAGTCTTAGTACGAGCCTCCAAATGCTCAGTAAATCTGGCTCGACTAACCAAGTCACTGAATACTCTGTCGTGATGCATGTTGGCCAGTCACATTTCTCTTTTTCATTTGTCACCAACCCAGATGCATAACGGACCAACCTCAAAAACTCGATCTCATAGTCATTAATAGACATATTCCCCTATCTCAAGTTCATGAAGTCATCCCTACATTTGTCGAGAAACTCTTCACCCACATAACGATCCTGAAAAGACTCCCTGAAATAATCCCATGTAATCTGTCTAGTAGGAGTAGACTCTTTCACAGTGTCCTAATAATTTTGAGCTTACCCCTCAATAAAGAAACAACAGCTCTAACCTTCTGACCAGCAGGGTAATTCATCTCTACAAACAATCTCTGTAAAATCCTTCAGCCAATACTCAGCAATTGAAGGATTTGTACCAGTCCTACCTTCAAACACCTTTATCCTTGCAGCTATAAAATCAGTAGTAATAGGCCTCCTCAAACCCTCAAACTGACCCCCAACGGATCCATAAAGTAATCTCAATAACTCTCGATTAACCGTGACACTGTCCAACTCCACGATCTCACTGTCCTAAGTATCGGGCACATCTTTTTACAAAAGTTTCCTCAGTAGGTAAGTCTCCTCCAACAGTTATCTGACCCTCAACACCTACGACCAACTCACCCTCATCAACATGAGGCATCTCCTCCACATTTGCCTCAACTTCAAACACAAGAGTAGGGTCACTAACGACCCTAGCAGTACGACCTCGGCCTCGACCTTGATCGTGACCAGTCGTAAGCCTAACACTCTTACATGGTGGCATACAATTTATCTACATTAGTAAAGAGTACTAAAATGACTGTCCGTGAGTTGAACTCGACTCTGATACCATTAAATGTAACCCACTTTACCTGGTCCAGAGTGTTCGATCGGATCCAGAAGGTTATTTAAGTAATTTCACCCACACACAACTCGATAGTCCAAAATCATTTACAAAAAAAATATAAATATAAAGTCTATAATTAAATTAAAATAACATAATTAATATCTCTAAAATAAAAATACCAAAATTCCTAAAATAGAATGTATTTACAACCCTAATTATAAAAATAATTACAAAGTATATTAAAAACCCAAAATCAAAATAATTATAAGGTAAAATAATATGAAATAAGTCTGTAATAATGCCTGATACCGAGTCACCTAAATCCAGAATATTTGTAAAAGAACTGTAAGGATATGAGCTATAAAATATCTAGTGGTTTTTGGCATGCATACTAACTGTTTAATCATATATATATATATAACTAAAAAATTCAACCACAAAATCATGTAAAACACCACAAACTGACAATATATACTATCGTAAAATGATAAAAATGATAAAAATTTAATTTAACCCTTTATAATTTATAAAATTTTAAATTAATAATGATAAAATTACACATTGACCCTTAAAATAATAAAAAATTAATTTAACCCTTTAAAAATAATAAAAATATAAGCAAATTACATTTGTACTATCGTAAAAATATACAATTTAATTACGCCTAAAAAAATTTTCTGACTCCGCCACTAATTTTAGAGAGTTACCTATAATGAATATATGTAAATATAATTAAGGGAATTTTTTTTATGTTTTGTTTTTACCTTTGTATGAATTGTGATGCTATTGTTGTTCTTATTCAATGCTTGATACGCTCAATTATGTTATCTTTGTAATTTATAATCAAGTTAATTGATGTATTTTGTATTTAGGGTGGATATTATGAGATAAATTGATCATAAGTAGGATTAATTAAGGCTAAATAAGTGATTAATTAAACTAATCATGAAAGACTAAATATTTACAAAATTACCATTAGGTATAAATATGAAATTAAAGAAGAAAAATCACATTTTTCTTCTAATTTCTTCTTCTTCCTCACGGCTAAGACAAGAAAACCTAGGGTTTTCCATTAATGAACATTGAGCTTTGATTTGGGTAAGCAAACCTTGATCGTTTTTAGTAATTTTTATGTTTTCGAGTCCGTGTTAGCTTGATTTAGCTAATCTAATGACTAATTTGAGAATCTGTCAAATCTTGTGAATCTTATCAATATTGAATAAGCTTGTCTTTGAAAGTTTTTGATAGTTTTGGATGCTTGATGATTAGATTGGATCTTTTTGTAAAGTAATTTTTGATGAAATTAGAGTTTAGGGACTGAAATGCTAAATGGTGAAATTGGTTGCACTTTAGGTGAAATAAATGGATTGTAAGGACCTATATGAGATCATGGTATATTCGGATGGTATGAGTTGAAGGGAAAATGAGTATTTTGCATGTTTTGTGTTGAAAGGACTAGATTGAATAAAAAGAAAGTATTAAGGGTAAAATCATAATTTTCTCAAAAAGGAGCAAATTATGTTAAATGATTTGATTATGTGTTTTAAAGTGAAATTTGGATGAATTGTTGATTTAGATTACAATAGTGCCACGGATCGCGAAAAAGGGAAATTAGCAGAATAATCCCTAAAGTTTAGTCAAACTACATTTTCATACGATAAATTTTACATTTTACTGTCTAAAGATCGGATCATATCAAGGAAATCACACTATTGCGAAGCTCGTATGGTAGATTTTACATAACTTGGTCTTATGGCATGTACTAAAA
Organism: Kokia cookei; assembly: GCA_039519145.1. NCBI lineage: Eukaryota > Viridiplantae > Streptophyta > Magnoliopsida > Malvales > Malvaceae > Kokia > Kokia cookei. The sequence goes on along the minus strand of CM076899.1, from coordinate 15,426,122 downwards.
TGATGTTATATTTTGCTTTATGTACTTGGGTTGTTACAACTTTGTTATGTTGAGAATGTATTGTATTGATAAACTTGTGTTTTGGCATAATTCATGTGATTCTGCATACTTATTTTGGTAGAACCCATGGTTGTATTGGTAGAAGTACAGGGTAAGAGAGAAGTTGTTCACTGACTTGGATTGTATCGGTAAATGAATTACAAGTATCGGTAGTCATGTGATTAGAAGTATCGATAGTTTGCATACATGCATCGGTAGAAGTAGCAAGGTAGGATTTTCACCTCTCTAGAGTTTTTAGTATCGGTAGAAGTAAAACTTGTATCGGTAGAAGTTTCCAAAAATCATGGAAATGACATTTTTACCTTTGTTGAGTTGCAGTTATAATTATTTAGTGATTTATGATGTGTTATGTGCGTTTCTTTAAACAAAATAAGATTGAATGAAATGATAATAAAAGATGAACAGTGATAAATAAATAGTAAGACACCGAGACTCTGACCGACAATGATTTCGAGTTTTGGATGTTACATTTAGTGGTATAAAAGCTTACGATTTAGCCGTTTTTTGGATTACATTGACTGTGTGAAATGATCTAGAATACATGTCATTTGAACTTGTGATAGTGTGATATAGATGGATCCAATCTAACTACTGTTTTGTAGATAAAAAATTGCTTGATTCAGAACGAGGAGAGATCAACGAGGTAAATAGTAATGTTCTAGCTACCAATTCTGACGAGAGCCAAGGGGTATCGATTATACCAATGATAAAAAGTGAAGTCAAAAACATGTTCTTTGGTTTAATGGGACAGTGGTTTTCAAAATTCGTGAGGAATAATTCTATGGTACCTATGGTACCACCTTCCCCACCTCTGACTACATAGCCTACTGTCCGACCTATGGCACCTCCCGTATGGCCTCCACCACCTCCTGTGATAGAAGTGAGGCGTTGTGTACCAACGGATAGGGTACGAAAATATGAGGTGGAAGAATTCCGTGAATATACTCAAGATGATCCATCCAGGGTTGAGTATTGGTTGGAAAACACTCTGAGAGTACTGAATGAAATGACTTGTCCACCTGAAGACTATGTTAGGTGTGTTGTTTCGTTATTGAAGGATGAGGCATACAATTGGTGGATGATGATTGTAGCGGTGGTGATTGAAAATAAAGTTACTTGGGAATTTTTCTAGACAAAGTTAAAAAAATACATCAGTAAATGGTACCTTGATAAAAAGAAGAAGGAATTCCTAGAGTTGAGATAGAGAAATAAGACAGTGGCGGATTACGAATGAGAATTTGTATTTCTTAGCAAGTATGCAGGGGAGATTGTACCTACAAACGAGACTATATATGTGCAATCTGAGGATGGTCTAAACGGCGAGATTAAAATGATGATAGCTGGTTCTGAAATACGACCATTTGTTATCCTAGAGGATAGAGCACAAAAAATGGTGGAAATTTACAACCACAAGAGTTAGAGGGAAAAGAAGTCTAGAGAATTCAGTAAGAAGACTTCTTCCAAAACTTTCTCTTTGCCGCCGTCGAAGAAATTCAAAGAGATTGAGAATCGAGTGACAGTTTCATCTGGTTACCTGAGCAAGAGCAGGTTAGCATAACCTAAAACAAGATTTCAGAATAGGCCTGCAGATAGTGTAGTCAGTGTTCGTAATGCACCTAACTCAGCTTGTGAGTATTGTGGAAGATTCCATCCGGGTGAGTGTCGTTTGAAGAAAAGAGCATGCTTCTTATGTGGAGCAACTGACAACATGGTTCAAAATTGTCCAGTATCACATGAAGAGGAAGAGAATCGAAGTATAAAACCCCTATTTACACCACAAAAGGGTAGATATTCTGGTCATAATAGCATTACAGGTGGAAATCGTAATAAGAGTAAGGAAAATACAAATAGATCCAAAGTCCGAGCACCTGCACGGACCTATGCTATTTGAGCCAGAGAAGAGGCAATTGTATTCGATGAAATGACTGGTAAATTCTATCCTTGTTGTGACTGTGAGTACTTTGAACGATTTAGGATTGATTTATTCTTATATCGATACTGCTTAATAACTGATAAAATTTGTCTATTGAGTCAATTGAAGTTGAAATACTAGTTACAAACCCATTGGGATCTTAGTGTCTCAGTTAGTCTAGTATGTTGTAGATACCTCTGAAGGTTCGGGATGATGAGTTCCTGCTAATTAATGTTACTATTAAGTTATGAATTTGGTATTTACTTTGGAAGCAGATTAATGGAAGATATATTACCGTAGGAAATGTGGACTAAAATGAATTGGTTGAAATGCCAGACTAATATACTAATTATGGATAAACTTGATAGATCAAATAAAATGTATCAGAATTGTTTTAAAGGTTGGTCTTATTCGAGATTAATAGGAGGATGTTATTTTCTTGATTTGGATGAGCTAATAATGATTTTGATTGTGAAGAAAACACTAGAATAAACAAATACTAAGTAAAATTTCAAGGACGAAATATCTTAAGAGGGAGAGTTGTAACAGCCCGTTTTCAGCGATGTCGAAAACAGTGATTTCGAGACCACAAAATCGATTTTTTTTTATAATGAGTGTTTAAATTAAATAACCTAACAATAATTTTATATGGAATTTTGAATTGGTGAATTTTTAATTATTTAATTAATTATTAGTATAAGTAGTTTGGTTTAAAAGTCATGTGGTTTTAGAAAATGAAGTATCGGGACCTCGTTTTTGAAATTAAGAGCCGTAAATATTTTTATTAAATATTTGCAGAGTCTTACTATATGTGAATTGAAGTTTGATTGAGTAATTTTGATAATTAATTGCTTAATTAGGGAAAAAAGAGTAAATTATAAAAGAGGTAAAAGTTAATTGCTATTGATTAAAAATAGTAAAGGGACCAAAATGGTAATTAAACCATGGTAAAAAAGTCCAAGCGGTGGTGCCATGATTTCATTCCACCAACTTTTGGGATATTTCATTTAGTCCTAATTAGCTTAAGGTTAAATTGTAAATAAGTGGTTTGATTTAAATTTAATATAATTGAAGGATCAAATAGGTAAATTAACCTATGACATTTTAGTGGGTGGATTAATATGAGGTAAATTGATCATAAGTAGGAATAATTAAGGCTAAATCAATGATTAATTAAACTAATCATGAAAGACTAAAGATCTACAAAATTGTCATTGGGTATAAATTTGAAATTAAAGAAGAAAAATAACATTTTTCTTCTTCCTCATGGTTAAGACAAGAAAACCTAGGGTTTTTCATTAATGAACTTTGAGTTTTGATTTGGGTAAGCAAACCTTGACCCTTTTTAGTAATTTTTATGTTTTCGAGTCCGTGATATCTTGATCTAGCTAATCTAAGGACTAATTTGTGAAACTGTCAAATGTTGTGAATCTTATAAATATTGAATATGCTTGTCTTTGAAAGTTTTTGATAGTTTTGGATGCTTGATGATTAGATTAGATCTTTTTGTAAAGTGATTTTTGATGAAATTAAAGTTTAGGAACTAAAATGTTAAATGATGAAATTGGGTGCACTTTAGGTGAAATAAATGGATTGTAAGGACTTGCATGAGATCATGGTATATTTGGCTAGTATGAGTTGAGGGGAAAAAGGGTATTTTACATGTTTTGTGTTAAAAAGGACTAGATTTAATAAAAAGAAAGTATTAGGGGTAAAATCATAATTTTCTCAAAAAAGACCAAATTATGTGTTTTAATGTGAAATTTGTATGAACTATTGATTTAGATTACAATCGTGCCACGGATCGCAGAAAAGGGAAATTAGCATAATAGTCCCTGAAGTTTAGCCAAACTATAATTTCATCTGGTAAGTTCGAATTGTAGTTTATACACATTGTATATTTCTTGTATTTTCACTATTGTTACAACAAATTGAGGAAGGTTAAACATTCGTGATGATGGAAAGGCAAAGGAAGAAACGAAATGTCAGGCTTAGGGCCGGTTATATGATTTGAAGCAATGGCTAGGATCCTACATATGTTGCAGTATCCTGACAGCTTGTGTGAGCAGCATTGCAAGTTGATAGATTCTGAATGAATACTGAATTATGGACCCTCTCCAATGGCTGAGTCTTCGCGTATGTTGCAAATTCTCATCAACTTATGTGAGTAGCATCGAGAGTGGGAAATTCTGGACCGTATCGATGGCTAAGTCTTCACGTATGTCGCGAATTCTCATCAGCTTGTGTGAGCAAGATCATATGTTGGTTAACCATTCTGGGCTCATAAGAGCTACCCATTCTAGGTTCATGTGAACTAATGTTGTTTGTGCTCTTATGAGCTAAAAATCTAGAAGACTGAAAGAGATTATGTTCGTTATTGTGCACAAGAGTATGAATACAAATTCTTTATCATCTTTTAACTAATCAGACTATTTTGTAAGAAAATGATATTTGCAAACTTACTAAGCTTAATAAACTTACTCATGAAAGTTGTTGTTGTTTTGTAAATACATTTGTTGGCTGGAGATCGGATCATCTCAGGGAAATCACACTATTGCGAAGCTCGTATGGTAGATTTTACATCACTTGGTCTTATGACATGTACTAGGATGATGTTATCTTTTGCTTTATGTACTTTGGTTGTTACAACATTATTATGTTGAGGAATGTATTGTATTGATAAACTTGTGTTTTGGCATAATTCATGTGATTCTGCATACTTGTTTCAGTAGAACCCATGGTTGTATCGATAGAAGTACAGGGTAGGAGAGAAGTTGTTCACTGACTTGGGTTGTATCGATAGATGAATTACAAGTATCGGTGGTCATGTGATTAGAAGTATCGGTAGTTTGCATACATGTATTGGTAGAAGTAGCAAGGTAGGATTTTTAGCTCTCTAGAGTTTTTAGTATCGGTAGAAATAAGACTTGTGTCTGTAGAAGAGTCACTTGTATCGATAGAACTGTCACATGTATCGGTAAAAGTCTGCATTATTCTTGAACGGTTTACTGACTTGTTAACTACCGATACCTGGCCAACAAGTATTGGTAGAAGTTTCCAGAAATCATGGAAATGACCCTTTTTCCCTTGTTGAGTTGCAGTTATAATTATTTAGTGATTTATGACGCGTTATGTGCATTTCTTTAAACGAAATAAGATCGACTGAAATGATAATAAAAGATGAACAGTGATAGATGAATAGTAAGACACTGGGACCCTAATTGACAATGGTTTCGGGTTTTGGGTGTTACAACTTCAAAATGATTTTAAATTGTCTTTAAAGTCTTTTAATTGTCCAAAACTTGGATTAGAAATTTTATAAAATGCTTTTAAGTTTTAAGCTTTAGCAAAACTCCTATTTCTCTCAACCGGACAATCTCAATTTTACATCAATCACTTATGATTCAGAAATGTCCATATATGTTTTCAAAGACTTGAAATGGTTTTTAATCATATAGAATCTCTCCAGACATTGCGAATTTGATTTGACGAACCTTTAAATGTTGTAAAATGAATATCTTAATAAATGCAAATTTTTGGTTCAAGTCTAAAAGTGTTACGATAGCACCTCCCAGTCATATTGTGCATTAGTACGGGTGAGGGGTGTTACAGATTTACTCACTGAGCTAGGTTTTGTAGACGCAAAAAAAAATTTGAACTGTGTAAACAATTCTACGTGTCTTATGTTTTTTGTTGTGTTCATCGTAATGTCACGTTTAGTGGCCATTGTAGCTATCACTTCCATTGAAGCACTCTGTTTTTCTACGCAATAAGCAACTTATTGTTTCAATAAACACCAATGATCGGACTTGAACCCTTACGAAACACATAGAAGAGCTTCTAAAATCATCGATGATCAAGCCTTAAGAACTTGGAGACTTACAACTATGAAAGACTTAAGATAAACAAACACTCCAAAAGTAACAAGAGAAGAATCGTACTCTTATAATATGCTTCACGCATACAATAAAAAAAACTCAATTTTTTTGGTGAATTACAATAACAGGGAAAAGCTTGAACAACAAACGCGACTAGCATAATTCGAACCCAGGCCACACCTGAGGTGATGAACACCCTTGACCATCAGGCCATCACATTGGATTTAAAAACTCTCAAATTTATTCAATGATTAAGAGGATGGCCAATGACCTTTATTTATAGGCCAAGTTATAAGAGTTTAGTATAAATAAGTACTCCTTATTTGAAATCTACTACTATTGGGGATCAATCCGATTAAGCAACGAACAAGTAAAAATAACATAAGAAATTGATAAATTGAACACAAAAATTTAACATGGAAAAATTCCTCCGAAGAGGATAAAAAACCACGAGAAAATATAATTTTACTGTAACGGTAAAAGAACGAAGAGTACAAAAGATGGAGATAAAAACTAAACCTTGAAAACCCGAAAACATAGAACCCTCGAAACGTAAACATTAAATTCTCCAAAAGTGTTATGAGTTCTAAACTCTAATGAGTGTATTTTTCAAGGTTGTAAAAGAGTCTATTTATAGGCTAAATTTTTAGGTCAAATAATAATAAAATAATTTATATTAATAAGAGTTTAACTGAAACAAATAAACAGAATTTAATTGAAATAAATAAACAAAATTTAATTAAAAAATTATTTCTCAAATTTAACTTGAATTATGAATCATACTTAACAACTATATATGTAAATAAAACTTCTATATACCAATGAAAACTCTCAAAACACATTAATGATATGTTAAAATCGATAGAAACTAAGGATTGCTGTAAATACATGAAAGTTAAGTGTTTAAATGGAGTAAAAACTTCTCTAAGTGGCCAGCTACGACGTCTTTGAGTTTAACCATCCTTCCATGTTATATTTCAATCAAAACTCTTACTTTCATAATGTCTAAGGAATCCTTTTATGTATGGCTACTATCTGGGCTTATTGATGCCAAATTTGACTTGCAATGTGGGCTTTTAAATTGTCCAATATGATTTTAAAACTGACCAAAACCTTCAACTCAAAAACTGTATTGAATCCATCTAGAAATTTTTATTTACATATTTTTTCCTAAAATGATTATAACTTGAATTTTTTTTATCTTAGATTAACACATTTCAAAATGTGTTGTCAAATTAAGGAACATATCGGCAATCTATTATAATATAATTCAACCCAAAAATACTTGAATTCTATTTAAAATTACGATACAAATTTATTGATGTTCTAAACTTGAAAACCAATAACTTTAATAAATTTAATTTAATAATTTTCATTCTATCTATGCATGTATCACTTTTAAGCTCAAAACCCTCTTGAAATTATATCATTCCGAAACTCTAATTATTTCTTTATTTTTTTTTACTACGGCTGATCGATTCAAAAGCATATTATTTATCAAATTAACTAATAAAATATTATTTTATATTAATATTTATATATTTTATAATTAAGTTAAAAAAACTATTCAAACCAAGTCCATCCAAATTTAAGAACTTTCTAGACTTGGCAATGTTGGATAAAATATTATTACATAACACCGACACAAAATAAACACATAAAAAAACAAATACGTAAACATGCCAGCATGTCAAATTAGTGAAAGATAACTATTTTGAGATCCTTGATTTCACCTTTAAATGTCATAAAAATTTTTTTTTTTAGTTTTTTTTAAATGCACGGAATTTGTTTAACTGAACTTTCTTGTTAATATTTTTAGGTTAAATTATAAAATAGCCATTAAACAATACTATTGGTTCTATTTTGATCACTTAACTATTAATTTTTTTATTTGATCATTAAAATTTTCAAATATAAATATTTTAACCACTCTCCCGTTAGTTACCGTTAGAAAAGTGACGAAAAGTTGATGTGGGTTTTTTTTATTTGTCTAATAACAAATTTAACCTCCTAATATTTACACTTTTTATCAATTTGATTTTAAATATAAAAAATTGAACATAGCTCTTAATATTTAGAAAATTTGCCATTTTAGTTTTAATTCTAAAAATTCAAAAAAAAAAAATATTTTTAAAAAAATACAGTTTTAGCCCTTTTAACTCACCCTTAGATTTTTTGAGATTATTCTAAAATTGAATGTTGTTTGCATTGTACTAATCAACTCAACTGTAAATAACGGAAATTTTTCATTTTAGAGGATTAGAGTACCTGCCAACCCCCTTAAATTTGCCTTTGCCAATTCGGATTCTGTTCATGTGGCCTAGATGTATGTTGCCTATAAATATGCTTTTCAGATTAATTGCAGTTATGCAATTTGAACTTGAATTGGAACTCCAAATTTCAAAACTTAGATCCGTCCCTTGGAGTAAAATCCTGAATCCGTTCCTGCATTAGAGGGTTAAATTTGTTTTTAGACAAATAAAAAATGTCACATCAGCTTTCATCATTCGTCTAATGGCAATTAATAGAAGAATAATTAAAATATTTAATTTCTAAAAATTTAATGACTAAATCGAAAAAATTAATAATCCATTGATAAAAATAAAACCAAAGACATAGTTGGATTATTACGTGCTACAATAAATGAATCTGCACGTACTTCATGTAAACTTGATAGCTCAACGATATGTCAAATTTCTGTGGTTTAATGCATGACTTTCCTTCTTATCTTTGGTCATTTTCGAAGCAAAATGTCCATTCATTCCCCCCACGACACCAAAAATGAGCCTCAAAAGTATTAATGCATGCATTTGCTTCTGTCTAAACTTGAACTGATCAATGGTTTTTAGCCCTAAATTTTCCTCACCTTAATTCATTCATCTGCCAACACGCAATGTCAGCTTCGTTTTCCAGCATCAAATCTCATCTGATGCATGTTTAACTATTTTATGCCATTACATCCACTGTAATATTCAATCTCATTTTACCAAACCAATCATTCGGATTTAAAAGAAATGGTGAGTGATGTAAGCTCAAATATCCAACAATGTCCTCTAATACCAACTCTGATTACACCCACCTTTTTCTTGCTTTTATTATTCTAGTTGAACCCAGTCATAGTAAATCCCAAATTTTTTGAAAATCTCCTCATTATATAAGTTGATATTGTAATACCAAAAAGAATGTTATATAAATCAAGGTTTGTCATTATATCATCAAGAACAAAATTATATGCAGAAACATACTTGGATTTATTGTTTAGAAGGATTTTGATCTCTCAATAAAATAGTTTTTGTTATTGTATAACTCTTTGATGGGAATGGAAAAGATATAAGGGTATATATCTATTTCTTGGGGACCACTATCTCTTTTTAAATAATTGATTATTAAATTAGTTTTAAGTATTTATAATTTGATCCCTCATCAAATTATAAATATAATTTTTGGTATCTACACATTATTTTCATTACACTTTAATATCTATGACACTTATAACATAATTGGCCATTTATTTTTGTATCATATACATTATACATATGTTCCTATAATTGAAGATTTTAATCCAAATTTATATATATGTGTTTTCTATATTAAACATAACTATTTTGGCCCTTAAAATATATTTTATATTTTTTTTATAACTTAATTCTATGGATTATAAATCTTAAAAAAAAAAGTTATATTGTGTTGATTGAGTTTTAGTTTTGTTAGCATCTATAGTTTTATCAATATTAGAGAATATGGCTTCGAGATTTAAAAATTGGAAAGGATTATGAATAATTATTTTGGTGAATTACAAGGGAAAGGTAAAACCCTAACAGCAACGCGATTGATGCGACTCGAACTCAGACCACACCTACGATAATGAACATTTTATTCCATCAGACCAATATACAGAATTTAAAATTATAAGTAGTTTTAAAGCATTCTATAAAAAAAATTATTATTTTTTGACCTTTTACCCCAAAATCATTACTAGCAAATGTTTTAAATGATTTGGTTAGCATAAATATTAAGTCATGTCGGACACTCATTTTGGTTTGTAGCGATGAATGGGTGGCAATGAGTAAAAAGGTCAACTCAATCGTACGGGATGGCATCTCACTACGATATGCTACAACAGCATTCAGCTCTGCTACTTTTGCCTAAGATTTGTCACGTACATCAGCCAGATTGAAGTTCAACTATATCTAGATTCTTAGAAGCATTATGGAAATGGCATAAAAGCCAGCATGTGATTACTTTCGTTGAAAATGAACCCATTAGCTAGATGGGTCCAATTTTTTTTTTTGAACTATATTAATAAGGTAAAACTTGAATAATAAACGCGATTAACACGATTCGAATTCAGATCACATTTAAAGTGATGAATATTTTTGATCATCAGATTATCATATGAAGTTCAGATAGGTCCAAAATTATTATCATGTTTTTGTACATTAAAATATTTCATTGTTTTCTATATTCGGATTAAATTTGAAATTTAATTATTATATTTATAAAATTAAAAAAATATTTTTTTTAATGTAAAAACTGTAATTCAATAGTTGATATTGTTAATACTTAATTGGCATTGATGTAAGTTTGAGAGATGGAATGTTGTTTTTACATATATTCCAAAAATATTCATATAATTTTGAATTACTTGAAACAAGTTGATAAAAAGTACTAATAGAATCAATAATTGAAACAAAATTTATTGATAAGTGTCGGATGTAATGGTAAAATATATTATACAATTAAGAAGGTAATTTAGATTCGAACTTTAAAGATAATATTATTAAGAGAGACAATCATAAATCTTGAAAAGATCAATTTTTATTAATCCTAAAATAAAAAACTGTATAAAAAATTTCTATCCAAAATGAAATTTTTTTTTCATTTTTTAACTTCCTAAATATATTGGCGCTATTTTGTCAATTGGTTAATAGTTGATAGTTTATTGTAATGGTTGATTTGGTCAACTAATTCTACTATTTATTTAAAAGTGTTTAGTAAAACTTAGTTGATAGTTGAAAGTTAATATGTGTGAAATAAAAAATTTTATTGTTAAGTATTTATTTGTTTAAAATACTTTAGTCTTTATTGAGTGAAATTACTTAAATAAAACACTATTACTAAGAAATTAAAATATTTATTATAGAAATTAATTAGTGAATATTTTTGAAAATTTAAATAAAAATTTCTTAAGTTCTTTATTTGCAAATATTAACTTTATGAAAATTGATAAATATTAATAGTGTATCGATATAATTGTAAACTATATTTTTGATGATAATTATGTCAAGTAGCCTTGTCTTTTAGGGTATTTTGGAAAATTTAGAGTTGGGTTCCCAATTGTATCTAGGAAAATACGAGAATCATGAGCTGATAAATTGGCACCCTGGATCTTCCTAAAATCACAGACATTAGCCCCATAGGCGTGCTCATGATTTCCCTGTGAGCCGTGAATCTTCCTAAAAACATTTAACCTAACTGAGAGAAGCTTCGAACCGAGACCTGGGGAAGAGACAAATACCAGTCCTTTGCACTTCCTTTAAGTCTTGTGGAAAAAGCCTTGCATTTTGCTGAATCTGATGCTCCCAGCACGTTCATACAATCATTGTATTGCATCAACTGAGCTCGCGGGTCCTTTCTCCCCTCAAACATGTCCTTTGGGACTTTGAATTCACATGGAAAATTCACTGTTTCTATCTGAAGGGCAATGGATTATTAGAACAAAACAGTCAATCCATGTCTTGAGACTAGGGTTGCAACGCTCTTACATTCCGTCGTAGCTCGTCCATCTCATTCTGTCACTCTCTGACATGCATGCTTGGAACTTCATCCTGCGTATTTACATTGTCATGAAAATTAGAATTGTTAGAGTGTACCTTTGTTCTTAACTCCTCGTTTTGCTTTAGTAGCTCCTGTTGAAAAGCCTATTTTTGTTTGAACCGTGCCTCCTGCGCAACCATTTGTTCCCTCATTAACCTCATCTGCTATTCAAGATCAAAGAATAGAGGTGTCTCCTGGTTAGGAGGAAGCGACAGCCCCTGACCAGTGGATATGTTCAAGTCTAACAGACCGAAAACTCCCTAATAAGCTGCATTATCGAAGTTCTCCAGTCGACTGGTGAACCATCCGGCAAACAAATCCGCCTCATTAGGTTGACTGCCAAAACCTGATGCTCCAGTTTGTCCAGATGAAAGATTAAAGGGGAAATTCTAGTTTGGGTGAGCCATTTTTTTGTTTTTGAGATTTGAAGAAAATTGAAGAAATTTGATGATCGGAAGTTTGTCCGTGCTCTTCGCACCAATTGTTGAGTAATTTTCTTTTGTGTCTTATTAATGGGAACATTCAAGTATTTATACATATTATTACTGTTCATGACCCCATTGTTCTTAAGACTAACATTCTTCAGGCATGTTAGACACTTGTATTACTTTGGGTTGCCTGCTAGGTCTCGTGGTCCCCCACATGTGAGTTCCTTAGGTATAGGCGAACTGAGACCGCGAACCCTCCTTGGCTCGTGAGAGTTGATGCTGCAAGCTCTCATTGCTGTCTTCTCACTGTACGTCTCTCACATGTCCATCTGGTGGGGCTTGGTTGAGTCGTGGGTAGACAATTTAGATCTTGTTTGAGTTTCGGGTTGGTGATCACTAGTGTATTTAACTTACCTTATTGATGTATTAGTGGGATTGAGATAAATCTTCATATGTGAGCTAGTCTCAAAGTAGTCTTTATATTTGAAAGACTTGTGTTCGTAAATGTATTGAGAGAATTATACACTTAATATGTTCTTTTAAGGAACCTTAATGTTTGAGTGCATTTTGATAGTAAAACTTTTGTATTGTGGTTTTACTTGTTAAATTATTGAGTCTTCAAGGTACAAATGTGAGGGAAATTGCCACGAGGCGTGATAGATTAAAATCATTTGTTGTAATGTTAAAGAGAGTGGATATTTTTCACTAAATTAGGCTCCACAAATGTAGAGAAACCAAACTGCGTAAACAACTTCCTTGTATTCTATGTGTTTACTGATTTTCACATTTAGTGGTGAATAAGTGCTCACTCCCTTATCACTCCTTCACTGGTGTGGTTTGTTTCTTAGAAGATGTTCAAGTTAACAGTACCTTGCTTTGAGTTACGCGGTCTAAAGGTTCCCCAAATTCGGCCAAAGCGATATTCTCCATTAATTTTGAACTTTGATCTACCTAAAGTGTGGATTTTAATTTCACGAACCGAATTTACAGAATAAAAATTTTATTAATATTCATTGGAGTATTAATTTATCTCAAAAAATAGAAACCGAAAGATGAACTCTCTTAAAATATAAAATTTATTTAAAAAATAAATCACACTAAATCTCAATAGAGTATCAATACTTAATTGGTGTGTTTCATCAAGCGAATGATCTCTATTTATAAAGAAAAATACAAGTCTTGGCTGAGCAAGGACCAAAACAGTAACATTATTTTAATAGAAAAACACACGTATTCCCTAACAGTGATACATATGGGCAGCGACAACCCCTTATGAGGACTAGGGTTGTCGACCCTTACTACTCAAATTAACCTTCAGGCCTATCTACTGTATTGGGTATTAATTATATGTGATGTCTATTCACAATATATATATATATATATGTGATGTCTGGTTTTTAAATTAACTCATATAATATTACCAACTAAAAAATTATTTAAAAAAAAAATATTAATTAATTAAAACAAAATTTAATTAATTTTTTAATTAAATTATTTTCTCAATCCAATTCTAATTTTATTAAAGTCATGACGATTTTATCGTACTAAAATTTACGAGTAAATAAATTTAATTTGCTTGTTTCCTAGAATCGTGATGGCTAATTAATTTAATTTCCACTTCAAACTTTAATTATTCAATTGCAACCAACTAAATAATAATTCAAAGAAATTAATTTAATTCTTAAGTCATCTCTTGCATGTGGCAAGAAAACGCATTTATTGTAGATAATGGTACATGTAATCTATTTCTCTAATTTGTTATTTTCATTCATCACATTGATTCAATTGCAAACTGTTCAGAGTTATACCAAGCTACTAGAGGGACCAATTGGATATATATAATCAATGCTCAAATAATTTGTAAATAAAATTTTTCTTTCTAACTTTGCTCATAATTTATATTATTGTTTATTACAATGTGTTAAATAATTAAAATCTATATATTTTTATAGAAATTATAATTTCATTTTAATATAATATAATAATTAATTTTTATCAAAAATGTAAGTGAGGAGATCACAGAATTAAATTTTTTATCATATAAACTTTCATTATCTAAAGATATTTTACAATTATGTTATTGATCGTAAGAATTTGAAATACATAAAATTATTAAATATACTTAATATAAAACATAAAGTCAGTAAAATTGGATAAATTTTAAAATAATAAAAACTCAATCTCAATTTTTTCTTTTCTACTCTCACAATATTTAGTAAATATAAAAAAAAAAAACAAATACTATTAATATGCTTAAACTAAAATTTCAAAAGTAATTATAATTATTTATTAATAATATTAATGAAAATAACATATGAAAAATTACTTTAAATATAATTTTACAATTTTAAAAAAACTTCATCAAATAAAAAGTTTATCTTATTAAAAATTTAAAATATCTTATTAAAATATTAATTATGTATATTCACGTGGAATATACACAATAAATAAAAGCCAATATTAATAAAATTACAATTATCAAATTATACAAGGAAACAAATATTTCCTATAAAACCACATTAAAGATTTCGTATGATAGAAGAAATATTATATTTTGGATTGTATTTTAATTTTTTATTTAAAAAATGAATAAATAAATATTTATATGTTAGATGAGTAAGTAAAATCGATTTTATGTTAAAATTGTACCGTTAAATGTTTGTTTTAGTGTTTTATATATAATTTAATTTTTAATCTTTACACTTTTATTCATTTTGACTCCTATTTTTTTATTGGAAATAAATTAAAAAATTTTGAACTAATAAAGCTAGGATAAAAAAAGCTTTAATAATAAATTAAAAAATCAATTAAGTCATTTTCAAAATTTAAAAATTATAAATAAAACTTATAAAATAGTTATAAATAAATATATATATATCAAAAACAAAGTCTTATTAACACTTTCAGGTAATTCAATTATAAAAATTATCATTAAAGATTTCATATGATAGAGGAAAAAACAGAACTCTCAAATGATTTAATATTGTCATTAAAATAAAATGATCATTTTAAGGCTTGTAAGAAAAATAGGAACCTAGATGATGTATTTTTTTTATTTAGGTGTTTAAAGGTTTTTTTTTTTTTTTATCAACGTAGGTATCTAAAGATTTATTTCGTTACCATATTAAGTATCAATCATTAACTCATGTTTAAAAAAATTCTCTGAACCAGGTAAATTATGATAAGTGGCATTTTTAATTAAATAAAATATTTAAAATTAAATTATCATAATTTGATTGATTTAGAGATTTTTTTTTATTTGAGGTTAATATTTTAAATTTTTTAATTTAAATGAAAATATCACATGTCATAATTTAATCGATTTGGAGTTTTTTTTTAACTGTTGATATTTAAAATAGTGTTATACCTCTAACCCTCAAGCATAACATCTCGAGAAGACTCCTTGAATACCACAACTTGAGAACTAGGACCTACACACCTTGAAAAGATCCTTCAAACATTATCTTTTGAAACCCTAAATGAAGGAATTCCTTGCCCATACACCTTGAGGAAGCTCCTCAAATCAAATATTAGTTCCATTTGACATGATTGATAGTATGTCCAATCATCACCTTAGTGGCCACACTTAAACCTATCATGATAAGTCGATTGGCATAATCATCCTTGGTCACCAATAATCGGGTGGCACATGACACCTTGGGATTCTAAACCATCGTATATAAGCATGCATCAAAACCTATGAAAAGGGGATCTCTCTCTCTCTCTCTCTCCCTTTTTTTTTTTCTTAATCTCTACCTCATATCTATCTTCTCCACATCACCCTCTCTGATTGCCACTTCAAGCGACTCTCTGCCTTGTATTAGCCAAGTGAGTTGTTGACCACTGTCGTATCACCACCCTTGTTTGATCCTTGCATTAATAAGTTATGACTGAATAAAACTTCAAGTAGTTACTTTCAGGGGTGGAGCCAAAGTCCCCCTAAAATAAAAATTTTCATATTTAATCTCTTTATAAATTATAAAATTTTAAATTAATATATGGTAAAATTACACTTTGACTCCCCAAAATGATAATATTTTGATTTAATCCTTTAAAATTATAAATATATAGGCTATTAAAATGATAAAATTAAATTTTTGCTATCATAAAAATATATAACTTAAATCCACCCCTCCCCCCTAATTTTTTTTTTTTACTTCACCTATGCTTACTTTGACAAGAAAAAAACTTTAGGTGCCTATATGAAAAAATTATATAATTTGGGGATCTATTTTTATTTAAATGTTTGTAAAACCCTAGAATTAGGTATTCAAAAGCTATCATCCAAAGGGGCAATGCAATAACTCCATAACGGGGGTTAGTTATCCTTTTAAATTCAAATACGTGACCCTAAAATTCAACGTGGAAGTTTCAACAGTGGTCCCAAGCTTTCCACATTTAGTTCCACGTGTCGACGCATTTGCTTCTGTCACTAACACCCACTAACGTGTCCATTAGCGGATTCCAGATTCTAAACGTGGCAAAACCATTTTTATGTGCAAAACATGCTTTCTTTTTCTTTTTCTTTTCTTTTTTTTTTTAAAGTGCCAAGGAATCGAAATTGACATTAAAATATATTTTGGCAGCTAACAGGAAAATAAAAATCGTAATTTTAAAATAAAGGAGCAAATTGGGACTCCACTTGACTCTCAGCGACGAACTGTTCCTCGCTGTCACGTCCTTATCACGTGGCTTGCCCTAGATTGGGTGGCACCGCCCTTTGTTTTAAATTATACAATGGGGTATATTGTTATGCTACTGCAGATTCCAATATTGTAAAATTTTCAATTCTATTTTTTTTTATTTTTGTACAAAATGTATTTTTATTTAAATATTTTAATTACTAGATTTAAATACTGACTCGTATATTCTCATTATCTGCATCTGATATGCTTTTGGGAATAACATGTTCCTTTATTATTCTAATCCAATATATAACATATTTGATATTTTATTTTAAAATTTTTGAATTACTAAATTCGGATGCTTAGCCAATTTAGATATTCAACATTTGTTGGAAAGTAAGATTTATGAAAGTGGATTAATTTTTTAAAAATTTTATATTTTCTGGTAACATATGATTATATTTCACAACATTTTTTAAAATTATTTTTGAAATTTGTTTTCATTCAAAAAATACAATATAAATTATAAAAGTTTCTTTTTGGAAATGACTAAATTATCGGAATATGCTGAAAAGAAAAAAAAAAAAAAGTAAATGTGTCATTTTTTTTAAATTTATTGATTTACGTTGTTTTGGGAAAAAAAGAAAAAGCATCTTTTGTAGAACGCGTTTTCTTTTTAACGACAAATCAACTTATTTGTTTGGATGATAAGTATATCTCTGACATTCAATTACAAATGATAAAAAAAATATTATTAAATTAATTAATTTTAAATAGTTAATTATTATGTTGTTAACATTATTAATTTTTTATGTTTATATACTCAAGTCGAAGATCGGATTGTGGAGATGTACATAAAAAATTTAAGCAAAGGTGCATATGTACACTTGCGAGATGTAGGATTCTTATATGTGGCTCGCGTCAAACAAGTTTAGGGGTAGTCGGATTGAGATTGGATGGTTGGAGGAAAACTTCAAAACTATCAAGGCTTCCACTAGTGACATTGAAAAAGGAACAATTTGTAGCACCCCATACTCGACCCGATAGCCGGATTCGAGCTACAGTGTGTCACATTCGTTGTTAGGACAACTACATATACAAATAGACATCACAATTCAAATAACTTACTTATAAACATATAATAACACTATTAATTAAATTCAATAAATACTAATTTGATACTCAAGTTCATATAAACATAAAGATATACTAATAGTGACTCAACTAGATAGGTACATGCCAAACTATTCAAAAACGTAAATACACCAACATTGCTGAGTTTGGGATTTTCTCTGGATGCTGAAACTAAAATTCAGGATCTTGAATCTATCCTAAACTGCAAACGAAAAAAAAATCGTATGCTGAGTAATTAACTCAGTGGTATTTCTACAAATTCAATTTCAACATAAATAAGTTAATGAAAACACTCAATAATTACACCTATGCAAAACATACTACTAAGGACATCATTTAAATAAGTTTCATAAACTAGTTCAAGAGTATAACATTTTAGAATACTATATTCCAAATCGAGTCGATTAATTCGTCCTAATTTCATACCAACTATTTGAATCATAACCCACTATGCATAATCTTTCACACGCGCGTGCGCGCGCGCACACACACACACACACACACACACACACACACACACACACACACGCACACGCACACGCACACGCGCACACGCACACTCACACACGCACACACACACAAATCAAAGATATATAGGTATATCGATCGAGCTCGAGGATATCTAGCTAGCTTTAGATCAACAAATCGAAGAGGAGGTTAGTTTATGAATTTCAAAATTTATAAATTTGTATTGTAGTTTGTATGGATGCCATATGCAGATCCGAGAATTCAAGAATGCGTTGGAAAGATTAAAATATATAGACTTTTTCATACCCTTTTTTACTTAATTTCATGTAAATTCTGAGTAATTAATGTCGAAAAATATAATTTATTTATAAAATAATTAATTTGTGTTAAAATTACCAATATATTGATTTTTAATTATTTTTATAAATATTGAGCATAAATTTGGTGATTTTTTGATAGATTTGCACAATTGGTGAAAATCGGCCCGATAGACACTACTGACAGTTTACACCGTTGAGGGAATTTTTACATCGAGTTAATGACAAGCTAAGAAGCATATTTTTCAAGTCAAAGGTCGGTCCAATATGAAGCTAAATTATGGTTTATAATTATATTTTTAATTCAAATTAAATTGGATTAAAAATTAATTATAAAGGCTAAGCTGAAGTGGCTCGATGTGCATGCAACCGATGGTCGAACCACCTCCAAATAGGCTAGCCATGTGTTGTCCAAGTGCTGACATTAATCAATTCAAACTTACAAAAAAGCCCTCAAACTTTTCCAAATTTCCATTCTAACCCATCCTTTTTTCATGGATTCAAAATCTCACCCCTAGCTTGTTTTTAACAAACTTTGAACAAGTCAAAGTTGACATGTGGTGGCCGACCATGGGGGAGTGTGTGGTTGATATTTTTTTGCTAAATATAGCCACACAACCTGTCCTCAACTCCACGTATAAATACACCCTTCATTCCCACATTTCATCACACCAACACAACTCATCTTCTCTTCTTTCTCTCTAGTTTTCTCTCTAGCCTTCCATCCACATTTTCTCTCATTCCCTTGTCGATTTCCCCTCTTGGAAAAGAGTGGTTCTTCAGCCTTCCATAGCCTTTGTTGAGTGTTCATCAGAGACCTCGATCTGGGAAGAATCGAGCAAGAATGTTGAAGAATACGGAAGCAATTCTTGAGAAATTGCTAGATTTAATCCTATTCTTTTTCTCATATTTTTAGATTCTTGTTTGTTATCATGACGAATGCTATTAATTCTTTAATTAAAATGACTTAAATTTTTTAAGTGTTGGGTTGATTGTGTTTAATTGCTTGTTTATATTTAATCATGTTTATGTCATTATAGGCCTTGAATATTTTGTTTAATTAAATATTATCATACCTAAGTTAAATTTCATTACCCTTGTGATATAACTGTTGAATTAATCATTTAAGCACGTTGAAATTGTGATTAATGGACACACTATTTAATTTATGCATGCTTAATCTTCTAAGGAAGCTGAGGGTTAAGATTGTGATGTATTGGAGAATACTAGCCTTGCATAACTTGTAGGATTGTTGTGATTAAACTGCTTCAATATAGGTGTATGTTGTTACCTCACCTGATCCTTTACATGCTTATGAATATTAATTTAGTCGGTTGTATTGTCATAGGTGTATGTTCAAGAGATAAATTAATTTCGTAATGTATGTATGTGCTACAACACATTTACTTATCAAAGGTTAGTTTAGTCGGTCATATTGGCATAGGTATATTTTCAAAGGTTAGTTTAGTCAGTCGTATTGGCATAGGTGTATGTTCAAGAGATAAACTGCTTTTTGTAAGTAATGTTGTTCAGAAGTTAGCAAGATATCGGGTTGCCGTGAACATTGTTTCTTAACAAGCATGAACATAGTTTAGATGTAATCGAGTAATTAAAGCAATTAACCTGACACATTTATGTCATATTGATTAAAAACCCTTAGAAATCGTGCATAAGAATATAATTTAGTCTTAGTTTAACTTAGTTTATTTATTTTAGAACACTTTAGATTAAAATCCCTCTCAAATATTATCTTATGTTTAACCAATTTGTTGATTGATTATTTCATAAATACTTTTCATAGCACAATCCCTGTAGGTATGATACTCGACATTTACTTGTCACTTTATTACTTGAATACGATTGTGTACACTTGCACATTTTCATCGTTCCAAGTTTTTGGCGCCATTGCCAAGGATTGTCAAAAATTATTTGTGAAATTATTTGTTTACATTTTGGTTTATTTACTTTTCTATTTAATTACTAACTTATTCTTTTTGGTTATTTCAAGCGTTTATGAGTATTGACCGAATTATCAACTTACTCCCAGTGAACCCTGAAATTGAACGAACTTTTCGAGATAGGAGAAGACAAGCATATCAAAGAAAGACTGAAGAAATGAATTTCGAGAACTAGAATCAAGGACATGGAGCTAATCATTCTCATAATCCTATCCTTATTGCTGATGATAGGGATAGAGCCTTGAGACAGTATGCAGTGCCTTTGTTCCATGAGCTTAATTCGAGAATTAGAAGACTCAATATCGAGGCACAACAATTCGAACTGAGGCCAGTGATGTTTTAGATGCTTCAAACACTGGGCCACTTTAGTAGAATGCCTACCGAAGACCCTCATATTCATTTGAGACTATTCATGGAGGTGAGTGATTCTTTCAAGATAGATAAAGTGTTAGAAGATGCACTTCGATTGAAGTTGTTCCCATTTTCATTAAGGGATAGAGCTAGAGTCTGGTTAAACTAGTTGTCACCGAATTCTGTTACAACATGGCAAGAGTTAGCTGAATGATTCCTTAGGAAATATTTCCCTCTAAGCAAAAATGCTAAGCTAAGGTGTGAAATTACTACTTTCCAATAGATGGATGATGAATCTTTGTATGATGCATTGGGAAGATTTAAAGAGCTGTTAAGGAAATGCCCTCATCATGGAATTCCTCATTTTGATTCAGTTAGAGACATTTTATAACGGTCTTAATTTGTACACAAGGATGGCAGTAGATGCTTTTGCAAATGGAGCTATTCTTTCCGAGTTTTACAATGAGGCTTATGAATTAATAGAGAGGATTGCAAGCAATAATTACCAATGACCAACTAATCGAGTAAACTCAAGAAGATGAGTTGTAGGAATTCATGATGTTGATCCATTAACTTCACTTGCAACTCGAGTACCATCGATGTCCTCAATACTTAAGAACCTTACTACTAATGAGTTTAATAATGTTCCAGCTCAACCACCTAATAAATTTGAGAACATAGCCTGTGTCTATTATGGAGAAGGGCACATGTTCGAAGAATGCCCATCAAAACCAGAATCAGTGTATTATATGGGCAATCAAAACCAAAACCAAGGCAAGCAAGGACTACATTCAAACTTTTACAACCCATCTTGGCTAAATCACCCTAATTTCTCATGGAGCAATCAAGGGGTTGGACCCAGTAACAATTACACTCAATCGAGACTAACCCAACCATAAGGATTTACCCAACAAGTTCAGAAACAAACCCAAGTTGAACCTTCTAATGGTTTGGAAAATCTATTAAAAGCATACATGACGAAGAATGATGCTTTGATCCAGAACCAAACAACCACATTGAAGAACCTTGAAAATCAAACGAGTCAACTTGCCACTGAGCTTAGAAACCGTCCATAATGTGCTTTACTGAGTGATACGGAGAATCCGAGAAATCTGGGGAAAGAGCATTGTAAAGCATTAACATTGAGGAGCGAAAAGACGTTGCATCCCGAAGTTGTTGAAGTAGAAGAAGAGCAAGCTGATGCTCAAGAATCAGTTGAAGTTCAACAAAGTGTTGGAACTTTAACTTTGCCAGAACCAGAACTAACTTCACCAGAACTAGAAGTGGTGAATATTGAGAAAAAGACTTCAAAACCAGTCAAGTCTGATGATCTAACAACTTTGTTAAATGCAGACGTGCCACAGAAGTCGAAGTAGCCGATTCAAGTAAAAAATCCTCCACCACCCTGCCCTCAAAGACTTCAAAAGCAAAAACAGGAAGTCCAAATCAAGAAGTTCTTAGACGTACTCAAGCAACTTCATATCAACATCCCGTTGGTAGAAGCACTTGAGCAGATGCTGAATTATGTCAAATTCATGAAGGATATCCTGTCAAAGAAATTAAGACTTGGAGAATTTGAGACAGTAGCCCTAACGAAGGAATGTAGTGCGTATCTTCAAGACAAACTACCCCCAAATTTGAAGGATCTTGGATGTTTTACCACACCTTGAAACATTGTAGCAACTTATTGTGGTAATGCACTATGCGATTTGGGTGCAAGAATTAACTTAATGCCCATGTCGATATTCAAAAAGTTGGGGATAGGTGATGTCAGGCTAACTACAGTTACACTTCAGTTAGTCGAGGTTCCTTACCGATATGTAGAAAGGCGAGCTAATTATGCGTGTTCAGGACAATCAGGTGATGTTTAATGTTTTTAAATTATGAGATTTCTTGATGTAGTTGATGATTGGTAGTGTCTAAGTTAGAAGAGGAATTCAACTCTGTTGAAGGTCCTTTAGAGAAGATCTTGTTGACAGACCCTCTAAGTGATGAAGAGGGCGAGGAAAACTTAGCTTTGTTGGAAGCTAACTCGAGTAGGATTTAATCCATAACTTCGTTTTGAATCTTTGGATTTGGAAAGTAGAAATTATATTGAACCCAAAACATCGATTGAAGAGCCACTTAAATTAGAGCTTAAGGTATTACCTTTATACTTGAAATATGTTTATTTAGGTGACATTTCTACCTTGCCTATGATTATTTTAGCACAACAAACTAAGAAGCAAGAAGACCAATTGATTGAAGTGTTGAAGCAATTCAAGAAGGCTATTGGATGGACCATAGTCGACATTCGTGGTATAAGTCCATCGGTATGCATGTATAAGATCATCCTTGAAGATGATAAGCAAGTAACAATTGATGAAACTAAACCCCATTATGAAAGATGTAGTCAAGAAGGAAATTATCAAGTGGTTAGATGCGGGTATAATTTATCCTATATCAGACAACTCGTGGGTTAGTCCTGTAACACCTTAATTTAGATTTAGGGACCTAATTGGGTTAATTTGTGAATTTTGGGAGCTATTATGAAATTTCAGTTTGGCTAGGGATTTAATTGAACATTACAGAGAACTTTAGGGCAAAATTGGGAGTTGTGGGACTTAATTATGAATCAAGTTCGAGTGTGGGCCAATTTAGAAAACCTTAAATATCTTTAAGGGTCTCCGTGTAATTGCACTAATTTGTGGGGTATAAACCCCCTCTTTTTCACCTTAGTTAACCCTTCTTCTCTCATTACTCCTTGGTGCTGTTGATTTTTCCTCCCTCATCTATCTCAATCTTTCTTTTCCAACATCGCTCCGATCAAAGACCGTATCGTCATCTGTTCATTTCATCACCACCACCAAAACACTCCTCATTCTTTTGTGAACAAAACCTCTCTTCCCAAATCTTCCTTGTCGTTGCCGTTCGTGAGGAAAAGGGAGGGGAAACCATTCGGTTCTTGTAACATTGTTTCCTTGTCGTTCGTTTCATTATTTTTAAGTGTGGTAAGTTGTTTGGGAGCATTTGTGGTGTTTGTTGGGTTCTTTTGGGTGCTGTGGATGATGTTTTGGATTGTTTTTAGCGTGTTGTCACCGGTGAGGGGTGTGGAAACCCTAAGTGGCTATTATGTTAAGTTGAGATTTGAGCCTTTAAAAGTGCAAGCCCAAACTTAGTTTGATACCTTAACCCATTTAGTGACTCAATTAACCCAAACCCATTTAACTCAAGCCCGAACCAAACCTCAATCCGAGTCAGTATGACCAAACCTGACTCGTTAATCGAACCAGACTTCACCCGTTGACCGAATCGAATGTTAACTTTGACCGAATTGAACCATTGACCATTAACTTGATCGTTTACTGTTGACCGTTGACCGTCAACTGTTGACTTGACTGTTGATCGTTGATTGTTGACTGTTGACCGTTGATCGTTGACCGTCAACCGTTGACTTGACTGTTGATCGTTGATCGTTGATTATTGACTTTTTTGTTGATTAGTTGACTTTTTTCTAGAAATCCTATCCTATCTTTTTTCGATGTTCTGAGTCCGTTTTCGCTGTCCATTTTATCAAATTCGAACTCGAAAGCCTCATTTTTGCTGTTTTATTCTTAGTATTATCAAGAGGCTAAAATTAAGAATCTAATGTGGGATATTTGTGTTTAGATGATCACGACTTCGAGGCTGACGATTTACCTTCTCCTCCACCTGTGTAACCTATTCCTGCACCAGTTCCGAGAGTTACACGTGAGTTATTTTGGTTTAGTTTTGTGTTTAGTTAGTGGCATAAAAATAATATTAATATTTAGTTTGAGTTTGTAGGGTCTAATATCGTTAGATCGGGTACTCGACCAGTGTGTGGTGGACAACCTCCTCGTCGTTAAAGCTTTCATTTTTAAAGGTGTGTTTTTAATTGCGACTTGTCCTATTGCATGTAATGATTTATTTTGAGATGACTTGTGATGTGATATTGTATTGTGATATTAATGTGGCGATTGATGTTGTGTTGTAAATGGTATGACAGAGTTTTAAATGTGCAAAGCATGTTGATATTGTCATGCATAATTATGGAAATGTGATCAACTTGAGATATATTGGAAATAAGATATTGTGAACTTTGACATATAAATATTTATGAGTGAATTAATAAGATTGAGTTTGAGTTTGAGATTAATATTGAGATATACATGTGATCATACCATTTTGTGCTCATGTGTTAGGTTTGTATGGTGGAAGAAGTGGTTATCACCCCTTCAAACGACTGATAATAAAATCACACTGCGATTGGTGACGATTGGTTGGGAAGGGGTTCTGAGGAACCACTTCATTATGATGGTGTGATGGAGTATGGGTGCATTGCATTATGTTTGTGGTTGTAGTATGATTTGTGGTTACATTATTTGTTGTGACAATTTTTGTGATAATGCAATAGGATATATGTTCTTTAGAGACACGATGGTCTTTTTAGCTCATTTCCTTACAGTTTCTTTTGCAGATACCTAAGACTTAGCAGACTTGGTACCCGGAGGCTATTATAATTCGATTCTTTATTTTATTTTGGTATCATTTTATATTTCGTATAAGCTATTTTTGGGGATTTCAGTATATTTTATTGTTTATGGTTTTATTAGGATAGTAAGTTGTTTTTCTTTAAACTTGGGGATTTTCTATTTGTTTTAGAATTTATTTATTATTTAATTTAAACTATAGACTATATATATAATATGTATGTATGTGAATGATGTGGTTTACTGAATTGCGAGAGGGTATAATTACAATAATAACCTTTAGGATCTGGTCATATCTTCTAAGCCAGATAAAGGGGTTACATTTAATGGTATCAAAGTCGAGTTTAATCCTCGGTCTGTAGGCCCTTCAGACAGGATTTAAGAAAAGGTTTAAAAAAAGTTTTTTGGTTAAAATAAGGATTTTAAAAAAAAAAATTAACATGTTATAAAAATATTTTTGTTGTATAGATATATTAAAGTTGTGATTTATTCTAAACTCCAGTACCAATTCTTACTTTAGTACTTTTTATGTAGATAGATAGTATGCCACCATGTACGAGTTCTAGACTTACGATTGGTCTCGGTCAAAGTCATGGCCGAACCGTACTACTAGGGTCGTGATGGGTGTCGAATCCAACAAATATAAATATTCCTACGATAAATAATACAAACAGTAGTATAAGGAAGTAGGGTTGATTCCAGAGGGACTGGTTGTTGTAATGTACTTTTGTGTCTTCCTCTTGAACATCGCGTCAGAGAGCGTGCTCGCAACTTGTGACTGTCTCCTAACAAAAATAAAAATAAAAGAGTGAGGGTTTAGAGATAAAACATCAAACTAAAAACCTAAAACAAATAAGTGAAATAAATCTTGATGCTAAATAATTAATCGAGATAAAGAAATGAGAAAAACGTTATTTAATAAGCTTAGCCTCAGCCTCGGTTTCCTCCGATCTTGAATCGATCCTTGAAAATTAATCTTCCCTTTTTAATTGATAAGCTGGTTATAGCACTCGAGAATGTCCCAATCGCCAACTTTTTCTCTGGTAGCCGGTTCCGGTATGACCTGCAAATCGACCCTTGCCGAATGTCTAACCACGTCGCACGTTCTCACGATTTAAGATTTCAACAACCTTGCGTTCTGAAAACCCAACTCGAATTAACGACCTCAACCGCGTGGGTCTTTTAAATCCGATCTCTACCACCCTTGATGGAATCCAACTAGCTTCTTCCCACATGGACACACCAATTTGTTCACGGGAACTCGAATATAGCACGATCGATTTGACTTCCCAACTGTACGCCAACCTATCTCGATCCAACGTGCACTTTTCGAATTGAAAGTAGAATTAACTTTAAGGGGCGAATTTGTACTACCTCATAAACCAGAGTGATAGTGAGTACCGATAAAAAGGTTTTTAGCATGGTTTCATAACTCACGATTATTTCTTGACGGAGTAATAACCGGACTAAGGCTAAAAATAATTTAGTGGCACATGATTTTAATCATGCTTGATGGATGAATGTGGTGAATTGTTTATGATTATGAATGATGGAAATGGGGAAGGATTGAGAAAGCAATTAGATAAATTTGTAAAATGAATGAAAATTAGATGGAAATGGCAGTCAATTTTGACGCAAAAGACAAGAGAAAATGGAGAAGGGAGAATTTCTCAATTGCTTCACAAAAATCGAAGTACATTTCAATTTAATCCAAGTAACCTTATTTATACACAATTGGTTACTAAAAATAGCTTAAGCCCTATTAAACTAAATTACCCTATTTACTTAAAATAAATAATTTCAGTCAAAATGAAATTAGGAAAATAACAAATTTAATCAAAACAAAATTAATAAAATAAACAACTTTGACTAAGCTTATTTGACCATTTCAACCAAGAATTCCTTTTGCAATTCAGCCCTCAATGTCCCTCAAATTCGAATATAGCCCATTTCTTCACACATGTCTTCAATTTAATCCACTTTTGCTTTCTTTTAGGTAGAGAAACATCAATTTGTGTACCTGATAAGAAATTGTAGGAAATTAGAAGTACTTTCCTCATAATTAATCCAAAATACACCAATAAATTGCTTAAATAATTCACTTATCAAAATTCCCCCTACTTAGCCTATGCTTGTCCTCAAGCATAATGTTTAGTCTATATTAATGTTATTCGATAATTTTTTTCAAAATCAAATTTCATTCTTAAACCAAGTTTCATACAAACAATTAGAAGAACAAAAATAGATATTCGTTCATGCTTAATCAACATACATTTTATAGACTTTCAATCATTATGAACAAAATCAACCACTTCACAAAAAGTTAAGCTTAATTAAACTTGCTAATTGTACCCAAATTTACATACGTATATATATATATTCTTTTTTTTTTGAATTTTTTTAAGACACAAGGCAGCTCGGTTAACGGAGTGTTACAAGCTTTGGTTCGTCACTCGAATCTTTTCATGCGAATTGAGATGACAACCCAAGTACCTAAATCCGGTTACTCAATTCGATCACATTTCCGAATCTTCACTCATAACCAAGGCACAATATATTTATTCATATCCACACTTTATTTATTTACAAAATTGAGTACTTATTAAGCAAGTGTAAAAAAAGTTTTTAATTTAATAAAGTGTTCGACTTTTCTCATAATAATTTCAACTCTACAAAATGTGTATTGATAAAAAAAAACAAGCAATTATTATTCATGAGTTTCTAATTATCCAAATGAACCAAGCATAAGAAAGAATTCAATCATGAAAATAATTATCAAATAATATTAAAATCATAAGCAATATGCAAAGAGAAAAATCATGGCATGCATAATGAATCCTCCTACTTAATCCCACATTTCCCTTTTTGTAAATAATGGAAAAAGATTGGGCAAAGTGTACTCCCCCGTGTTTTTTTATGAGGCGGAGGATGGTTTTGACAGTTCATGTTGGTTCTGACTAGTTCAATATTGGGTCTATGTTTCAATACATGACAATACTGAAATTTGACAAGGTGTGACCACCCCATGACCGATATTGGATTTTTGTAAAATGCCACGATGCACCCTACAAATGACACATGAAATGGATTAAACAAAAATTTGTATTCAACTGAAATTAAACTTGAAAATTAAAAATTTTTAAAAAAAATTTAGGTTGTCTCCCAAACAGCGCTTTTGTTTAACGTCGTTAGCTCGACGAACTTAAATGTTATCTGTTTTGCGTATTGCGGGTCAATCCTTCCTTTACGTGCACTTGAAAGTTCTCGTAGAAAGGTTTCAACTTTTGCCCATTGTTCTCGAAGCCCTTCCTGAGTTCTTCCAGTTTTTTCATAGTTTTGAAGTCTAAACTCCTGCATAAGACAGTTTGTAACCCATCTGCTTCACAATAATCAGAATGCAATTTCGTCAGTGGTTCAACAACATCAGCACAAGAAACATCAACATTATACTAGGTCGACCCATTGCTTCATTAACATTAAATTTTACAACCTCACCATCGAATTCCATAGTGAGTGTCCCACTATGAACATCAATCTTTGTACGCGTAGTGCTGAGGAACGGTCTTCCAAATAGAATATCAGAAGAGTTTTTCGAGTTATCATCCTCTATATCAATGATATAAAATCTGCAAGAAAAATTAACTCATTTATCTTGACAAGAACATCCTCCAATAATCTTTTCGGATATAGTACGGATCGATCTGTAAGCTGAATAATTACACCTGTTTCTTTCAAAGGACCTGCATTAACTAATTTGTAAACAGACAAAGGCATAACGATAATGACGCACTTAAGTCGCACATCGCCTTTTTAATACCTACACTACTTTTTTTGCATGATATGAAAAACATACCTTGGTCCTTGCATATTGGAGGTATCTTTTTTGCAACAAAGAGGAAACATTTTCTCCAACGCTTACCTTCTCATTATCGAGGAGCTTCTTACTTGTGCATAATTCCTTTAAGAATTTTGTGTAGTGTGGTATCTATTTGATCATATCGAGAAGGGGAATGTTTATTTCTACTTTTCGGAAAGTGTTCAGAATCTCCTTCTCTTCTCGCTCCTTCTTTCGGTTAACGAACCTTTCAGGAAATGGAGGTAGTACTGTAAATGATTTCTATGGTGTTGACTCGGTTGGAGTCTCTGAATTGGGTTCCTTCTTTTCGCATTCAGTGTCATGGGCACAACTTGTGCCAGTCACGGGTTTCAAAACCGCACCACTTCTCAACGTCATAACACTTACATTATGTCGAGGGTTGGGTTCCGTTTGGGATGGTAACCTTTCTTGAGACTCCGGTCGGCTAACTGTGAGTGTCGCCTTGCTCATTTGTTTGTCTAACTCCTGCAAATGCATGTTAGTGTTTTCTTGAAATTTTTCAGTTCTAGTGGCTAACCTTTCTACAATAGCTTCCAAAGATGTCTTTTGAGGTGGTAGTTGCTGATTTAGACGCGGCCTTTGCTGATATGACTGATTGAACCGAGGATTTGATCTATAACTTAGGTTCAGACGGTCTCTCCACCCCGCATTATATGTTTTTGAATAGGGATCATACCGTCTTTGGGGTGGACCTGGAAAGTTTTCGAAAGCATTTGCTTGTTCTGCCGAATCCTCGTGTAAGATAAGACATGAGTCTGTCGGGAGATCTGACATGGTACAAATTCAGTACAGCTTCGTTGGGTTTGACTTATTTGCAAGCAAATTTTGCACAATATTAGTGAGCTTATCGATTTTATTTTCCAAAGTCAGAGTACTTAACCCATGAACCCGTCTCGTGAGTTTTGTAGTCTGTCGGAATTGTTAAGAGTTTGCGGCCATCATTGAAATCAACTCCCTAGCTCTTTGGGGAGTCATATTAACAAGTGCTCCTCCATTAGCTACATCGATTGTCTTCATCTCCATGGGAAGTAGTCATTTGTAGAAATATTACAACAGTTACTGCTCAAAAAGTCCATGTTGTTGGCAACTTGCGCACAACCTTTTATACCGCTCCTAGTAGTCGTAAAGCGTTTCAGTCTCCTTTTGTCGAATTCCCACTATGTCTCGTCTCAGCTCAGCTACTCGTGCTGCTAGAAAGAACCTGTCAAGAAATAAACGAGACATATCAGCCCATGTATTACCCGATCCCGGTGGTAAATAAAACAACCATTCTCTAATAGAGTCGACTAATGAAAAAGGAAATGCACAAAGTTTAATTTGGTCTTCTGTTACTCCCTGAGGTTTCATGCTCGTGCACACCATGTGGAATTCCTTCAAGTGCTTATGCGGATTCTCATTTTGAATCTCGCGGAAAGTGAGCAATAAATGGATTAAGCCCAACTTTAACTCGAACGGTGTTCCTCACGTTAGGTAAGTTATACACAACTACTGTTGTTTGTTCGGTGCTGGTGCAAGTTGTCGAATAGTCTGATTTTGATCTTCCATTATCTTTGCTTTCTCATCACCGAATATTTCTCTAGTGAAAGCTTCTTCTTCAAATTCTATCTGTAGACGTATACCATTAGCTTCCTTCCTCAACCTTCAAGCTAATTTCTCTATTTCCGGAACAAAGTCATTGAGAGGTGTCTCTTCAGACCTTGTCATAAAGAAAAACAAACGAAAGTTGGAAAAATGTTACCTATCCTCGACAACAACGCCAAAATTTAATAGGTGTCGAATCCAACAAATATAAATATTCCTACGACAAATAATACAAAACAGTAATATAAGGCAGTAGGGTCGATTCCATAGGGACTGGTTACTGTAATCTACTTTCGTGTCGTCCTCTTGAACATCGCGTCAAAGAGCGTGCCCACGACTCGTGACTGTCTCCTAACAAAAATAAAAATAAAAGAGCAGGGGTTTAGAGATAAAACGTCAAACTAAAAAATAAAATAAATAAGTGAAATAAATGTTGATGCTAAATAATTAATCGAGATAAAGAAATGAGAAAAACGATATCTAATAAGCTTATCCTTAGCCTCGGTTTCCTCCGATCTTGAAACAATCCTTGAAAATTAATCTTCTTTTTTTAATCGATAAGTTGGTTATAGCGGTCAAGAACGTCCCAATCGCCAACTTTTCTTCTAGTAGCCAGTTCCGGTACGACCTGCAAACCTATCCTTTCCGAATGTCTAACCACATTGCACGTGCTCACGATTTAAGATTTCAACAACCTTGCGTTCTAAAAAGCCCAACTAGAATTAACGGCCTTAACCACGTGGGTTGTTTAAATCCAATCTCTACCACCCTTGACAAAATCCAACTAGCTTTTTCCCACTTGGACACGCCAATTTGTTCATGGGAACTTGAATACAGCACGACCGCTTTGACTTCCCAACTGGACGCCAACCTATCTTGATCCAACGTGCACTTTTCGAATCGAAAGTAGAAGTAACATTAAGGGGCGAATTTGTACTACCCCATAAACCGAAGTGATAGTGAGTACCGATAAAAAGGTTTTTAGCACGGTTTCGCAACTCACGATTATCTCTTAACGGAGTGATAACCAGACTAAGGATAAAAAGAATTTAGTGGCACATGATTTTAATCATGCTTGATGGATGAATGTGGTGAGTTGTTTGTGATTATGAATGAGGAAAAGGAGAAGGATTGAGAAAGCAATTAGACAAATTTGTAAAATGAATGAAAATTAGAATGGAAATGACAGACAATTCTGACGGAAAAGATAAGAGAAAATGGAGAAGGGAGAATTTCTCAATTGCTTCACAAAATCCAAGTACATTTCAATTGAATCCAAGTAACCTTATTTATACACAATTGGTTACTAAAAATAGCTTAAGTTCTATTAAACTAAATTACCCTATTTACTTAAAATAAATAATTTTAGTCAAAATGAAATTAGAAAAATAACAAATTTAATGAAAACAAAATTAATAAAATAAACAACTTTGACTAAGCTTATTTGACGATTTCAACCAAGAATTCCTTTCGCAATTCAACCCTCAATGTCCCTCAAATTCGAATATAGCCGATTTCTTCACACATGTCTTCAATTTAATCCACTTTTGCTTCTTTTTAGGTAGAGAAACATCAATTTGTGTGCCTGATAAGAAATTGTAGGAAATTAGAAGTACTTTCCTCATAATTAATCCAAAATACACAAATAAATTGCTTAAATAATTCACTTATCAAAATTCCCCCTACTTAGCCTATGCTTGTCCTCAAGCATAATGTTTAGACTATGTTAATGTTATTCGATAATTTTTTTCAAAATCGAATTTCATTCTTAAACCAAGTTTCATGCAAACAATTAAAAGATCAAAAATAGATAATCGTTCATGTTTAATCAACACACATTTTTATAGGCTTTCAACCATTATGAAAAAATCAAGCACTCATAAAAATTTAAGCTTAATTAAACTTGCTAATTGTACCCAAATTTACATACGTATATATATATATATATATACATATATTTTTTTTTTTGAATTTTTTAAGACACGGCATCTTGGTTAGTGGAGTGTTACAAGCTTCTGTTCGTCACTCAAATCTTTTTACGCGAATTGAGATGACAAGCCAAGTACCTAAACCCGGTTACTCAATTCGATCACATTTCCGAATCTCCACTCATAACCAAAGCACAATATATTTATTCACATCCACACTTTATTTATTTACAAAATTGAGTACTTATTAAGCAAGTCTAAAAAAAGTATCTAATTTAATGAAGTGTTCGACTTTTCTTATAATAATATCAAATCTACAAAATGTGTATTGATAAAAAAACAAGTAATTATTATTCATGAGCTTCTAATTATCCCAATGAACGAAGCATAAGAAAGAATTCAATTGTGAAAATAATTATCAAATAATATTAAAATCATAAGCAATATGCAAAGAGAAAAATCATGGCATGCATAATGAATCCCCCTACTTAATCCCACATTGCCCTCAATGTGTAAATGTAAATAATGGAAAAATATTGGTAAAAGTGTACTCCTCGTGTTTTCTTATGAAGCGAAGGATGGTTTAGGCAATTCGGGTTGGTTTTGATTGGTTCAATCTTGGGTGTATGTTTCAACACATGGTAACACTGAAATTTGACAAGGCGTGCCCACGCCATGACTGATACTGGATTTTCGTAAAATGCCACGATGCACCCTGAAAATGACACATATGGATTAAATGACAATTTTTATTCATCTGAAATTAAACTTGAAAATTAAAAATTAAAAATAAAAATGAATTAAGGTTGCCTCCCAAACAGTGCTTTTGTTTAACGTCATTAGCTCGATGAACTTAAATGTTATCCGTTTTGCGTATTGCGGGTCAATCCTTCCATTACGTGCACTTGGAAATTCTTATATAATGGTTTCGACTTTTGCCTATTGTTCTCGTAGCCCTTCTTGAGTTCTTCTAGTTGTTTTCATAGTTTCGTAGTCTAAACTCCTGCATAAGACAGTTTGTAAGCCATCTACATCACAATATTCAGAATGCAATTTCGTCAGTAGTTCAGCAACATCAACACAAGAAACATTTGACATTATACTAGGTCGGCCCATTGCTTCATAAACAATAAATTTTACAACCTTACCATCGAATTCAAGAGTGAGTATCCCACTATGAACATCAATCTTTGTACGCGCAGTGCTGAGGAACGATCTTCCAAGTAGAATATTAGAAGACTTTTTCGAGTTATCATCCTCCATGTCAATGATATAAAATCTGCAGGAAAAATTAACTCGTTTACCTTGACAAGAATATCCTCCAATACTCCTTTTGGATACACCACGGATCGATCTGCAAGCTGAATAATTACACCTGTTTCTTTCAAAGTACTCGCATTAAGTAGTTTGTAAATAGACAATGGCATAACGTTAATTGATGCACCTAAGTTGCATATGGCCTTTTTAATACCTACAATACCTATTTTGCATGATATGGAAAACATACCTTGGTCGTTGCATTTTGGAGGTATCTTTTTTTACAACAAAGTGGAAACATTTTCTCTAACGCTTACCTTCTCATTACCGAGGAGCTTCTTCTTACTTGTGCATAATTCCTTTAAGAAATTTACATAGCGTGGTATTTGTTTGATTGCATCGAGAAGCGGAATGTTTATCTCTACTTTTTGAAAAGTGTCCAGAATCTCCTTCTCTTCTCGCTCCTTCTTTTGGTTAACGAACCTTCCAGGAAATGGAAGTGGTACTATAAATGATTTCTATGGTGTTGACTCAGTTGGAGTCTCTGAATCGGGTTCCTTCTTTTCGTGTTCAGCATCGTGGGCACAACTTGTGCCAATCACGGGTTTCAAAACCGCGCCACTTCTCAACGTCACAACACTTACATTATGTCAAGGGTTGGATTTCGTTTTGGGTGGTAACCTTCCTTGAGACTTCAGTCGGCTAACTGTGAGTGCCGACTTTCTCATTTGTTTGTCTAACTCCTGCAAATGCATGTTAGTCTTTTCTTGAAATTTTTTAGTGCTAGTGGCTAACCTTTCGACAATAGCTTCTAAAGATATCTTTTGAAGTGGTAGTTGTTGATTTAGAAGTGACCTTTACTGATATGGCTGATTGAACTGAGGATTCGATCTATAACTTAGGTTTTGATGGTCTCTCCACCCCGCATTATATGTGTTTGAATAGGGATCGTACCGTCTTTGGGGTGGAGTTGGAAAGTTTTTGGAAGCATTTGCTTGTTCTGCCGGATCCTCATGTAAGATAGGACATGACTCTGCCTGGTAATCTGACATGGTACAAATTCCATACAGCTTCGCGGGGTTTGACTTATCTATAAGAAAATTTTGCACAATAGTAGTGAGCTTATCTATTTTATTTTCCAAAGTCAGAGTTCTTAACCCATGAACCCGTCTCGTGGGTTCTGTAGCCTGTCGAAATTATTGAGAGTTCGTAGCCATCGTTGAAATCAACTCCTTAGCTCTTTAGGGAGTCATATTAACAAGTGCTCCTCCACTGGCTGCATAGATCATCTTCATCTCCATGAGAAGTAGTCCTTCGTAGAAATACTACAAAAGTAACTGCTCAGAAAGTCCCTATTGTAGGCAACTACACATAACTTTTTATACCACTCTTAGTAGTCATAAAGCGTTTCAGTCTCCTTTTTTTTGAATTCCCATTATGTCTCGTCTCAGCTCAGCTGCTCGTGCTGCTGGAAAGAACCTGTCAAGAAATAAACGAGACATATCAGCCCAGGTATTAACCGATCCCGGTGGTAAATAAAATGACCATTCTCTAGCAGAGTCAGCTAATGAAAAAGGAAATGCACGATGTTTAATTTGGTCTTTTGTTACTCCCTGAGGTCTCTTGCTCGTGCACACCATGTGAAATTCCTTCAAGTGCTTGTGCGGATTCTCATTTTGAATAACGCAGAAAGTGGGCAATAGATGGATTAAGCCCGACTTTAACTCGAACGGTGTTCCTCCCGTAGGGTAAGTTATACACAACGACTGTTGTTCGTCTGGTACTGGTACAAGTTGTCGAATAGTTTGATTATGATCTTCCATTATCTTTGCTTTCTCGTCACCGAATATTTCTCTAGTGAAAGCTTCTTCTTCAAACTCTATCTGTAGATGTTTACCGTGAGCTTCCTTCCTCAACCTTCAGGCTAATTTCTCTATCTCTGGAACAAAGTCGTTGAGAGGTATCTCTTCAGACCTTGTCATAAAGAAAAACAAATGAAAGTTAGAAAAATGTTACCTGTCCCCGACAATGACGCTAAAATTTGATGGGCGTCAAATCTAACAAATATAAATATTCTTACGACAAATAATACAAAACAGTAGTATAAGGTTGTAGGGTCGATTCCACAGGGACTGGTTGCTGTAATATACTTTCGTGTCTTCCACTTGAACGTCGCATCAAAGAGCGTGCCCTCGACTCGTGACTGTCTCCTAACAAAAATAAAAATAAAAGAGTGGGGGTTTGAAGATAAAACGTTAAACTAAAAAATAAAATAAATAAGTGAAATAAATCTTGATGCTAAATAATTAATCGAGATAAAGAAATAAGAAAAATGATATTTAATAAGCTTAGCCTCAACCTCGATTTCCATCGATCTTGAATCAATCCTTGAAAATTAATCTTCCCTTTTTAATCGATAAACTGGTTATAGCTCTCGAGAACGTCCCAACCGCCAACTTTTCCTCTAGTAGTCGGTTCCGGTACGACCTGTAAATCGACCCTTGCCGATGTAACCACGTCGCACGTGCTCGCGATTTAAGATTTCAATAGCCTTGTGTTCTGAAAATTTCAACTTGAATTAACGGCCTCAACCGCATGGGTCGTTTAAATCCGGTCCCTACCACCCTTGACGGAATCCAACTAGCTTCTTCCCACTTGGACACGCCAATTTGTTCACGGGAACTCGAATACAGCACGGTCGATTTGACTTCCCAACTGTACGGTAACCTATCTCTATCCAACGTGCACTTTTTGAATTGAAAGTAAAATTAACTTTAAGGGGCGAATTTGTACTATCCCATAAACCGGAGTAATAGCGAGTATCGATAAAAAGGTTTTTAGCACTGTTTCGTAACTCATGATTATTTTTTGACGGAGCGATAACTGGACTAAGGCTAAAAAGAATTTAGTGGCACATGATTTTAGTCATGCTTGATGGATGAATGTGGTGAGTTGTTTGTGATTATGAATGATGGAAATGGAGAAGGATTGAGAAAGCAATTAGACAAATTTGTAAAATGAATGAAAATCAAAATGGAAATGACAGACAATTCTGATGCAAAAGACATGAGAAAATGGAGAACGGAGAATTTCTCAATTGCTTCACAAAATTCAAGTACATTTCAATTGAATCCAAGTAACCTTATTTATACACAATTGGTTACTAAAAATAGCTTAAGTCCTATTAAACTAAATTACCCTATTTACTTAAAATAAATAATTTTAGTCAAAATGAAATTAGCAAAATAACAAATTTAATCAAAACAAAATTAATAAAATAAACAATTTTGACTAAGCCTATTTGACCATTTCAACCAAGAATTCCTTTTGCAATTCAGCCCTCAATGTCCTTCAAATTTGAATATAGCGTATTTCTTCACACATGTCTTCAATTTAATCCACTTTTGCTTTATTTTAGGTAAAGAAACATCAATTTGTGTACCTGATAAGAAATTGTAGGAAATTAGAAGTACTCTTCTCATAATTAATCTAAAATACACAAATAAATTGCTTAAATAATTCACTTATCATGTCGTTAGTGACCATACTCTTGTAATTGAGCTTGAGGTGAATGTGGATGAGTTGCGTCATGTTGAGGAGGATGAGGTGCCCGTTGGTCCTAAGGGTTAGCAGGCTACTGAGGGAGACTTACTTGCTGAGGAAACTCCTGCTGAGGATGTGATTGAAATTAGGGATAGTGAGACCGTAGAGTTGGATAATGCTAAGGTTAGTCAGGAATTATTGAGATTGATCCGTGGATCTACTAGGGGTCTATCTGAGGGTTCGAAGAGGCCTATATCTGCTGAGATGAAGGTATTTAAGGGTAGGACTAGTACGGATCCTTTTGTTGTTGAGTATTGGTTGAAGTATCTTCAGAGATTGTTTGTGAAGATGAACTACCCTGCTGGGCAAAAGGTTAAGGCTGTTGTTTCTTTATTGCGAGGTAACGCTCAGAATTGGTGAGATACTGTGAAAGAGTCTACTTCTACTGTTCAGTTGACTTGGAATTATTTTATATAGGTCTTCCGGGATCGCTATGTGGGTGAGGAGTTCATTGATAAGTGTAAGGACAATTTTATGAATCTTAAGCATGGTGACATATCCATTAATGACTATGAGATTGAGTTCCTGAGGTTGGTCCTTTATGCATCTAGGATGGTTACTAATGAGAAAGAGAAGTATGATTGGTTTAGAAAGGGACTATGACTTTCACTCTAGATTAGGGTTAATATGCATCATGATAGGGTATTCAGTGATTTGGTTAGTTGAGTTAGGTCTGCTAAGAGTTTGGAGGCTCGTACAAAGCTCAAAAGACTCATGATATGGAGCGTGGTAAGAAGCTAGTAGGCATATCAGTTCAGCCTGTTTCTAGTGATCATGCTGTTAAAAGATCTAGAGAGGAGGTTGTTCAGCTTAGTTATCCGAGAGTGAGGCC
The DNA here is from genome assembly GCA_039519145.1 of Kokia cookei. Classification (NCBI taxonomy): domain Eukaryota; kingdom Viridiplantae; phylum Streptophyta; class Magnoliopsida; order Malvales; family Malvaceae; genus Kokia; species Kokia cookei. The sequence continues at coordinate 15,387,606 of CM076899.1, read as the reverse complement.
TGCAATTTCAGCGGCTCCTATGGATAGTGTTGGTGGTTCTTCTGGTCCTCGTCTTTTGCATCTTTATTCATATTGTAATAAAAGACATAAGGGCGAGTGTTGGAGGAAGATTGGGGCATCTTTAGGTGCGATTCTCAAGAGCAGTTCTTTAGAGATTGTCCCCATCCTCCTACTTGTTCATTTATGCAGAGTTAGTCTCAGGTTTTGGTTCAGGCTCTTATTGGGGGTAGAGGACAGATTAGATTGGCTGCTTCGGGTTCATCTACTTGGGGTAGACCGGTTCAGAGTGGTGAAGCTGCTAGATTTGAGGCGAGACAACCTAGGTTAGTGTATGCGACCAGGAGGCATGAGGATCGTGATGAGCCTGACATTATAGCGGGTACTTTTCACTCTATCCCTTACTTTGATTTACTTGATAATGGTTCAACGCATTCTTATGTGGTGAGTGTGATATATTGAGGTATTATGATTTTTGTCAAAAATGTTGAGTTTGGGGTTATTGTTTAAAGTCCTATGGGTATTTCTGTAGAGGTTAATAAGATATATCGCAACTGTCCTCTTGAGATTCAAGGGAAATATTTCTTACCAATTTGTTGGAATTAACATTCAGTGAGTTTGATCTCATACTTGAAATGGATTGGCTTTTTGAGTACCGAGTTAATTTGGATTGTGAGAAAAAGAGAGCAACTTTGAGAACTTCTGATAATCGAGAGATAACCCTAATTAATGAAGGTAGAGAGTTTTTGTCTAATGTGATCTCAAACCTTAAAGTCGAAAAGATGATTAAAAGGGGTCCATGACTTATTTAGCTTACATTCTAGATCCAAGGTAATCAGATTTCGGGATTGAAAAGATTCGAATAGTGAGAGGCTTCCTTGATGTATTCCTAGAAGAGTTGCTTGGTGTGCCACCTAAATGTGATGAGGTTGAGTTTGGCATTGAGGTCTATCCTAGTACGACTTCTATGTCCATGGCACCTTATCGAATGGAACCTAAGGAACTCAATGAATTAAAGATACAGTTACAAGAGCTGTTGGATAGGGGTTTTATTTGACCTAGTGTTGCACAGTGGGGTGCTCTAGTTCTGTTTGTAAAGAAGAAAGATGGAACACTTTGACTGTGCATCGAATATCGAAAGCTAAATAAGCTGACGATTAAGAACAAATACCCTTTGCCTCATATTGACGACCTATTCGATCAGTTTCGGGGAGCTACTGTGTTCTCTAAGATAGACTTGAGATCTAAGTATTATCAGCTAAAGGTCAAAGATTTTGATGTGTTTAAGATAGCTTTTCGAACTCAATATGGGCATTGAGTTGTTGGTGATACCTTTCTGTTTAACTAATACTCTTGCTACATTTATGGACATGATGAATAGATTGTTTCAACCCTACTTGGATCTGTTTGTGGTAGTGTTTATAGATGATATCTTGGTTTACTCTAAGACTGAGGCTGAGCATGAGGAGCAACTCAGAATTGTTTTGCAAACCTTGAAAGAGAAGCAGCTTTATGCTAAGTTTAGCAAGTGCGAATTTTGTCTTTCGGAAGTTATGTTTTTGGGACATATTATTTCTGCTAAGGGAATTCATGTGGATCCCAAAAAGATTGAGGTTATTATGGGTTGGATGCAACTTAAGAATGTTCCTAAGATTTGTAATTTCTTGGGTTTAGCTGACTATTATCGAAGGTTTGTTGAGGGTTTCTCGATTATTGCGGTACCTTTCACTAAGCTTTTGAGAAGAAATGTCTCATTTATTTGGACTGAAGCTCAAGAGTCTAATTTCAAAAGGTTGAAGTTTGTGTTAACTCAAGCATCGGGTCTGATCCAACCTGAGCCTGAAAAGCTTATACTATTTACAGTGATGCTTCTCACACATGATTAGGATGTGTACTTATGCAAGAGGGTTAGGTTGTGGATTATGCCTCTTGTCAGTTGGAATCACATGAGATTAACTACCTTACTCATGACGTTGAATTTGCTGCGATGATCTTTACTCTTAAAATTTGGAGACACTATCTCTATGGGGAGAAGTGTTACATCTTCATGGATTATAAGAGTTTGAAGTATCTATTTACTTAGAAAGAGCTTAATTTGAGGCAACGTCATTGGTTAGAACTTCTTAAGGACTATGACTGTGATATTGAATATCACCCTGGTAAGGCTAATATGGTTGCCAACACCTTGAGTCGTAATGTTGTGATTGAGCTGAGAGCTTTGTTCGCTAGAATGAGTTTGTTTGAGGATGACAATTTCTTAGTCAAACTTCGAGTTATTCCCACTTTACTCTCGGAGATTAAGGTTGAGTAGTTCAATGATTTGTTTCTAATGCATCGTATGAGAAAGGTTAAAAAAGGTACAACTGTGGACTTCTCCATCGATCGGAATAGTATTTTATGCTTCCGAGGTCAGTATTTTATTTCGAAAGATTTTGGTTTGAAGTAGACTATTCTCCAGGAGGCATATGATAGCCTTTATTCCATGCATCTTAGTAAGATGTATAAGAATCTTCGTGAAAAGTACTAGTGTAAGGGTTTAAAGAGAGATGTTGTTGACATTGTGTCTAAGTGTATGACTTGTTAGAAAGTTAAGACTGAGCATCAGTGTCCTTCTGGTTTGCTTCAACCGATTAAGATTCCGTAGTGGAAATGGGAGCGTGTGACTATAGATTTTGTGAGTGGTCTTCCTTTAACATTGTCCAAGAAAGATTCAATTTGAGGGATTATGGATCGACTCACTAAGTCCGCGTACTTCATTCTTGTTAGAGTTGACTACCCCTTGAGCAAGTTGGCTCGATTCTACATTTTTGAAATAGTTCGTCTTCGTGGAATACCCTTATCTTTCATTTAAGACCGAGATCCGAGGTTTACTTCAAGGTTTTAAGAATCTTTTCACCGTGCTTTGGGTACTTGGTTGAACTTCAGTACTGCTTAATCCACAGACTGATGATCAATCCGAGCGTGTGATTCAGATATGGAAAGATATGTTGAGGAGTTGTGTGATTGAGTATCAAGTTAGTTGGGACGATTTTCTACCACTTACTAAGTTCGCCTATAATAATAGTTATCAGGCCAATATTAAGATGACTCCATATGAGGCTTTGTATGGGCGTGAGTGTCACACTCCTATTGGTTGGACTAAGTTGACTAAGTATCGTTTGTTGGGCCAGATATTGTTCAGGAGTCTGAGGAGACTATCAGATTGATTCGAGAGAGACTTAAGGCTACTTTTGATAGGTAAAAATCTTATGCCAACCTGAAACATCGAGATATTAAGTTTAATATGGGTGATGAGGTCTTCTTAAAGGCATCTCTATGGAAGAAGGTGCTCAGATTTGGGCGGAAAGACAAGTTGAGTCCTCGTTTTATTGGTCCTTATCGAGTTCTTCGTCGAGTGGGACCAGTTTCTTATAAACTTGAGTTACCACCTTAGCTTGAACGTATTCATGATGTCTTCCATGTCTTTATGTTAAGATGTTATCAATCGGACCCATCTCATATTGTGCCTATTGAAGAGATTGAGGTTTGTCCAAACTTGAGTTTTAAGGAGGAACCGATTGAGATCATTGCTTAGGATGAGAAAGTTCTTAGAAGGAAGACCATTAAGATGGTTAAGGTCTTGTGGTGCAACCATGGTTTCGAGGAGGCTACTTGGGAGCCCAAAGCTATCATCAAGGCCCAGTATCCGCATCTTTTTGGTCCAGGTAAATTTCGAGGACGAAATTTCTTTTAAGAGAGAGAATTGTAGCACCTTAATTTAGATTTAGATACCAAATTGGGTTAATTTGTGAATTTTGGGGGCTATTGTGCAATTCCAATTTGGCTAGGGATTTAATTGAACTCTATAGAGAACTTTGGGGCAAAATTTGGAGCTTGGGACTTAATTGTGAATAAAGTTCAAGTGTGGGCCAATTTAGAAAACCTTAAATATCTTTAAGGGTCTCCATGTAATTACACCAATTTGTGGGGTATAAAATCCTTATTTTTCACCTTAGTTGACCCTTCTTCTCCCATTACTCCTTGGTGCTGCTGATTTTTCCTTCCTCATCTCTCTTAATCTTTCTTTTTTGACACCGCTCTAATCATGGTCGTATCGTTGTTCGTTCCTTTCAACACCAGCACCAAAACACTCATTCTTTTGTGAACAAAACCCCTCATCCCAAATCTTCCTTACCGTTACCGTTCGTGAGGAAAAGGGAGGAAAAACCGTTCGGTTCTTGTAACATTGTTTCCCTACCATTCGTTTCGTTGTTTTAAGCGTGGTAAGTTGTTTGGGAGCATTTATGGTGTTTGTTAGGTTCTTTTGGGTGTTGTGGATGACATTTTGGGTTGTTTTCAGCGTGTTACCATCGGGGGTGGCCTTGCTTGGGGCGTTGTCGATGAGGGGTGTGAAACCCTAAGTGACTATTATGTTAAGTTGAGATTTGGGCCTTTGGAAGTGCAAGCCCAAACCTAGTTTGATATCCTAACCCATTTAGTGACCCAATTAACCCAAACCCATTTAATTCAGGCCGAAACCAAGCCTTAACCCAAGTTAAATTGATCGAACTCGACCCGTTGACCGAACCTGACCTGACCCGTTGATCTAACCGAACCATTGACCATTGATCGTTGACTTGAATGTTGACCGTTGACTTGATCATTGACCGTTGACCGTTGACTTGATCGTTGACTAATTGACTTTTTTTGAGAAGCCCTATCCTATCATTTTTCAACATTTTGATTCCGTTTCTGCAATCCATTTTGTCAAATTTGAACCCGAAAGCCTCGTTTTTACTATTTTATTCTTAATTTTATACTTAGTATTGTTAATAGGCTAAAATTGAGAATCTAATGTGTGATTTTTGTGTTTAAGTGATCATGACTCCGAGGCTTATGATTTACCTCCTCCTCCACCTATGCAACCTGTTCCTACACCAGTTTCGAGAGTTACACATGAGTTATTTTGGTTTAGTTTTGTGTTTAGTTGGTGGCATAGAAATAATATTAATATTTAATTTGTATTTGTAAGATCTAATCCCGTTAGACCGGATACTCAACCAGTGCGTGATGGATGACCTCCTTATCGTTAGAGCTTCCGTTTTTAGAGGTGTGTTTCTAATTGCGACTTATCCTATCGTTAGACCGGATACTATTGTGTGTTCATGGGTTGGGTTTGTACGGTGGAAGAAGTCATTATCACCCCTTCAAATGGTTGATAATAAAACCATACTACGATGGGTGACGATTGGTTGGGAAGGGGTTCTGGGGAACCATTTTATTATGATGGTGTGATGGAGTATGGGTGCATTGCATTATGTTTGTGGTTGTAGTATGGTTTGTGGTTACATTATTTGTTGTGATAATTTTTGTGATAATGCAATAGGATATATTTTCTTTAGAAACATACTAGGCTTTTTAGCTCATTTCCCTACAATTTCCTTTTCAGATACCTGAGACTTAGCAAACTTGGTACTCGAAGGCTATTATATCGATTCTTTATTTTATTTTAGTATCATTTGATATTTCGTATAAGCTATTTTTGGGGATTTTAGTATATTTTATTATTTATGGTTTTATTGGGATTGTAAGTTGTTTTTCTTTAAACTTGAGGATTTTGCTATTTGTTTCATAATTTATTTATTATTTAATTTAAACTATAGACTATATATATAACATGTATGTAAGTAAATGATGTGGTTTATCGGATTGCGAGAGGGTATAATTACAGTAATAACCTTCTCGATCCGATCATATCTAATAGGCCGAGTAAAGTAGGGGTTACAAGCAGTCCATTGTGTGCTAAAGAAAGGAGGTATTACGGTTGTGAAGAATGAAAACAATGAGTTAATACCAACTAGAACAGTTACAGGATGGCAAATTTGCTTCGACTACCGGAAGTTGAACAAAGCGACTAGGAAAGATCACTTTCGTTTGTCGTTTTTGGATCAGATGCTAGATAGACTCACAGGACGAGACTATTACTGTTTCTAGATGGGTACTCAGGGTACAATCAGATTACAATTGCATTGGAAGCTCAACATAAAACGACATTCACATGCCCGTATGGAACATTCGCATTTAGATGCATGCCATTTGGTTTATATAATGCACCTGCTACGTTTCAAAGATGTATGATGACCATTTTTACTGACATGGTTTAGAAGTATTTGGAAGTGTTCATGGATGACTTTTCAGTGTTCGGGGACACTTATGATGATTGGTTAGCTAATCTAACTAAGGTACTAAAGCGATACAGAGAGAAAAACCTTATTCTCAACTTGAAAAAGTGTCATTTTATGGTACGAGAAGGTATTATTTTGGGCACTGAATAACAAGACAAGGAATTGAAGTCGACAAAGCCAAAGTAGATATTATTGAGAAGTTTCCACCTCCAACATCAGTAAAGGGTGTTAGAGCTTTTTAGGACATGCTAGATTCTATCAGAGATTAATCAAAGACTTCTCTAAGATTGCTAGACCTTTGAGCAAGTTGTTAGAGAAGGATTCGACGTTCAACTTTGATGAAGAATGCTTGATAGCATTTAATGATTTGAAGAATCGATTAGTTTCAGTACCAATTATTATCACACCAGACTGGGGATTTTTGTTCGAGTTGATGTGTGACGTAAGTGACTTCACGATCGTAGCTATGATGGGCCAGTGAAGGAACAAAGTTTTTCATCTCATCTACTATGCAAGTCGGACTTTGTTAGGAGCTTAGCTGAACTATACGATAACCGAGAAAGAATTACTTGCAATTGTGTTTGCTTTTGACAAGTTTAGATCCTATCTTGTAAGCACAAAATTGACGGTCTTTCTGATCATTTGGCAATTAAATACTTACTTGCCAAGAAGGATGCTAAGCCGAGACTGATTTGTTGGGTGTTACTACTTCAAGAATTTGACTTGGAAATTCAAGATCGATGAGGTTTACAGAACCCATTAGTCGATCACTTGTTTAGGTCGAGCCACAAGAAGAAAATTCAACTCTTGTACCTATACAAGAGACGTTTCTTGACGAACACATACTCAAGGTAAGTCATAACACCCCTTGGTTTGCTGATTTTGCTAACTACTTAGCTTGTGGTTTGATTCCTTATGATAAGATGTATTAGCAAAGGAAGAAGTTCCTTCATGATGCTAAGTATTACTTCTAGGAAGAGCCATATTTGTTTAAGAAGTGTGCAAATCAGAAGATGTGTGGCAGAAGATAAAGTACGAGCAATATTGTATCAATGTCACATAGCTCCAAGTAGGGGACACTTCGGAGGTTCATGTACTGCGACAAAAGTATTGCAAGCTAGATTCTTTTGGCTAACATTGTTCAAGGATGCGTATGCTTATGTCAGAAGCTGTGACCGATGTCAAAAGGTTGGTAATGTCACCAACAGAAATGAAATGCCTCGAACAAATATCATGGAAGTGAAATTGTTCGATGTTTGGGGTATTAATTTTCCTGGTCCATTCCCTTCATCATTTGGTAACAAGTATATTCTGGTAGTAGTCGACTACGTATCAAAATAGATTAAAGCTGAGGCATATCCGATAAATGATGCCAAGGTAGTGAAGAAGTTTTTGCAGAAGCATGTGTTCACACGATTTGGAACTCCGAGAGCCATCACCAGTGATGAGGGGTCCCATTTTGTGAACAAATGGTTGAAGTGGATACTTGATAAACACGGAATAAGACACAAGATTGCTATAGCTTACCATCCATAGACAAATGGGCAAGTTGAGTTGGCAAACAAAGAAATAAAAGGCATACTCGAGAAGGTAATGTGTCTAACTGACAAGATTGGTCCAAGAGATTGGACGATGCTTTATGGGCTTATAGAACATCTTACAAGACACCTTTAGGGATGTCTCCCTATAGGTTGATATTTGGAATAGCTTGCCATTTACCTTTGGAGTTAGAACACAAAACTTATTGGGCTATTCAACAACTCAACTTGGATCCTAAGCTTGCTAAAGAGAAACGAATGCTTCAGCTCAATGAGTTAGAAGAATTCCGAACATTTTCTTATGACAATGCCAAACTATGCAAAGAATGATTAAAAAGATGGCATGACAAGCACATTCGAGTCAAAGAGTTCGGAGGTCAGCAAGTTTATTGTTTAACTCTAGATTGAAAATTTCTAGGTAAATTGAGATCACGTTGGTTAGGTTCATTCACTATCCATCAAGTTTTTCCATACGGAGTGGTTGAACTCTATGGTAAGCAAGGTATTTTTCCAGTTAATACCTAGAGATTGAAACATTATTAGGGGAATAAAGTTGTGTGAAATGAAGCCTCGCTCATTTTAATAAAGAACTTAGGTTATATTTTCTAGACTAGTATGTTAAAATAAATTCTTTCGAGGAGTTTGGAACTTAAACAGGATCGCTTGTGACCCCTTCAATATTTCTTGGGAATTAATTTTTACATAATTTTCCGAGAAATTATTTCCTAAGTTAGAAAATAAATTTTTAATGTTTTAATTTTGCAAATAAAAGGGTCAAATTTTTTTATCTAAGTTTTAAACTACAACTCAATTTTCAAATAATTTTAAGTTCAATGACTTAATTGAATTTTTTGTAAAAGTTGGTTGTTAATTTTGTGAATATTAAAATTAGTTGTTCATTTTTGTAAATATTTTTAAAACAGCTAAAAAATAAAGTTTTTTTTCATTTAAATTATTTTATTTTATTTTTTTTAAAAATTTTGATAATTCTTAATATTAAATTATAAATTGAAATTTATAATTTATATTAATTATTATCAAGAGTTTGAATTAGGATTAGTTGTTAAATTTGAATTTAAATAAAAATTGTGTTTGAGTTAAAGTAGGATTTAGGAATTTAATTTGACTGTTTGAGTGTGTATATTCTTCCATGCATTATAAATAGCCTACCTCTCAAGAGAATTATCACTCAAACCTTAAAATTAGCTACCCTAAGCAGCCACCATCGACAGTCATCGGAAGCCATCGGGCCGCATCAGCCAACGCCTCTCACAATCACCAAATGCTTCCGATATCACCCGACGCATCCTGACACATCAGCCCGCACATCCGCACGCCTATTTAGTCACGCTTGTCGTGTGCGCCACACGCCCTAGACACCTAGGTCGTGTGCCCCTTACCCAAACCCTAATTCTCTTCAAATTTTACCCTAGATAAAACCCTTTCTATTTTTAGCCCTAATTAGTTATTTTGGATTTAATTTCAACAAAAGTGGCAAAAATTCATCTTCTAATTTTTAATTTATTTAATTTGTTAACTCTTTAATTTATTTTAAATTGTTAATATTTTTACTAATTAAATTTCAGAAAAATGTTTGTGTCCATTTATTTGTTGATCATGTTAAAATCATGTCACGCAAGAGAACTCGTGCCGCAACAGAAGAAGAGTCGTATAAATTTCATAGTGCAAGAGCTAAGAAAAGATATGATAGCACATTCAAAAATCAACAGATGTTGCCTGAAAAAGGATTTACTTTGGAAACAAGTAAATAAGAGTCCGACAAATTATTGAAGCTTTGAACTGAGTATTATTTTGTGAAAAGCGACCGAGTGCAGATGTGGAACTATTTGAGAATTTTATGCAAATTTCAACTTAGTTGAACTTGAAGAAATTTCAATTCGAGGAATCAAGGTATCATTAAAGTCAAACACTATTAATGAGTTTTTTGACTCCTGATTTCGAAGAAGATGAATATCATACTTTGTTGAAGAACTTAGATGATGAAAAATGCAAGAAATTCTTCGAGAACTTACAGTTCTAGGGTTTGAATGGATAGTGTCAAAACTTGAAATTCGTACATGTCATAGAGAGAATTTGACACCAGTGGTAAAAGTCTGGTTTTACTTCATTCGATTCAGTCTCATGCCTATTCAACAAGAAATTGTCGTTTCATTAGATCAAATGGTGTTGATTTATTCAATCCTGAAGGCAAAAACCATTGATGTAGGAAGAATCATCATCAGAGAAATCTGAAACTGTGCCATGAGACGTTTTGCTCTAGCCTATTTTCCATTTACGATCACAGTGTTGTGCCTGAAAGCTGAAATTCTTGGTGTCGTAAATAGAGCAGGATATAACCAAGGAGAAATTTCTGATTGGGATCTATATCGAGCAGCAGGAGATTCCATTCTTCAACAACAAGCTAAAAAGAAGAAGAAGACCCTGAAGATGAAGAAGATCCAGAAGAGGATCCTAAGGAAGAAGAAGACCCTAAAGATGAAGAAGATCCTGAAGAAGATCCTGTGGAGATTGAAGATGATCTTTAGATAATTGAATCGATTGGAATGCATGATGAGACAGAGTTGACTAAACGAACATCCGAGCCTGATAGATCCATACAGAGACCACTGTCGCCTCCAGCTAAAATTTGAAATGAGCTGTCAAAGATAATGGATTGCATGCAACACATGCAATGGAAGCAACAATAGTTTTGGAGATACACGAAGATACGAGATAATGCATTTAAAAGTGCATTTGAAAAAGTGTTTCATGACCCTTTTTTTTGTGCCTAAATTTCTATATTACATATTCAAACCATGGACTCCAATGATGAGAAAGGAGCAAGGTGACTCGAGCAACAATAGGGACTACCAAGCAAAAGAATAGTCAAAGTTTAGGGGGTCTGAACATATATAAAAGGGGGGAACTTGTCTTTTCTTTAAATTTTGTTATTTTATTTTGAGTCTTTTATTTTTGAATGAATTTAGGATTAGGTCACTAGGTTAGTTTTAATTCTTGAATAATAAATTAAGAGGTTGAAGAAAATAATTTGAGCAACTTAGAAAAGTAAAAGTGTGGTAATAAATATGTATATGTCTAGGATTGGACATTGAAGAGCTTGGTACTTAAGCAGACAAATTGACTCACCTCCTCTTCCTTGATCCTATTTGGTGTGCAATATTTATTCACTTTTATTTTTATGTTCTCTATTATTTTTAACAATGAGGACTTTGTTCAATTTAAGTAGGGGGACCGAAAATCGAAAACTTCTTGATAGTATTATTTCTTCTTATTTTACGAATTTAGTTACAATTTTGCTTGAAAATTTAAATTTATGTTAATTATGTAAAGCTTTAGTAAAAATAAAATTTAATTATCTCAATGGTGATGATGTTAAACTAAACCATGATAAGAATGCTACTCTTAATAAAATATGTGAATCATATGATAAACCATGATAAGAATGCTACTCTTAATAAAATATGTGAATCATATGATAAAATTTTTTCCTTATAGAAGCTAGATATGCATGAAAGTTTAAGTCTTTAGAATTGACTTGGTAATTTCTTGAGGCGAAATCCTAGGAAGTATGAAATTTTGAAAATGATTTAGGCAACATTTGTTTGAATTGTTTGAGCCTTTCAAGCCAACCTTGATTAATGTTATCCTTTGAAACCAATTTTGGAATATATGGCTTGATTTTCTTTGTATCCTACAATTACAAGCCATCTTATCTCTTGTACTTATCTCTAAATTGTCCCAACTACTAGACTCAGTTTATCAAGATTATGTTCTGAAAATAAGTTTGGGGGAGTTAAGAAGAAGTACCAAAATGCTCAACAAAAGTATAGTACATACAAAATGATGCTCAGAAAAAGAAAAAAAAAAGAAAAGGAAAAAAAAAAAGAAAAAGGAAAAGAAAGCATATGTACTCAAAAGAAAAAGAAAAGAGCATGAGCATGAAAAGTTCGAAAAAAGTTGGTGAAATTGAAGGTTTGATGCAAGCTGAGTCTAGGGTTTTAGCTTAAATTTATCTATCTTTTCCTACCCCTAGCCTAGCCCGATTACAATCTATGCAAAAGACCTATTTGATTCAAAATTTCAATACTACCTACATTAGTGGAGAGAAATTGCTATGTTCAACATATGAATATATAAATTAAACTTAGTGATTGCAGTTTAGTCTTAATTGAGGAAATAAAGATTGAGTGATAAGATTTTAGCATGTTTAATTGAGATAAGCATGATGATTGAAGATAATTGAATAAAAAAAATACTTAGGCTACATAATTCTTAAATTCTTGTTTTTTATGCTCAATTATTTTGGAATCATAAGTATGAGGAGAAATGATCAACTCTTTTGTGATGTCTGTATTACTTGAGACGAGCAATGAATTAAGTTTGGGGGTGCAGAACGATGAAAATATATAGATTTTTTTGTACCCTTTTTTTTTTACCTAATTTCATGCAAATTCTGAGTAATTAATGTAAAAAAATATAATTTATTTATAAAATAATTAATTTGTGTTAAAATTACCAACATATTGATTTTTAATTATTTTTACAAATATTGAGCATAAATTTGGTGATTTTTTGACATATTTGCACAATTGGTGAAAATCGACCCGGCAGACACTGCTAACAGCTAACACCGTTAAGGCAATTTTTACACCGGGTTAATGACAAGCTAAGAAGCATATTTTTCAATTCAAGGGTCGGTCCAATATGAAGCTAAATTATGATTTATAATTATATTTTTAATTCAAATTAAATTGGATTAAAATTTAATTATAAAGGCTAAGCTGAAGTGGCTTAATGTGCATGCAACTGAGGGTCGAACCACCTCCAAATGGGCTAGCCATGTGCTGTCCAAGTGCCGACATTAATTAGCTGAAATGTTGACCATTTCAACCTTGCAAAACAGCCCTCAAACTTTCCCAAATTTCCATTCCAACCCCTCCTCTTTTCATGGATTCAAAATCTCACCCCTAGCTTGTTTTTAGCAAACTTTGAACAAGTCAAAGTTGACATGTGGTGGTCGGCCATGGGGGAGTGCGCGGCTGATATTTATTTTCTAAATATAGCCGCACAACCTCTCCTCAACTCTACCTATAAATACACCATTGATTCCCCTCATTTCATCACATCAACACAACTCATCTTCTCTTCTTTCTCTCTAGTTTTCTCTTTAGCCTTCCATCCACATTTCCCCTCATTTCCTTGCCAAATTCTCCTCTTGGAAAAAAATAATATTAACTTACAATTTATAGAAAAAAAATTAATGAATAAACGAATAAGTCAGTGTTTCAATTAGCTCTTTTTCTCAATGTTCCTTCCAAGTGTGGACATGTTGGCTTCGTTTGCTTGACTTCTTACAGTAATTGCATAACCTTTGTGTGTCTTTCCGCTCCTAAATATCTATATTGCCTCGTATTCGAGTTGAGTTGGACCAACCTTTTGACTTGCACCACGAGTTCTTATCCGATGGCAACTTGAAATGAGCATGGGAGGTGGGCGGTCACATGCTTTCATCTCAGATAGGTGGAAATTCAGATTTCCAAATATTATATGCGTGTTGTAGTTTGTAAAGTTTGTCAACGTAGGTCATACAATCTACATGTGTCCAGGCACATACCGTAATTGCATGTGCGCATGGATAATGAAGTGCTTGCTTAAAATCTCTCACAATCACAATTCATTTGTCTTAGGTCTATGCAATACGCTCCCTTGAAAACTCCTTGGTCGGGTTTATGGGACGCGAGTGACACACTGAAGACATTAAGTTCGTTCTTTCTATATTTTTCCTAATATCTTTCAACACCAACTCGCACCAAACGTGGTTGTCTTTTATTTGTCCTACAAATGTCTTAGCCAGCTTTGGAAACAAGGCTGCTAATTTAAAATATGTTTCTTTGACCATCGAGGTTAGCAAAAAATGATGTGTCTCCTTTAGTACAAAATTAATGCATTCTGTTAGGTTCGTTTTCATGTGACCGTATCGTAGTCCTCCATCGTACAATTGTGTCCACTACTCCTTTGGTATCCAATTGAGACACACCGTACCCTCTCGATTTACAGCCCATAATCTCTGGAATCAATGTTAGATGAACTTGTACTTTATCGATGGGGAACAATATTTTATTCATGAAATGTGACCCAAATGTATATGTTAGACTGTTATATAGGAAAAATACTACACACAACGTACCTATGTCAATAACATGTCACCTTTTCGCATCGTTATGGTATTGACCCATGTAGTTAGACCATATATGACGAAACAATACCTATAGTGTTCACGATCCTAGAGGCTTGAACATCAATCGAATGTAGCTTGTATTGCGGTGCCCCTGTAAGAAATAATGCATAAATCGGGTTGCAACACAACATGCCTTCTCAGGTTAATTAAGAAGAAATCTCGATCATCTTCGAATTCTTCGGGCATTATTGCAAAAGCAATTGGAAGGATTTTTTAATTAGCATCCTGTGCAACAGCTAACAACAACTGGTGCTCGTATCTCCCATACATGAATGTGCCGTTAATTAGGACAAGTAGCTTATAGTACCAAAATACAATAATGCATTGCTTGAAAGTCCAAAAAAACGATGGAAAAGTCTTTTTCTAGAGACCAAGCGTTCGTTGTAATACGCAAACTTCGTTTGTAGGTCGATTATAAAACTTGGTATGTATCGTTCCAGTACTTGACATCATATGCACAATTCATTGTAGGATTTCTCTCACTTGCTATGCATCTTATCTAATGCCTTTTGTTTTGCCAACCATGCCTTGTGGTAGGACACAGCGTAATTGAACTCACTACAGATGTGTGCGATCAAAACTAGGACTAGAATCCTAAGACTCATTTTAACCATGGGAAATATAAAGTCAGATATCATGTCCAAATCCAATTTCGGATTATCATTCGACGTGCTTGAAAAAAAATAAATTGGGCCACCATATGTAATATAATGTTGAAAAAAAGGTCAAACTTTGAATCGATGTTTTTAACCATGATACATACCATATGTAATAAATTAGGCCACCATATGTATGTAGAGTGGTAAACTTCCTGATAATCTAAAATGCTAACTTCTTCCTCACAATTATCATGATTTTCCATGGACATTCTGTTCCACACATTGCACACTTCGTCTTATATTTTGAATCAAGAGCATGTAACATTGAAGTTGACACGATGATGTATACTATACGCTTGACTGCAACTCTAAAAGCATCTTTGGAGTCAAAATCCATCCTAACCTCTAAGTCATCGAAATTTGTTGACAAAGTCGCATGCCCTGATCTTCTATGATGGAGGTCTAGGAATTCTAAGTCACCTTCAGCAACAAGATTGTCAGTACGCATGTCGGGTAAGGGTTTGTAAGCCGTGAAACCCGAATCATCCCATTGAGCAATGTACGAAGCTTCAACGTCAAAACCATTATCTTTTGGCTCAGTAGGAAATTACTGCAATTTTTACACCATTCAATCCAAACTACTGTATTGGGTCATTATCGGTTTCAGACCCCTATTCGTTCTCATCGTTCGTTGTTCTCCCTTCATTATCAACCCCGATTACATGTCCATGGTTGGATGTGCCTTCGCCGATCAAGATTGTTGGGAGTAGATCATTCGTTCTTCTAAATTTGAAGTCAGTCTCAAAATCACTTTTATTGGGCCCACCCAGTAACTTGATGGTGTACTCGTGTGAGTGTTCGGGGTTGAAAATCGACGTGCTGAAGTTGAAATCAAAAGCACTAACAAAATGCCGTGTGGGTGTGTCGTAAGCCCGATGACCAAATACACCCGACTGTGCCCTGAAGTTGTAATTGAGGGGTGAAATGAATGAATGCCTTACAATTGATGACGATTTTGAGGTGTCTTGGTAGGAGTTTTACTGTAAAGATATGAATCCATAGCACAATCATGTGGTTTAACTTTTTACTTCTTGATTTGCTGTGGAATTTGGCGAACACGGTGTCATTGAACTCAGGCCACCTTTATCCTCATTGAAAAAGTGGGCATATAGCTCTAGTACAACATTCCCACTAAAGTATTAAGATTCGATCACCGTCTCCAGCTCGTTGTCCTTTGTGATCTAAAAAATGACATATTTAATAGGGTTCAATGACGTTATATATGTACATTTCAAACTTGAAATTCTTCTCCAAATTCCCACTTTGCTCCTAATATTTGTCCAAAGCTCTTTTAACGTTATGGTCTAGTTGAAAGCCAAATCTTCATATTGGACTGATATAAAAATGGGCCCAATTTTGATCTCACAAATTTGACTATTGTAATAGATATCAACTTTGACTTGTCTACTCATCTTGAACAAAATAGCTTGTTCCACATGTTTAAAATCGAGAAAATAGTAAAAAATATAGTTCTCATCACCTAAATTAAAAAGCATACACATAATTTAGCGAATTACCTTTGCTTGGACAACTATGTCAACATTCAAGTTTTTCACGATGACCGTCTTCTCCTAATGTCAAGTATTCTTATGGAAACAATCGACTTAAAAGGTTGGTATGGAAACTCAAAGGATTGTATTGAGTTTATTTTAAAGAGAACAATACCACGAGGCATATCAAACGATTCCAGCAACAACGCATGTCTCGGGCATCACGGGTTTTGAGGAATACAAATAAAGTTGAAAATTGTGGAGAAGAATACGCACCCCCGCAGCGACGTTTTCAACAAGGCAACTATAATGAAATTTATCTCGCGAATCTTGGGTTTCAAGGGCTCAGAGGCAAAAGCAATCAAGTTGGGGTGGGGGTTGAAATGCCCAGAGAGAAAACGCTCTCCGCATGTGGCAGTTTTAGCTGACAAGGTAGTGAAAATGCTTTCTACGAGGTGCGTTTTCATGCCACATGTCTAACATGCTAGTAGAAAATGCGTCCTGCAAGAAGCGTTTTCACTGCCATGTCAGCTTAAAACACCTCTTGCACGGAGCGTTTTCTCTCTAGGCATTTCAAACCCCACCTCTACTTGATTGCTTTTGCCTCTAAGCCTCTGCAACCCAGGATTCTTAGGATAAATTTCATACATTACAACTTGGGATTCACGTGATAAAATAAAAAAGTTCCTTTTTTACCTCGCCCCATCCTCTATATAAGTGGTCATTCTCATCCCCTACTCCAACATATCTCAATCTCCTTTAAATTTTTTTTCTTTTTCTTACATGTTGAAATTTTCAGGTACAAAGATTTATTTCTCTTTGGCTTTGAGGGAGACAAACATAGTTTTAAGTTGTGTTTGGGTTCATGGTGATGCCGTGGAGCTTGGTAACCTATAAATTTCACCTGTCGTGTGAGTATGGGGCCATTACCTAAGAAGTCGAGGTCGCATTGCAATTTGAGGTCCAAGTTGACTGTGATTATACGGTCTCAAGTTGAAGCGTAACTACGGTTTCAAGTTTACAAAGGTTATGCTGTCAAAGGATGGAGCCTAAATAAGGCCTTAGTTAATGGTGGCTATGCGGGCATGACAACTAGTTTCTCCTCGTCAAAGGAGTATGCTTTATAAAACCCATACAGAAGTCAAAGACGAAAAACACAAGGACCTTCCAATATAATTAAGTAATTCATTTTGTCCGTCTCCACTGAAGGCAATGACATTGTTACTGAAACTTGTTACACCTCAATTCTGTCACAGGTTATTTAATGGGCCATCACCTTCGGTGGTGATGGATAAAATGAATTACTTGATTATACTGAAATGTCACTGCATTTTTCTTCTTTGACTTTTGTATGGGTTTCATAAAGCATCCTTCTCTAACGAGGAATAACTCCTTGTCATGCCCGCATAACCACTGCTAACTAGGGCCCCATTTATACCCCATCCCTTGACAGCATAACCTTCGTAAACTTAAAACCCTAGTTACACTTCAACCCAAGACCGTAAATCATAGTCAATTGGGACCTTGACTTGTAGCATGATGGCTCCATACTCACATGGCAGACGAAATTTGTAGGACACCCAACTCCACGACACCACTGTAAATTCAAACATACCTTAAAATTATAACAATATCTATCTCAAACACAAATAAAAATAAATCTACGAACTTCTAATTTCTAACTGTAAGAAAAATAAAAGAAAAAAAATTCAGCAAAATGAAAATTCATAGTGAAACTGTGCCCTGTAGGATGCATTTTCCTTTATCTGTCCAAAAACAATGTAGATCAATACATTTAAAAAAAAACACATTATCAATAGCTTTGATAAGAATTTTGTATAGTTTTTTTTGAATATATTGATGTGATTACATGGTATTATCTGTTCATACTTTTTTTATCTTTTGACAACGCACACACACCTTACACACACAGGTGCTCGAACCCGGGTCTCCTAAGATAAATATCATCCCTTTAACCACTAGAGCCACTTGTTGGGATCGAATTTTGTATAGTTTTAATACCAGTTAATAAATTTTTTTGATACAATTGTGTTTATAATATTTATTGTAATGAATAATAGTTTTCATTTAAATTATGGGGTTTACAATAATTTAGAGTTTAATACGTAAAATGTTAATGTGTCTAGTAAAGATGTTATTTACTAAGTCATCATTTTAAAGATGACACTTAAGATTATTTCTAAAACCCTTGTAATATAAATATATATTAGTTTTTTTATCTCGTGCAATGTATGGATTATTTTTGTGTTTTATAAAATTTAAAAATTATTCATGAAACAATATTTGAGAGATATAGAGAACTTAAAAAATATACTTAAAATTTTAAATGATAATATATTTTTAATATTATGAATATGATTTGAAATATAAAACTGGAATAATATGTATATATAATTAATTATTGAAAAAATTAATATATATATATATATATATATATTATATGTAAGTCTAGAAATAAAGTTTAAAAATATATTTTTTAATTTTAATTTTAGGAATAAAGTTATATATCATTTTAAATTTTAGAAATATATATATCTAATAATTTTAAAATTTAGAAATAAAGTTTCATATTTTTTCAAATATTTAAATTTTTTAATTTTAAGCAATTTTTAGAATTAAAATTTATCTTTTTAATTTTAAAAATAATATATTTATAAATATATATAAACACAAGTGTTCAAAAAAAGATTTCAACACTAAACAGTGGCCAATAAGCAAGCCAAATTCTAAATCAATTTATTAAACACAATTTAATGCAATATAGTAAATAAGATATATAAACATATATTTTAAATATAGAAGAAGTGAACCCATATGATGACTTGATAGTTAAGGGTGTTTATCGTTTCAAGTGTGACCTGAGTTTGAGTCGCATTAATTACGCTTGTTGTTCGGGTTTTATACTATTATTTTAGTTCACCAGAAAAAATATATAAGAATATGAAATAAATTTAATAATAGTCAAATTAATAATTTTTATGGTAATTAAATAATATTTATATTTATGATAAATAATTTTATTTTATTATTGCAAAAGTTTATGTAAATGTAAATCTAATAGATGGTGTAAGGTTTGAATATAAATATGTAGCTTTTTTTTAAATATTAAATATTTATTTTAGAATTGGCATGTATTAAGCAATATTTATTATAATAAAATCCCTATATATTAGAAGTGAGAATTTTTTGAATTGTTAATCTTATCAAGTTTTTTATTCTCTTAATTTTATAAAATATATAATTTTTTAAAACTAATCACAAAATTTTAAAATTATTAATTAATTTAAATATGAATAAGCCACGTGTCATTTAAATAGGTTGTTTAACTAGGCTTTGGATCTTAAACCTTGTAATATATAATAAGTGATAAATGAAGTTAAGTAGGATTTAAACAAAAACTCATTCATTTTAATAAAACATACAAGTTTTACTCTATAAAATATTTTTATTAAATATTTATAAATTACAGTAAATATTTATTTTTAAAATGTTAATATAGTTTTTAATAAAATATTAGAATTTAAAATTAATGTTAATGTTAAATTTTATTATTGAAATAAAATTATAATATTAAATAATTTTTTAAAATAATAAATTTTATTAATAATTTATTATATAATTAAATATAAATATGCATGTTTAATAATATTAAAAATTATTCTATTTGAAATCGAACATTTTAAAAAATTAAAATTAAAATTTACTATTTATATAATAATATTTCACTTTATTTAAGTTAATTTCCATAAAAAAACATAATAAAAAAAACATTATGTGAGTCATTTTCGTGAAACAAAAATACTCTTTAATGTGAATAATAAACGATTTAATATTCTAAAACAA
Source organism: Kokia cookei (assembly GCA_039519145.1). Lineage (NCBI taxonomy): Eukaryota > Viridiplantae > Streptophyta > Magnoliopsida > Malvales > Malvaceae > Kokia > Kokia cookei. The sequence continues at coordinate 15,367,635 of CM076899.1, read as the reverse complement.
ATTTGCAAATTCAGATTTGAATATTACGGTATTTGTAGATATTGATTTGCTATTATTCTTATTTGTATTTTATTTTATTTTAAAATAATATCGATATGGATTATTATTTGGTACATTGATTGTGAAGTTTCTTAACTCCATAAGTAAGGTTGAGATATTGTCTTTTAATTATTAATAGTTTTTTTTTCATACTTTTTAGGGAAAAGGCTAATATATTTAAAGAATAGCCTTCAAAATACACCACATTCATATAAACGGTCACATCCCAAAATTTTATCTAGGAGTTTTGAGGATATTTTAAGGATTTTAGTTTATATGTATTTGGAATTTCGTAAACATGGTAACATAAAATATTTTCGACTATAACTTTTAGAAAATTAAATCAACTTTTGAAAACGAATTTTAAAAACCTTTAATTTTTAATTAAGGATTGATTTGTAAAAGAGTTGAAATTGTGAATTTTAAAAGGTCATTAAACCAAAGTTTAAAATTCAACCTAAAACCCATTTATAGTTTTATATATCACGATAGTTTCTTCCTCTTCCATTCTTGTGTCGTTCCTTCTCTTTTCCAAACCCTATTCATCAAGTTTTGGTTCATTAAACCTCCACAACACTTCAAGAAAACACCCCAAAATCTCATTGATTTCATCATCTTCTTCATGTGTGAGTTTTCTCGAATTTACGTTGAAGTCCGTTTTTCTTTCATAAAAAATAACTATTCGATTCCTAATTAATTTTAAATGTTATCCGATTTTTAAATTGAACTTTTAATCATTAAATCACATGTTTTAAATAAAAGCAATGTGGTAGACTTTTTGATGGTTGTTGCCATGGTATTTAGGATGATTTCATAATTTTATTGCTTTAGATTTTATGGACATTGATCTTGGTATTTTGAATACTTGCTCGGACATATTCATGACGTTGTGAGCTGCTATTATGGTCATTTTGACGATGGTTTGATGAGATATTAGTTACATATTGAATAGTTAATAGTTAGAGTGGAATAAATGCCTTATTATGTTGTATTTTTTGTTGTCTGAAGCAGGGGTATCGATATTCCAAATTTAATATCGATACTTCCATGATTTTTGAAAGTGCAAGACATCAGTAATGTAATTTGGTATCAATACCATGTCACAGGTATAGATACTCGAGGTAAAATAATCAATACTTTAATAAAGATACAGATAATTTTCGAGATTTTGATTTTTATACAAGAAATAGAATGTTGTTTTGATATCGATTTTTCAAGCGATATTGATACCATTTGAGAAATATTGATACCTAACATTCAGTATTGATACATACGTAACTGTTTTGAATTTTTTGCTAAATGGTCCTAATGCATTTTAGTTGTTACTATAAGTTTGATTGAAGTATGTATAGCATATTTTAATGACGATTAGTATATGTTTGACTAAAATTCGTACAAATGTTAAACAAAAGGATGTTTTGCTTACTATGTGACAGTGGTGTAATGCCCTGTTACTTGGGCTCGGCAACCGGGTTGGATATAGGGTGTTACATAAACTCTTATATTTATTTTATAGTTAAATACGTCCCTAACCTTTATTTTTTGTCCAATAAAGCCCTTAATTTTTTTTAAAAATTAAATCGGCATGCTTAAAGCCCTTAATTTAAGTGAAGTGATTTTTTTTAACATTTTCTTTTATTTTTACACATATAATAACTTTATTAGTTTAAAATTTTAATCTAAATCTCACTCAAAAATATGGGATTAAAATTATTTTATTCAACCAAAATTAAAAAGAAAAGAAAATAGCATCAACTAGAAAATTGTGTAATCTGTACAATGAGATTCAAGTTTGGTGGGTGTCAGTGGTGATTAATCCTAGTACTTACAAATTATTCATCAATTAGATGAATGGTCTTGGTGCTGTTTTTATAAAGAGAATTAACCTTCGGAGAAGGAAAAAAAAGAGTTATTATGGCAGTTTGATAAAATATGGGGACTATTTATGATATTTGATCATTTTTCATGTGAGCCCAAAAAATATATAGAAGTCGAAGTTGGTTCTCAAGTGCCGACTCAACTGTTCACTAATTAATCTACAATCCCGTCTATTTTACTAATTAATCTTTTTATTTAATTTATATTGAAAAAAAGCCGTTTTAACTTTTATAATTAATAAAATTTTCTAGTCAATTTTATTTCTTTTAGTCAATGTTATGTATTTTTTTTGGTGAATTATGAGAGGAGAGTAAAATCCTAACAATAACATGACTGGCGCAACTCAAATTCAGGTCACGTAAGACAATGAACACCTTTCACTATAAGACCAACAAGGATTCAAAGCTATGTAATTTTAGTCAATGTTATTTGAGTGTTTTAATTTAGTCAATGCTAACAAAATCAAGAGTATAAATTTAAGCGTTTTAATCCCATGCATAAATTTAAGGTTCATGTTTTTTTTCCGTTTATTGTTAGTAGATTAAAAGAGTTCTAGTTTCACCCTTCAAAAAAAATTAGTTTCACTGTTTATTAAGGTGTATAATAGAATTGTTTAGTAAGAGATTTAGATTAAATCTTTATAACTAATAATGTAATACTTTATATCCATCTCAATTGTTAAGTCTGAGCAACGGGATATCACATATGTTGCTGGAGCAACTACAAACAATTACAATTCATACATGCAATTAAGATTTATATGCATCCATAACATGTTTTACAATTAAATTTGAGTATTATACGAGCTTATAAAAACTCTTTCGATAACCCGATGCCGAATAAGGACTAAAAAGTAAAAATTAAAAACTTTATTGAGTTGGCATCGAAGCTTCTACGGTGCAAGGTCACGACTTTGAAAATAGTAAGTTGACGTCGCAACATTCAAGGCTAGTGTCACAACATCCAAAGGTTGGTGTTGCAACAATGGAAGCAGATTCCTTCAACTCATACCTTTGATGGTTCTACCTGCCACGTGATACCACACCAATGGTCTAATGACCCCAATATGCAATACAATTCAACATATAATGATATTCAATTACACATTTCCATTCTTTAAAATCTTTAAACCATATATATACACATACTATAAACAATTCATGTCACCCTATTTATAACATACACAATTCAAAACACTAAGTTGACCATTTACAACCTTAAAACAATTCAACCCTAAGTACATGCCTTTATTTGAGCATAAAGAATGGTGCAAACATTTCTGAGCCGAGAGTTGCAATTTGGATGATGGATCAATCTTTGAGACTTCGAGATCTTGTAATATCTGAGTATGAAATAAACAAAATCGTATGTTGAGCGATAAAGCTTAGTGGTACTTCCATGATTCAAGTCAATAGCATTAACATTAATATGAACTAATTCAATTAAATAGACAACCTTACCATACATGCTTTCTAATACATTCCACAACCACTTTCTATACATTTCCATTCCTACCTACTTCATACCATTATCTATGTGCATATACACATATATATAGATATCTATCAATTTGATGCTCAATTTCATTTTACCATTTAAATCACTCTCGATCTTATTGGCTTGTTCATACTCGAACTGGTCCACAGGATTCATTTTTAACTGGTTAGCATGATCTTTGACATTTTTTCATTTTTTACATTTCTTATATATACACCAAATATACCAAATTCAATCACATTATAATCAATTCATGTTTTATAAACCCTATTAACAAAACATAGACTCAAGATGGATACACTGATCTATTACTTTGTCATCCCGGGTTATCCAACAATGATGACTACTAGAACATGTACATACTACCACCCAGGATTACCTGACAACAATGACTTTTACTATTTTTTATTTTGTCATCTTGGGTTACTCGACAACGATGACTATTATAACATGTACATTTTACTACCCCAGGTTGCTCAACAGTAATGTCTTCTAATCATTTACCTGACCCCATGACATGTCAACTATATCTGACTCTACTTGAATAGTTAATAGGGTAACCAATATTTTAATTACATATTATAAACCAATTCAATATCATATTTCCATACCATTTCCATCAGCAATTCATATCACATATTACATGTCATTTAAAAATTCATATCATACTTTTTCTACTATGCTCAAACCAATTCACAATCTCAGCATTCAATACTGTCACATAATTCAATTTAAGGCAAGTAATAGTCTTACCTTAATAGTTAATATGCAACAAACATGTATATGCATGTTTATAAATGGAATGATCTTGAATCATAAAAGTACAAATGAAGCTTTCATCAGTTGTTTATTCACAATCTCAGCATTCAATACCGTCACATAATTCAATTTAAAACAAGTAATAGTCTTACCTTAATAGTTAATATACAACAAACATGTATATGCATGTTTATAAATGGAATGATCTTGAATCATAAAAGTACAAATGAAGCTTTCGTCAGTTGTTTACGACTTTTGTTTTCCCTTCTCACTCTCTCTCTCTCTCTCTCTCTCTCTCTCTCTCTCTCTCTCTCTCTCTCTCTCTGTGTGTGTGTGTGTGTGTGTGTGTGTGTGTGTGTGTGTGTGTGTGTGTGTGTGTGTGTGTGTGTGTGTGTGTGTGTGTGTGTGTGTGTGTGTGTGTGTGTGTGTGTGTGTGTGTGTGTGTGTGTGTGTGTGTGTGTGTGTGTGTGTGTGTGTGTGTGTGTGTGTGTGTGTGTGTGTGTGTGTGTGTGTGTGTGTGTGTGTGTGTGTGTGTGTGTGTGTGTGTGTGTGTGTGTGTGTGTACAACAACAACTCGTACACTTCTTGTAACACATGTATTCCATGCAATGTGCTACACTTAAAACTCTAATTATTAAGTTAATTAAATTTTTAGAAATAAGGTTTTAGCCATTTATTTATTTTAGTATAAATATTAAATATGTTTTTGTGTTGTTTTGATAAGTCTTTAAAAATGTCCTAAGTTAGTTATTAGTTTTTGGTCAAATATTGATGCCTAATTAATATGTTCTAATCAGCAAGTTTAATGTGTCTTAAGGACATAAGTGGTAGGTCAACACAAGCCTTAATTGTACCTCCCAACATTTAAAGAGTTGAAAACAACTTCCCAAGAGGTATTTCATGAATAGAAAAAGGAATCAATGCTCTCAACATGGCTGCTTAGTTTCACCAAAGGCCACAAGGTGTGTAAAGGCTCAAAAAGTTGATCATCGAGACATGTTGTTTCGGTAACTCAAAAGTCATTCAATGCATTACCCACATTTATTCCAAGTGCTTGGGAAACTTCAACCGAATTTAAGAACACTTCTTCTTAGCCAACCAAACACTAAATTCAACCAACATCTTCATGAAAGTAGCCATCACATTGAATTAAAGTGCCTAGAAATTATTAAACAAATTTATGGATTATTTTGGTTGATTACTTCATGCCTTTTCGACTGGTTTCATGTAAGCCTATAAATATGAGGCTTAGGACATAATGTAAACAACTTTTTGAACCTTATGACTATTATTGTGAGTTTGCAAACTCCTTGTTCTTATTTGACTCAAATTGACTTATCAAGTAATTCTTGTAATGTCAATCTGATTCTTTCAAACTTATCAGTTCATTGAGGTGTGGTGTTCAACCCTTATACTGATTGGTTCCTATCTTGCTAGATAGAGGGTCACGATTCTACTTGCAAATTCATTCTAAGTGCTATTATAAGAATTAGCTTAATATTCATCTATAATATTGGTTCGTTCTTGAGTCCTTAAACCGAGTTTCAAGTCTATCCATCCTTATCCCTTACATATCCATCCATTCACCTTACTAAAGCTTACCATTCTCATTTTCAACCTTCACCAAATTCATTTGCGAGCGATACTTCTTAATTTCAATTAGGAACTCTTGCGACTAGTAATCATCCTATAAGGATGAGCTCGCATCATTTGGTATCAGAGCTATCTAAATTAAATAAGTATTCGACATTCTTATCTCTCTCGATATTAGCATTAAAAAAAGGAAAGAAATTCGAAAAAATACATCATATTTGCATCCCAAGTGTGAAAATACAAAGGGGATTTCGAAATTTATATAAAAAAAGAGTAAAAAAGAAAGCTAGTTTGAAAGTGTGATTCCCGAGTACAAATTTTTCTTTACCCAACAATTTTCAGCTACACTTCTACTTACCCTTAATTTTCTTCTAAACTTTCCTTTTCACCTAATCATCATACCTACCATACATCACATTTGAAGCTGATACCACAAGGTTTTTTGCATAAGTCTAAGGAAGTCACATAAGAACTTCGAGTAAACAAAGAGTTGTAAAAGGCAAGAGTGAAAGAGAGTATTAGAGAAGTTAAAAGTCAATAACGAGAGTAAACACAAGTGGAGTCAATATTTCTTTTTGATCGTATTAGTAAGGTTTTGATAGTGAGAACATCATTTCTTGAAGTCTCGAAAGGAATAATGCTTTTGGTGGTGGTGTGCCCGATTTAGCATACCAAGCTCTCATACGCAAGATGGACAGATTATTACAGTGTTGATTGGAGCCAATGCAAGAATAATTGGTTCAATTAGAGGTAAGATCTCAAAGGGGACGTTCACCTCAAGATCAAAGGAGAGAGCGAGATCCTCTAAGTCCGAATTAAAAGGATTACTACGAACAATATGAAATGGAGAGTGACCAACCTTTAATCGTAGTTTGAGGCGTCAAGGTCTAAGAAACTAAGATTCGAAGGAATAAAATCAAATAGATGACAATTTTTTCGTTCCAAGGGAAAATCGACCTTAAAGCTTATTTGGAGTGGGAAAAGAAGATTGAACTCATTCTTGAATGTCATAATTACTCAGAAAATAAAAAGGTAAATCTTACTGCCATCAAATTATCTGATTATGGTATTATTTAGCAGGATCAGCTAACCTTAAGTAGGAGAAGAAATGGCGAACGACCTATGTCTACATGAGCTGAAATGAAAACTATTATGAGAAAGATGTTTGTACCCGCCTACTACCATCTAGAGTTGCATCAAAAGCTACAAAATCTCAATCAAGGAAATTGTAGCGTGGAAGATTACTACAAGGAGATGGAGATAGCTATGTGATGGTATTACAAATGACATAGATTTTCTTCCCAAATTAGTGTTTAAATTGTTCCTTTTATACTTCATTTAACATGCATCATTAACATTTTATACTTAATTTTCATGTTTTCCAACTTATTGATAGTAAGTTTAAATTCTTGTTATTTTTATCTATTTTTGTACTAATGTCGACTCAAGCAGTCGAAATATTACGTTTTAATTGTCAGCGCAAGAACTCAGCCTAGAAGCCTAATGCTGAACAATTGTAGCCACAAAATCAACTGAATATTGCGATAAAGAGATGTCGCCGCATTAAAACTGAATCTCAAATGAGAAGAATCAAGCTAAATTCACAGATGAAAGCACCAACACAGGAATTTCACAAATGTCGTTGTGATTACAAATTCAGAATGCGTCTAGGATACAGCGACAATTTACAGATCTAAGAACATACTAGAACTGCATGAGTACACAGTTGTATTTTAACTAATTTTGACAGCTACAAAATCCAGATCTAAATCTGAGAGAGAAAGCTGAATCCTGCAACATTTTAGAGGCTATAAATAGATGAACAAAGAAAGAAAGAAATTATCAAGAGCAAGGGGATTAAATTCTAAAAATTCTGTGTGAATTGAAGGTTTGAGCTGAAAATCGGTGAGCTGATGAAGCAAGTCCACAACTGCTTCTGACGAGAAGAGCTTGAAGTGCACAAGAGGAACAATTAGGGAGTAGGCCTAGTAGTCTAGAGATAGTAAGCTTCGTTGTACTCTTTAATTCTTCATAGTAAGCTTCGTTGTACTCTTTAATTCTTCTTAAACGATGATGGATTCTGATGATATTAAATGAATATGAGAGTGTCTTTTAATATTATATCATTTTGATTCTTATTCTACACTGCTTGTTTGTTTATTCTTGGATTTAACTGCTTTAAGCACAATAGTGAAATTGCAGTGCGTCGACATCAAGAGATGCGGTAACAGGTTTGGTTAACAAGTGGGTTAGGTAAGAGTTGCTCGGGACTAGGATAAAAACCAAATACTTGTTCTCAAATACACATCGTTGTTCACACCGAGAGGTGGAGTAATTGTGGGTATTTGAGTCGAGATTAAGTAAGGAGCTATTGTTGGTAGGAAATCAAAGGGACTTTATTGCAGCGACAATCCATCAATATTTCACCTTGTCGATGTATCCAGCGTTGCAACTTAGCAGATTCAGTGAACCATTTCTACCTTTTACACTTGGTCACATTTATATTTCATGCATTTTAATATTCAATACTCAACACTGAACACAATTGGATTTATTTACAGTACACTGACATTAACCTCTGAAATTTACTTTTAATTGTGATGACATAACTGATCATTTTAGTGTGCAAATTTGACATAATGGACTGACATCAGTACTCACATTACCTTTAATTTCAGTAGTTGTTGCTCTGACATTGTAACATCAAGAACCCATTCCTCGAGGGATTGATATCTGATAGAATCGTCTATCAACTATACTTGCATCTACTTGTGTACTTTTGCACAATTGTTGTATCGTACAAACACCAATCACTATGATACGTGCTAATGTTGAGGAAAATTGAGAGGCTACCATGGCAAGATTCTTAGCCAGCCTCAACTGAGACATCGCCAATATAGTAGAGTTGCAACACTATATTGAAGTTGTTGATATGGTTCATATGGAACTTAAAGTGGAGAAGTAATTGAAGAGAAAAGTTACAACACTACATTGCTATGATGCCCCGGATGGAGGAAATTTCAATGGATCAAGGACTGCTGTAAAGGTCCTACAATCAAGATTCCATTGGCCTAATTTGTTTCGAGACGCTCACAATTTTGCACAACAATGTGATAGTTATCAATACACTGGTTTTACATCTCGACGCAACGAGATGCTCTAACAACCTATCATGGAGGTAGAGCTTTTCGATGTTTGAGGTATAGACTTTATGGGACCATTTCCAAACTCTTTTGGAAATGTATATATCTTAGTGGATGTTGATTACCCAAGTGGATTGAAGCTATTGCAGTACCAAAAGATGACGCTCGGACAGTATTGAAGTTTTTCTATACATACATCCTTATAAGGTTTAGAACCCCAAGAGTATTGATAAGCGACCAAGGTACTCATTTCTACAACAACCAAGGGACAACTGCATTGAAATGATATGGTATGAAGCATCGTATGGCCACCACATGTCACCCATAAACTAATGGTCAAGCCGAAGTATCTAATCGCCAAATTAAAGGTATACTTGAAAAGGTGGTTAATCCATTTAGAAAGGATTGGTCAGTGCGGTTACATGATGCATTGTGGGCGCTTCACACCGCTTACAAAACCCCATTGAGAATGTCACCATATTAGCTAGTGTTTGGAAAATCTTGTCACCTACCTGTCGAACTTTAACAAAAAGCCATGTGGGCAATTAAGCAGGTAAATTTGGATTATGATGCTGTTGGGAAGAAAAGATTATTGACATCACAGAATTAGAAGAGATCCGACGCCATGCTTATGAGAATGCTGCGATATACAAGGAAAAGACAAAGCGATGGCATGACAACCTCATATTGCGTCGATAATTTCATCCTGGTCAGTTGGTACTTTTATTTAATTCACGTTTGGAATTACATCCAGGAAAATTGCAATCAAGGTGGTCAGGACCATTCAAAGTTGTTGAAGCATTTCCAAGCGATGCGGTGACAATCGAAAATTTAAAGGATGGGCAACAGTTCAAAGTGAATGGCCAACGTCTTAAACACTATGTGAGCCCAGATGTTTGAGAACCAGATAAAACCGTTGATCTGCTGATACATAAATAATGTTAATGCATTCATTTATTTGTTTCACTTTTCGTTGTGTTGTTTCAGATTCTTAGCAGAAATAAAAATATCTTTTTGTTTACGCATTAAAGCACTGATTGTCGGCGCATTTGGCTATGAGTCAGCGTTACTTTTTCTGCAAGAATCACGTCGATCGATTTTCTCTCATCCCAGCCGTTAGATCAAAATAAAAAGGGTACGATCTGTAGCCTGGCAATTAATGGCTACAGTCACAATGATTTCTCATATTTTTTTACTTATTACATTTAGGTTATAAAATCCCTCATTGCAGTTATCTTTCTCTTCACAATTGCCATTGTTACTTTTCATATTTCAAAGCAATATCTTTCTGCAATTTTTCTTTATTCTCTTTTATTTTCACCATGGCTAAGACCTGTGCTTCTAAGAATACTCTCAAACCTTCTTTCAGAAACACTCCGACCACCCCTATTGAGATTCTGTCCACGACACCACCACCTTCATCCACAGGTTCGGTGTTGTTTTTAACGACTGCGGCTAAAGATAGATACCATAATATCATGCTCAAAGGTAATATCCATCCTGAACAGGCTTCTAGCTTTCACAACACTTGACCCTCGAAAAACAAGTCCATCGCACTATTAGTCGTTTAGGGTGGGAATACTTCTATGACCATCCATCTTGCTATTCTCCTACTCTAGTTCGTGAATTTTATGCCAACTTAGTGGACAAAGAGCAAGAATTTATTTTTGTTCGAGAAGGTCTTGTACCATGGAGTGCGGCACATATCAATGTCTTGCTATGGATACCAGAACGCGTAGACAGTCACTCGCCCTTCATGCACAGTTTAAACGAAGATAGCTTGATTGATATGATGAACGAACTTTGCGTCGACAATGCTTCATGGATGGGCAGTGGATTCCACAATTTTATAATGCATAGACGTTACCTGACGACTTTCTGTAAGGTATGGTTTCACTTTATTTGTAGTCGTGTGATGCCATCCACTCACAGTACTATGGCCACATTAGGCCGTATGTGTTTGTTGCATTCCATCTCGCACCATCATCACATCGACAATGGGGAGCTTATACATGCCCAAATTGTGAAAGTTGCGGGAAAGCAAAATGGTAGTCTTTCTTTCCCCTCTCTTATTATGTTGATTTGCCAACATAAGGGTATTGTACCAAGAGATGATAAGGAGGTCGTGGAAAATAAGGGCCCAGTCAACAATATATCGGTTGAGAGGATGACACGAGACCAAGATACACCTGTGGCTAAGGAAGCTTCGAAAAAGAAAGATAAGGGGAAAAGGATTTTCTTCCCAAATTAGTGTTTAAATTGTTCCTTTTATACTTCATTTAGCATGCATCATTAGCATTTTATACTTAATTTTCATGTTTTCCAACCTATTGATAGTAAGTTTAAATTCTTTTTATTTTTATCTATTTTTGTACTAATGTCGATGCAAGCAATCGAAATATTACATTTTAATTGTCAGCACAGGAACTCAGCCTAGAAGCTTAATGCTGAACAATTGTAGCCACAAAATCAGCTGAATATTGCGATAAAGCCACGTCACCGCATTAAAACTGAATCTCAAATGAGAAGAATCAAGCTGAATTCATAGATGGAAGCACCAACGCAGGGATTTCACAAATGTTGCTTCGATTACAAATTCAGAATGCGTCCAGCGATACAGCGACAATCTACAAATCTGAGAAGAACATACTAGAACTGCGTGAGTGCACAGCTGTATTTTAACTAATTTTGACAGCTGCAAAATCCAGATCTAGATCTGAGAGAGAAAGCTGAATCCTGCAACATTTTAGAGGCTATAAATAGGCGAACAAAGAAGGAAAGAAATCATTAAGAGCAAGGGGATTAAATTCTAAAAATTCTGTGTGAATTAGAGGTTTGAGCTGGAAATCGGTGAGCTGATGAAGCTAGTCCACAACTGCTTCTGATGAGAAGTGCTTGATGCTTCACAAGAGGAACAATTAAGGAGTAGGCCTAGTAGTCTACAGATAGTAAGCTTCGTTGTACTTTTTAATTCTTTTTAAACGATGATGGATTCTGATGATATTAAATGAATACGAGAGTGTCTTTTAATGTTATATCATTTTTATTCTTATTCTACACTGCTTGTTTGTTTATTCTTGGATCTAACTACTGTAAGCACGAGAGTGAAATTATAGTGCGCCAATATCGAGAGATACGGTGACAGGTTAGGTTAACAAGTGGGTTAGGCGAGAGCTGCTTAGGACTGGGATAAAAACTAGTTACTTGTTCTCAAATACACATCATTTTTCACACCGAGAGGTGGAGTAATTATGGGTATTTGAGTCGGGATTAAGTAAGGAGCTATTGTTGGTAAGAAATCAAAGGGACTTCATTGCAGCGACAATCCATCAATATTTCACCTTGTCAACGTATCCAACGTTGCAACTTATCAGATTCAGTGAACCATTTCTACCCTTTACACTTGGTCACATTTGTATTTCAAGCATTTAAATATTCAGTACTCAACACTGAACACAATTGGATTTATTTATAGTACACTAACATTAACCTCTGAAATTTACTTTTAATTGCATTGACATTACTGATCATTTTAGTGTGCAAATTTGACATAATGCACTGACATCAATACTCACATTACCTTTAATTCCAGTAGTTGTTGCTCTGACATTATAACATCAAGAAAACATTCCTCGAGGGATCGATATCCGATAGAATCATCTATCAACTGTACTTGCATCGATATGTGTACGCTTGCATAATCATTGTGTCGTAAAACATCGATCATTATGATACGTGCTAATGTTGAGGAAAATCGAGAGGCTACCATGGCAAGATTCTTAGGCAGCCTCAACCAAGACATTGCCAATATAGTAGAGTTGCAACACTATATTGAAGTTGTTGATATGGTTCATATGGAACTTAAAGTGGAGAAGTAATTGAAGAGAAAAGGTGCCACCCGACCCCTTTCTAATTCTGTTTCTACATCAAAGTGGGGACAAGGAACATACAAAAAGGATATCACTTTTTGATGTAAAGAAAATATTAAGACGTCCAAGCCCAATAAGCCAAAGTGGAGATTTGAGTAAAGGGAAAAGGTAAGGCTATGCCAAATCGATCTCAAGACATCAAGTATTTCAAATGCCTTAAGTGGGGTCATATTTCTAATCAATGTCCAAATCAGAATGTAATGATAAGCTTGAATTACCTACCGATGAGGAGAATGACTTAGAGTATGTCGTGGAGGGGTAGATCCTTGTCATTAAATGAAGCTTAAGCATCCAAATCATGGAGAATGAGCAGCAACGCGAAAACATCTTTCATACGCGCTGCCATATCCTAAGAAAGATATGTAATGTCATCATAGATAGTGGTAGTTGTACTAACGTTATGATCTGTTGTAATTCAACCTAATAGATTAAACTAGTTTTCGCACTTTAGGAGCTTGAAATTAAGCATTTTACTTAGATTTTCTTAGGATTTTTTTCAGTTTTCAATTACTGAATAAAATGTATAAAATGTGTAAAAATGTGTTTTTTATTCACTTTAGGGCTGAGTGAGGCCTAAAGGTTAGCTAATGAACTTTGTGAGTATGCAAGAGACTTTTAGAAGGTAACAATAATGAAGCTGATCACTATATCACAACACAGAATGATCTATGTCGCAACACAGGGACCAAACCTGAAGAATTTAGAAGTTGTCTTCTATGTGACGACACAGGCATTATGTGTTGTGACATCGACTCCTGAACACGAAAATAATACAGAGTGAAAGGCATTTCGACCTTTACAGCAAAACTTAAATAAGAAGAACGGTAATTGACATAGGGTTAAGGAAAACAACCGTCCAAAGTCTATAAATAGGGCCCTTTAGCACTTAGGTTTAGACATCTCTTTTCTTAGTTTTAGTTCTTCTTTGTAATTTAGGTTTTAGTTGTTTTTTGTTTCTTTCTTTATTTTCATTTCTTTATTTTCTTTGCCTTTATTTTCATTGTAACTATATTACAACTCGACCTATATACTTACAGAAGCCCAAAAATACACGTCGAACAGGAGTACGTTCGGAGGCGGTCATGTTGCTAGTTGTTTGTTGGTAGAAAAACTTGGCACAGCAACCACCAAACATCCGTACCCTTACAAGCTTCAATAGTTCAATGACGGGGCGAGCTCAAAGTTACTAAGCAAGTTATCATCACTTTTTCAATTGGCAAGTGTTATGATGAAGTTCTTTGCGACGTAGTGCCAACTCATAGTCACTTACTATTTAGAAAACCATGGCAAATTGATCGTCGAGTGCTGTATGATGGTTATATCAATCGTTATACCTTCGAAGACCAGGGGAAGAATGTTACTTTAGCACCACTTACTCCCAAACAAGTGTATAAAGATCAGCTCAAATTACAAGAATCTTTTGAAAAATAGAAAGCAAAAGAAAAAGATGAGAGTAAGAAAAGTAAGAAAGCACAAAAGAAGAGAGAAATGAATGAGACAAAAATGAAAGAGAACAAAGAGCGTGAGGTAAAAACACAAGAGAAAAATGAGAGAAAAGGAGAAAAGAAGAGATTGAGTTGGGAAAATTGAGTGTATTTGCAAAAGAGAGAGAGATCAAAAAGTCCTTGCTTTCTAAGTATCCTTTGCTTGTGCTCATTTACAAGGAAAGTTTGTTTAGCATTAACGATTTAGATCACTCTCTTCCTTCTTCTCTTGTGACTTTCTTGCAGGAGTTCGAGGACGTGTTTTTGGAGGACATCCTGAGTGGATTACCACCCATTAGAGTCATCAAGCTCCAAATAAACATCATTCTCGGAGCCACTATTCCAAATTGGCCAGCTTTTTGAAGCAACCCCGAGGAAACTAAAGAACTAGAAAGGCAAGTTACCGAGTTAATGGAAAAGGGGTATGTTCGAGAGTGCTTAAGTCCATGTGTCATGGATGTGCTGTTGGTACCTAAGAATGATGGGCTCTTGGTGCATGTATATTGATTGTCGTGCGATTAATAAGATTACCATCAAATATCGACATCCGATTCCATGTTTAGATGATATGTTAGATGAGTTAAGTGGAGCTCGCATTTTCTCCGAAGTCGATCTCAAGAGTGGTTACCATCAAATAAGGATGAGAGAAGGAGACGAATGGAAAACTGCATTCAAGACCAAACACAATTTGTATGAGTGGTTGGTTATGCCTTTCGAGCTAACTAACGAACCAAGCACCTTTATGTGGTTAATGAATCATGTTCGTCGATCCTTCATTGGTAAAATTTATGTAGTGTACTTTGATGATATCTTGATTTATAGCAAGTCTTCGGAAGATCATATACACCATTTGAGATCCGTGTTGGAAGTACTAAGGAAGGAAACCTTATTTGCAAATCTTAAGAAATGTTCCTTTTGTACCAACAAACTTGTTTTTCTAGGTTTTGTGGTTAGCTCCAAAGGTCTTAAAGTCGACCAAGAAAAGGTAAAGGCAATCCAAGAGTGGCCACGACCTACTAGCATAAGCCAAGTAAGAAGTTTTCATGGAATTGCCAGTTTCTATTGAAGGTTTGTTCCTAACTTTAGCACCTTAGCTGCTTCTTTAACTTGAATTATTAAGAAAAACTCAAACTTTCATTAGGGTGAGGAGCAAGAAAAATGTTTTATTTTGATTAAGGATTGTTTGACAAATGCATCGTTATTATTCTTACCTAATTTTATGAAAACTTTCGAGATTGAATGTGATGCATCAGGAATAGGAATAGGAGCCGTGATCACACAAGATGGGCGATCCTTAGCCTACTTTAGTGAAAAATTGATTGATGCTGCCCTCAATTACCTAACATACGACAAAGAGATGTATGCACTAATCTGAGCTTTGGAAACTTGACAACACTACCTATGGACTAAGGAATTAGTCATTCACACTGACCATGAGGAACTAAAACATCTCAAGGGGAAAAACAAGTTGAATAAGAGATATGCCAAATAGGTTGAATTCCTAGAATATTTTTCCTATGTGATCAAGTACAAGAAAGGTAAAGAGAATGTCGTTGCAGACACATTATCAAGAAGGTATGCACTACTTAATAGCTTGGATTCTAAGTTACTTGGTTTTGCATATCTTAAAGAGCTTTATGAAAGTGATGCTGATTTTAATGCGATCTATAAAGCTTGCGAAAAGGGGGTATTCGAAAGGTACTATAAGCATGATTGATCCCTTTTTAAGAAAGGTAAACTATGTATCCCCCAAGGTTCCATTTGAGATGTGCTCATGAAAGAGGTGCATGGTGGAGGTCTCAAGAGACATTTTGGAGTGGCCAAAACTTTAGCTATGCTCCACGAACATTTCTTTTAGCCTAAGATGAGATGAGATGTTGAGAGAGTTTGTAATGGATACATTACTTGTAAGAAATTAAAGTCTCACATTAAGCCCCATGGACTGTACAAGCCACTATCCATTCCCGAAGAACCTTAGGTAGACATTTTTATGGACTTTGTACGGCCTTCCTAGAACTAAAAATGGAAAAGACTCGATTTTTGTGGTAGTTGATTAATTCTCTAAAATGGCTCATTTTATTCTATGCCACAAAATTAATGATGCTTCAAATGTAGCCAATCTGTTTTTTAGGGAAGTGGTTCGATTACATGGAGTATCAAGGATGATTGTATCTAATCGAGATGCTAAATTTCTTAACCATTTTTAGAGGACTTTATGGAGAAAACTTGGTACTAAACTGCTATTTTTTACAACATGCCACCCACAAATGGATGGCCAAATCGAAATTGTTAACCGAGTGTTATCTACCTTTTTAAGAGCAATCATTCAAAAGAATTTGAAAACATGGGAAGAATGCTTGTCGCATATCGAGTTTTCTTACAATCGGTCTACACATTCGGCCACTAAGCATTCACCATTGAAATTTCTTATAGTTTTAATCCTTTAACCCCTTTGGATTTAATTCCCTTACCTTCTAATCAACTTGTGCATGTAGATGGTAAAAAGAAGGTTGATTTTGTAAGGAATCTACATCGAAAAGTGAAGGAAAACATTGAGGAGATGACCAAACAATATGCAAACAAAGCCAATAAGTGACGTAAACGAGTAGTCTTTGAACTCGAAAATTGGGTTTGGCTTCACATGCAAAAAAAAAGATTTCTAGGTCATAAAAGATTCAAGTTGATACCACGAGGCGACGACCCTTTTCAAGTGCTGGAAAGGATTAATGATAATTCATACAAATTGGACCTTCCAAGTGAGTATAATGCTAGTGTGAGCTTTAATTTTGCTTATCTATCCCCTTATGATGTAGGCAAAGATTTGAGGAGAAATCGCTTTAAAGATGGAGGGGATGATGCGAGCAAGAATAGTGCGAACATGGAAATTGCGAGTACTAATGCAGCGAGCACTGAAGTTGTGAGCAAGGATGGAGGATAAGCCTCACACGATCCAATCAAGCTACCTAGAAGACCATCACTCGCACACAAGCTAATAAGTTCAAAGAAGTTGTCATGTGTTTAATTAAATGACTTTGGGAAAATACTTCATGCATTCCATGCATTTCATACAACTCGTTCACTTCTTGCAACACATGCATTCCATGCAATGTGTTGCACATAAAACTCTAATTATTAAGTTAATTAAATTGCTAGAAATAATGTTTTAACCATTTAGTTATTTTAGTATGAATATTAATTATGTTTTTGTGTTGTTTTAATAAGTCTTTAAATATGTCCTAAGTTAGTTGTTAGTTTTTGGTCAAATATTGCTGCCTATTTAATATGTTCTAATCAACATGTTTATTGTGTCTTAGGGACATAAATGGCTAGCCAACAAAAGCCTTAATTGCACCTCCCAACATTTAAAGAGCAGAAAACAACTTCCCAAAAGGTATTTCATGAATAGCAAAAGGAATCAATGCTGTCACCATACATGGCTGCTTGGTTTCACCAAATGTCTCAAGGTGTGTAAAGGCTCAAAAAGTTGATCATGGGGACATGAAAAGTGGCTGTTCGGGTAACTCAAAAATCATTAAATACACCACTCACATTTATTCCAAGTGCTTGAGAAACTTCAACTGAATTTAAGAGCACTTCTTCCTAGCCAACCAAGCATTAAATTCGGCCAACATCTTCATGAAAGCAGCCATCACATTGAATTAAAGTGCCTAGAAATTTTTGAACGAATTTATGGATTATTATTTTTTATTATTTCATGCATTTTCAGCTGGTATCATGTAAGCCTATAAATATGAGACTTCGGACACAATGTAAATAACTTTTTGAACCTTTATGACTATTCTTGTGAGTTTGCGAACTCCTTACTCTAATTTGACTCAAATTGACTTAACAAGTAATCCTTGTGGTGTCAGTCTGATTCTTTCGAACTTATCACTTCATTAAGGTGTGGCATTCAACTCTTATACAAATTGGTTCCTATCTTGCTAGATAGAGGGTCACAGTTCTACTTGCAAATTCGTTGTAAGTGCTATTATAAGAATTAGGTCAATATTCATCTATTATATTGGTTCGTTCTTGAGTCCTTAAACCGAGTTTCTAACCTATCCATCCTTATCCCTTATATATCCATCCATTCACCTTACTAAAGCTTACCATTCTCATTTCCAACCTTCACCAAATTTATTCACGGGCAATACTTCTTAATTTCGATAGGGAACTCTCTCGACTGTTAATCATCCTACGAGGAGGAGCTCGCATCAAAATGCATAGCCAGACATATTTTTCATTTTATTCAATTTAGACCATATATCTAAGATACTCGTATTTTTCAATATCTAAAATCAGATCAAAATCCGATTGGCATTCTTTCATTCGGGACCTTATACTTTCTATCAATGAAATAATTTCATTATAGTTTTTAATTTATTCAATTTAGTCCCTAACGTTACAAAGTTATCTAACAATATTAATTAACTTTACAATTTAGTTTTTTATCATGATCTAAGCTTATTAATTATCAAATTCAAGTCCTATTTAGAAAAGAACTTTAAACATACAACAGAAGAAATGGTAAAATACTTAGAAACAACCCTAGGTAATACTACCAAAAGGGCTTGGGATAATTTTAAAGCATCATACGAAAATGAATATAAGGAAACTGCTTACCCTAGGAAATAATCCTCAGAACTTTATAAATCTTGTTAATAATTTATTAACAAGAAGTGATCCTAACTTGGGATCTAGATATCAACAATCAGGCATAGTTAGAAAATTAGAACAATTAACTCTTAAGGATTGGACTCATGTGCTTCTATTCCTTAATCATTATATACATTATGCATCAATAAGTGAGAATATTCATAATGAAGAGTTCCAACATAGACTAATAAATAAACTTCCAGAAGCTTTAGGAAGAGAAATAGAATAAGAATATAAGATTTGGAAAACTCTTAACAAAGAACATTATGCCTATAATATAATAACATTAAGTTATTTTATAATGCAACATTTAAGTCATAAATGCGATCAAATGGTTATACAATAACAGATTAAAGGAGGATCATATTCCTTCTGTAAGAACATATATACTGCCCAGCAGTATGGGCAAGACCCTTGTGAATGTAAGCCCAAGAAAAGAACTTACAATAAACCAGTCCATAAGACTTATAGCAAACCTAAATATATAGTCAAAGAACCAAGAGAAAAGCCTAAAAAGGTTTGGGTTAGGCGATCTTCAGCCCGAAAACATTCCTAAACCCTAGGAAACATGTTAGGAAATTTCATAAGAATAGGACTTATAAAGATACCATACTTTGTTTTATATGTAGACAAGTTGGTCATATAACTACACTTTGTCCTAGAAGAAATAATACTCATAATAGAGAAGCAAAACTGACTAATAACATGAATATAGACTTCATTCATATTACAGATAACTTGAGTGATTCAGAGTCAGTATACTCCATGGTCTTGAAAATAGACTACGAGGCTTTAGATCTAGAAGAACTAGAAGAAGAACAAGAAGAGAAAAATATAAATAATTTTATATATATGATTCAAAACTTTCAAGGTTTTGAAATAGAACATATGATGAGAGATATATCTGATCGGTGTTTTTACGACACAATGATTGTGCAAGCGTACACACGTCGAT
This sequence comes from Kokia cookei, assembly GCA_039519145.1. Taxonomy (NCBI): domain Eukaryota; kingdom Viridiplantae; phylum Streptophyta; class Magnoliopsida; order Malvales; family Malvaceae; genus Kokia; species Kokia cookei. The sequence continues at coordinate 15,347,699 of CM076899.1, read as the reverse complement.
GCAAGTATAGTTGATAGACAATTCTATCAGATATCAAACCCTCGAGGAATAGGTTCTTGATGTTACAATGTCAGAGCAACAACTACTGAAATTAAAGGTAATGTGAGTACTGTCAGTGCATTATGTCAAATTTGCACACTAAATTGATCAGTAATGTCAACGTAATTAAAAGTAAATTTCAAAGGTTAATGTCTGTGTACTGTAAATAAATCCAATTGTGTTAAGTGTTGAGTACTGAATATTAAAATGCATGAAATATAAATGTGACCAAGTGTAAAGGGTAGAAATGGTTCACTAAATCTACTAAGTTGCAATGCTGGATACGTTGACAAGGTGAAATATTGATGGATTGTGGCTACAATGAAGTCCCTTTGATTTTTTACCAACAACAGCTCCTTACTTAATCCCGAATCAAATACCCACAATTACTCCACCTCTCGGTGTGAACAACGATGTGTATTTGAGAACAAGTAACTGGTTTTTATCTCAGTCCCGAGCAGCTCTCGTCTAACCCACTTGTTAACCTAACCTGTCATCGCATCTCTCGATATTGGCGCACTACAATTTCACTCTCGTGCTTAAAGCGATTAGATCCAAGAATAAACAGACAAGCAGTGTAGAATAAGAATCAAAATGATATAACATTAAAAGACACTCTTGTATTCATTTAATATCATCAGAATCCATCATCGTTTAAGAAGAATTAAAGAGTACAACGAAGCTTACTATCTCTAGACTACTAGGCTTACTCCCTAATTGTTCCTCTTGTGCAGCATCAAGAACTTCTCGTCAGAAGCAGTTGTGGACTTGCTTCATCAGCTCACCGATTTCCAGCTCAAACCTTCAATTTATACAGAATTTTTAGAATTTAATCCCCTTGCTCTTGATGATTTCTTTCCTTCTTTGTTCGTTTATTTATAACCTCTAAAATGTTGCAGGATTCAACTTTCTCAAATCTAGATCTGGATTTTGCAGCTGTCAAAATTTGTTAAAATACAACTGTGCACTCTCGTAGTTCTAGTATGTTCTTCTCAGATCTGCAGATTGTCGTTGTATCACTGGACGCATTCTAAATTTGTAATCGCAGCGACATCTGTGAAATTCATGCGTTGGTGCTAACATTTGTGAATTCAGCTTGATTCTTCTCATTTGAGATTCAGTTTTAATGCGACGACATCTCTTTATCGCAATATTCAGTTGATTTTGTGCCTACAATTGTTCAACATTAGGCTTCTAGACTGAGTTCCTATGTTGACAATTAAAACGCAATATTTCGATTGCTTGCATCGACATTAGTACAAAAATAGATAAAAATAACAAGAATTTAAACTTACTATCACTAAGTTGGAAAACATGAAAATTAAGTATAAAATGCTAATGATGCATGCTAATGAAGTATAAAAGGAACAAATTAAACACTAATTTGGGAAGAAAATCTATGTCATTTGTAATACCATCAATACCCCCTACCAATTGTGAACATGATTGGGAGCATAATGTTGGCTCTGACTATAGATAATGCTATCTTTGTAGGCGGTTTCCATCTATAGATAGACAAGCCAAATGTAAGAAATCTAGGTTAAAAGCCTATAGAAGATGTCTAATTGAGAAAACCAGATATGTTTGGATAGAACCAACTCTAGAACAAACATTAGACAAACTAGAATTAAAATACCTTAAACAAAGGGTAGACGCCTAAGAAACTATACTGTCTATAATAGAACAAAGGCATCTAGAAGATATAGAAAAACAAGATAAAGAATATAAAGAACATATGGATCGCATGCAAGTAGCGATTGCTGGCTTAGACAAAGGGAAAGGACTTTTAGTCGAACCTGACCCTAACGACCCTAACAATCTAGAATTAGCAGAAATACCTTTAGAACTAGTAGAACAACCTAATAACCCAATTTGTAGATTGCCTTCTGTAATAAATGAATATTTAATAAAATTTACGATAAAAATTAACGATAAATTTATAACTGGAAAGGGATTAATAGATACAGGTTATACAATATCCAAAATAAATGAGAAAAATATCCCAAAAAGACTTAGAAAGAAGTATAAGAGCCCAAGAAGAGCGACTCTTCTCGATGGATCTATAGGTCAAGTTTATCATTACCTAAAAAAGCTCATTTAGTCATAATAGACCAATGTAATGAGAAACAGATAAGAGAATTAAAAAATATAAGCCTTAGAGACTTGAGCATGCATGATTATGTAGCTGTCTTAGGCTTAGATTTTATACTCCAAAATAATTCTATAATGGTAATGACCAAAGATATGGTTATCTTTGGTCAAAACCAAATATCAACCTATAGTATAGACAGGCATACCATAAATCAGAATGTGACAGAGAAGCGTGGTGGACACTATAAATGCCAACCACAAGAAAATTTAGAAAACTTAGAAAATAACAAATTTTTTCACAATGAAATATTCAAAATAACAGATGAATTAGAACTTTGTTATATAGATGAAATACTAGAAGATTTCAAAGAAAATAAAGACTTTTCATAAAAGGAAAAGATTTAGAACCAATAATAGATGAAGAAATTGAGAACATGTAGTCTAAGCTAGAAAAACTAGAAATAATAAGAGAACATCCGCTTAGACATTAGGATAAGAAAAAACCAAAATATAAGTTAGAAATTATAAATGATACAAAAAATATCATAATTAAAGCTATCCCTTGTTCGAATCAAGAACTTGGATGGTATAAAGAACAAATAGGAGAATTACAAAGACTTGGTCTAATCAGAAGATCTGACTCGAGACATAGAAGTGTCTTCTTTGTTAATAATCATAATGAGCAGATTAGAAATAAAGCCAGGCTAGTAATAAATTATAAGGTTGAATAATAATACATATGATAATGCTTATAATATCCCTATCAAAGACTAGTTAATAAATAAGATAGAAGAAGCAAGATGGTTTAGCAAGTTTGATTGTAAATTAGGCTACCGTCAAATAAAAATGTATAAAGATTCTATAGAATGGACCGCCTTTATATGTCCAAGTCCAATTGGGCACTGGGAATGGCTTGTAATGCCATTTGGGCTTAAGAATGCTCTGGCCATATATTAGAAAAGAGTGGATAATATATTTAAAGATTGTAGCGAATTTGCCATAGTCTATATAAATGATATCCAAGTCTTTAGCAAAACTGCTGAAGATCATAAAAACCACCTGAAAATAATATTTAGAATATTTCAAGAAGAATGAAGAATAATAAGCAAAAAGAAAATGGAACTTGGAAAAGAATACATAAAATTACTAGGCATAATCATAGGCAAAGGGCAAATAGAATTACAACCCCATATAGCCTAGAAGATTTTAGACATGCCTAATAAATTAGAAGGCCTCGAACAAATCCAAGAATTTTTGGGCTTGTTAAATTATGCGAGACCTTTTATAAGAAACCTATCTAAGTTGGTTGGCCCTATAAACAATAAAACTAAGAAAAATGGGTCTAGAAACTTTGATAATGAAGACATAAAGATAATGATAAGAATAAAAGAGGAAATAAAAAAGATACTAAAAATGGAAATTCCTTTAGATATAGACTATCTTATAATAGAAATTGATGGATCCTTAGATGGATGGGGAACAGCACTTTAAAAAAAAGGAAATAAACATGCTCCTAAGTCAACAGAAAAACTCTTCCGCTATAATTCAGGAAAATTTAAAAAAAAAAGAAAGAAAGAATAGTTTCAGGGATTGACGTAGAAGTGTTAACCCTTAGATACGCTTTAGAATCCTTTGAATTATTCATAATAGGTAGAGATAAGTTTACCATTAGAACAGACTGTATAAGTATTGTCAAATACTTTGCCAGTATGAAAGAAACTAAGAAAATATACTCACTTAAAAAATGGAATAAGTTAACTCGATACTTTATATAACGAGGATTAAAACCAGAAATAGAACATATACCTAGTAAAGATAATAAACTGACTGATATATTATCTAGACAATACACTAATAAAAATATACCAAATATAATTTCAAAATTAATTATACAAAATGTCGAATTATAAGCACTAATGTTTGTTTATGCATGTATAATGAATCGGCCTAAAGGTCAGCTTCCTGCCTTCGGCAAGATAAATACCAGGTCCAAAGCGGAGAATAAGGTAAACAGTAGTTCAACCTTTGAGATAACCAATATAACAAGACCATTGGTCGCAAATACAGATAATATCCCACAAGAAGTGGCAAAACTTATAACAAAAGCTTCCCAAATGGGAATGAATACACAAGATATAATTGCATCCATAACTAGCAAGGCAAAACAGCCCACTAGGACTAGTTTTGGAAAGCCCATAACAAAGCCTACGATTGAAAACCCTAAGATTATATTATCTAATAAACTATCGTTTTACGACTATAAAGGTTCTAAACATGAATTTAACTTGGCCTAAGGAACAAATATAACAGATACTGAAAGAATTCTCATTGATAACATATTCATAGCTCATAAAAGGAGCGATATAAACCACATAATTGCTAGCCTGAATGGCCTGGCCCTATACTTTACAAATAATAAGGCTGCAAGCCCACACTATATAATCTTTCGTAGACAACATAAAGGCGTATACAAAAAATATGCCGAGGTAGCCCAAAATCTCAAGACTAGAGATTTCAAAAAATATTCTACATTAATGGAAGCCCTCCAAGAAGCATATACATACCAACCTAAGCCATATTATAAAAGCCCAGATGTTATAGATGACTTGCAACAAGAGGGCCCAGAACCAGCTCAACAGCTAGAAGAAATAACAGAATTGGAAAGAACAATTCTAGCTCTTGAAACCAAGAACTTAGAACCTAAGCAATAGAACGAATTACTTCGAGATAAGATAGACCATCTCCAAAAACTAGAACCAACTTCCTATGCAGCAGTTATAACCGACGAACCAACCATCATAGAAGACAAGATATACCAGAAGGTGGCTACCGTCGAAGAAAATACAGAACATATCTTTCATATCCTCAAAATACAACGTCGACATCTTAGATGGTGCATCGATGGATAACATAAGTCTGGGAAACTTCATTGACTAGATAGACAAAGAAGATAACGAGGCTCATGACAAAATGATCATCCAAGAAGAAGAAGCCCAGCATACAGAATATAAGGGCAGCTGAAGATTAAGGCCTAATAAGGCCTACTAGAAAGCCTAAGCTTGGCAGGGGCATCTGAGCTGTTAAGGTTATTTTGTAAATATGAAATATCGACAAGGGCATTTGCCTAAGCCTTTTTGCAAATGTCTTGAGTCCTATCAGGAATCTCTGTTATTTTTATCTTTTACCTTTGTAAAAGCATCTCTAAAGTGGAAGCAAGCTGTCGATGGGGCCTAATGAGCACTCGGGCTTCTCTATATAATGAATGCTTATTTTCATAGTTAGGCATTCGAAGTGGGATCCTATTTGGGAGAACACTAAGAGTCATAGAGTAGATAGGAGTTAGGAAAGGTTGAAAGGTTGAAAGTGGATTTCCTCCATTGATATCATAAGACACAAAGACAAATATACTTAAAGTTCAATACACATATGATAATACATTTCATTTCATTGTAAGCCTACTTTCACCCATAGTATTATACAAGGTATGATAACTTCCCAACCAAGGTTACAACAATGAACCACCATCCCAAAATCAAGAGTTATATAACAACATCATCCTAGTACATGCCATAAAACCAAGTGATGTAAAAACTACCAAATTAGCTCCGCAATAGTGTGATTTCTTTGAGATGATCCGATCTTCAGACTGCAAAATGTATCTACAAAACAATAACAGATACACGGGTAAGCTTATTAAGCTTAATAAGTTTGCAAATACCTTTTTCTTACAGAATAGTCAAATCGATTATAAAGATAATAACGAGTATGTATCCATAATCTTGTGAATAGTAACAAATTTAATCTTTTTCAATCTTCCAGATTTTAGCTCATACGAGCATAAACAACATTAGCTCTCATGAGCCCAAGATGTTTAGCTCTTATGAACCCGGAATGGTTAGCTCTTATGAGCCCAAAATGGTTAACCAGTATATGATGCTGCTCATACAAGCTGATGAGAATTCACGACATACACGAAGACTCAGCCATCGATACAGTCCAAAATTTCCCACTCTCAAAGCTGCTCACACAAGCTAATGAGAATTCGTAACAAACACGAAGACTCAGCCATCGGAGGGTCTATAATTCAGTATTCGTTCAGAACTTGTCAACTTGCAATGCTACTTACACAAGTTGTCAGGATACTGCAACATATGCAGGATCCTAGCCATCGCTTCAAATTAGATAACCGGTCCCAAGCCTGACATTTCATTTATTCTTTTGCCTTTCCATCATTAAGAATTTTTAACTTTCCTCAAGTTTCTATAACAATAGTGATAGTAAAAGAAACATACAATGTGTATAAACTAACACTACGAACTTACCAGATGAAATTGCAGTTTGGCTAAACTTCAAGGATTATTTTACTAATTTCTCATTTTTGCGATCCATGCCACGATTGTAATCTAAATCAATAATTCATCCAAATTTTACACTAAAACACATAATCAAATCATTTAACATAATTTGGTCCTTTTTGGGGAAATTATGATTTTACCCCTAATACTTTCCTTTTATTCAATCTAGCCCTTTCAACATAAAACATGCAAAATACATATTTTCTCATCAACCCAGACCAATCGAATATACATTGATCTCATACAAGTCCCTACAATCCATTTATTTCACCTAAAGCACACCCAATTTCATCATTTAGCATTTTAGTCCTTAAACCCTAATTTTATCAAAAATCACTTTATAAAAAGATCCAACCTAATCATCAAGCATCCAAAACTATCAAAAAATTTCAAAGAAAAGAATAGTCAACAATGGTAAGATTCACAACATTTGACAGATTCGCAACTTAGTCCTTAGATTAGCTAGATCAAGTTAACACGGACTCAAAAACATAAAAATTACTAAAAAATGGTTAAGGTTTGCTTACCCAAATCAAAGCTCAAAGTTCATCAATGGAAAACCCTAGGTTTTCTTGTCTTAGTCACGATGAAGAAGAAGAAATTAGAAGAAAATTGTGATTTTTCTTCTTTAATTTCATATTTACCTAATGGCATAATTATAAATTTTATGACTTTTCTAATTAACTTAATTAATCACTTAATTAACCTTTAATTTTTCTAATTAATGACAATAAGTGTCATAATAAACCACTTACTAAAATATTTTGGTTAATTTACCTATTTGGTCCTTCAATTATACTAAATTCAAATCAAACCACTTATTTACAATTTAGCCTTAAGCTAATTAGGACTAAATGAATAAATATCCAAAAGTTAGTGGAATACAATCATATCCTCCACCGTTTGGACATTTTAAAATTGGTATAATTATCACTGTGGTCCCTTATTTTTAAATCAATTGCAATTAACATTTACCTCTTTTACAATTTAATCCTTTTTACTCAATTCACTATCTAAATATTAAAATTCCATAACCAAATTTTAATACATTGCTAATGACATCATAAATGTAAAAATAAATAAATTTACGACTCGACTTGTTAGAATTATGGTCCTGAAACCACTGTTTCTGACACCATTGAAAAACTGGGCTATTACACAAAGACAAGCTACGAAAATGGATCTTGAATAACAAAATCAGAATCAAAGAATTGTTTACAACGCTCATAATCCGATCATTTTTTTTATGATAGAGACCGTGTCATCCGTTAGTATGTCATACCTTTATTCAATGAACTCAATCAGAGAATAATAAGGCCCAAAATTGAGGTCCCTCAGTTTGAACTAAAGTCAGTTATCTTACAAATTGTGGGCCAATTCAGTAGAATTCTTATCAAAGATCCACATCTTCACCTCCGCTTATTCATAGAAGTAAGAGATTCATTTAAGCTAGCCAGAGTAACTGAAGATTCTTTGAGATTGAAGTTATTCCAATACTCGTTGAGAGATCGACCACGAGCATGGTTGAATTCCTTATCGCCTTCTTCGGAATCAACATGCCAAGATGAAGTATTTTTCACTGAGCAAAAATGCCAAGCTTAGAAATGAAATCATTACATTTCAGCAACTCAAAGAGGAATTTCTCTATGATGCATGGGAGCAATTCAAGGAGTTGTTGCAGAAATTTCCTTATCATGGTAGTCCTCATTGTATTTAGTTCGAAAATTTTTACAATGGTCTCAATGCACATACAAGAATGGTGGTAGACGATTCAACCAATGGAGCTCTTCTTTCAAAATCGTACAATGAAGCATATTATATCCTTGAAAGGATTTCTAGCAACAACAATCAGTGGACGATTAAATGAGTAGCAATAGGGAGAAGAGTGTCGAAGTTCATGGAGTCAATGCACTTATGTCTCTGGTAGCCTTGGTATCTTCTATAACTTTCATACTTAAGAATATTACTACTAATGGTTTTAATGCTAACATGTAATTGCACCGACACACATTCTTGCAGTGACAGCCTTTAGTTAGATGATTTTTCTAAACTTGCAGCGGAGTGTTCTCCCTTGAAAAGTCACAATGTACTCACATTAGAGTGTCTTTTAGTTATACAATGTTGCTACAAGTGGTCAATTAGTTCAAGATTCAAACATTCACGCTATCCATTCATTACTGAAGCAATTTCAATCATTCATTAAAAAATAGAAGGCTCACTATCCGTTCACATTCATCAAATTTACACATCAGCATTTCAAGCAAATCAAGAATGACGCTTAAAAATAAAAATTGTGGTCTTGTAACTCTGCATACTTTCATTGAAATAAAGAAACAAGTAAATTCTAAAAAATATGGGTGCAATTACATTTTCATTTCACACAAATTTCCCCCAAACTTAAAGTGTGCATTGTCCCCAATGCACTGACATTAATATATATATATATATATGGAAATGCAATGACAATGTAGGTGGTGCATTTCCTCCCTCGTTCCTTTGGGTTGGCCGGAACTGTGGATTGCTCCTCAACAGCAGGCATCACAGTCTCCATCTGACTCACTTCAAGTGGCGCCAAATCATCAGATGAGCATCCACAAGTTTAGCTGCAGTGATAAATTCCTCAGTCGAATTTTTCACGACATCAGGTCCTTCTCTTCTTTCTTCTTTTACTTTTGTTTGAGCTTCGCATGATCTGTGGGCTGCTCGTCAGTTTCTATCTCTGCTCCGGCATTATCAGCTGCTTCATTCGTTGATCCAGTATAGACCATTATCACCCAAAGGTTTTCATTAGCAACTTCCACCTAACTCGCTCCATCTTGCTCCAAGCCCTTAGTTTTTGCACCCACAACTTCTAGTGCAGGGACAAATTTCTCAGCTAAATTTGCCTCGACATCTATTTTTTTTATCTTTTTATGCTTTCTTTGAAATCACATAATGCCTTTCCAATATATCGATCACCAATGGAATAGGGTATTGAGAAGCTCTTGGGATCCTTAAATTCTTGATGTAATTTAATTGTCATGACATTGCACCCTACAGTAAGTGCAATTTCTTCGACATCTCCCAATCTTCTCTTCTTTGACAATGTGTGTTCAAGTTTTTTAGGCTGTTTTGCTGTAGCATTTATGGTGACAAAGTAATCTTATTCTGTCGCCGTAATATTTTGTTTAACCTCTTTAGCTGCACTTTGCTTTTCATATTGCACTGACATCTTTCCATTGTTGAGATATGAATTATCTTCTTTTACTGTAGCATCTCTAACAACTTCATTTAGTTGAGTTTTGCTTCTGGGAATGATTTCCTCATCATGCTCTTTTTGTTATGATATCGAATTCTCAATATCAGTCGAAAAAGTTTCTTGTGGTCGCAAATTTATTACGCCCACAATCTGGCCAAATTGATATTCTAGAGCTTGTATGGATTCAGCTTGATTCTGAAGCACAACATCAGTCTTGGCAATATATTGTCTCAGCAAATTTTTAATTGATGAAAACTCTTATGCTTCGTCCTGCTGGATATTTTGCCTTGACAAAGGTTGATCATAATTGGGCAATGTCCACTTGGATCTAACATCATTATCTATACTTCCATGATCTTGATTGTTCCAACAAAAATTTGGATGTTGCTCCCACCCTGGTGTGTAAGTGTTGGAATATGGATTTTCATTTCGATAGAAACTCCCCATGTGGTACACATTTGTTGGATTTGATGGGCATTTTTCAAACTCATGGTTGCCCCCATAGTAATTACAAATTTTCATAGCAAATTTCCATTCTGGAATTGCTGTAGCATTCTACATTGAATTACTCATATTAGTCAAAGAAGATACCTCGGCGTTTATGGCATCGAGTTCCATTTCAATAACATCAGTCATCCAACATCTTGAGGTTCTATACACCTCGTTCCTGGCCATATTTCGCTAAAAGAAAAATGTAAAAGTAAACAACAAAAAGAAAACAAGTTAGTGACAAATAAAATTTAGATAATAAAATAAATAAATGCAACGAAAAAAATAAACATCAAACAAATGTCATTCCTTGGTAACAATGCCAAAACTTGATCGCATATGAAACGTCACAGCGATTGTGCAAGCATACACACATCGATGCAAGTATAGTTGATAGAACAATTTTATCGGATATCGATCCCACGAGGAATGGGTTCTTGATGTTTAGCTGTCGAAGCAACTAATACTAAAATTAGATGAAATGTGAGTAAAGATGTCAGCACAATTAAGTAAGATCTGCACAGATAAAATAGTCAATATTGTCAATGCAATTATAAAAGTTAATTGTCAGAGCAACTGAAAGTAAATCAAAGTGTTGTTGAAGTGTTGAGAATTTAAATGCATAAAAATAAAGGTGTGATCAAGTGTAAAAAATTGGAGTGGATCACTGACTTTGCCAAGTTGCAACACAGGATACATTGACAAGGTATTGTATAGATGAATTGTCGCAACAATAATGCATCAATGAACTCTTACCAATATCAGTCTTCTATTTACTCAAGACTTAAATACCCACAATCACCCCCACCTCTTGGTGTGAGCAATGTTATGCAATCAAGAATAAGTAATTAGAATCTCAGTCCCAAGCAACTCTCGTTGTCTTACTTGTTAGCCTAACTTCTCACCGCATCTCTCGATGTCGGTGGACTGCAAAGCCACACTCATGTTTGATGCGATTAGATCAAAGAATAAACAGATAAAAAGCATCAAGAATCAAAGTGAAAGATACTCTCGTATTCATTCAAATGTCATTAGAATCCATCAGCATAAAAGAAGGATTAAAGAATAGAATCGAAGCTTACTATCTCTAGACTACTAGGTCTACTCCTTAATCGTTCCTCTTGAGTAGCACCAAGCACTCCTCGTTAGGAGTTGTTGCACACTCGCTCCATCAGCTCACCGACTTTCGACGTCAACCTTCCATGGTAGCTAGCTTGAAGATTTGAGAGATTTTTAAGTTTAAATTCTTCACTCCTTGATATTTATCTCCTTCTTCTATCCTCTATTTATAAGCTCAAGAAATTACAGATTTCCTCCATTCTCAGATCCAACTACTTTGTATAGCTGTAAAAATTTGTTATTGACAGCTTTGCAAATCTGGTTTGTTTACTGGACTGTCACAGAATGTCGACGCAAATTATAATTTACGCCGATAATTTGTCGCATTTCTCGACCAACTTATGGCCCCAACTCTGAATGCTTTATTGGCTTCAAGAATGATAGATCTCATCTTTTCTCAGATTCAATTCCATTTACAGCTGGCAAAGTTTGTTACAGTCCAGTTGTGTACTCACGCAGATCTGGTGTGATCTTATGAATCTGCAGATTGTAGCCGCATCTCTGGTCACAATCTGAAATCTTTAATTACGGCGACAGCGTGTGAAATTCCTGCGCTGGTGATTCCAAATTTGTTTGTGGCTTGAATTCTCTCAAAGAAAATAAAGTTTTTTATGCATCAACATCTCTAGTCGTAATTCCACGCTATACTTGTAGCTGCATTCTTCTTCCATCATTGATCTTTTGAGATGAGTTCCTGCACTAACAATTCTAAGGCGCAATATATCGGCTCTTGTAGCGACATTAGTGCAAAAAGAGGTAAAAATAACAAGAATTTAAACCAACTAGCAATGAGTTAGAAAATATAAAAACTAAGTATGAAATGCTTATGATGCATGCAAAATATGACACAAAAGAGACAATTAATACACAAATTTAGGGACAAAATATATGTTATTTGTAATGCTATCATAAGCCTAATAGTATTTTTTCCTCTACAAGTGAAGTGAGACAAGTCCGTACAATAAAGAGCAACTAGATCAACCACTAAAACTACTAAAATCCAATTCCTCATCTAGTATTCCTAGTGGTTCTCTTGCTCAAACATGTAGCAACTCTAATGCTCTATCTTGTAGTCAAAATTATTGCCATGGATTATTGATTCTAGAGCTTCTGATCACATGACCTCTCTGTTACACTTGTTTGATTCCTATTCACATTGTTCTATGAAAGAAAAACTTAGAGTTGTAGATGGTAATTTTTCGTCTATTGTAAGAAAAGGAAAATAAAATTTTCAAAGGATTTACATCTTGAATTTGTTTTGAATGTTCCTAATTTTTCCTACAACCTATTATCATTCAGCAAATTAACTAAAAGTTCTAATTGTTATGTTTTTTTCTTTGATTCTCATTATGAGGTTCGAGATCAGAACTAGGAGTGGATGATTGGCAAAGCTGGGATGGTCGATGGCCTCTATTATTTTGATGATAATTGTTTTGGGAATAAAACAACTCAAGGCTTGAGAAGTATTAGTTCAAGTTCTATTTGTGACCAAATTATGCGTTGGTATCATAGATTAGGACACGTTATTTTTTCTTATCTAAAGTACTTATTTCTAAATCTTTTTAAAAATTTCGAATTATTGTTCTTTTCAATGTGAGAGTTGTGTTTTATCTAAAAGTCATCATGCAACTTATCTTACAAAACCATATCATGCATCAAAACCATTTTACCTAAATCATATAATGAGTGGGACCTTCCAAGGTTACCTCCATTCTAGAAAGAATAGTTTTTAAATTATATTGATTATCATACTCATCTATGTTGGGTCTACTTGATGCATGAAAAATCAAAACTAAAGAATGTGTTTCAAGAATTTTATAAAATGGTTGAAAACTAATTTCAGTCTAAAATTAGCATTCTTTGTTTTGATAATGGAACTGAATATTTCAATGATCTTTTGCGAACTTTTTTAAAAGAAAAAGGCATTTTACATCAGTCTACTTGTTGTGGTACTCCTCAACAAAATGGAATTCCAAAAACAAATATATATATATTTATTTAAAGTAGCTCGTGCCATTTTTTTTTCTATGCAAGTTCCAAAATATTTGTGGGGAGAAGCTATTTTGATTGCTTCATATCTTATCAATAGGCTGCCTACTCGTGTTCTGAAATATGTCACATATGTAGATCATTTTAAAAGGATTTACTGAGTGTAGAATTATTTAGATTTGTTATTAAAAAAATTTAGGTGCATTGTTTTTGTTCACATACCTAACAAGTTTCGCTCTAAACTTGATCAGAGAGTAGAAAAATGTGGTTTCAATGGATATGCTACGAACAAGAAAGGTTGTAAGTGTTACAATCCAATAACTAAATTTTTTTGTAAGCATGGATGTCACATTTTTTTAAAACCAGTCTTATTTTCCTACAAAAAATTTTCAGGGGTAGTAAGAAAGAGAAGTGAAAACTTTTTTGGAAAATTCTACACTCTTGTCAAATCCTATTTTTAATGATTTATCATCATCTCTTGAAAAAGTAACTTAATATGTTAGGCATAAGAAATATCCTAATTTGTTACATAAGTCGCGAATAGGGGAAGAAATATTACAAAAAGACAAAATTAGTTTTGAACCTGAGCTCTTAGTTTATTCACCAAAAAAGACTCAAAAATGGCAATGAGTTCTCAATCACTCTACCACAAAACCGTTCAAAATCCTTGGGGGAAAGTTCTACACCTAATTTTGGTAATCTTAATTTTATTTTGACTTCTTCACCTTTTTTTATTTGTCTCTAATTCTGATTCTTCTTTTCCAACAAACCTTTTGATCTTGACATCCCTACGACCCTTCGAAAGGGAACTCAAACATGTACCCAACATCCAATTTGTATATAATTATTCTATCATAGGATTTCAACTCATCATAGAGTAAAGTCTAACTTGTTTGTTCCAAGAACTATCCATGAGGCTTTAGATGATTCAAATTGGAAGTTAGTAGTTATGGAAGAAATGAATGCTTTGAAGAAGAATGATACTTGGGAGATAGTAAATTTACACAAAGATAAACAAATTATGAGATATAAATGGGTATTCAATGTGAAATGCAATGTTGATGGAAATATAGTAAGGTAAAGGCAATGCTCATTGCTAAAGAGTTCAACCAAATATTTGGCATTGATTATCAAGAAACTTTTTCTCTCATTGTGAAACTTAATTCAATTCGAGTTTTATTGTCCTTGGTTGTGAACTAAAATTGGCTCTTACACCAGTTAGATATTAAGAATGCTTTTCTAAATTGGGATTTAGAAGGAGTCTACATAAGTTTACCTCCAAGTTTTGATAAAGGGTCAAGAAAAAATAAGGTTTGTAGGTTAAGAAAGTCTTTATATAGGCTTAAATAATCACCTAGAGCTTGGTTTGAATGGTTTGGAAGGATGGTAAAAGCTCTTGGTTATTGTCGAAGTCAAGCAGATCATATCATGTTTTACAAGCATGCAAATATAGGAAAAATAACTATTTTTATTATGTATGTGGATGACATAATCTTGATAGGTGATGATCATATTGAACTAGAGAAGTAAGAAAAATGTTAGCTAAACAATTTGAGATAAAAGACTTGGGAGCACTCAAATATTTCCTTGGGATGGAGTTCTCTCGATCTAAAGAAGGTATTGTTGTTTCTCAACACAAATATATTCTAAACTTGCTTAAGGAGAAAGGTTTGTTTGGATATAAAGCGGTTGAAACCTCATTAAAACCCAAGTTCAAATTGCAGCATGCTGAAGGTGAAAATGTGGTGAATTTTGACAAATTTCAAAGACTCGTTGGAGGTTACTTTACTTATCCTATACATGTTCAGATATTACATTTACTGTAAGTAAAGTAAGTCAGTTTATGCATTCACTAGAAAAAGATCATTTTGAAGTTGTTTACAGAATTCTAAGATATCTACAGGAGACTCCTGGTGAGGAGCTATTGTTTAAAAGGTATGGACATTTGCTGGTCAAAGTCTACACTAATGTAGATTGGGCTAGAAGCACTATTGACCGAAAGTCTAAATCAGGTACTGTACTTTCTTTGGAGGAAATTTAGTCACTTGGAGAAGTAAAAAGCAAAATGTGGCAGTTGGAAGTAGTGTCGAGGCTGAATTTAGAGCAGTTATCTATGGTATTTTTGATGTTTTATGGATTAAAAGGCTAATGAAAGATTTAAGAGTTTCATTTTCTTTTCCCATAAAAGTCTACTATGATAACAAGATTGCAATTACAATTGCTCACAACCCTGTTCTTCTTTATCGAATGAAACATGTAAAAATTGATACGCATTTTATCAAAGAAAAACTTGAAAAGGGGTTGATTTGTATGCCATATATACCAACCATTGAACTAATTACAGACATACTTACAAAAGGACTGCACAAGAAGCATTTTGATAACTTAATTGGCAAGCTTCTTGTAAGTATGTCTGCAATTTGTTCAATGGTTGGCATATACAAGTTTATTATTCTTTAAATTAGCTTGAAAGGAGTGTTGAAAAGGAAAGTAGATCAATTTAAGATGTGCTAGCTGTAAGATTATTGTAATTATAGAATAATAAACTTGTATAGAGAAATGATGAATAAGAAATATTGACCAAGGCATTGCAATGCCTCTTTTACCATAAAAAAAAAACTTGTATAGAATAAGAAATTATTAATTTACTCCTATATTGTTGGGATGCTATTACCTATATATAGGTGCTAAATCATTATTGTAAAAAAATAAGAAATAATATTCTTTTCTTATTTTCCTTCTAGTTTCTATTTTTCTCATGGAGAAATCAAGAGGTCGGTCCTTGCAGCTCCTTTATGCAATCATAACCAAACTAAACTGTCCAGGATTCCTCAACAAGTTTAGAAACCACTACCTGTTGAACCTTCAAATAGCCTTGAAAAATTGTTGATACATGGAAATGAGTGATGCCTTTATCCAAAGTCAAGTAACAACATTGAAGAATTTGGAGAACCAAGTGGGACAACTAACCAATAAGCTCAAAAGTCGTCCCCAAGGTGCTTTGTCGAGTGATGTTGAAAATCTGAGAAATACAAGCAAACAACAGCGTAAAGCTATCACATTGAGGAGTTGAAAGACATTGGAACCCAAGGTTGTTGAAGAAGACACTTGTTATTGCTAAAAATCGGGACAAAGTTCAACCAGATGTTGAAATTCCCACAGTGCAAAAGTCGACCCCTGTGACCCCTATCGAAACACAAGCATGGTAGAATTGTCTTCAAGGTTCAACAACCACAGCAAACACACCTTAGAATAGTTGTCTAGCTAAGGTTAAACTCCACCACCTCCTTATTCGCAAAGATTCCAGAAGCAAAAGCAAGAGCTACCATTTAAGAAATTCTACGATGTGTTTAAATAGTTACATATCAACATCCCTATTGTGAAAGCTTTGGTGAAAATGTCAAACTATACCAAATTCGTAAAAGACATCCCCTCTAAGAAGATGAGGTTGGGGGAATTTGAGACAGTCACTTTGACAAAAAAATGCAGTGCATTTTTGCAAGACAAACTACCATTAAGGATCTGGGGAGTTTTACCATACCATGCTACATTGGAGACTCTTATTGCGAATTGGCTTTATGCGATTTGGGAGAAAGTATAAACTCGATGTCCATCTTTGTGTTTAAGCGATTGGGTATCAATGAGGTTAGATCGACAACAATTACACTTCAATTGGAAAATAAATCGATAGCACATCTGTAAGGGAATATTGAAGATGTTTTGGTATGTGTTGACAAATTTATCATTCTTGTTGATTTTCTCATTTTGGATTTTAAAGAAAAAAAACTTCCCTATCATTCTGGGAAGGCCTTTCTTGGCAATTGGGAGAACAATGATAGATGTCTAAAAGAGGAACTCACCACGCGAGTACAAGACAATCAGGTAACCTTTAATATATTCAAATCCATAAGGTACCCTGATGTATGTGAGGAATGTTTTGCTATGTCGAAGAAAGAGTCGTTGGGACCTCAATTCAATACACAATCTATTGGAGCATATTTTAGCATTTGACCCCGCCAAGTGACAATGAAGAAGATGAAAGTCTAACTTTGATGGAAATTAATTCAAAGGAAATCATTCCAGAATCTTGATTTGAACCATTGGAGTTAGCGTTTCCAGTTTTGATTGAAGCCTAAAAAGTAGAGCTACTTGTGATCTTGAAAAGGCACAAGAAGGACATCGGCTAGCATATTATAGTTACTCAAAGTAACAGTTTTCTTGGTATACACACGGGAGATTGCCAAAAGTTAATGAATATGAGACCAGTAAAGGATAGAGGAGATGGATCCAAACTTGAGTATTTGATCCAGGGAAACTCAAGTCTCAGCGGTTAGGATCATTTATTATTACTAGCATAATTTCAACTATCGAGGGTTAGTAGAGGTTAACCCAATCTCGAGTATTTGATCCAAGTAAACTAAAACATCAATGGTCAAGAACTTCCATTGTCAATCAAGCTTTCCCTTATGGAGGTAAGTTTAAGGTAAGCAAACTGTAGTTCAAACTTTACTAAATCGGGGAAGTTGAGTGGAAAAATACTTCACTCACTTTAATCAATCTGTAATAAATGTGTTGGAAGGATGCTAATTTTAAATAAAATGTTTTTTTATGAGCAGCTTGTAAATATATAAATTAAATTAATAATAGTAGTAGTAATAAAAGAAATCCCTAAATAATTAGAAATTAAGTCAATTTTTTACCTAAGTAAAATTAAGGTTATTATTATTATTATTATTATTATTATTATTATGTTTATGTTTATGTTTATGTTTATGTTTTTCCCTTGTGTTTTTTCTACAGTTTTCTTTTCTTAGCAGTCGTTTTTTGTCTTTCCCTTACCAAGTCGTCGTCAGTCCTATTCAAGTCAACCTCACCCATCGCATCATTCCTTCCATTACCTCTCAAAACCATTGTAACACTACCCTTTACCCTCAAAATCGCTACTCCCTCCAAGCCAATCACCACCGATGTCAGCAACTCTCAATGTCAAATGCCACTCATAACAACAACCCATCGTGTCGCCCATAGCAACAACCTCTTTGGTTCGATAACCCTCAACAATCGCCTTGTCGATTCACAACAACAGCAACTTTGCACGATTCTTAAGAAGTAGCAACCTTTCTGCACGTCAACAACCACCCTCATGTTAAAAGTTAAAGGCATTAACCCTTCACGATCGGATCTCTTTGCACATAAACATTTATTATGTCTCAAAAACGAAAAATTTCGATTATTTAGACTAATGAAATTTGACCTTCATTTTGAAGTCCTGGTGCAAAAGCATGATATATTCGATATTTAAGAAAAAATCAATTCTATATTAAGGTTTCCAACTTGTTGGTGATAATGATTCCAATGTGTTGGCATTCATTTGAAAATCGTTGATTAATGTGGATGGAAAGTGTTTTGTGATGTCCAAACTTTTTTCGGATGAAGTTATTGTTCGGGATTTTTTTTCTCATTTTAATTTGTCTATAGTAATAGTACTTCACGTGCGAGAAAGGGAATTGTTTCTAACATTATCAGTCATCCATAACCTGTTTAACTTGCCTGATATTGATAATGATGATTACTCGTCCATATGTGAAGAGGTTAATGTGGAAACAATTCAAGATATTTTGAGAGTAGTCACAGTTCTTGGAACTAAATGGACGACTTCGAGGAAAGGTACTCGTTATTACTAGAGAGAATTTTTGGCCTGAAAGACAAAAGTATGGTTCTATTTTATTAGGACAAATGTTATACTTGTGACACATAGTTTTACTATTTTGATGGAGCAAATGTTTCTCTTATATTTTATACTGACCGAAAAGTCGATAATGTGGGAAAAATAGTTCTTAAATAAATTCAAGAATGTGCAATAAGAAAAACAAGTTGTGATTTTCCTTAACTCATTGCTTAGTTGTGTTACCAAGCAAGAGTAACGATGCAAGAGTTTGTGGAAGAACATTATAGCAACGGTATGATTATTGCTCATGATATTTCAAAGGTAGTAGGTGACATTACTCAAAAGAGGCAAATAATTCAGCTTGATGAAGATGAAACAATAGAGATTTCAATCAGTACAAACCACTTAACGATCACATGCCTAATCTTATATCGACTCAACTTTCTACTAGCACGATACCTCAAACAGATCAATTGACCATAATGGATTTTTTGCAGCACATGCATAGGCAGCAAAAAGCGTACTGGAGATATGCTAAGATTCGAGATGACTCGAATCGAGCTACATTCCAAAAAAAAAAACTTAGGTCTTTTGACTCTTTACTTGAGTTTTCAGATTTCTTCTTTGAGTCAAGGAACTCGACTCACATAACCGGGCTTGAGGATTCCACTACACCTAAGCAAGATGTTTATAACATGGATGAAGAGACAAATTCGAATAGTGATGGGCAACAAATAATTGAGGGGGGTTCATTTTCTTTTATTTTTTTAGATACTTTTGAACTTTTAATTTTTATTTCTTGTATAAAAAAATTTTAAGTTGCAATTATGAATCAAATTGAGCAAATTTACAAATTATTCTTGTAAAATAAGAAGTGTGGTAATATGAATGTGCATGCCTTGGATAAGCCTTGGAAAGGAAAGGCTTGGTATTTAAGTAGTCAAATGTGACTCACCTCCCTTTCTTCGGAGCCTACCTAATGTACAATTCACATTCACTTTTTTTATTTTGTCCCTTTTGCAATATACTTTTAAGCAATGAGGACATGGCTTCTCTTTAGTAGGGGTGACCATGCTATAATTTTTTTAATATTTTTCGAAATTTGATTTTTCCATAAATGTGTGTTTAAGCCAAATTTTGCTCAAAATTTAATTTTTGCTCAAAATTTAATTTTTGCATAATCATGCTAACTCTAGTATGCATGAGATCCTTTTATTTTAAATATTTTCATATGAACTAAGTTATGATTAAAATGTATATCTTAGTAATTTTCTACAAGGTCAACCATGAAAATTTTTAATTCCTTAAAAAAACAAAGCATGCTTGAAAGTTTAATTATTTAGAATTAACTTAGAAATTTTCTTGTGGCAAAATCCTATGAGGCATAGCAATTTAAAGATGATTTAGGCATATTTTTGTTTGAATCAATTGTGTCTTTCAAGCCTACCTTATTAAAATTATCCCTTGAAACCTACTTTTGAGCTGATTGGCTTAAAATATTACATTAATGAAATATCCCTTGTTTAAAATTACTCATCTTTATTTTTCTCACCAAATCTTAAACTCGGCTTGTTTTAAGGCATTTTTGTGATTAAGTTTGGGGGGAGCTAGAAAGAAGTATTGGCTGCCTACTTTAATGCTTAGAGTGTTTTTATAATTATATATTTGGTAAAGTATCATATGCTAAAAAAATTTCAGTTATTGCGAAGAAAAGGGTACTAATGATAACATACTTCCAAAAGGAGAAAAAAAGAGAAGAATTGGGGGAAACTTGTATCCTAGAGGCATGGGGTAAATTGATTTTGAGGTTGTCTAGCCTAAAAATAACTTTCTCTTTTCATACCTTAAACAAAGCCTCATTACAACCTTGTTGAAGACCTATTGATTTAAATTTTTATGCCTACTATATTTGTGGAGAGGAATTATTGAGTTCAACATATAAAGACATAATTTAAATCTTAGGATTGCTTCTTAGCTTAATTAAGGGAAACAAAAATTAATTGGAAAGAACTTAGTGCACAATCATGAGAAGAAGACATTTTGTTCATGATATTTGTTAGCATGCTAATACTTAATAGAAATTGGATATATATTTACTTGTACATGTTTGCAATATTTATTTTTTAGCATACTTTTTCTAAACTGGGGCCAAAATGGAGAATTAATTATATTGAGGGGTTGAATTTAGATATTTTAGTGTTTGTTCAAGAGACATTACTCGAGATGAGCAATGAATTAAGTTTATCTCTTTTTCGTATTTAATTTATGCATAATCTGAGTAGTTGATTACACTTTTTTTTTATAGTTTTTTATACCTTTCGTTATATTAAATTATACTATGGAAGTGTGTCTATAACAGCCCTATTTTCAGTGGTGTCGAAAACAGTGATTTCAGGACCACAATTCTGGCAAGTCAAGTCATAAATTTATTTATTTAAATATTTATGACTTCGTTGGCATCGTATTAAAATTTGGTTATGAATTTTAATGTTTAGATAGTTAATTGAGTAGAAAGGATTAAATTGTAAAATGTGCAAAAGTAGAGTTGGCTAATTAAAAGGACCAAATGAGCAAATTAACCAAAGTTATTTTAGTGGGTGGATTAGCATGAGTATATTAATTTTAAATAGGTTTAATTAAGACTAAAAAGGGTTAATTAAAGCTTAATGATGAAAGTCTTAAAATTTACAAAATTGTCATTAGTATATATATTAAATTAAAGAAATTTTAAGTGAAAATTTTATCATTTTCACTTCATCTCTTTCCTCCATACGGCTAAGAGAGAAAATAATTAGGGTTTTTACATTCAAACTTTGAGCTTTGATTTGGGTAAGTAAACCTTGATTGTTTTTAGTAATTTTTATGTTTTTAAGTCCGTGTTACTTAATCTAGCTAACCCAAGGAACTAATTTGTGATTCTGTCAAAAGTTAAATGTTTTACCATTGATGAATGAGCTTATTCTTGCTAGTTTATGGAAGTTTTAGAAGCTTAGATGTGAGATTAGTTGGTTTTGTAAAGTGATTTTTATGAAACTAGAGTTTAAGGACTAAAATGTGAAAACAATGAAATTGCTTGTATTGTTGTGAAAATGTTGGTGTGTAGGGGTTGGATGAGCACCCTAGAAAATTCGGCTAAGGTTAATTGTGTAAGAGAATGGTTATTTTGCATGTTTTGTGTCGAAAAGACTAGATTGAATAAAAGGAAAATATTAAGGGTAAAATATTAGGGGTAAAATTGTGTTGAATGACTCAATTATGTGACTTAATGTGAAAATTAGATGATTTGTGGATATAGACTGCGATCGTACTTCAGATCGCAGAAAGGGGAAATTAGCGAAATAGTGTCTGAAGTCTAATTGCAACTACAAATTAGTTCGGTAAGTTCATATTGTTAAATTCTTATTTGTATCCACTTATAACTGTTTTTCTTTATAAATGTTGATGATTGGAACGACAATTGAATATGTGAAAAATGGAAACAACAAGAGAAGAATTACCCGGCTTTGTGCCAAAGTTGAATGGTCCGATGATTGAGATTTTGCATTTGTTGCGGATTCTCTAAGGCATCGCGAGTCACTGTAAACTGAATAGAATCAAGGATGGATTACAGGCCTTACGATGGCTAAGATTTATGCCTGAGCGCATATTCTCATCAGCTTAGTGTGAGCAGCATCGTAGGGAACAGATATATCGTATCGATGGCTAATAATAGCATCGAATACTGGTAACAAGCATGACCTCATGGTCAATAGGGTGTAAATAAGCATCATGACCTTAGAGTCAACAAGGAGTAAAACAAATAATGATCACTGAAGTTCAGTCCTATTCTGGCTCGTTAGATTTATAGAGATGTTTACCACATGTTATTCAATAAATTGTTAAACCTTGGAAACTTATTAAGCTATGAAGCTTACCAGTGAAATTGTTGTTGTTTTGTAGATTTTATTTGCAACTTGGAGATTGGATCATCTTGAAGACATCACACTATCTTAAAAGCCCGTTCAGTAGTATTTACATCACTCCGTTATATGGCATGTACTAAGATGATGTTGTTTTTGTATACTTATTTTGATATTATGATACTTGTAGATCCTTGGTTAAATGTTGAACTTGAATGCTTAATGAATGTTGTAATGTGACATTTAGTACTTCAATATTATGCTAAGTATTGTATTTGAACTCTAAGGTGTTGTCCATTTCACCTTATGTATATGAAGGAAGTTTGTATATGAACTTGTGTGAAACTTGAATATTCTGCATACTTGTTTCGGTAGAACTCCTGCATGTGTCGGTACAAGTATAGGGTAGGAGAGAGGTTGTTTACTGACTTGAGTTGTATCGGTAGTTGTACTTTAAGTTTCGGTAGTTCTGTGCATGTTTGTATCGGTAGTTAGAATACTTGTATCGATAGAAGTTGTAGGGTAGAACTTCTTAGCTCACTAGAGTTTTTAGTATTGGTAGAAGCATAAATAGTTTCGGTAGATGCATAAATAGTTTCAGTAGATGTTTCACTTGTGTCGGTAGAACTATCACAGGTATCGATAGAAGTCTGTACTATTTCTAAATTGCTTACTGACTTGACTACTACTGTTACTTATCCAACAGGTATCGGTTAAAGTCTCCAAAAATCTTGGAAATTACCTTTTTTCCATTGATAAATTGTGCTGAATATCAAATAATGATTCATGACGTGTGAAATGGAATTCCTTGATAAAATAGAGCCTGAATAATAAATATGCTAAAGATGAACAGTGATAATTAAATAGTAAGACACTGGAACCTTAACCGGTGATGGTTTCCAAGTTTTGGGTGTTTTAGTGTCAATTTAATTAATTGTATGCTAAATACAATATTTTTTACATTTTTGAAGACTCAATGTGAAATTTATAGTTGGGCATCTCAATCTAGCTTCCTTGAGGTTCAAAAAGGAAAATTGAACCCTGTAGAAAGAAGTTCAATAAATGCAAAGGTTGAACAAAGTCCACTTGGAGAAGCCAATCGTCCACTCAAAGGTAAAATGGTCTAGAAGACTCATTATCCTCTTCCCTCAACCTCATTCCTTGAATTAAGGAACCACCTTCTCCTCATTTCAAGGGATGGCATCCTCCTCATCCAAAAATAGAAAATCAGCAACCTTCTCCTCCACTATTCAAGGGTCGGGCACTCCAAGAAAATTTTCAAGGGATTTTTATGTTATTTTTAGCACGAGATGTTGGGGGTTAAACTAGCATAAATAGAGCCCTCAATCAATCCCTTAGGCATGATCCATTATCCCTCATTCATTGAAGCATCTCTCATCTCTCATTTTTATTTATGCATTCTCTTTACATTTGAGAGAAAGTTGAGTGAGCAATTCTAGAGTGTTAAAACTCTCAAGGTCGACCACCTGAGGAGAAATTTACTTCAGAGCAAAAGAGAAGAAAGGAGGAAATAGCCACGAGTAGTGTCACGGAGAACCACCGGATTCTACTTGGAGTTTTTTCTTTCCTTTAATATTTATTTTTTTCTAATTTGAAAACATTATTGCAATTTATTTTATTGCTTTTGACTTAATAATGATGACTTAGCTTTGTTTATACTAGAATGATTACATATTCTTGATTTATATTATTCATAACATGTTTTTAATGTTTTGTGCCTCAATTATTATTCATCCAAATAAAATCATAGACATGTTACTCATGCATAATAAATTTGTGACTGCATCTGAACTAGTTATTTAATCAGAATCGAATGGTAACTAGTGGACACGATATCCAGATGATGCATATTTGATCTTTTAATAAGAAATTAAGTCAAGTTAGTAATAGTATCAAAAGGAATTTTTTTTACCTTGCATAACTTTAGGATTAATGTGATTAAATTATTTCATGATAGACATATCACTGTTACTTCAAATAATTTCTAAGGAATGATGCTCAATAATATAATCATTAGTTAAATATAACATAGATATATGCATAATGACTAATAGATAAACATAGGACTTCGATAGAAGCTTATGACTAAAGATTCTAAGTTAATAAACAATTGAGTTGCCATGGATTTTTTTCGAAACATTTACTAAACTATGTGAATAAATTAAGTTAAGGAGTGTAATTTTTCTAGCTCATTCATGTCATAGTTGTTAAACTATGTGAGTTGCTACTCTAGTTTCCATCTGCATTTTCATTTTCATTTGCATATTTAGTCATTAATTTTAGTTAATTAGTTAATTCACACTTCACCCTTTATTTGTTTTTTTTTTTCACCGCCAACTTGCTAATTTAGAATTTCACAATAATTTGTTTTACATATACAATCCTTGTGGAGACTATACTCTTACTTACTACTTTATTACTTGGTGACGTACAATTGCACATCAATCGATTAATTCACGACAAAGCCCAACTTAATTAAAAAGAAGGAATTATGTTATCTTAGATGATGAATACCCAAGCTACCATACTTGGGGGTTAGCAGTAGTTAGCGCACTTAACTAAGGTTGTCTTCTTTTCACCATTAGAAGCCCCCCAAATAAAATTCCTTGTAACTTCTCAATCTCCTTACATGTCCTAATCAATAGGAGAGAAGTTTGCGTGAAGTAATTAGGTATCGCAAGCAGCATCGACTTTGCTAACGTCGCTCTACTCGCCATTGAAAGCAACTTCGCATCCCACTCATTAATCTTCCTCTTGAATTCATCAAGAATAAACTGAAAAGTGGAGTTAGTGACTCGTTTGTGAAATTGAAAGATTCTCAAATAACTCCCTAAACCATCAACCTCTTTAAAACCTAGTTGATGAACAATAGCATTCGCCACTTGCGTAGATGCATTAGGGGAGAAAAATATCTGAATCGTTGAAGAGTTAACTTGATGCCAAAAAATAACATAATTATTGAAGCACATGCTTATGACCACTACTTGCCCCATATATGCTTTAAGAAAAGAACCATATCGTTAGCGAACATGTGGGAAATGGTGAGCCATTACGAGATAACCATATAAACATCCATGTTTTCTCCCTCATCGCTTTCTTAATATTATGTCGTAGTCACTCCATACAAAGAATGAAGAGATATGGAGAGAGGGGATCCCCCTACCTAATGCCCCGAGTCAACTTAAACTACTATGTTACCACCCTCCCGTTCTAGAGAACTTGCATTGAAGAGGAAGAGACACAATGCATAATCATTAAGACCAAGGACAGTGGAATCCGAGCTTCCAGAAGTGATTCTTCTAGGAAGTCCTAGAGTACACGATCTTATGTTTTTTTAAGATCGATCTTAATAGCCATCCAATCTTGTTTACCTTTCTTGATCCTCATCAAATGAATCACTTCTTAGGTTATCAGAACATTATTTGTAATATGATGTTTGGACACAAAACTCACTTGGTTATAAGCAACTAATTTAGGCATGATTAGTTTAAGATGATTCACAATAACCTTCCCGACCACCTTGTAGAGGATCGAGTTTAAGCTGATTGGCTAAAACTACTTTAAGGACTCAAGGGTCGACGCTTTTGGAATCAACACCAATAATGTTCTATTAAGGGATGGATCAACGAGTTCCCTCAAAAGACATCCTTCACCAAGTTACAAATTGATGGGTCAACTGTGTCCTATTGAGATTGAAAGAACTATGTATGAAATGCATCAGGTAATGTTGTAAATGAACCAAGCTTGAATGAATGAACTTTTTTTCTTTGTTCATGTTTGTTTGTTTATTTTTAATCTTGTTTGTATTTGGTTCGTGTTCATTAAGAATTTCAAAAATTTTGTTCGTATTTGTTTATTTAAAATTATGTGTGTTCATGTTTTTTTTCGTTTGTTTAATGTTCACAAACATGTTTATGAACATATAATTGAACATGCTCACGAACAATGTTCATGAATAATAAATAAACATATATAAAATAATCAAATATAATAATTAATAATTATATTATAAATAAAAAATATACAAACCAAAATATTTTATTAATATTTACTAATGGAACAATAAAAAGCTTTAAACGGACATAAACGAGCTTGTTCATGAACATATATTAACTGAACAAGCTTTGTTCATGTTCATTTATTTTACCTTAATGAACGAACAAAAATCGAACTCTCTATTCATTTACAGCCCTATCGTCAAGGCTAGGTGCTTTCAATGTTGCCATCTCAAATAACACTTGCTTGATTTCATCATTCTGCACCACTTTACATAAAGAGTTCAAAACAACCCCTGACAACCTAGGAAACTATCCTTGCGATGGAAACTTCCCTTGTACCGCGCCTTTAACAATATATAAATAAATAAATAAGAACTTGATCGTCGTAACTTTCAAAGTGTCATCATTAGAACACCAAACCCCATCCTCGAGCTGAAGAATCTCAACATGGTTCTTCTTTCTATGGGCCATTGTTAAAAAAACATGTATACTTATCGTATAGACAATTTACATTTGACATTCTAAAAAAACAACCTTACAAGTTTTTATAGGACTATTTATCTTTTTTAACACGATAGATACAGGAGATGGTTGTTAAAACTGAATTGTATTAACTTATTGAATTAAGAATCGATGGTTCGATCGATTTAATTATTATCATAAAATTAGAGGAAGATTGGATCAACATAAAATCGGTTCAATTGATAAAAATCACTTGAATTGAGTAAAAATTAGTTAAAAAAATGTTTGGACCATATTTAACTTAGATTTTATAGTTTATAAAATGAATGTTATTATTTATTTGTAATTATTAATTTTCCATTATTTTTATATGTTTTTTTTATAATTTTATAATGGTTGAACTGATAATTCAATAAGGTGAATCAGAACTAATAATCTAATCAATTTGATTGATAATTAGATTTTTATAATATTAAATAAAAATTGTTCTTATAGTAAATGCGTGAGTTATTAAACATGTTTCATGTCAAACCTGAATTAAAAATTAAGCCATAAATTATAATTTAGGAATGGTTAAAATATGCAATTAGTCCCTATATTTTGATAAAATTAAAAAATTAATCTTTGTACTTTAAAATTTAAAAGTCCAATACTTTTACTTTTTCTCAACTTAAAAATCATACTTCAATCATTATCATTGTTGACAGTATCAATTTAACATATTTAATTTTCGTCAATCATATGCCAATTCACATGAGAGTACCTTAATTAACATGTCAAATTGTTAAATTTTAATGAAAAATACTTAAGATTTTAACGATTAGACTGTGGTTTTTAAATTAAAAAAGTAATAGGACTTAATTTTAATTTTTAAATACAAAGACTAAATCTTAAAATTTTTCAAAGTACAGTGACTAATAGCGAAATTTATCTATTAGGAAAATGTGTGTAAATTAAGAATAAAATCGTAAAGAAAAATGAAAATGAAATGGACACGTGGATAGTGCTGATGGACCAATCATCCTCCCAGTAGCACAATAATCGAGATAGACAGACCTTATCACAAATCAAATCAACAAATATGTCCTTTTGGGGCCTAACTTTTCCTCTTTTTTCATAATCAACAAATATGTCCTTTTGGGGCCTAACTTTTCCTCTTTTTTCATTTTTGATCCTTTCATTTCGCTTAGGCCTACTAATTTCACCCTTGCGCATATTCAACCATATTTGTAGTCTACTCTTCACACCTCACAATTTTATATTTTATATTTGGAGGTGATTCTAGTTTTACTGTTTAAAAATAACAATAAAAATTTGTGATCCCTTAAAAATTGGCAAAAAAAAATTTTGGTTATCAAAAGTTCAATTTTTTTGGATCCCTTAAAAACTGAAAAATAATATTTTGAATCCCTTTCAACTTTGATCATAAGCGGCCACACCTTCAGACAATCCCTAAGATTTGACTTGATTATTTTGATTAAAATTTGACATGATTTTCTTTTCTTAAAATTTATTTCCAACTTATAATGCTAATATTGATTTTTGGTGTTATTGGAAGCAACATTTCATCATTTTAAGTGAAATAGTTAACTATTTAGACAAACAAATGACATAATAAAATTGAAAGGAATGTATTATAAGAAGGAAAATTATAAGGACTAAATTTGAATTTTAAACATAATAAAAGGATAAGATTATAATTTAACAAAAATCAAAATGATGAGTTTAAGCAAGCCAAAGTACTGAAATCCAAAATTAGCTGTTTTTGCTGGGTATGAATTGCATACAAAAAAAGACACTGCAAAATAGGCTCCGAGTTTGTATATTTTTGGATACAAATTTGCTCCCATCAAGTTTCCTCAATTTAATTTAATTTAATTTTATGTCCAATTCTTTCCTTTTTCTGAAAAAAAAAAAGAAAAGAAATAAATAGCATTTTTCCAAAATAAGTCATAAAAACTTAATCATTAAATAATACTCTTACATAAGCATTTTTTTTTGAATTATTATTATTATTATAGTTTCATTAAAAATAATTAAAGTTATTTTTATTAGTTGACATTATAATAATATATGTAATTTAATATGACATAAACATAAAATAAAAAATAACTTGTCTGTATAACCCTAATTTGCAACTTTATGTAAATGCATTTGTATTAAAATTGATGGAATATGATTAAAGTTAATTAAATTTAAATTATTAAGCATGTGTTATTGTTAAAGTACAATGATAGATTTGGGTCTCATGATTACGAGGCTTTGATACATACTGTTGTGAAGAAGTGAAAATGCATGCATATATCTAAAATTCTAATATTTTTATTTATGTTTAATTTAACGGAAATAATAAGTTGTTAATAGTTAAAACAATAATAAATTAATTTAAATATATATTTATTGGATATGATTTTTCATAATAATGAGCACCCTTTGATTTATGGGTGATTTAAGTATTATATCAAAAATAATTTTGAAAATAATATAATTTAATGAATTTTTAAAATTTAAATTTACAATTTATATGTAATGATAATAGAATTCGATCTAAATTTTTATATATTAAAATATAATTGATAATTTTTTAATATATTTGTGTGATTACATTGATAGTATCTGTTCATACTTTTTAACTTTTTGACAAAACACACATAAATATTTTGCACACATAAGTACTCAAATTCGAATATCTTAAGATAAAGAACATCCTCTTAACCACTAGAGCCACTCGTTAAGTTCAAATATAGTTGATAATTGAATGTATTAGAAAACATCTTTTTTTTTTCCACAAGATGGCATATTTTGGGAGTAAAGTTGAAAAGTAAAGTTGAACACAATGTGACAGCATGATAGTTAAAGATGTTCACCACTCCAAATATATTTTAAGTTTGAATCGTGCTATTCGTGATTAATTTTCGAACTTTACTTTATTATTGTAATTAAAAAAATTTTGAAAGAGTAAAAGTTGAAGAAAGCAAAGTGTACAAGGCTCCAAAATTGTTAGGTTGCCTGATAGAGAGGTAATCTACAGGAAATGGACAAACAGACGAGTTGGACATCAACGGTTCTGTCTGGATGCGGCACACATCCACCACCCTATTTATTACGTTGCAACTTCATTCTTTTTCCATTCTTAATTAATTAAAAAATATTTTTAAAATTTTTTAAAAATTAATTAAATATCGACATATTATTTATGTGATAATCTATATGTATGTCACATCAACAAAATTAATAATATTAATTTTTATATCAATTTTAAAATAATTTAACAAAAAAATTTTAAATGTAACAAAAATTAAATTAAAAGAATAACATTTTTCTTTTCTGTAGCCTCTTTGTATTTGTCCTATCAACCATGATTTGTCGCTTCATATTAGATCCCTTAATCAATTTTCTAAGATTTGGTTTGAATGATTTCAAATTTAAATTATTAATTTAAAGGTATTGTTTTTAGAATTTATTTGAACTTGAGTGTACAAAATTATAAAAAATTTGTTTAATCGGAAAGTTTAAGCAAAATTATTTGTAATTTTTACTTTATTAATAATAATTATTCTTTTACAAAAATTGTTTTTCTAATTTTCACCCATATAATAAATTTATCATAATATGCACATAGGGACAAAAATGATATAAACATCATAGGATTGAAACTTTAAGTATTTATTTACGAAACAGTGGAAATTTTAAATTTCATAAGGATTATTTGTGCAATAAAATATATATTGTTAGTGTAATTAATACTAATATTTTATTTATATATTTTAAAATTATTTTATACGTCTTAAGAAACTAAAAATCTCCACAAGTGAATTGAGAGTGTAACAAATATAATATAAAGTATAATATAAAATAATAAATATATAAATAAATGCAACATTTATTGCACTCTCAACTTTTAGAGTTTAGAAAACTTTGTATATGAACTTCATGATATGATGGAAAAATTTATTCATCGTCTTAAATGTGATATAAATTTCAGTCACGTTAATTATGCATATTGTTCGAGTTTTATCTTGTTATTATAATTCACTTAAAAAAAACTTTGTATATGCTTAATTTAATTAATGAATTTATAAAAATAAATACAAAAGAATTATCACTTTGAGATTTTAGAAAGGAAGGGAAAATTTCAACAAGAAAATGTACAACTGTTGGGACACGTATAACACCAAGGATGGGCGTGATGGGTGCTACCCTATATCTCCCGTCGTTTATTGATCAAAACTCCAATCATCACAGATTCATAGCCAACTAATTATAATTGGATTTTGTGGGTGTATTTGTAAAATTTTAACAAATGGAAGGGTGTTTCGGTAACTTTACTCTCCCCCTCCTTTAATTGCACCTTATAAGTACTACTCTGGTACTGAAAGCTGTTACATGTATATTTTTGGCTCTTTCTGGTTTTTTTCCTCAGAGAAAAAAAACAGTACGGGTAATGAAAATTATTATTTATTTCCATTGAAAAATCTCGGAGTTTTCTTATCAGAGAAGATGATTCAATTGCCAAAAAATAGTTAAATTTGAAATCATTTTATTATCTTTTTACGTTATTATACGGGGTTGATAGTTACCAGTTCATAAGGGAACCCTTCTTAAGTCTTAACCATACATATCCCTCATTTTTTTAACAAATTTTGATTTTGGTTAATCTTATGTGGATACAGTTGTTTCCTAAATGGAGAAATCGAGTAATTCAACAACTTTAGGTCGAGCAAAATCTGATCAGCTGTTGGAGACGATGGCGGCGTTTTTCAAATCACCGACGTCGCAGAGTGATCAAGCGCCGGGAACGTCCGATAGCGGTGGAACTTTGTCACGGAAATCGAGCAGGAGGTTTGTAGTGGGGGCATCGCCGGCGCGGAGCAGTGGCGGTGGTAGTAGAAACGCACACATTAGGAAGGCGAGGAGCGCTCAGATGAAGTTCGACTTGGAAGAACTGAGCAGTGGAGCGGCGCTCAGCCGTGCTTCTAGCGCTAGCTTGGGCTTTTCTTTCTCTTTCACTGGCTTCACCGTTCCGCCGGATGAGATCGCCGATTCAAAACTCTTCAGCGATGACGATATACGTAAGTTCTTTTATTATCTCTACTTTTACATGCAAAATATTAATTAAGAATTAAAAATGTCATAATAATTTAGTTTAATTCCTTTCTTTTTATTAAAATATACTTGCAATAATGCTTTCATTTCATGCAACGAAGCAAATTGAATTTTTTTTATATATTAAAAGTTTTTGTTAATTTAAAATGTATTATTTATTTATTTTTCCCACAAAAAGCATAAAAAATAATATTAAAAAATAGAAGTATTATTGGCCACAAAAGTTCGATGGATAAAGAGTTATGATTGGTTTTGATTACCTGGGAAAAGTCAGGCCAAATAAAGGTCACCACTCACCACCTTTTTATTCAAATTAGTCACTTCACTTCGAATTTTGGTGACAGTTGTAAAAAGAGTTAAAAATAATAATTTCTTTAATTTGAAATTATAATTAAATAATTTCTTATTATTATAAATGTATGATGATAGCGATTTTATAATTTATAATGAATTTATCAATAAAGACTCTTGAAAACACAAAGAGAAAAAATTTGAACTGTCTAAATCCCACTTAGCCCTAAAATTTGTGATTATTAGGATAATGTTAGATATTAATCATTAAATCACCAATCAAATCATGTTATTACCTATTATTTAGATTATATTTAAATTTTTATTAAATTAATATTGTATATCAATAGTCTCAATTAATCATCAATTGTAATATTACCAAAAGTTCTTTATATTTATAAAACAATAAATATTATTTTACGGATTAATTATCTTTCCATATAAAATTTTAAAAAATATTTACACATGATAAAATTTGAACTCAAAAATTATAATTTTTTAATTTTATTTTACTATTTCAATCAAAATTAATTTTTTAAATTTGATAAAATAGTTAATAACCTTTGGTTGCAGCCGAGGATATTGAAGCTGGAATCTGCAGGCCAAAATTTCAAGCAGAGCCTACATTGCCAATTTATTTGAAGGTAACAGTTTTGGAACATGCAGGGTTTCCTAGCATCCCCTTCCCAACAGCATTTTCAGGTCTTGAAATCTGTGTTTGTTAATGGTGAATGGACAGGCTACTGTAGCAGAATTACTTTATTACTTGGATTCGGGTTTGAGTGTTGGATACGGGTATGTATCCGACACGGGTATTTCAATTTTTCTTTAAATTTTCTATTTAAAACGTCGTATGTTCATGTCCGGATATGCATCCACAAGACATGGCTAGCACGGTCACGAGGGTCAAACTCTAGTTTTCATCCTTATACTAAATTTAAAGACTTAGTCACACGGTGGTTTCATTATTATTATGAAAATTATTTGATACATTACGAATATAAAATCGAATAATGCAAAGATGTAGAGTGATTTGATTGATGTGAAACGTCTGCAGTTCAGAGAAGTGAGTTACAAGGTGGTAATAAAAGGAATGAGGAGCAGTGAAGAGAGGGATATATTGAATGGAATCTCCGGTGATGTGAGCCCTGGTGAAGTTATAGCACTTATGGGACCTTCTGGAAGTGGAAAGACCACACTTCTTAATATACTCGGCGGCCGTTTAGCTCACTCCGCCGTCGCCGGTTCGATTACCTATAATGACCAGCCTTACTCCAAGTTTCTTAAAAGCAGGTAATCTTGATAAACAATAAGTTGCTACCTGACACCTGTACCAATAAGGAATTTATTAGTTTAGTACTTTTATGAATTTAATAATGCCACCCTTTTATATTTCTATTTATTTTTTTAATTAAAGGAAAAAAATTGATGTTGCAATAAAGTACAAATTGTAACATCAAAATCATATCAAAAATCAAATAGAAGACAAAATTAACTTTTTTTATTAAAAATTCCAAAATAAAATAAGATAAAAACTAAAACATAATATATTTATATAATTAATATAGTGGTATGTGTATATGGCAGGATCGGATTCGTGACACAAGATGATGTGTTGTTTCCTCACCTTACCGTGAAAGAAACGTTGACATATGCAGCTCTCCTCCGACTGCCCATGACCTTAACCAAACAACAGAAGGAAAAGCGAGCCTTAGATGTCATTCACGAGCTTGGCTTGGACAGGTACACCCTACTTTCTCTCCCAACAATATTGCTCTTCAATCTCAAACTATGTCCTCTAAAGCAATGGTGATTCATACATAGATGCCAAGACACAATGATCGGCGGCTCGTTCATCCGTGGCGTGTCGGGCGGGGAGAGGAAAAGAGTTTGTATCGGCAACGAGATCATAATCAACCCTTCTCTTCTCTTCCTTGATGAACCAACATCTGGTTTGGATTCCACAACAGCTTTAAGGACGGTTCAAACATTACAAGACATAGCTGAGGTTAGTTAAAGGGCTTATACAAGTAATCGACAAACCGGACATGTGTTTTTGTAATTTGTTTTTCCACTCATTTTGCAGACTGGGAAGACAGTGTTAACAACAATCCACCAGCCATCAAGTAGACTCTTCCACAAATTTGATAAGTTGATTGTTTTAGGGAAAGGGAGTTTACTCTACTTCGGCAAAGCTTCTGAAGCCACCGTTTATTTCTCGTCTATTGGATGTTCCCCTCTCATTGCCATGAATCCAGCTGAGTTTTTGCTTGACCTTGCTAATGGCAACTTAAACGATATCTCCGTCCCATCGGAGCTCGAAGACAGAGTTCAGATGGAGAATTCCGAAACCGAAACACGAAATGGAAAGCCAACACCGCAAGTCGTTCACGAGGTACTTATACTAAACTTCATTTTCCACAGCCAATTTCGACACAATCAAAAACTTAACATGCCAGCCTAACGATACTTCCATTTTGAATGTAGTATCTAGTAGAAGCCTATGAGTCGAGGTCTTTGGAAAACGAGAACAAACTTATGGATCCTCTTCCTTTAGACGAAGAACAAAATCTCAAAGTATTGTCTTCAAAGCGACAATGGGGAGCGAGCTGGTGGCAACAATACTGCATATTGTTCATCAGAGGGATCAAAGAACGAAGGCATGATTATTTCAGTTGGTTGAGGATCACACAAGTTCTTTCCACAGCCATAATCTTGGGATTACTATGGTGGCAATCAGATAGTAAAACCAGTCGAGGCCGTCAAGATCAGGTATATACATATATTCATCATTTGTTTCACCATTAACATACTGATACAAGCTCTATATCTTGTTTAACCATGGAAACTTGCAGGCAGGGTTGTTGTTTTTCATTGCAGTTTTCTGGGGTTTCTTCCCTGTTTTCACAGCTATCTTCACATTCCCTCAAGAAAGAGCAATGCTGAGTAAAGAAAGAGCGGCTGATATGTATAGATTGAGTGCTTATTTTTTAGCTCGAACTACAAGTGACCTGCCACTTGATCTTATATTACCAGTGCTTTTCATTTTAGTGGTCTATTTCATGGCCGGTCTTAGACTGAGTGCCGGTCCGTTTTTCCTCAGTATGCTTACGGTTTTTCTCTGCATCGTCGCAGCTCAGGTTTGCCCCCCATTTCCAACTAAAACCATAAATGTGAAGACTAGTGTAAAATCAATTAGGGAATATGGCTATTTTTTTTTTTAGGGTCTTGGATTAGCGATTGGAGCCACTCTAATGGACTTAAAGAGAGCTACCACTTTGGCTTCGGTTACTGTCATGACCTTTATGCTGGCGGGTGGCTTTTTTGTGGAGGTAAGCCCACAAATCTTATGAATAAGAAATTGGGACCAGCAGTAACAAAGAACTGATGCATGAATATACATTTGAATGATGCAGAGAGTTCCAGTGTTCATATCCTGGATCAGGTATTTGTCATTTAACTATCATACCTATAAGCTACTTCTAAAGGTACAATACCAAGACATGGTGCCGCCATTAAAAGGGATTCAAACAGACAATGGGTCCAGGGAAGTTGGGGCTGTGGTAGCCATGATTTTCGGCTACCGTCTCTTGGCCTACTTGTCTTTGCGGAGGATGAAACTCCATTCTTGAGCTTTATGCCTTAAAGATGGTACAATTTGATCCAATTCTGATTTTGGGATTTAATTCTTGTATTTTAATTTGGTAATTTGATCTCCTTCCTCCCTTTTATAATGTTCT
The DNA here is from genome assembly GCA_039519145.1 of Kokia cookei. Lineage (NCBI taxonomy): Eukaryota > Viridiplantae > Streptophyta > Magnoliopsida > Malvales > Malvaceae > Kokia > Kokia cookei. Next base: position 15,311,194 of record CM076899.1, on the reverse strand, counting down.
TGGTCAGTTCAAATTGTTAACACCAAATGCTGACCTCTAAATTTTTCTTTGAAGATACCTTTATGCATTCGGTTAACATGTAAATTCTTTTATTTTATTTTTTTTTTTAATGCAGCTTAACATTTTAATTTGACCAACCAAATTCTGCTCAAGTAAAAATTCAAATTCAAATTCTAGCATAATACAGGAGCAAAACTATAATTTAACTATATAACTTTCAGGGACCAAATCATCTTTAGAATCTGTTAATTTATTCTCTCTCTTTATAATCAAGCTTATGAACAAAATATACACTTACAAGGCGGCATTCAACAAGTTCAGGAATTGAAATCTTAACATCCAAATCTTTAAGAGATATGTTACCTTAAGCCAATGTCCTTAACCAACCGAGTAATCGAAGAAGAGCAGCGTCCAATATTGGAGACTTCTTCTCGAGCCCTTAAACGAAAAAGAAATAAATAAAAGAAATATGTCAACCCGAATGACAAAAAAAAAAATAGCCGAAGCACTTGGCATGAAATAATATCTTAAAAGTCCTCAATTATAAGTATCATTTTGTCGGACCAAGCTCGATATTCGCAATAAATGCTAATTCCATCCTAGTCTAGGGAAAGGACATCTTACCAATATCAGCAGCGACCCGATGAGCACACATTACGCCTGAAAAAGCAACTGCTATAACGCCTTGTCCCGGAAAGCAGCTATCACCGACACAATAAAGACCACTAATACCCTGCAAATAATTATTGTAGGGACACCATCAAATTAGAAGCAAGCTTAAAAGAGTTTATTAAAACTAATAACTATTTCAAAAAATCAAGTGCAGGTCACCATAGGACTCACCGTTGTATTAAACGGCATCCCTAATAAGCCCTTGGGAATTTGACGAGGCATCGGTCCATAAGTACCCATGTCACGAGCCAAGTACCGTCTGTGTGTCTTCGGGGTCCCTACCTACAGTCATATTCAAAACATTTCATAACCAGAGAATCAAAAGGTTAAAGACCGTATGGATGCAGCCTATACCTCCTTAAAAACAATGGACGATTTCAATCCCGGGAATAGTTTCTTCTCCAACCTTCTGATGATTTCATCAGCTATTAGCTCCTTTTTCGCCTCATAGTCCTTCCGTGGAAGTCCCTAGTACAGTCAAATACTAATATTTATAACAGTTCAAAGAGACAAAAATATTATATAGAAAAAAATCCATAACTTAAACATATATGGGGCCGGGATAATGGATGGGGAAGAGCTCAAAGTGGGGAAAACTAATATATATGGCCTGAACTTACCTCCCAATCTTCTAAAGGAGAAGTAGTAAATATGTGAAGAATATGATGCCCTTTTGGAGCCAATGATGAATCAAGAACAGTTGGAATGCTTAAAAAGATGCTCCCATATGGTTCCTCTAATCTCATCCAGTCATCCTTGAAGTATAGAAGAACAAATATGCAATGAACTATTAGTTAACAGGTAAGAAAATCCGTACTCATCAATTGCTTCTCCAAGAGAGTTGATCCGAAAGAAGCCAATTAGAAATGAAAATACCTCGAGCACAAAATGATGACAATCAGTATCAGGAGGCAGAACATCAGCCTTAACACCCATGTGAATCGAAAGAAATGACGGAGCCTTAACATAAACTTTCTGAAAATTTTCTTCTTCTTTTGGAAGGCTTTCTGCTTTTAACAGCTTCCCTATGAGACAATGGATTACCAACAAGTTGGTCATTCAATAATCGAGCTGAAGGAATAAGTAAACGAAACATAACTAGCTCTTTCCAAACACTAACCAAATGTATCCCATCGAGTGGCATTTGATATTATGGTTCGGGCATAGAACTCCCTTCCATCCGAAATTTTCACTCCCACCTACAGAAGTCAATTCAAAATGCAGTTCCATAAGCAATAAATAACATCTACAACTCACCAAAAAAAAAAAAATCTACAACATGCAGAACCATCAATCAAGCAACTTTAGGCATCAGTTTACCCATGGTATTTCAAATCTAATAACAGACTTACAGCTTTCCCTTGGTCAAGTATAATGTTAGTCACATTTGCCTTGTAAAGTATTTCACTACCCTGATCGATCAGGCCTTCGGCAAAAGACTTTGCTATTCCACCAACACCACCAACAGGGTAATTAATTCCACCAAAATGCCTGTCACATAGAACCTGGAACAATCTATGGATAAGAGACAAGATTATAAGACAGACAAGACAAAAGTTGCCGAAAGGCAATCATACAGCTTACCATGCCTGCATTGATCATTGGTGTCCGCAAAGCATTAACCGTACTCACTATGAAACACTGCAGAAATACTTTAATATTAGTAAAAAAACCGTTTCCCCCTCTTCATTTAGGACTATTGAGATTAACATTGTCACACCTCAGCATCAATGAAAGACAACAAATTGGGATCCTTCACGTACTTTCGAGCAATATCTCCAACGTTTTGGGGCAAATAATAAGCTGTAGACAATGGAAGGACATCATATCTATTGCCATGCAACTATTTGAGTTATGTATAAAATTTCATATCAATATTAAATATTCAGCAGTCATTACCAAGTGTCAAACATTCAAGAGGCTTCTGAAAGAACTGTCCGAAAAGGTAGATTGGTTCCTCGAGGGACTTCAATTGCAACGAGTTCAAGGCATTAAAGATCTAACCACATAAGCATACAAGTACTAAAAAGTGAGTAATAAACTAAAACATAACTATAGAAACTACAGTAAGTAGCAGTCACCTCAATTGAGACAAACCTTCCAACACTGGCCATAAAATTTAAGGATCCCTTCCTTCTCATGTGGAAATTTACTCGTAAGTTCATTGATAAATTCACTGTATTCTCTATGTACTTGAACAGAAAGGTTATTCGGTAGATGGAAATGAACTGTAGTTGGATCAGGAATCACCTCCATCTCACGCCCGACTGCAGCCAATGCTTGAGTTATCAAATTCAGATTCCCCTGCCAATAATCGAACCACACATCAACCAAGAAAAACTCGACATTAAAAATGATACTAATAGCTTGGTATACTTCAGCTCTTGGATAAAATGATAACCATGGCAATTTTTTACCGCTAAGACATATGCCAAAGAAAGGACCAAAAGACACCAAGTTTTCATAATTTTTCTGTATCGCTGAGAATATTCAAAGACATACATCACATTGGCCTATTCATTTTCAATCAAATCATCAGTCTACACTCAAAAGCCATCAAACAGTTCAATAATCCACTTAACACCTATTGGAACAAGGGGAACTCGGATACTCCAAATGCATGAAAAACTGAGAAAACAACTTGAACAAACACAAACCTGAATCTGAATCCAAGTAACATAGATTAACACAAACACTGCTAAGAACTAGTTACTGATTTCTTCACCACTAAGACATATGCCAAAGAAAAGGTCCAAAGACTCCAATGTTTCATAATTGTTTAAAACATTTACCACATTGTCCTATTCATATACAAAAGCCAATCGAAAAACTTAAAACATACACAAATGAGGAACATAGGTTAAACACAAAGAGTGATAAGAAAGAAACGGACCTTATCACTGAATCCAAACATGACAGAAGATCCTACATCGAAAGTATATCCATCTCTCTGGTAATACCCAGAACTCCCTCCAGGAATCACATACTTCTCCAGTACCAAAACCTTGGCTCCTTTAACAGCCAACTGTGTAGCTGCAACAAGCCCTCCTATCCCTGACCCTATAACTATTGCATCATATTTACTCCCCGTATTGACTCCTTCCTTTCCCTCTTTCTCCACCGCACTGTCTACACTCAACAGGGATTTCAATCTCATAGGATTGCCTTTTCTCCTTCGGCTGACCTGAAAGTTGCTGAATTTGACACCACTAATCTTGTTACCTTTCAATTGTGAGTTTTTCAATGGATTCCAGGACGAAAAACCCAACTTCCCTTTTATAGGGAACTGAATGGTTTGATAACAACCTAAACTCATGTTTCTAGAACGAAATAAAGGGTTTAAAAAGCTAAAAAGTGTTGGAAGTTTACCACCTTTCCACCATTAGAATGAGCAAAAGGTTGAAAATTGAGCTCTTGAGGGTATCAAAGTACAGAGTTTTGGGATTTTGGGAAATGGGTATTGAGAATCTTGAACTCAGTGTTCCCTGATTAATGAAATTTTCAGAAACTGCGAGTCGTAACTCTCTATTTAAAAGAAATAAAGGGTTTAAAAAGCTCAAAAATGATGAAAGTTTACCACCTTTTCCACCATTAAAATGACCAAAAGGTTGAGGATTGAGCTTTTGAAGGTATCTAAGTACTAAGTCTTGGATTCTGAGAAATGGTTATTGAAGTTTTCATCAGGTTTGGTCTCTGATTAACGAAAATTTCAGAAAACTTTGAGTTGTGGTAGGTGAAGAGACGATGAACCCCAAGTCCGGTGTAGGAAAGGAACAATTTTTTATGCAACTTATTTTCATGTTATTGCCCACATATATGTGGCTTCCACAAAACAGGGTGTGATGCCAAATTTTTATCCTTTTTGTTACCTTGTAGGAATCGGACAAAAGCCGGTTTTAGTGACTAAATTACTCAAAAATGTAAAAAAAAAAAAAAAAAAAAAATTCAGAATAATTTTTTTTTTTAGAAATTTATAGGAATAGGACAATTTTCCGAAAATATTTTCTGCGGAAAGTATTTTCAGTGGCAACATCAATGTTTTTTATTTTTTATTTTCTAGTGTTACTTATTAATGTGGAGTTTTTAAAATTAAAATAATAAACTCTCTCATTATTTTTAAAATGATACAATTAGAGGGATGGTGTCTCCTAGACAGGCGACACACTTTTAAAATCTAACACCAATTTTTTTAATTTTTTTATTATTTTATACTAAAAAATAAAAAATATATAAAATATTCAGTGATGCCTCTTAGATAAGCGACACTCAATGTATTTAAAATACAGGTATAAAAATAACAAATTAATTGATGGTGCTTACTTGATAATGCTGTTTACTTGAAAGGCGACACCAACTATCTCCCACACCCCTACATGCCCCCCACGTTGCTTGCAAGAACAGACCCTTAAAAGGTTTCGTGACTTGTAAATTGAGGACCTTATAATGGTCCTCCAAACACCCACACACCACATACAAAACACAAGCAGCATCACAAGAGAGAGGGGTGTTTCGACAGCAACAAGAAGAAGGGGAGGGAAGGAAAAAAAAAGAAAAGAAAGGTAAATTTTAGGGTGTTTAGGGTTTATTTAACATAAATGTAATTTTTTTAAGATAAATGTTTATATTTTGTTGATTTTGTTATGAATATTTTATTAAGTGGATGTCCATCAATATCAAGATAAATTAGAATTTTATTCCTTTTATACTTTCTATATCTATAAATATAGACATTGGAGAAGCATTGTAAGACACTTCGATTGATCAATAAAATACGCTCTCTCTTGTTCTCTCATTCTTTTTGTTATTTACTCTCTATTTTTTTTATTTTATAACACATTATCAACACGATTCTCTTTTAATTATTTTTTTTCTTTCAGTTGTTAATTGAGACCGACGTACTATGGGTAACCACTAGAGCCTTTAACTACTTAGTGCTCATGATAATAGCTAAGGTGATAATGATGATGTTAAAGATCTTCAGGTATATTTCACTATGATTTATCTATTATATCATGTTTATTATAATTTGGGACTAATCATGATAATATGAATAGATAGATTTTGATTTGAAATACACGTATGTTTGTGATGGTGATTATGAAATAGATAATCTAGCAGGACATTTATAAGTTCGTCCTACTAAATTTGTTGCATTCCCTAAACATAAAGAAAATAATCATAGACTACTAAAAGTGGGAACATAGTGATGAATAAGAGAACAATGAGGGTTCTCAAGAAACTCTTCAAAAGGAAAAGATAACTTATGTTATCAATGTAATATGAAAGGTTTTTAGCCACATATGTGGTGTATGCCCAAATATTTTGTTTGGGTTAATATTCTTTGAGGAAGGATATGAGATTGTAGTAATGTATTCTATCATTACAGATAAAAAATATTTATTTTATTTGGTATTGAAACATACCAATATTATTCCAATATTTGGTAGTACAAAATTGGTCAAAAGCTCCAAAAGCTAATATATTAATATCTTGTGATGGTTAATTCATTAGTTTTAAAATATATTCATGATGGATCTCATATTCGAATGAGGAAAAGATTATATTTCATATAAATCAAAAGAGGATTGGGTTATTGATTTATATTGAATTGATTGTGATAATCTTTGAGATATTCTTTTATCATTATCCTCATTAAGGGGTTGAAGTCAAAATATTTGATTGTGAAATATCTACTTAAATTGTGGAAGGAAAAATATGAGCAATAGAATATGATAATTCTATCTAAAGCTCGTTATGGTTGGATACACCTGAAGTTGCAAGTTTTTAAAACTGCGAGTATAACTTTACAATATTCAAAAGAAGTTCTCAATTAAAAATATGTGAAAAAATATTACTGATGAGAACCTTACAGGAGAGAACTTATTTAGTTTTTCATTATTCGAATGTGCTCTTATAGTAGCAATATCATGAAAAAAAATTACTTATGGTTGAATAAAAGTTTTTAATCATGAAACCTAACCATTCCCTGAAGAGAATGTAATATTATGTGATAAATTCAAAGGATATAATCTTTGATATGGATGTAGTAAATTGGACTATAATAATAGTTATGGGGATGATCGTGATAATTTTTCTCACTATCAAAAGTGGAAAAATGAAGAAAGTAAGAAAATACCAAGAATTTTCAAGAACTCTTTAAGAAGAGAGACAACTTATGTATAAAAGGTTATTGGTTATGTACCTGTTGTACAGTTGGAAAATAAGATCCACCTTAAAAGTTTACTATTAATAAACTTTTTATTGGATTGAAAATCTACTATTGGAAATAAGCACGTTTACTTTGTGCCAGAAAAGTTATTGGTCATTTCTCTTTTAAGGAAGTGATTAGTAAAGTGGAAGGGAGCTTATTAAATAAGCAAGAGGTCCCTAGTTCATACTACTGGAGTTTAATTTATTTACTTCTTATCTTCTAGACTAAACGTAGAACGAAAAAGGTATTTTTTATATATTAAATCGAATTGATATATGGTTTAAATATTTGAGATGATCTTTTCAAGTTTTAATTCTATGGATTACATATTGTTTTAAGCATTTCATTGTTCATGAAAATGAATATTAACTGATTTATTTATATTGTTACGGTAAGTTTTATAATTAAATAATATATTTTATTAAAACATATCTAATATGCAAATTTATGTTAACAAACCAATGAAGTTTATGGTTATTCAGATTTAATTTACTTCAAAGAATTGCTAAAGGTAGTAGTTCATACATTTTATATTAATTCCCTTTATTAATTATTTAGAGAAATGACATGAACAATTGTAAATGAAAAGTTTTATGAGCTTCAATGGTTGGATATTGAATTAAATTTCATGCATATTTATAATGATGGTTATGAAAGAGAAAATTGCTAGTTTTTCATCATGTCATATTTTTATATTTGAGATGTGCCTTTTATTGATATATTTAATATAGATTTGTTGCTATACATGATATAGGCAATTATTCTTGGTGGTTAAATTGATTATGCAAAAGGGTTTTAAAAGTTTTTTGAATTGATTTCATAGCTCCTTATGGCTATACAAAACGAGTTATTCGTTCCACCAGTTCTGCTCCATTCCCTGAAGTGAATGTAGCAATTCATAACAATTATGAATATTTTGGCATATTCCCCGATGCGAATATTGCATATAATTATTTGGAAATTATATTATATGACTTAGTGTCATTATAAACTTCACATTGATTTAGACATTTCAGTAGTAAATGTCACAATGGTACTTGTATGTGGATACAAAGTGAAAGGAATGATGGTAAAATTATCAATTTGCTACGATTTAGTTCAAATTGAAACGTATGTTAAAGTAAACCAGAAGTTTACTGGTACAAATATATTTACTACTTGGCATGACCAGTTAGACCATCTTGGATCATATATGATGCGAAAATTAATTGAGAATTCATATGGACATTCATTAAATAACCAAAAGATTCTTTAATTTAAAGAATTCTCATTTGTTGGTTGTTCTCAATGAAAATTGGTTGTTAAAAACTCACTAGCTAAAGTTGAGATCTAATGTCTTGCATTTCTGAAATGAATATGGGCCCATTAATCCACCATGTGGATGGTTTTGATATTATATGATTTTGGTAGATGCATCTACAAAATAAACACATATGTGTTATTAACTTGTAACCTGTCGTTTGCAAGACTATTTGAATAATTAATTTAAGAAAATGCAATTAAGACAATTCATCTTGCTAATATTGATGAGTTTATATCTCAGTCTTTTATTGATTGTTTTTGAAAAACTCTGGTAAAAGTTTGTTATTTATGCGCATAATGGTTTAAAGAAATATTGATTGATCACCTTTGATTATTACTTATAAGAACTAAACTTTCTCTTTCAACATGGGATTATGTTGATTTACGTGTTGTGTGCATCAAACCAATAAGTTTTAAATACTCCCCATTGCAATTGATTTTGGGTCAAAAGCTAAATATTTCTCATCTTTGAATTCTTGTATGTGCGTATATGTTTCAATTGCTCCACCACAACGCACAAAGATGAGTGAATCTTCAAAGAAAGTTGGAAATATATATTAATTATGGGTCTCATTTTATTATGATAAATTAAATGTATTTGAGATTCAATTATGACATGATTGTGATTATTATTTTGATTTGATAGTTTTCTCGACATTAAGGGGAGAGAACTAATAACTTATAATGAGTTAAGGGGGAGAGTAATTTGAACCAAAGGTTCAACATGGATAACTCATTAAAGTTTCAAATATGAAAATTTTCATAAAAGGAAAATTTTAGATGGTCATATAGTGAAGGCAAGTGCTCCAGAAGAAACCCAAGTCATAACTAATAAGAAAATATTCAGGTACCTGAAACTGAAGATTAAAATAGTGAAAATAAGAGATCTCGATAAGTTATGTCAATTTGAGAAAATGTCGAACCAATAATAAAAGTGGTCGACAATGATTTTGCATGCAATATTATTGTGGAAATAATGAAATAAAAGGAAGATATTGAATAAATCTCCTGAGAAATAGAGATATGGAATAATTTGGCCAAAATAGAAAGATACAACTCAAATACAATTAAATTTGTAGAGTTTTTGGACCAGCAGTCCAAATATCTAAAGGTATAAAGCCAGTGAGGGTACAAATGAAGTAGTTTTGCAAAGGCGAAATAAAAATATGAAGTTTTTCGCTAAGTCCTGGCATTTATTATGAGAAGATATAATATTCTTTTGTGGTGGATGCAATAACCTTTAGATATATTACTAAACTGGCAGTTCATACTTGTGTCTCATGGTTGTTGTCACAACCTTTTGTGAATCATTAAATAGTAATGTTTATATTAAAATCCTTGAAAGATTTAGAATGCCAGAAGGATATTGAAATTATCGGGAAATTGTTCATTTATATGAATTGAAATAATTGAACATGTGGTAAATTTGACTTAATCAATAATAGTTGAAGGAGGATTATAAAATGATCCAAAATACCTATTTGGGTTTTTATAAAAGAATCATGATTAAAGTCTGTTGAAACTCTTGAAGAGATCAAAATATATCTCCCTCAAATTTTCCCTCTCATGACTTTCAAAAGAATGGTGATATAAATGCTTAGCAGATACATTCAAATAGTCATTTGAAAGACTAGTATTTAAGATTGAATACATAGAATATGAGATATTATGTGATGTTTTTATGAGGGGGAGTAAATACGCGTTGGGTTTTTTGGTAAGGTTTTGTCCAAGGTTTTGTCCCATTGGGTTTTTCTAGTAAGGTTTTTAATGAGGCAACATGTTATTTGTATTATAGATATGTGTACTATTTTTCCTTCACTAGGAATTTTTTTTTTCCCATAGGGTTTTTATCTTAGTAAAGGTTTTAACGAGGCACATTATCTACCAATGGACATCCAAGGGGGAGTGTTATGAATATTTTATTAAGTGGATGTCCATCAAGATCAAGATAAGTTTGGTTGAAGTTTAAATTTTAGTTGACATCAGAATTAGAGTTTTATTCATTTTATACTTTCTATATCTATAAATATAGATCTTGGAGAAGTATTGTAAGACATTTCGATTGATCAATAAAATACGCTCTCTCTTGTTCTCTCATTCTTTTTGTTATTTACTCTCTATCTCTTTATTTTATAACAGATTTTAATTTATTTTAGAAATATTGTTTATGGTGTTTAGGGTATTAATCATGAGTTATTTTGGTATGATATTTTTTTTGTATTATTTTAGTAAAAAATCCATGTTTGAAAGGTATGTTTAAAGGAAAATGTTATTATAATTTTTTTATTATTTATTTAGTTAAGTGTGTTTGTTTATAGTGCTTATATTTTTTTATATGTTATTATAATTTTTTTGTTTTTGATTTATTTTATAAATTTTTTAATTAATTCAATTTATGTTTAAATTAGGTAAAAAAAAGAAGGTTATTTGAAAGGTATATTTATGTTTTATTTTTTGATTGGTATTTTGATTAATTTGCATAAAATTTAATAATTTTCTTTTTTTTGGGAAAATATTATTTGTTTGAAATTGAAAGGTATGTTTATCTTTTTTCTTTGTAATTTATTATTTTTATATATTTGTATGTTTATATCATTTATTATTTCTCAAGATGTTTTAATTATTCAATAAATAAAATTGTTATTTTTTTCAATAAAATTATTTATTTTTAACTTTGTAATAAATATTAGTTAAATATTGTATTAATTACTTCTGACAGATTGATAATCTCGAATTTTTTATTTGCAGATATGAATATGAATTCTTTGATTAACGATGATGAACACATATCGAAATATGCTAGTAGATAGATAATAAATTGTTATTTGTTACATTATAAAAAGTTCATTTCATTTACGAAATTAAACTAGGTTATATTAACTATTTCGGTAATTTAATAGTGTTAAGATTAGTACCGGAAATTAAGAGGTCGTGTAAATGGCATAAATTATGATCCAGATGGACACATCATCCCATACTTGGTTGCAGTGGGATTTGGATCGGTTGCACTGATCTGCACATTTAATTTACGATACGACCTGATATATGCTTTGCTCGAGCGGTGGCGGCCAGAGACTCACAAATTTCACTTACTGTGTGGGGAGTGCACTATCACATTAGAGGATGTTGCACTGCAGCTTGGGCTCCCAATTGATGGGAGGCCCATTACGGGCTATTCGATGGTATCTGATCCAAATGCCTTTTGTAATAACTTATTGGGAGTCTTACCTAGTGATGGTTAGTCGAGATTTACGAGGCTCAAGTTTACATGGTTAAGGGAAAGATTCCAGCATTTAGCAGATGATGCCACCGAGTTTGAGGTGATGTGTGCATTTCAGGCTTATATCATGCACCTGATAGGGGGTGTACTGATGTCGATGACAAATGGAAATAAGGTCCACCTAATGTACTTGCCTCTCTTAAAGGATTTTGATGAAGCGGGTCAGTATAGTTGGGGCTCGGCAGTACTAGCGATGTTGTATTGTGAGCTTTCTTGAACGACAAAGCCTGCTGCCGTTGACATATGCGGGTGCTTGATATTACTGCAATCATGGGCCCTGTATCGGATGCCTTTCTTGGCTAATATTAGACACCTACCATACGTTTTCCCACTTGTGAATAGGTGATAACATCTAAGCGTTATAACAATTATTTGATTTTCTTTGTGTGTAAATTTGTTCTAACAAGTTATTTTTCGTAGATGGCATGGGAATCCCAATATTGGGAGGTCATTGATGGTTCTAATATACCGATAGATGATCGAGACACATTTCGGGGAGATGGTAAGTTATTCGTGACATGAAATTACTTGATTCACCTTAATTTATTAATATTAATTGAGTCATGTTACTATAAAAATGTTATTTAAATTTACAGTTCATTTGGATGCCCTATTCAGTCCCTGATATTACGACTATTATTCTCGATTTTGCTCGCAACCACTTGCACTTGTGGTGCATTAACACACCACTTATATGCTTTCAGACAGTGGAGTGGTACCATGGGGATCGAGTACTTTGACAGTTCGGGTGCATAAAAACCATCTCGATAGACCCAATAAACTTGGGGAAGATCCATGGAATTGATAAGAAGGGAAAACCTGGGCTGGATTGGGGGCAAGTCCATAAAAATTACGTGACGGAGTGGGAGAGATGAGTTGAGCGAATACCTCAACGTCAAATGGATCTTTGTTTCACTTTGGAGGCATCGATAGAGTATAAACAGTGGTATTTCCAGATGAGGAAACCATATTTATATGGTGGACAAACAATGTTAGTCCCCCCGTACAAGCTACCACGTGGACACCACATTCATCCGCCTGTGCTCAAGCTTGAGCTTGAGCATGAGCTTGATCTCGAGCTTGAGCATGAGCTTGATCTCGAGCTCGAGCTTGAGCATGATCCGGAGCCCAAGCATGAGCTAAACTCCGAGCTGACACTCGAGTCGTATCTGTAATAGCCCGTTTTTAGTGGCGTCGAGAATAGTGGCATGGAGCCACGCATTCTAACGAGTGATGTCAGAGAATAAGATTTTATTAGCAAATTATGAGCATTGTGTATGGTCGTATTAACTTTAAATAAGAAAATTTTACAGCTGGAAAGACTTATTAAACAAAAGGACTACGTTGTAAAAGATTTAAAAGTTAGGCTCTTATTATAGAAGCACCTAGTAAAGCAAGAGTAAGGGTTTAAGGGACTTAAGTGGTAATTATACCACCACCAAGAAACTTGGACGATAAGCCCAATCACATTAGATAATTTGAGTGGAGAAATTCTATTAAAATAAGTAAGCTAGTGGAATTAGGTGTAATAAAAGAACGAATAGGTAATGATTAAAAATCTTTTAGACCATTGAGTAAAAAGGAAAAATGTGGTGGAAATTTATATAGGGAATTTATAATTCAATTTTGAGGGAAAGAAAGGAAAAGAAAAGAAAGTACACACACCATCCTATTCATCTTCTTCAAAACGTGAGAGTCGTCATTGTTGAAGAAGGAAGGAATTTGATTAAGCTTACTCTTGATTTAGAAGCACTTTTTGAGGTTAGTTTTAATGATTTTCATGTATTTAAGGTTGATTTAGCTTGAGTTTGATGACTCAAAAGCCAATTTGTGAAATTATTTAGAATCTTAAGAATTTTCATGGAAGAGGTGAGCTTAGTTGGGTGTTTTAAGATTTAACCTTTTTAGTTTGAAGGTCATATATGATGATATGTTAAGGCTATTTGTTTGATTTGGAACTAAGGACTCGACTATGTGGGTGATGATAATACAAGGGAGTTAAGAAAGAAAAGATAGAATATAGTGGCTGAATAGAGATATCGACAATGTAAAAGGCATGGGTTTATGTTTGACTAGAGCATTAAATGCAGGAATTTTAGCTAAGGACTTAATAGCGTGAATGTAAAGTATTGTGGACAAAATTGTAAAAATTGGCCTTAATGAAGAAATTGTCTTTATTTAAACTATTAAATTACATGTTGAATGATGGAATGATAAATGGTTATTTAGATCAAAATACGCAACAATCGAGTTCGAGTCGAGGAAAGGAAAAGGTCGTTTAGTAGTCAACGACTTCTTTTGTACTTTTATAGTAGTCGAGGTAAGTTCGTAACTTACTTTAAATTTAGATAGCCTATTTTTATATATATATAACTTGAATTATTATATTTGGTTGCCTTGTTCATAATTGTTGAGGAGATTTAAATTTTATGAGGATAAAACATGGAATGACATAGATAAATGGTCGTTGGATTCTGAGGAATACTGGGATTTACATGATCCGATTTCAAGATTTACATGTTATATGGGTGCTGGTCTTAAATGTCCTACCGGTGGCTGAAATCTGACATATATTACAAATTCTCCACAGCTCGTGCAAGCAGCATCGTGTAACTTATCATCTCGACCATAGCCCATGTGAGCAGACCCATTCTACAGCTCGTGTGAGCATTACATGTTATATGGGTGCTGGTCTTAGATGTCCTATTGATAGCTAAGATCTGGTATATGTTACGGATTCTCCACAGCTCGTGTGAGCATTACATGTTATATGGTGCTGGTCTTAGATGTCTTACTGATGGCTGAGATCCGACATATGTTCCGGATTCTCCGCAGGTCGTGTAAGCAGCATCGTGTAGCTTATCATCTCGACCCACAGCTCATGTAAGCAGACCCATTCCACAGCTCGTGTAAGCACTACATCATACAGAGAGGTTACATGTACACTTAGTGTGAAAATAATACCGATATGACCTATGTAGTTTCAAGAATCCAACGGGTACACAAGAATTTAATATAAACCTGGAAGGTGATAACACGAATGTAATACATTATATGACACTAGGATTTACAAGTATGCTATACTTGAGAAGAAAATACGAGGTATGAAAATGATAGGTTAAAATTTTCTAGTGATTGTGATATGTTGGTAAGTAAATTTCTTAACATGAGCTTACTAAGCATTATATGCTTACGTAGTTGATTTCCTTGTTCTTGTAGGTTTTGAGAAGATTTGATCATTGGAATCGTGGGAGCATCATCACACTATCCGACCTCCGTTTTGGTAGTTCTTGGTTACCCCTCTGATCGGCCTGTAATGTCACAGTGATTGTGCAAGCGAACACACGTTGATGCAAGTATAGTTGATAGATTGATTCTATCAGATATCGATCCCATGAGGAATGAGTACTTGATGCTTGAATGTCAAAGCAACTAATATTAAGATTAGAGAAAATGCTAGTAAGGATGTTAGCACAATTAAAGTAGATCTACACACTAAGATAGTCAAAATTGTCAATGTAATTATAAAAGTTAATAGTCAAATCAACTGAAAGTAAATCGAATTATTGTTGAAGTGTTGAGAATTTAAATGCTTGAAAGTAAAGTATAATCAAGTGCGAAGAATTGGAGTGGATCACTGATTTTATTTAGTAGCAACACTAGATACGTCGACAAGGTATTGTATAGACGAATTGCCGCAGCGCTAAAGTTTCAATGAAATCTTACAAATTAAGCTCTCTATTTAATTGAGACTTAAGTGCCATAATTACCATACCTCTCAGTGTTGGCAATGTTGTGCACTTAAGAACAAATGACCAAAATTCCTTCTAATCCCAAGCAAATCTCGTTGACTTGCTTGTTAACCTAACTTGTCACCGCATCTCTCGATGTCGATAAACTACAATTCCACTCTCGTGTTTAATGCAGTTATGTCCAAGAATAAATAGGTGAGAAGAATCAAATAAGAATCAAAGTAATCTAATACTAAAAGATATTCTTATTTGATTCTTCTCACCTGTTTATTCTTGAACTTAACTACATTAAACACGAGAGTGGAATTGCAGTCTACCGACATCGAAGCTTACTATCTCTAGACTACTAGGACTTTTCCTTAACCGCTCCTCTTGCGTCACATCGAGCACTTCTCGTTAGAAGTAGTTGCTCCTTCACTTAATCAGCTTATCGTTCTCCAGCATAAATCCCCAAACACAAAGTATTTACAGAATTAATTCCTTCACCTCTTGATTCACCCAAGGGGTCTCAAAGCCTCCATAGCCAAAAAGCTTCAAAGCTAGGTTGAAGAAGATGATAAAATGAGAGAATAAAGGAAGAAGAGGCACATTCCTTCATGCTTTGTGTGTAATTATATTTAGCCCCAAATGTACAGGTGTCTATTCTCCAAAATTGAGCTGTACAAGTTGGTTATACCAGATTGTACAGCTCACACATTTCTATTCTTATCAGACAGCTGTCAGATATGCCGACAATTCTGGGCACAATTCTGGACACGTTCATGCAGCGACAATTTTATACATGTTCATATAGATACATTCTTGGGTGCAAGTGAAGAATACTTATGCAACGACATTCCTGGATATAATTTGAAGAATATTTATGCAGTGACTGTCTTGGGTGCATTTCAGAAATATTCCTGCAGCGACAGTTTTGGTGCAATCTGGAAGTGCTCATGTGATGACAGTTTTTGGTGTAATCTGGAAGTGCTCATGCAACGACAGTTTTGGGCGCAAATTTGGATGTTATTTTGCAGCGACAACTCTGTACACCTTCATGCATTGATCCTTCTGGACAGGTTCCTGCAGTGACATCTTAAGATGCAATACTGAACACTAAATGTGGTGACATTAGTAGAAAAAGTAAGATAAATGAAAGAAAATTAAACCAAACATCACTGACTTAAAAAATGCAATTACATAATATAAAATGCTAAAAATGCATGCTAAACATGATATAATAGGAACAAATTATACAATAAATGGGGAGAAAACATGTCTTTTTTAGTACCATCACCCTCCTAGGTTGTAAATGGCATGTTTAGGAGATTAAAATTATGTTGATTTCATTTGGATGATAATTTATGTCCAAATGATATTTTGGGAATGTTTTGAAATGATATTTTGTAAATGATGTAGTGCTTTGTAGATGGAAAAATTGTAAAACTCATGATGTTATGAAGCTTGTGTACTTCTACCGGTAAAACTCTAGTGAATATTGGTAGAAGTACAGGGCAAATTATATTTTAGCCGGTAAAACTCTAGTGAATATTGGTAGAAGTACAGGGCAAATTATATTTTAGCCATTGACTTTTTAAGTAACTTTTCTTGAGTATCGATAGTTGTGGAAGTTTCAGTATATGTCTTGACTTGTATCGGTAGAAACTGCAGGTAAAATTCAACCTGCTCTCTGGAGTTTGTTCTATCGATAGAAGTATAGGTTGTTTTGATAGTACCTATACTAGTATCGGTATAACTCTCGCTTCTACCGATAGAAGTCTACAGGTATTTTCATTTGTTTTCTAACTTAACTTCTATCAATACTTGCCCAATCGAGTACCGATAAAAGTCTATCAAATCCTTTAAAATGTCATTTTTAAGTTGAATTAAATACGATTAACTTTCAAACTTTCAAACTTCTTTTAGAATGTCTATGGGACACTATTTAAGAGGAATACAAAGGTTTTTAAGCAATCAAATGGTGAAAAATGATGTAGTAACAGCTACCTACTTGGGTTCGACGATCGGACCAAGAAAAGGGCATTACAGTATCATCCGGGGTTGTCAACGATGGATACATTCCCGGATGGTCAGGCGATAGATATCATACGAGTTGATTAGGCCATGGATATAATACGGGTTGGTTAGGTCAGGAGTATTATTCGGAGTTTCCCGTCCAGTTCTGATCAGTAGGATCCGAGATCGTCTTTAATGTTTGACATCTTTAGCCCGATACCACCGCAGTACTCTACTCCTTTCAGCCCGTTGCAGTACTCTACTCCTCCTCGCCCATTACCACCCCATAACTTCACCCATGGCTTATCATCATCGATGACATGCGAGAAACCCATAGGTTCGGGAGATGATGATGTTGAATGTTGCGAGCACCTGCAACATGCTCATCGACCACCACAACATTTTACTCTTAGAACCGCACCATCGAACCATCAAATGTGATAAGATGGACCTTTATATTCATTTTTCATTTGTATTTATTATTTTTCATTTGGAATTAAATATGTTTATGAATGAAATTGGAATTAATTATGTTTATATTTATGTTTGTATTTAATTAATTATGTTTATATTAATTTACAGTTTAGTGTTTAGGGTTTAAGGTTTTGGCTTTTAGGTTTAGGGTTTAAGGTTTGTTCCAACTTAAGTATTTAATTAATAGAGTTAAAAACTCTAAAACCTTATAATATTATATCCCTAAAACCCTAAAACCTTAAAAACCTAAATCCTAAAAAGAGTTTAAAGAAGTAGGTGAAACCCTAAAAAGCGTAGTAAAAAGAAAAGTCTTGATCCAGTTTTTGTAAAAGCGAGGATTCTTTAGAATCTTCATCAAACTCAACCGTTTTCAAATAATTCCCGTCCCTAAAAAGCAACAAAATATGGTGGAGCAACAAAAGTTAGTCGTCATAATAACTATACATAAAATTATGGAAGAGGCGGACCATCTCCTTTTACTCTTAGGCTTCATTACAACTTCATCGACAGTGGAACCATTATCCCTAAGGAACACAACCTCAGTAGCCTTTCTTTTGGCAATGCCATGGCTTAGCATCTCTTCGACTTCATCTTCCAAGCTGGAAGGGGAGGGAGTGGATCCCTAATATTCTTCCATTTCGAAAGATGAAATTGAAGAGACGCCAAGCCATGGCATTGCCAAAAGAAAGGCTATTGAGGTTGAGTTCCTTAGGGAGAATGGTTCCACTGTCGATGAAATTGTAATGAAGCCTAAGAGTAAAAGGAGATGGTCCGCTTTTTCCACGATTTTATGTATAGTTATTATGATCACTAACTTTTGTAGCTCCCCCATTTTTTGTTGCTTTTTAGGAACGGGTGAATTATTTGAAAACGATTGAATTACTCCCCCATTTTTTGTTGCCTTAAACCCTAAATAAACATTATACCTTAAACCCAAAACCTTAAACCTTAAACACTAAACATTTAACCTTAAAAATAAAAAAAACCTAAACCCTAAAATCATAAACCTTAAACTCAAAACTCAAAACCCTTAACCCTAAAATCTTAAAACCTTAAACCCTAAATACAAACATCAACATAATTAATTAAATACAAACATCAACATAATTAATTAAATACAAACATAAATATAATTAATTAAATACAAACATAAAAATTATTAATTAAATACAAATTTAAACATAATTAATTCCAAATTCATTCATAAACTTAATTAATTCCAAATGAAAAATGTTCAATACAAATAGCTTAAGCCCTACCTGATCCGGATGACTAACTAATATGGTAGGTTCGTTGGGGGCAATTACGTCGAGTATGCCCAGCTAGCCTACACAATCCACACAACTTGCCGCCGTCTGTTTTCTCCATAATGTCCATTTCGTTGCAGATCCTGGTAACATGTGGACAACCTTTCAGATTCCTTTGCAAACTTTTGTTCGAGATAAGCTCGAAAGTCGTCGGAGGCACCTCCAATGTGGACAAGTCAAGCAGGATGGGGAACTCATTTTCCCAAATACGTAACATGCGCTCGAGAGTGTAAACGGGGTCGATGAACTGTTCAACATTGAGCGACACTTTAACACAAGCTGCAACGACATGCGCATAGGGATAACGAAGTGTATCGAACCTCCTGCAATCGCAGTGTCTGTTCTGGAGATCAACCCCGTATGACCTAGGTGGGATACCACGTCGTAACTTGAAATCGTTGAAACTATCATGAATATATTTCAATGTTCATCGTCCTCAATCTCTGACGATTTGCATCTATTGCATTCCTAACAGCTTTGATAAACACGTGTCCGACGTTCATCTGATCGATTTGTCGCGTCCCCATTACTAGCATCAAGGTAGCCAACTTGTAGAATGTAGTCAAGAACATGGATAAAATTGGAAGATGTCGTATTCTCTTGAACACACCTTTAATCGAATCTGCCAGGTTGGTCATCATTTGACCATATCGATACCTATCATCGAAACTTTGAGACTATTGCCATGAATCCATGGTACCCAACCACTCTTGCAAAGGCTTGTTCGTTTGACCTTCCATGTCACGCTCAAGTCTAGTCATTCTTTACCGGAATCGGTGTGGCTTTAGCTCGTACGCTGTAGGAATATTAAGAAAACATAAGTTACAGTCTCGAATTAAAACATTAAAAAATATAACTTGAAACTAAATTTTTTGTAACGACTCGATTTTAGGAGTATTGAAAACGATGAACTCGAGATTTTAATTTTGGGATATGATTCTATGAAATATTAATTAATCATGTTTAATTAGTTTGAATAAGGTCATATTTAAAATGGGTTAAGAAATGTTAGTTGTTAGCTAGTTTAAAATATGAATTTGATAGTGTATGAATATTAATAGTAGTTAAGAGGGTGAGTTATTTATATTTAATAATTATAGAATTGAGAAAGATTGTGAAAGAATTCAATTTTTATGATGGAAAAATAATTTAATCCAAAAAGGATTAAATTGAAGAAAAATGTAAAAGTAAGTGTTATAAGTTAATTTATGTATTTAATAGTATGACTTACTATGTGAATGAGAATGCTTAAATGATCTGATTAATTGCTAGAAGTAAGTTAGTGATCGTAAAATGTCTTGTGACACCTTGAGACCCTAAATTGGCGACGGTTACGAGATAGACTATTACATTTTTACCCATTTTCACAAGTCATCTCTGTCAGTCTTCATTCTTATATTCTTGTTGGAAGTTAGTCGCAATGTGTTGGCTATTGTAAATCAATCTTCATGGTACACTGGTACGCCTAATGGCCGCAATAATTACCTTCCCTTTATCGGAGATGATGCAAATATTATTGTTATGAACAACATACCTCCGCAGGTTCATCAAGAAGAATTCCCATGATTCCATGTCTTTTTTGTCCACAATAGCAAATGCTATCGGGAACACGTTCTTGTTCCCATCTTGAGCCACCACAATTAGTAGAATCTGCATATATTTCCTATATAGTTAGGTCCCATCTACCTGGATAAATGGCTTGCAATGAGGAAATGGTCGAACGCAGGGATTAAACGTCCAAAACATATATTGAAAAATCTTCTTCCCGATTGTATGTTGTTATCCAGGCCATAATAAGGTCGTGTCACCAACTCAATCGTAATCCCCGACACTTACTGTCACATTGCAGCTATCCACCCCTATAGCTCATTATACAGTGCATCCCAATCACCGAACAACTGTTCCATTACCATCTGTTTCGCAATCCATGCTTTTTTATCTGAAACCCGATAACATAATCGTGTTTGCATCTCGACAATCAATATAGAAACTTTGATGGTCAGCTCGTCCTTTACCATTGGCATGATATGTGTGCAGATAGTTCTGGAATCGAATTTTCGGTGATCTTCTGACAAACGTGTTGAACTGCATGTGTGAGGGCCATCAAATTTTTCTTCTCTTCCACTTTTGCAACTTCTGGATAAATGCAACTCGTAACCACCAATTGTAACCTTCTATCCAACACTCCCCAATATATAATGTCAGTTTAAACACGACGACTTTGTAGTCCACCGACACATTCATTCTATACCGCTTAATGACAAATACACACTCTTCCTTTAAGTCAAATTTTTGACCCATGAACAACTTTTCAGGTTCTGGTGCTACTGCTAATCGATGAGCAAGTATTATATCAGGGTACTCCGCGAAATCGATTGCATATGCTGCATTAGGGTCTATAAGTGACATGTGTGCCCCAGCAGGATTATTGTGCATTACAATACGTCGACCATTCGGAACCTCGTCATTCAAGCCTTCCTCGTCGATATCATCCAGGACCTCGTCCACGTAGGGATCACTATCAATATCGACCTTGTGGTGAGAAGGATCACTACTATCATATCCATTATCACCATCCGCATCATTATCGGTTGTAACATTAAGATTGATGTTGATCCCACGAGCTACAGATTGACTATCAACGTACGATGTCGGAGCCACCATACTTAATGGAGTAGGATCTTTTGTAACAGCCTATTTTTCAGTGGTGTTGAAAACAGGAGTTTCGGGACCACAATTTCGACGAGCAAATTCATATAATGAATATTTAAATTATTTGAGTAATAATAATTTTTATATGAAATTTTGAATGGGTGAATTTTAATTATTAAATTAAAAGTTAGTATAAGATGTTTGGTTCAAAAGTCAAGTGGTGTTAGAAAATGAGGTATTGGGACATCGTTTATGAAATTTAGGGTCGTAAATATTTTATTAAATATTTGCAGAGTCTTATTATATGTGAATTGAAGTTTGGTTAGGTAATTTTGAGGATTAATTGTTTAATTAAGAAAAAATGAGTAAATTGTAAAATAGGCAAAAGTTAATTATTATTTATTAAAAATAAAAGGGACCAAAATGGTAATTAA
The DNA here is from genome assembly GCA_039519145.1 of Kokia cookei. Taxonomy (NCBI): domain Eukaryota; kingdom Viridiplantae; phylum Streptophyta; class Magnoliopsida; order Malvales; family Malvaceae; genus Kokia; species Kokia cookei. The sequence continues at coordinate 15,289,115 of CM076899.1, read as the reverse complement.
ATCATAATCAAAAAGTCCAAGCGGTGGTGGATATGATTGAATTCACTAACTTTTGGATTATTTATTCATTTAGTCCTAATTAGTTTAAGGTTAAATTGAAATAAAGTTTGTTTAGTTGGAATTTAGTATAATTGAAGGACTAATTGTGTAATTGGACCCCTTAAATGACCTAATAAAAGAGAAGATGTGAAATTCTTGAGATTTTGCTAAATTGTAATTAAATTATAATTAAATAAATATTTACTAATTAGACTAATTTTTCAATATGATTGGAAATAGTGATTTCGAGGCCACCACTTCGATGTGTCAGACCGTAAATATTAATTATTTAATATTTACGATGTTATTAGTGTCGTATTAAAATTTGGTTATGAAATATTATCGTTTAGATAATTAATTAAGTGAAAAGGATTAAATCGTAAAAGGTGTAAATGTTGTATTCTATTAATTAAGGGAATTAGATGCTAATTGGAAGGTTAGGTAAGACACCTAAACGGTAATTAGACCATTGGGGAAGTGGTTGGACAGTTTTGACTATATTAGGTAGAAATATATGTGAAATTTTAAAGGATAAAAATGTAATTAGATAAGAAACTTTAGTAATTAAAACAAAAAAGGTTAGAAATTCATATTTATTTTCTTTCTTCTTCTTCCTCTAGTCGAAACCCTAAGATAACACAAAGCTTATTTTCGGCCAAGCTTTATGCTTTGATTGGTGAGTGAATTCTCATTCGTTTTGGTAATTTTTATGTTTTTGAGTTCGTTTTAGCTTGATCTAGCTAACTCGGGTTCTAATTTGTAAAACTGTTAAACATTTTGGTTTATGAAATTGATGATTTTTGTGTGTTTTTTAAGTTTAATAATAAATTATTAAGCTTGGTTGTTAAATAAGATTATATTGTAAAGTAATTTTTATGTGAAAGGACTAAAATGAGGAAGTAATAAAAGTACAAGGACTTGATGTCAAATAACAGCAAAGATGGGCTGTGGAGGGACCCATGACAATTCGGCTAAACTTATTTTTAAAGAAAAATGGTTAATTTGTAGGTTTGAGACTTGTGGACTAAATTGAATAAAAGTGAAAAGTTAAGGAAAATTTTGTAAAAATGTTAAAAAGGACTTAATTGCATAAAATGAGTTAATTTTATTGTAGGAATTAATTAATTAAATGGAATTATTATTGGTAGATCAAGAATGTGTTGGTAACCAAAGAAAGATAAAGTAGCAGAGTAGTCTCTGTACTTTGATGATTACTGCAATTTAGTCAGGTAAGTTCGTACAGCAAAATAATTAATTTAGTTTCTATTGGTAAATTATTGAAATAATTTAAGTATGTTGTATTTAAATTTGTTTGCTTAGTAAATATTAAATTGAGGAATTGAATTAAATTGAAATGATATAGTTGAAATCAGGTGACAAAGAAATGCTTAAAAGATTAAGTGTTGTATTAATTATTATTCATGTTACGAATGAATTAATTTAATTGATATATGAAAAATAGTAAACTGAACTAAATGACATTGTTAGTTAATTCGACATTATGTTTGATAAATAATGATTATATGGATGTTTGCTCGAAATGGTATAATGTGATGAAAGTTAATTGCAATGGACATGGTATATGACACATATGAACTTTGTGAATAATTGGGACACAAAGGACATGTCATTAGGGGCTAAATAGATTCGAGAGCTAGACTTGGATGTCTTACTGACGGATAGTCCTTGTACTTGAGCCGTTACTACAAATTAATCCTATAAGTTCATTTGTTAAATTTCATAATTGAACTGCTAATTAATGCTTAACGTGGAAGTTCTTGGTTCACTTGATGAATAAAGACTTGATGTATAAATGGAAGACTTATCTCTCGGGATGAGCATGAGATTATGTATAAACAGAAGACTCATGACTCAGGATGAGCATGAGATTATGTTTAAAGGAAGACTCATGTCTCGGGATGAGAATGAGATTAAGTTTAAAGGAAGACTTATGTCTCGGTAGGCATAAGATTTGTTTAGAAAGGAAGACTTATGACTCGGTTAGAGCATAAGGTTAATTCAGTTATGGATTGATTGATATTCCTTAAAAGTGACTTGGTGAAACATGTTTTTGCAAGACTTTAAAGTGTTTTGAATTATAACGTTTGCGAACTTACTAAGCTTAGAAAGCTTACTTGTGTATTGTTGATGTTTTGTAGATTTCGTTTGTTGGTTGAAGATCGGATCATCTCGAAGAAACCACACTATTTCAGGAGCTCGTTCAGTAGTTTTTAAATCACTTGGTTATATGGCATGTGCTAGGGTGTCGTATTTTGAAATTACTTGATTATGGTGAAAACTATCTTGTTGGTAATGACATGAGAGAAAGTAGTCAATTTGATGGTTAAGTGCAAATGTTACTTGGAATGTTAACATGCATGTTAATTGATGATGAGTGACTGTGGAAGAAACAATAGCGGCTTTCGTTGGGAGAAGCATAAGCAGATGGTTGTTGCTAAAGATGTTGTGTGGAACTCATATATAACTGTAAGAATTATTTCCTATCTTCTATTATCTTGTTTTGACCAAATTATATCTAATGTGGATTCTTTATTTTTTTATAAAGTCATAAAGCAGCCGGTCAATTCAGACATCGTAGTTCCCTTATTATGACCAACTAATTTCCATATATGCAAAAGATCGAGCCACTGAGAATGATGCTCAAACAGCTGCAGATATTATTAAAGAAATATATGCTGAGGATGTAGCTACTACAAATAATCTTGAAAAAGAAAACAATTACTATGAATGTGAAGATGATGTTTCCTTGGATGAGATGGATGTCTCGACTACACAACTGCAAACATCGAAGCCAAACCAAGATGGTTCCACATCTTCAAAAAAGAAAAAAAGAAAAAAAAAAGATTTCTGATGGAAGTGAACAAATTTTTACTTCAATTACTGATGCTACCATATTTTTGGGGAAAAACATACGGATTGGTGGAATTGAATTAAGTAGGAGTATTGCTCCCGAGAAAGATATTCAAGAAAGTGCTCAAAAATTATATTCGGCCTTATGTGAAGTAGAAGGATTAATTGAGGATGAGCGATATCGTGCGTTGAGCAAAATCCCAGACCATCCAACGCAAATGATCGTTTTCTTTAGTCTACCTTCTTCTGTGCGATTGGAATGGGTGAGAATATTTCTTTTTGACCATTAAAAATCTTGGTTATGTTGGTGATGTTTTGTTAACTTTTTGTATATGTAATATTTGGATGGTAAGATGCCATTAATAGAATGTCGCAGACTGTTGTAACTTTTTTATGTTATAAAATTTAACATATAAATTATGACATATAGATTATGTTTGAATGTAAAATATAATTATCAAGCTATTAATACTTCTAATCTTTTACTTTTTAGTTTAGAAGATAATTAAATTATTTATTTCGCTAATGATATTTAAGCACATTAAATATGTAATGCAGTTTAAAATTAATAAAGTAAGTTATATATTATTTTTCTAATATTATATATTATGATTTTTATTAATTCATATTTTAATAATAATTATATTAAGAATGTTATTAAATTACAAACTATTTTATTAAATTGTATTTAATAATAATCATGTTAAAAAATGATTAAATTATTTATTTTTTTATTAAATTATATTTAATAATAATCTTATTAAAATTTAATAACAATAACAATAATCATTTATCTAAAAAAATTCTGCTAAGGGTATCCTAGTCATTTAAGCTTTTTTTCTTATGCTATTATAGCATCGTTCCATTCAACCAAATACAAGAATACTATTACAACTCTATTCCATTCTATTCAACCAAACAACTGAAATACTGATTACAACCATATTCCATTATAGTTCTATTACATTACAGCGAACCAAATGTTGTGTTATTATTTTCATAATTTTTACTTATTCTTTGTTCAATTTAAAAATTGATGTTAGGTTTCGCATTATAGGAGACGACAAATAAGGGGATTACCATATTTACATGCAATTTTTTTTTTTTTTTTTGTATATTTAATCAAAGAGAACGTTAGAAGATTACATGGATGATTGTTACAAAGTCATCTCTATTTGATACATTATAATTCCAAATATTTTTTTTATATGATTAAGGTATTTTTCATGTTTGTTTTACAATCTATAACTTGTGATTATCCTTCCCAATAATATTATTTCTAAAGTTTAAACTTGATTTCTCTCACTAAAAATATAATATGTTTTGCCACTGCATCAACGTTTGTTGATTTTTAAGTTCAAACAAGGTTAAAAGTAACCTAAACTTAAATAATATATTTACTTGTATTTTTAAACTTGTACTCATTTCTACTTTATCTTCTTCCCCCGGCCATATGTTATACTACTCCATTTTAAATTTGTTTACAACTCAAGTAATGCTTGTTGGGGCTATTTCCTTTTATCATTGTCCAAGGTGTGCTGTCTCTGGTTTCAATATAGCATTTTGTGTTGTATAGGGAAGATCTTTTGTTGTAAGCATTTCAAACTTCAAACATACCTCAATGCCAAATTGCATTTATTAATAATAAAAATGAAATGATTCCAAAGTGCAAATTACCCAACCACTAATGAAGAGATTGTTACACGTTCCAAACGCGTGACTTGATCATTTGACCTGACACGTAAACGACATGTGGTGATGTCGTGCCGTGGACATTGTAGTTGGGATAAGTCCTACTTTATAAGACTAGAAGATCTTGTTTCACCATTGGGTTTCCCTAATGCGCGTGGTACTTCCTGGACCTAATTGTAGCTACAAAATGAGTTGAGAGGACATATGAAAATAAAATGAGAAGCATTTTAAAATAATAATAATAAGGTTTTGATTTCAAAGTTGAATTGGATATTATTAAAATTTATTTAGAATTATTTTTACTTAGGTTATGACTAATTAATTTTGTTTGTATTTAACTTATATAATGAAATGCAATTATTATTTTTATTTTTGGAGACATGAATTCTATAAATTGTAAGTCAGAAATCCACGACTTGTTTAACATTTAATAGTTACCAACTAATGAATAAATCTAACTTTGCCAAACTATTTTAATTGAAAAATCAAAGATGGCGGCTAGTGGACTAGACCCAAAGATAATACAGTTTTATTTAAAAAATAAAATTCTAGAAGATTTTTTTTTTATAGTAATAGATTTTTTTTTGAATATATTAGTATGATTATATAGTAGTATGTGTTTATATTTTTTTAATCTTTTGATAACGTACATACATCTTGCACATACAGACGTTCGAATCCGAAATTTTTAAGATGAATAATATCCTCTTTTTCACTTGAATTACTTGTTGGGTTTTTATAATAATGGACTTAAAAGTTAGGAATGCACGTCATTTTGGAAAATTTTAATCAAATTGTGCCGTGGAAGTCGACGGCCTAATTTCTTGTATGTTTGTGTATTACGCGTTAATTCATTATTAGGGTTAAAATTTTTATAAGTAATATGCTCATATTATTTCTCCAACACCTGATGCCTGGTTGTTGAGTTTATTATTATATTGTTTTCCAGCTTCACCCATGTATCACTTCATTAAATATCTTTTCTAATTTATCATTATTATTATTTTTTATTTTTATTGTCTTTGACTCTAAATTTATTTCCTTAACATATTAAAATATAAATAATCAATTAAATAGCTTGGTTGTTTAAAATTTTTTATTCTGTTTGTTCCTAAATTGTATTGCTTAATCTAAAGATAATTTTTTTAATTAAAATTTTATTTCATTATTTTATTATTAATTGACATATTTAAATTTGATTATTTCGCATATCGACTAGCATAGTAATTTAGGATCCCAACGGACCAACGAGATGATAAAGTTTATGGTATATATACACAAAGTTTTCAAATAAACATTTGTATTTTTTAAAACAATCTTTAATTATATTTTTTTTTTGTAAAAAAATTTTAATTAAGCAAAATACCTGAGCGGCTGCCCTACCATTCCAATAATTCCCTAAAGAAACTCCATAATCTAAATAACTCGACCTAGGCGAAACCCAGCTATATGTTGTACAATATTGTTCAGTTCAACTCATTGAAACTTTGATTGCTTCCATAAAATCCCAAGATAATCTTTGAAAGATAAAAAAATTTCTATTTTTCCATATGCGCCATATTAATAGCCCAAAAAGAGTAGACTAAAGTTTGTTTTTATCCAGTCAAAGACATTCCCAGAGAAAAACTACATCCAACGGCCCCTTGGACTAAAAAAAACTTCCACACACTCTCCACTCCTGGGCAATCTTTGAGAATGTGTAGAATGTCTTCTATTTCATGTTAACAAACTGCGCATGACATATTTTGCCCAATGCCCATTCAGACGCGCCCCTAATTAGTAAACAGTCTTTGCTTACAAACTAGCCATAAGAAAAACCAAACCCAATGTGGGCCTTGATACTTCCAAACAAACTTCCACTTATAATCTCATGCATTCCATGTGTCTTTTTAATCATTCGATATGTGCTTTTAACCGAGAAACCTCCATTAGTTGTATGAGACGAAAAGATTTTGTTAAGAGCGGCTAGAGGGTGCAGAGGAGGAATGTTTACGATTTTTTTAACTTCTTCCAATTGTCTCTCCCTAAATGCCTGTAAATTCCAACGTCCATTTTTCGCAACCATATCTTTGACAAAATAATCCCAGATTGGATTAATCGCAGAGGAAGCCAATGCCTTTAGTGGCCCTACTTTTGGTATCCACGAATCCTCCCAACAACGAATCGAGGAACCTATGCCAATAGACCAACATAAGTTTTCCCTTAGCAGGGGCAAGACTTTTGCAATCCCACACCATACGATTGAGAAACTCCCTCTTACAATGTTTTCAGGAACTCGTTCGCTCACCTTGTATTTTGAGCGCAACACATTTACCTATAAAGCGTTTTCCTTGGTGACAAGACTAAATCCATTCCTAAGTTATTATCGCCCACTATCTCGTCCCTCTGCTTTCTCACCCATTCCTTTAGGGGTGTCAGTTATTAATCCTTGTTGTATTGGCTTTGTATTAACTCAACAATATAACTAATCGAATTTACCAAAGAGAGTTTTTGAGAAGAGGTTTTGAAGGGATTACCCTTTTCTCTTATAGTTTGTTCAATTTTTTTTTATTCAATCCATTTTGTTTGTTCCTTCTACAATAGATCCCCCTTGTTCAGCACGAAGTTCGAAAAAATGGGGGCAATCTCCGGTTGTTGGTTGTAGTGTCTCTGAACCTAGGTTTTCTTTGAACTGTATCGTAGAGTGCTTGATCGGATTTAATATGCCTTCTGTCGGTGTCATCGACACCACCTGTAGCTCCTCCGATTTTGAACATAGAAAGGTCGGGGAGGTATTACTTGATGCTATTTTGTCGAGCCTATCTGTAATTGAATCTCTGACTCCTCGTCCCACATTAATTTCCAATCTTGGTGGAGCCTCTATCGTGGTTAAGTTGCTTGAGTTCGTTGCCCTAGACACCACTAGGACTAAAGAAGGTTGCACGTCCCTCAGACTTCCGTCGTTGTCCACCAAGTTAAAAACCCTCATCCCTAACCCTAACCATTATTTCTTTTAGGTTTTTACTGCTTGTAGGTCCCGACCCTGGTCCATACCCGCTCACCTTATCTATTGATGAACTAGTGGGCTCTTTGTTTATTTTGATTCCTATTGGACCTATCCTTTCCAAGCACGATCCTGTTCGCAGTCCATTCCCTTGCAGAGACTTATGAGGCCCCCTATTCTTTTAGACACCAAGCTCTCATTGCCCTTGATTACTTGGCCCAAAACCGTATGTGTTTGGCCTTCTACTATTAAACTAGGTGTTTTTGGGCATGTTTTCTCGTAGTAGGCCTTAGCCCACTACCTTGTACCTAGTCTCTTCCTTCCTCTTCTAGGGTTTCCAGAGGTTGGAAACGTGAAGCCCTTGTTGCACCCAGAGCCTTACCACCGGTACAATGCATCGATCGTGGAAAATGCCTGCCCTTTCTTTTAACCAATATTTAGGGATTGTAACCACTGATTTTATTTGGAGCTTCCTTCGTATTCACCTTTGTGTTTTTTATATGGACTTTTTTACCACTTACGGTCCTTACCCCCGTCTCGTCTTGTTCGTTCAACTGTTTAGGGCACATCTCTTTCATATGGTCATAGTGCCCACACAAAAAACACACTGTAGGTAGATTCATACTCAACCCTCTGAACAACCCCATTAACCAAAACTTGGGAGATTAATACCTTCTCAAAATTTATATATACCGTCAATCGAGTGAATCTTCCCTTAACTCCAGTGTCTGTATTAAAATCTAACTTCGCCACCTTCCCAACTATCCCCTTTATTTCCCTCAGGATTTACCTCTTGTACATGTGCCCTGGCAGACCAAGGAACCTAATCCAAGCCATGACCAAGCTCGAGTATGGTTGGGTTGTACTGAAATCAATAGACCATGGTTGTATCGTAAGGTACTACCCATACACAATCCATGATCCTTGGCTCAAGACCTTTTCAATGTCGTCTGGACTTTGGAATTTAGCTAAAAAATAACCGTTCTCCACGTCCATTAATCGAAATGATTGAGACAATTTTCACAAAGAACACACTTTATTATACAGAGCAGAATATCTAGTGTTTCTTCCCAATAATTTAGTTACCATCGTATGGACCATATCTTTAATAAGAATTTAGTTTACCCATTTAAAAAATTTGATTGATGGAATGCCATTAATCGCCAATCTAATGATATCGACTTTCGATAACTCTAAATCCTCCTCCCCATGGAGATTAACCACGCCATCCGTTAGACCTTCAACCCTAAGGCCCGTACCCAGCAGACGTTCTTTCCAAGATTGGGTCTTGTTGCAGTCGATGTCGGGGTCATCTCCACATCCAACTCCTTATCGTTTGTCCTTATTCGGGCTTTCTTTATGGACCAACTACCTACTTCTCCCGTATCGCTATTCTCATCATCTCTTGACTCCATCAATTATTAAAAATTTACTTGTATTACTAATTATATATATATATATATATATATATATATTCTTTAAAACATATTTTAAAATTAAAAAATTAAAAAATGTTTTAAACATATTTTAACATTTTGCTAGAACTCTTTAGCTTGAAAACATATAAAAAGAAATTAAACCTAAGATGTTTTTAATTGAATTTTAAAGAATATTTGAATTTTTTTTTAATATTTCAGTTTTGTAAAAATAAAAACTCCTTAAAATTAGTATTTTAATTATAAACTGCAATGCATTTTTTTAAAATTATATATTTAATTTAAATTTATAAATTTGAATATTTAAAAAATAATTTAATTGTTTAAAAGGTACCTGAGATTCTTTAATTTTCAATTTTATGCTTAATTTTGAATATTGAAAACAACTAATTAAATTATTTAAAAGTACTGAAAATTTAAGATTTTATTTTAATATTTAAATTTGATGTATTATACTTTTTCATCTTTCAAATTTATAGTATAAAAATATATTTGTCATGTTTAATTTTTTTTTTATATTGGCATTAAGTTTTATAGTAATTTTTTAACTTAAAAAATTGTGTATCTTTTAATTTTTCAAACTTTAAACACAGTTTCAATTTTAAAAATTCAAGTTTAATTATATATTTAATATTTTAGTATAAAATGTAATTTATTTAAATTTAAAAAATTCAAGTTTTATATCAATATTTTAACAAATAAATATATTGTTTCTACCTCCCGTTGCTATTTGCTTCATATGAAAAAAGTTAATGGAAGTGCTAGATTCTAGTGGCCATTATGATTTGACATTGCGAACACTACGCAACAAAAACACAAAAAATATGAGGTTTGTTTACGCAATTTGGTTTTCCTATGTTTGTAGAGTCTAGCTCAATAAGTAATTTCATTATCTTTAATCCACAATACAATAATTGATTCACACTCTATTACTCCCCGAGTTTGAACATCTCACATTTGTACTTAAAGGCTTTAACACTCACCTCCAAATCATTCTCTTGAGAATTTGGGCAGTAAACACTTAATGATGTTTACGGTAGTTTGCACTGTCTTACCAAATAGTTCTTCAATAAACATATTAAAGTGCTCTCAATAAATTATCATACAAAACTTAGACAAGCCTCAAAGCATATATCAATTTCGGCTTACTAACATAGAATCTAAGTGAATACAAAGTAACTCCTAGAAAATAGCTATTACAACTTAAACATTACAAGCATAATCAATCGAAGATATGTTCTCCAAATTCAACAATACAATCTTGATAAAATCTCCACATTCCAAGGGTTGAATTGATTCACTCGTATCCAATCCAATCTTCAAAAGTCAATGATTGGTTTCCATAAATAGATCATAGCATCTTCAATATAACACCATATTAATAGATCCAAAGATTTATAACACCCCTCATCTGCCTCGATGTACGAAATGAATGGCAAAAAATTTTCTCGAATTTTCTCAAACTCACTGTAATGATCCCCGAAACAATGCCACGTACTATACTAAAAAAATTGGAGTGTTAAAGATTTTCTACATTAAATTGTCAAACCAAATAAGGCAAGTAATAAACTGCCTCAATGATAGCCTGCAGTGGGCACTGTCGAGTTCTACTCAACTTCATTCAACACGTTTTTCCTCAACAATCTCCCCTTTTTGGTAATTTATTGAACAAAATCAAACAATACAAAAAGCTAAACATAATAGTCACTAATAATTCCCCTTTAGTACAAACCTCCCTCTGCTAAACTCAACTTAAAATATAATATAGTAATTTTAACTATCAATTCCATGTCTAGAATTCACACCAACAATCAAAATACTAGATTATATTTAAGTAACAAATAAGGTAAAGCACAAAGTAAACAGTCACCTTAGCATAATATCATAGTTCCATATCAGTTCCAATATCACAATAGCATTAGCATCCAAATCAATATCATCATCTCAAATATTATACAGACTGTAACACCCTATACTCGGCCCGATTGTTGAGACCGAATACTAGGATGCCACACTATCGTCTCACATCATGCTTGTTTTATTTCACATGCAAATCTTTCTATTAAGGGAAAAACCGAAGAAGTGAATGTGAACCGTGCACCAGGTAGGCTCCCAAGAAAGGGAGGTGAGTCAAATTTGACCATTTAAAAACCAAACATTTCCTAGCTAGAGCCAATCCTAGACATGCACCTTCCCATTACCACACTTCTCACAGTTATCGAATAATAAACTTAATGTTAAATCGTTCCATCTTACATCGATTTATCATCTAACAAACATTTATCATATAAAACAAACCTCAAAATGTCTCAAATATCATATTTTTCAAGTATATAATGGCATGCAAATAGCTAAATGAACATAACAAAAACCAATATAAATCTATCATATTACCTAATACATTGCCTTAGGTTCCCAAAACATAAATAACTTATAAACCTACTAATAAAAGTAAAAAGGTCGACTTAGCTTGGATCACCCTCGAGACCATACCACTCACACCAGTACTAAGTATCTATAATGGTTAAAAAGGAGTGGGTGAGCTTAACAAGCTCAGTGAGTGCCAAGAATAACTACTACATAAACAATCATCATGCATCAACTCAACAAACATACATCACATTGATATCATCTTACTTGTATTTATTTACACATTCTTTACAGAGTTTTCAGCATACTTTATTCACATACAAACATATTCCGTCATATATACATATAATCACAATCAAACACAATTTATGATAATTTGATTGTTGAGACTATAAAACATATAATGAGCTCTATCATCACACATTGGATATACGGATCTCAAACACACCAAACACTGGACTCATAGAGTCGAAACATATCCCATAAGTGAAGCATATAGCTAACACTCTCCAACACACCAAACATATTCCGTTGAATGGAGCATAGCTCACATTCCCTTATCTCTCTAACATGTCTCTGGGCCTCAGCACCCCGCATATATCATAACACAAAGGTGAGTACTCACGATCCTATGTCATGCCAACTATATTCAAAGGTCTTATAAGATCACAAACCAAAATTATCCACATTATTATTACATATTTTCGTACACATATTCACTTTATTAGCACAACATAATAAGTCACATGGCATGAAGAACATACCCACATATTTTTTATCACATGGCATGAATAACATACCCAAATATTCACTTTCACAATAGTCATCATAAGCATATGTCACAACATCTCATGTTTATTCATAATATCACATCTTAATTCTCTTTTTCACAAATTGCACAAGCACATGTTTCACATATTAAGCATAGGTATAAGAACACTTACACTCAAAATTTAGAGTAATGGTTTAGGCTATCTCTAAATTCCTAAATACACAATGAATCGTCTACGAGGCAGTAATTCCAAAACACTCACCAAATTTACGCTTTCTTTAAAAATCCGAAAGTTTAGACAAGCTTTCATTTGCCTTTTTCTTTTCTTGTTAAAGGTTCTACTGATTCCGACGCTTCAACCACACATATCACACAAATATACAAGCAAAAATCAGTCATCCACACATCTCACACAATCATAAACAATAACATAAGATATGTTCTCTTAAACTGAAACCTTAAACCTAGTAAACTTTAAACTATAATATCTCGATCTACACTTAATCTTTTTGCATATTTACCCACGACTGATTCCCAACTTTTAAACCACATAAAATTACACGTTTTAAAATACTGAATATTTTCGACACACAATAGCTATAACAATGAAAATTCATTAAAACTCGAGAAATACTTAACGAAACTTCAAAGTAACTTTAAAAACCTTCTAATCATGTTAAAACAAGTTAAAAACACTTTAATATCAAGTTTTTATACACAAACCCGAATTTTACCATTAAAGATAATATTTTCGGCTTTTATGCAAAACTTGCAATTTAATGACTAAAAAATTAATTTAAAGGACTAGATATCATTTAAAACTCATAAAAGGTCGATTGAGAAAAATGAGCTTTGATAGAAAGTAAAAAAAAACCCACGTTTGGAGAATATGATGAATGTGATGAAGGTGATAAAGGTTTTTGGGTGTTTCTTTTGGTTTTTATAGGTATCTAAAGTTTTAGGATTATTAGAATTCAAAGAAAATTAGTAGTTGGCGTTTAAAAGAAATTGGAAGAGATTGGGAGAGCAAAGGATGGCACAAATTATGGGATGAGGTGCTTTTGACATGAAATTCTATTGAGAATGGGGGGTTTTAAGTTAATTTTGAATATTTGGTCAAATTGCTTCATAAAAACTCTTTAGTTTGACTCTCTTACAAATCAATCCTATTTTCAAAATTAAAGCTATTTAAAACTCATTTTTAGAAATCAATTTAATATCCTAATAGACATTGTCGAAAACATTATCGATTACCAACCTTACAAAATTTTGAACGTATATAGGCTAAAATTCCTAAAATACCTTCAAAACTTCTAGGCCCAAACTTGGGGTGTGACACAAACCTATCAAAATAAAAGTTTAAAAAGAAGAGAAATCATCACCACACAAAGTCAACACCATCTCTCCAATTCAACTATATCTTCTTTAGCAAACATAAGCATCTTCAAATGCAAAAGGACATATATTTTCTCTGTAACATCCCGCCTAGCAAAGTGTAGTGTTCAAATACTGATAACTAAACTAAGGCTTATAAAGTAACTCTCGGGTAAGTAAATGGTTAGAAATTTTACTAAGTACTCGAAGCATGAGAATGTGCCCTTGGGTGAAGTCTGTGTAAAGCGAGTTGAGAGGTTTGACAGACTCTTCGACGGAGTATACGCCGCTCTAACTGATAGATGAAAATATTAAGTCCTATTACTTAACCCCTAATATAATAAGAATGATAGATATTTTGTTACCTTATTTTCTAGTTGAACTATTTAGTTAGCCTAATGAGGACTAGTTTAGAATGGACAATGTTTCTAAAACTGATAGGACAAGCATTTAAGATGAGAGATAAAGTTATTAGTCACGGGTACCGAAGGTAAAAAGAGTGGAGGGAAATAAGCTTGTCCATTAAGTTTACCTTTCGTGTACACCGGTATAAACCCAACTTTAGCTTCCTAAGCAAGTCTACAGCTTTCTTTGGCAAATTCATACTTTCTTTCAAACTTTCTCTGCATTTTTGGGAAGTGTTAGAGTCAAGATTTGTTTAAAGGATTATAGTTCATTGTAGTCAACTAACTTCACCACCATGAAACCTAGTGAATAATGAAACCTAAGTTGCTTTAGGGTCAGTTAAAGATTTAGGGAAGGAAAATTCCAGATTTTGGGATTCTAGATTAAATGTTTTTTTAAACTCGTTTAGTTCTTCTAGAAAAACTATTTGATTAATTAATTGTTTATGTTATAGCTCAAGAAACTCCCGAAAACTCTCGCGACAAGGGCAAGGGACCTACTGTTTAGTCTTTGCTACATTTTTTGGTGAGTTCCTTCATACTCCATGAGAGTGTTATGCTTCTGTTCATTTATGATCCAATGTAAGTTTATCTATCTAGTAAAGAGTTTGATTCTACATGTTTGTGTAAGAGATGAAATGACATTACTTCGTGTTAAGTCATTACCCATTTTTATTCTGAAAAAGGAATCATAAGGTCAAAATAAAAGGAATGGATTCATGGCATTGCCTTCAATGAAAAAAGCATTAAACTGGGAGATCGCGATACATGAATGATGGTTATGTAGCCTCTGGTAAGGTAAGATTATTGCATCCAAATTGGTAGAGCATGACAAAGGAAAGGAAATGAATGAAAATATCTCTAAACTCGGACCAGAGTTTTTGGCTAACACGAAGAAGGTGGTCTACATGAATGCTTGGGCTTAATGTATGTGCGAAATGAACAATATTCTATCTAAAAGCATGTGCAAGTGTAGTATGTGCCAATGGGTGAACCATAAAGACTCTGCTTCTGTATGGTGTTCGCCAATGGGCGAATTGTGCATCCCACTGAGTTAGAAAGTGTTGTCTGTCAGTTTGATATGGTGTTACCTTAACGTCCACTCTAGAACTTACTAAGTTCTATGAACTTACTCTATTACCTTTCCTTCTCAGGATCATAAAAAAAGTAAAGAAACTTTCAAGGACTTTGCTAGAGGATACTATTTGCTATGAGGATTCTATTGTTCAGTACTATGCAAGACATTTGAAGGGGATTGATGTCAAGACTCATTGTTTTAAGGAAATATATTTTGCAGTTAAATTTTTGTACTCGCCAAACTATGTTTCTTCTTATTCTTTTTAATGAAATTTTTATAATTCAAAGTGTGTTACTCATTAGGCTTTAAAATTTTATATTATTATCTCTCTATCTCTAACTTCTTATTTAAAACTGAAGTTTTCACAAACTACATTTCTGAAAAGCAAAGATTTTAAGGCAGTAACTCATCATTCCTGAACCTTCATTAAGGATCGGGTATGGGGCGCTACATACCTTACAGCAAAAATAGCAATTAGAGCTTCAAAAATTCAATAACCAACATCACTCAAAATAACTTCAGATTCCATAACATACTCTTCTACTTCCTCTTTTTATTCAAGAAACTTGTCAATTAGAATGGCAATAACCCTTACTCTCTTGGATAGACTAAGAAAAAACCAAATGTTGAAGAATATGAGAATTAAAAAAATCCATCCAATCAAAAGTAAGTCGGTCTATTGAATCAGAGGTACAAGATTACTGGATTAAGTTAACAACTTTTCAAGGATCACTTGCATTGTAGATCATTCCTTAGTGTTACTCCCCGCCACGAATCAATTGTATGACCCTAATCTTTGAATGTATCCTAGAAATCACTCGTTTATGAGATTCAATAGAAGATTATAGAAGATGAATCTTCTATTGAATCCTTCAACATTTCTCGATATGCCAATGGAAGTGGGCTGTAACATCCCGATCGATGATTTCTTAATATCTAAATGTTGTTCAAGAAATAAGAATGGTACGATAAGCCAGTTAAGTTAAACAGAAATGATAGTTAGGGAACACCCGATCGTGAACCAAAATAGTTAAGGACCAAAGGAAAACATTTGATTAGTTTTCTTGAAATTTGTAGATTCGGATAAGACCACCCAATGATTGATGTGACTTTTATCAAGTTCCAATAAGGACTTGGGTTAAGTTAAGAGTTTAAGATAGGTTAAGAAAAAATGTCTTCTCTCTAAGGAAATTGGGGTACTCTGAGCTAAATATGAATTGCATTAGTAAAACCTTTAATTTATTACTCAACTAAAGTTTCATTTTAATATTTTTATACATTTTAATTTTATTATGCACACTTTATTACTTTCATTAATTTTATATTTATTGTTATTTAAGCTCCTGATTAAATTGGTATCACAAGTCAACCGAGCACCAACTTAGTCATAAATATAACACCCTTTACCCGATTCAATTGTGGGGTCCGAGCACCAACTTAACCTGAATTTCTTAACAAAATATTTTAACCAGATTGGCATACAAAATTAGGTAACATCAAATTATACATCCATTGCTATTATTCAATCTTACTCAAATTTCAGGAATAGCATGAAGTTTCATAAATGAACTCATAATATATACAAGCATTGAGTACACACAGACATTCTACCTTATTAAAATGAAAAATTATTCTTGAATTTGTAGCTCGAGACTCTACTACAGATACATTAAATTAATTTCGAGGCGTAGCCTCTAAGGATGCCCCTCTACATGCATGAAACGACTTTGATGCCCATTGTGAGAATTTGACGATGTCTAGGTAGACCCCTTCCATAAAGACTCCAACACTCTTTGATCCTATATACAAAGCGGTACAATCGTGAGTTCAATGAACTTTGTGAGGACCTGTATAGCCATACTCATAAAAGGCTTATATATTTTCAATAATAAAATAAAAGCATAAAATTTAGATCTCCTTGAGTATCTTAGAAATTTCTGCTGATTTTTTGGCGTAGTTGTCGCCTTGAATTGTTTGAGCCAACAATTGGCGGACATATCCACTAATTGGTCATGAGTGTGCTCTTCCAAATAACAAATTCTTCTGGAACTTGACACTGTCTCGTTTCATCTCAAATTCTCATCTTACCTTTCTTGGTTTGATTTATTGAGGATAACCATATATGCGTCTATACGAATCGATGACTACTCTTAACAGATTAGCAGATATCTCGCCATTACTATTGATTCTTACCTTAACCCCTTTATTCCATACTGACCAAATATGGGCTTACTGTGTTACCTTGACAATTACCTTTTTAGGACTTAGCTTATTGTATAGAACCCTCATTTTAAGGTAAACCTATCTAACAATATCCTCATTTGTAGCCTTGAACATGAGATTTGCCTGATGCTTAAACATTCCTCCCTTTACGGACTTATACTTACAAAACAACCCCATAAGACCTTTCCCATTTCAAACCATTCACTAGGAAACTCCCATTATCAAATCGTTCCCAATGGGCTACTTATAGATTATTTCTAGCTAACTCCTACATTTGATAGTCCCAATTGGACTTTTCCGTGAAACATAGTCCTGATAGACATCCTCTTTCTTTGTGAATCTCTGGCAAACTTTATCGATCAAAAAAATTTGGTGGACATTTCCTCCAAAATGGTTATAGGCGAATTTCCCACTTTTTTGGGGTAATCAAAGACCACTTAGAATTTTAAATTATATGAATAATTCTATAGACACTTAGTAAATGATGGTTTTACACTAACTCTGGCGGACTCTTGTTGACAAATATCTTCAAAGGAAATACCCATTTCCTTCCATACATGTCGCTCTTAAGACGTTTTTACCAGTTCCTCTACCTTTACCTTTTTGGTGGATTCCTCTATTTAGCACACTTACCTGCATTTTCAAACGCATCATGATTATTTACCAACTTACTCGTCACGGGATTCGTACAATAACCTCCCCTTTTATGCCCTGATGGATTTCCTGTTCGTCGTCCTAGTAAACTCCGTTTTTGCCATGATATGTACATGTTTGCCATTAGATCATGTCATGGCTAACCATGAACTTTTTCGAGGTGTTGCCTCGTAGGACCTATATATACTGTTTACACGGTGTCGTCCTGAAGAACCTATATACAATTTACACAGTTTCGCCCTGAAGGGCATATATACCGTTTACACAATGTCACCCAAGATGACTAATAGATATTTGTTCCATGATGCCGCCAAACTCCCTTGTATCCTATAACAATCCGCCCATTCCTCCATCACACTGATTTTTCCTATCTTTAACTGCCTTGTCAAAGTAATTCCTTTCGTACTCCACATTTTAAAAGCATACATAACAAGCATAACAATTCACTCATTACTATGACTTGTAGTATGCCATATCTCAATACATCCGTACTTTTCCACATCTCGAATTCAGAGAACATACCCCAATCATTCATTCATTTCCATGGCATTATACATGCATAATTTGCTCATTCATCACACCAAATACAACCAAAGAATTTAGACAGAACTCTTGATAGACACAAAAGCAAACATTCTAGTACATCAACAAACAACCACCCAAGTGGAGTAAAGGAAATCACCTGAACTCTTTCATCCTTGCCAACTTAGCTTGCCCAAATGTCAGAGCCTCCCATATTCCAGTCAAACCAAAGATATTTAACTTTAAATTCCAAAAACCCAGTATCTTATAAAAGTTTTTTGATGATTTCAGAAATTCTTACTTTTCTTTTCCCTAATCAAACAAATGCAAAAATATAAAAGAGTTTACCAATTCTCGAATTCTTTATTCCTTAAACTCAACCCTCACGATCACTGCCTGTGTAGCATTTTCCTCAACTTCCTCTTCTTCAAAGCAACCGAAGAAGATGGTGTAGTAGAAAACTAAATAGAAATGAGGAAAATCTTGCCATCAGAATAACCCTTCTCACTCAAATATATATATCCCTTATCGCACGATCACCAAAGCCTTAATTAATCCACTCATCGACAATCATTTTGGTTTCCATTAAGGGACCAACCAGTTCTAATTTATCTGAACCAAAATTAGATCTCAACCAATTATCAACATGCAACAAATTTTCCAAGTTTCCAGTAGAGCCCACCAACTTACTATTTTATTCAATTATCTCCCCACATTTCCTAAAGTTTGGGACTTAAACGAAAATCGAGTGTGACAATAAAATTACGAAAATATTCTTTTGTAATTAAAATAAATTATATTGTTCGAGGATACTTTAGTCTTTTCATTTTAAAAAAACCAATAAAAATATGCAAATGGTGGAATTTGAACTCACATCATCAATTAATTGCATTACTAAAACTTTTAATTTACCACTCAATTAAAGCTTCATTATAATAATTTTTTTATACATTTTAATTTTATTGTACACATTTTATTACCTCTATCAATTGTATATTTATATTGTTATTTAAACTCCTAATTGAGGCATCAACTAGATTATAAAAATTATGATATCCTTTCATAATTAAAATAAATAATATTGTTGAAGCCCAAATTTATCCGGACCCAAATTCAAACCAAATTGGATCCAAACAGAATTTAAATTTAAATTTATTGTAAATTTAAGTTTAAAATTATTTAAATTTACTAATATCCAATTACAATATTGACCCAATTATAAACAGACTTAAAAGTCCCAATTCTAAACCTAAACCCAAACCCAATACACCGGAGCCTAAATGCCTAAATGACCCACTTTTACAAGACTTTCCAGAAAACCCTAATCTGCTAAGTCACTTGCTACCAGCCACCTCCATCCCAGCCACTCACGTGCTACCACGTCAACACTACAACTAGCAGCTCATCAGCAACTTGCACCACTGTCACTGCAAGCCGCACCTACAAAAGGAGAAAAGACCGGCATTAAGTTGCAAGAGACAGAATAGAATCATTGTAAAATAAGTTATATAACCTCATTCAAAAACAAATTAAGGGGTTACTGACTTTTTGTTGAACATTACAAATCAATACAAAGAAACAGATTTTCGAGCATTTGAGATCACTACATGCAAGCTTATTTTCGTAATTAATATGATAAATATTTTGATATCGAACAAGAAGGAAACAGACCCAAGTCAGATTCAAAGTTCTAAGTTATTAAGTCATCCAGGTACTTTCAATATAGGTTTATTGTCATTTATGATTTAAAATTCTAACACCATCAGTTTCTAAATATACATTAATGCGTGTATTAAATATCTCACTATTATCATTTTTTTTTATTTATTTCAAAAACATATTAAATAAATAAACATTAAATAATAATAATTTTGTTAATAATAATTATAATAATAAGAACCGAAAGGTCTTACCCCAATCTGTCGCCGTCGTTACTTTGGTCGGGATCCTTGAGCGCGTCCGTGCACGGAAGAGTTTAGACAAAGACGAACCTCGCCATTTTTTAAAAGAAAACAACATTAAATAAATAATAAATAAATTAAAATTAATAATAATATATATATAAAAAAAAAAAAGAGAAGAAACAGATTCAATAATAAAAAAAGCGGGCGGATTTGATATTTTTTTAAAGGTTTTTTAGAGGATCTAGGTTAAATCTGTTAGATCTATACCTAGATCAGTTTTAAAATAGAAAAGGCGAGTTTTTTTTACTTGACTACCGTGGATGACGGCGCGTACAACGGTTTGCGGCACCGAAAGACAAGTGGAGGCGTGGATGATAGTAAATCGACGGTCGGAGGGAAAGGAGTTGAGAGAAAAGGGAAGAAAGAAAATTTTATGTGGGAAGAAATGAAAGGAAATGAGCTTTTTTTATTATAGAAAATTTGTTTAAATAGCACGAAGGAACGACGCCGTTTTGGCATCAGCACTTTGGGGCAAAACGATGCCATTTCATGCTCAAGACCCAAGCTCCGACCCGACCCACCTCAAGATCCGCATGTTTTCATTAAATGATCTATTTATGCATTTGGTTCTTCCGCATTTTTTGATTGTTTCAATTTCATCATTAATACCATTTTTAATTTATTTTAAATTTGCCCAATAGTTTTGAATCACTTTCAATTTAATCCTTTGACCTTTTTGAAAGTCTAGGAAGTTGCCACGTGACAATCTTTGGGTTATTTGTGCAAATGGTCCTTTCTATTTTTGATTTGTTTTAATTTCGTCCTTAAACCAAGTTTTGTTTTATTTTAAATTAGCCTAATAATTTTTTAAAACTTTGCAAATTGGTCCTTTAACCCAGAATGCTTGAGAAGCTACCACGTGTCCCATCTTTTTGACTTTATTTCTTAGAAGATTCCTGAACTCTCCAAAAATTACATTGACCCCTAAACTTCTCAAAATTACATTTTTGCCCCTAAACTTCTCAAAAATTACATTTTTACCCTCAAACTTCTCATAAGTTACATTTTTCCTCGAACTTTCCAAAAATTATAATTTTTCCCCTGAACTTCCAAAAATCATATTTTTACCCTTAAATTTTTCAAAAATTACATTTTGCCCCCAAACTTCCAAAAATCACCATTTTACCCTCAAGCATCCAAAAATTACCATTTTACCCTCAATTTTCTAAAAGTTCGACTTCAATCCCAAATTTTTCAAAAATTTTAATTTTGACCCCAAATTCTTCGAAAATCACATTTTCATCCCGAACTCCCCGAAACTCCGTTTTAACCCCATTTGTCTTTTTTTTTTTTTCTTTTTTCAATGTTCATTCATAGATTTTAATTATTATTTTTCCGTATTTTGCATTCTATTACTTTTATATTCAATTTTTATGTATTATTTATCTGCTTAATTATTTTGTTTCGTGTTATTTAATTCTTGCTATAAACTGCCTATTCATATTTAATTTACATGCTCGTTTTCAAAATTATTTTTCATACAAATAAACCTTTAAAACCGAGGCAATGTCTTTTCCATGTGGAAACCTCAAAAAATCATGCCCTAACGTGTCGGGTGTGATTTTTCGTATAATTCACACGAATTGAATATCCTTTTCCAAACTTTTCAAATGCCTTTTTAATTTCAAGATTCCGAGAACATCGTGCCTTAACATGTTGGTCACGACTTCAATTCTTCAAAAAAATCGAAATAAACGGGCATTTTTCTTCAAATCTAATATTTTGGAAAATCACATGAAATAAGTTATGTGTCCGAGGATCGTATTTTAAACTCAATTCGAAATTTCAAGTTCTCAAAACAATATACAAATAATTTTAAAACAAAAACAAGGCAATATCCTTTCGTGTGAAAACTTTGAAAAAACCATGTCCTAATGTGCTAGGTGTGATTTTTGTATAATTCATGCAATCGAATATCCTCTTTAAAGTCTTTTAAAATTTCCTTTAATTTCGAAAGTCCGAAAACGTAGTGCCCTAACATGTTGGACACGACTTCCAATTCTCCTAGAAATTCGAAACACATGGACATTTTCCTCAAATAGGATTTTTGAAAATCATGCAAAAATTTCTAAAAACAAAGATCATATTTTAAGTTTTAGTTTTCAAAACTGTTAACAAATCAAGACCCAAAAGTAATCAACATGGTACAAATTTTGGGCGTGTGAGTGTGCTAATCCTTCTTCATACGTAACCGACTCCCGAACCCATTTTCTGGATTTCGAAGACCAAAATATTTTTCAAACGGATTTTAAACGTTTTTTGGTAATCCAGTCACACCATATAAAAAGATTGGTTACGACTCCATATTTCGATTTTTAAAATATTGTTCAAGACCTGTTTATTTTCCCAAAAAAAAAAAAGTTTCGACAAATATTATTTGAGGGTAATTTAATCTTTTCAATTAAAAATAATAATATAAATATGAAAATGATAAGATTTGAACCCACATCAATCAATTACATTAGTAAAATTTTAATTTACCACTCAATTAAAATTTGATTTTGATATTTGATACATTTTAATTTTATTATACACTTTATTATTCTTAATCTATAGTATTTATATATTTCATTATTTATTATGTGTTATTTGTAAATACCATATGTGTTCTAAATTTGTGATTTCCAAGTGTATATATATATGATAAAATTTCTAATATCTATTATTTAAAGTTTCACAATAATAAAATTGATTTTTTATTTTATATTTTCATACAATAAATTTAAATATCCAAACTCCTTAACCACATTTATCTTTTCCAAATTTTTATTTAATTTTTTAAAACTTAAATTTTAAATTTAGATATTTAGAGGATTGGAATTTGTAAGGAATTGCTAATCTATTCAACAAACCAAACTTTGTCCCACACCCAAACCCCCCAAAACATTTTCGTTATATAAGGACAGTTTTCTCATTTTGGAACCTCAGGTTTTCAAACTCCAGCACTTACCAAAAATAAAACCCAACAGAAGACCGGACAGAAACTCTGGTTTTGTTCCTGTGGTAACCCTAAAGATAGGATGGAATAGATCAAGGGAACCAAAATCAAGCAGGAAAAACAAAAGAGATCCCACAAGTTCAATATCCGAAAATTTAGATTAAAAAAAAAAACTGGTTTTGTTTCTTTGTTTTTCATTCGTTCTACCTTTCTTCCTCTGTTTTTGGTTCTGGTTTTTTGCCCTTCGTAGCCATCTTGTTTGATTGTTGGGTTCTTTTATTAACATCGCTCATCAAAGGAATCTGAAGATTGTTCAGTTTCATCCATTGTTGCCAAAATTAGGGGGAAAAGAAGAAGCAAAATCAACGTCAAATTATCCAATGTCTCGCCGGATAATCGTAAGGACCCCAACCACCAGCTCCCGGCGGCAACCGCTACTGCAAAGTCGTTCCACGTCTTCTTCTCTTTCCATGGTCGACGATGGTAGTCGCTACAGCCGGAGTAGCAGCTCGAGGAAAAGTGCCAAGTTTGGGGAGCTTTGTGGGGGGACAGCAGCGGAGTGTGTGGCTGTTTGTTGTTGTTGTCCTTGTGGGATAGCGGACCTTTTGGTTTTAGTGATATACAAGATTCCGGCTGGACTATGCCGCCGTGCACTCCGCCAGAAAAGGCGGAAGAAGTTGCAGAAAAAAGGGCTGTTTCAGCCGAGAAACTATGGGAGCCGATGTGGGTGTGAAGAAAGGGAGTTGCGGAATCATCCCATGGTATGCGTCAAAGAATTGATGGTGGAGGTGGAGGTTTCTGAAGAAGCCGATAAAACATTGTTCCAACTTGAAGAAGAGATGTGGGAAAGGTTTCATGGTACTGGGTTCTGGAGATGTCCTTCACAGAGAGAAGGAGATTCATCCACCAAACAACAACAACAAAAAAGAAACTGGGTTCTGGCCATCGATGAAGAAATTGAAAAACTTGGCCAGAATTTGAAGCAATGAACATGTTTTTTTTTTTTAAAATTGACACGATGATATACAAATTAGAATGATGGTGAAATTCTACGTTTAGTCACTGTAGTATATTGAATTTGAGAATTTTAGTCGATGGTTAAAATATTTTGTTGGTTGAGAATTTTCTAGAAACTCAAAAAGTAATTAGTTTTTACTTATTTATTATTCTAAAAAAGAAAATTTCAAATTAATCTAATTAATTGAATTTTATTTTTGAAGAAAATTTACATAGTCAACAAGTCTACAAATAAAACTCATGAACGATGTTAATTGTTTGATAAAAGTATCATGAAGATTTTTATATATGAAGTTAAATTATATTTTACTTTTTCTATTAAAAAATCGATAAATTAGTCTTGTATGTTAAAAATTTTATCTGTTTTTGTTGTTAAAAGTTAGTTTTTATATATCATCATGAGGTAAACGTGGTATGTCGTATATCACTGTTTGATTATTCTATCAATCACGAAAATTTTTTATCATACAAATAGACGAAATTTTTAACAAAAAAAAAGTCCAATTGTTTTTTAATATAATGTATAGGGATTATTTTGCTAATTTTCATAGCAGAAGTGGTAAAATGTAATCTAACGCTTAATATAAGAACCTCATGATACTTTTACCTAATTATTTCAACCAAAACTCCATCTGTTTTACTAAAAATGATTTAAATGACTTATTTTTTGGTGTTTGAATAATTTTGTGTAAAATATTTTATATTGTTTGACAAGTTTTTAAAAATATTTCATAAAAATTGTTTTCAATTAAACAAACATACATTTGAGATTTTCTTATCATTTTATTGTTTATTGAGTTTATTTTAAATCTATAAATTTATATTTCATATTGTTTTTCACATATTGCAATAATTTATTTATAAATAAATACATCAAATTAAATATACAATATTACTCAATTATTAAGCTAGAATATTAACTGTTATAAATTAAAAACAATTAAAGCGAATAGAAACAAAAGCGAATAGATAATTCTTGATTGTGTTATAAAAAAACAAAGATTGAGTAATAATAAAATAACTTACAAACCACAATTAATACTACATAACATTAAATTAATAATATCATTCAAGTACATAGTTAGTAGTACACCACATTATGACTATAATATTTGTTTAAATAATAATAAATTAGCTTAAAAACAATATTATTATTCAATTAGTATAATAAAGGGCTTATATTTATGGTAAAATCGTAAAACATGAAGACAATTAGGGAGAAGCCATTCTTAGGGCTCCAAGCTTTTAACTTCAAAATTCAAATAAGTCCTTGGTTATTTATTGTAATTTTTATAGATATGAGGTCATGGGAGCTTAATTTAGTTAGCCTATGTATCAATGTGTAAAATTGTTAAAGTTTTAGAAAGTTTTCATTACTGATTTCTTGAAGTTTTAGGTGTTAAATTGATAGATTTTAAGCTTAGATGTGAGAAAGGACTAAATTACAAAGCTTAATTGAAAGTTTAGAACATTAAGAACTAAACTGAATAAAATGTAAAATTGACTGTAAAAATAAGAAATAGGAGGTCTGCAATGTATAATTGTGAAATCAGAGTTCAATATGAAGCTTTAAACCGAAAGTTATTTTAGTCCTAGTTTTAGGGACTAAATTGAATAAATTGAAAATTTTATATAAATTGATAATTGAATGTGAATTGGTTGATTATTGATAGTGCTATATGTTTTATGTTAATCCGTAGTTAACATTGTCTGGAAAATGTTCGAATACATTTTGGTAAATAGAGCCTTATCAATCTGAAAAATATCTTATCGAAAAAAAATTGATAAGACATTTTACGAGAATAAATGGATAATTTTACATTGATTGGAAAAACAATTTACGTTTACCATCTTGTATCACATGAAACAAACATCGGAAAAGATTAAAATATTTTTCGTAAAAACTTTTACGTGAAACAAATGGAGCCTAAGTTAAAATATAAAAACTAAAAGGCATAATGTAAAAAATAACTCTTAACGTTTGACTATTTGATCACTTTAACATTTTATGTTTTTTTGGAACACTTTAACACCTAATTTTTTTCGTCAAGTTGATATGTTTTTAATGGACATGCTGACATAGCCGTTACTTGACTAACAATCAACATTAATCGCTAACATGACAGTCCAAATGTAATTAAATGATGATGTAATACTATTTTATTTTATATATCACGTTAACAAATGATTTTAAAATTATTTATTATGATATATAAAATTATTTAAATTATTATATTAAAATATTTTTTTAACGTTTATTTTAAATCATATCATCATCACCGTTTTTTCAATCAATCTTATTTTTCCCTTCCATCTGATTTTTGAAGATGAAAAATCAAACATTCTTCTTCATTGATTCTGATCTCCAAAACAATTGAACCCAGTGAACTGGAAAAGAAAATTCGTAATTTTGAAGACAAAAAGATACCTTTTTCTCCATTGATTCTCATTTCAAATTTAGGGTTTTTGATTAAAAACCCATAATTTGGGGGCAAAGATTTACGGTTTTTTATTTCATTTGGGGGTTTTTGATTAGCTTTAACCACTTCTTGTTTTACTTTTATTGTTGTTCCTTTCGATGCTCAAGAATTGGTAGGAAACTCGTTCATGATCTGAACCGTGGTCGTTTGCTTTGTTTCCACTTGTGTTTTCTTGTTGTATTTCTTGGTCTCTTATCTGTGCGGTTCCTCGATGCATTGGGGAATTGGGTTTTGGAGAGGTTTTAGAGGGGAAGCTCGAAGAGATGAGGCTTGGAGAGCTTCCATGACTGTGGGAACTGGGGAAAGTGCTTAAGGGCTCAAAATGAGTCGCCTCCCATTTCCACCAAAACTCTGTGGCAGTGGCACCCAAAACCAAACAAACCTTCACAGGGTCCGTACATTCTAATATGGGATCAAATTTCAACAAAGAATAGAAAACATGATAAAATAATTTGCAAAATAAATAAACAAATTTCCACGATTTGGACCAAAACCAAATATACCTTTGGGAATCTGAGGTATGAAAAACCGAACTCTATAACCCAGAAGATTTTTGCTTGAAACCTTCTGATGGGTCTTTGAGAAATAAAACCAAAAAAGCTTTGAAAAATTTGGGTATGAGAGAAACCCTTGAATTTCTCCCGTAAAACAAGAGTTTGATCGCCAGTGGTTCGAGGTTGTAGAGCTTATTAACTGGTTTTGGGGGGTTGGCTTGGCGACGGAAGAGAAGGTTTTGTACGAAAGGGAATGGAGAAGTGAAGTACCGGAAATGGTGAAGGCTGATTTTTTAAAAATAAATTTCAAAAATCCAAGTTTTAAAAACAGGTTTCAAAAACCCATGTTTTTAAGTTTGATTTTTAAAATTTTTTAGATTTCATGGAAGAAAATGGGCAGCCCATTTTTGGAAGATTAAGGGATTTTAAGGAAAAGTTAGAGGGGAAGAAGATCGGAGATGGCAACGATGATGATGAACAATGGAAAGAAACAGTGGGGAAGAAGAAACTGGAAAAGAAGAACAATGGAAATAAACATTAAAAATAGATTTTAATATAATAATTTTATAATTTTATATCTAAAAAAATAATTTTAAAATTATTTATTAACGTGACATATAAAATAAAATAATATCACGTAAGTATTTAATTACATTTAAATTATCATATTAGTTATCAAGGTTTATCATTAATCAATTAACAATCACATCAATACATCTATTAAAAACAAATCAATTTGATAAAAAAACATTAAATATTAAAGTACTCTAAAAATATATAAAAAACTAAAATATCAAATAACCAGTAGCTATTTTAATATAATGCTAAACTAAAATGTGTTGAAACATAAAAATCATAATTTGAAGTAAAATGAATAGGACATAGCACTAGAGATTGCTCTGGTATACCTTAGTTATCCAATCTACAATTTATGTTATGAAATTTTGTGGGTGGGGTAATATTATAAAAATAATTAATTTGAAGGCATTTACTATTTTTGTTTTAAAATGTTGATACTGATTAAAATTTGAAATTAGATTGACGATACTATTTATTATTAATTATTTATATTTTATCAATGATGAACTACCGATAATAAAAAGTTTATGTTTAATGTTAGCCAAATAAATATGAAATGTTAGAGTAATCAAATAAAATTGTATAAGATGTTTATTTTTTTATTAACTTTTTTAATAATTATATTGTTGAATATTTTCTTGGTTGTACATATTATATATAATGATTTGATTTTAAAATTTGCAATTTGTTTATAGATTTTTTTGTTGTTGTTGATATTTTTATAAATATTTAAATATTTTTAAGATTTAAAAATATGTTAATTTGTAATTATAATTTATACTATCAAACGTGACCTAATAATTATGATGTAATTATACTTTATCAATCAAATATATTTCAAAGAATTAAAAAATTCTTAATAATTACACTACCCTAATAATTATATTTTTATCCAATTATTATGTGCAGTGGCAGAGCTAGGCGAGCTGGTAGGCCCTGGCCCTTCTTAAAATAGAAATTTTTTTATTTAAGTCATTTATAATTTATAAAATTTTAAATCATTAATGATAAAATTGCAATTTAGACCCTCAAAATGATAAAATTTTAATTTAATCCTTTAAAACTTATAAAGATATAGATTATTAAAATAGTGAAATTGCATTTTTATTATTTTAAGATATCCACTTTCCCTTCTTTTTTTCTCTGTTTCAAAATTAATTTAATATGATGTTTACATTTATAAATGATTGACTTTGTTGTTTTATGGCAACAATAGGGACCTTAAGAGCATATATTGTTTACATTGTTATGGAGACCAATCCGCCGCTTAGAAACTTTGCTCTAGGACGGAACAACCAGCAGCTCTTGCTTTACGGGGCCATCATACCCTAACAAATCATCATGATCTGTATGCTCATGTTGCTGCTCTAAATCTTCAGCCTCTGTCAATAAAACGATATCAATTTGACATTCCAAGACAACAACAAGAAAGAAAAAACAAGAACGGTTGTGGGGGATTTACCTGCATCATGATCCATATGCTCTTGTTGCTGTCTCGTGGGATCATCATACCCCAACTGATCCTACTACTGTAAATCTTTTGCCCCTGTCAATAAAAAATACCAATATGACATTCCAAAACATCAACAAGAAAGAAAAAACAAGAAGGACGGTGGGGGATTACCTGTTACAGTATACAAAGGCTGCCAACAATTATCCCAAACTGCAATGAAATTTTTATGTACCTAGATCCAATCTTTCGCATGGTCTCCCCTAGATTTGTCTTGTTTTTTATGAGCATCATGTTTCTTGTGAAATATAAGCGATATGATGATCCTTTCCTTCAAGAAGATCGGATGCATTTAGTTACCTTTTCTCCTCGACAGCAAGATCATGTAGAATTACCTTCTCCTAACATATAAGAGTTGACAAGGCACGTTCGAGGGCAACTTGACCAGCATATGGAGAGGGAAAGAAATTTTTCGTCAGCCTAGAATATGGATTCCATTCAACCTGTTTGAAACATTGAAATATAAAAGACTAAAAAATAAAAAGTCATTTGAAATAGTTAAAATTAAATCATTAAAAAGACTTCACTTAGTTTATCGAACTTTAACCTTCTAAAATATTTAGCAAATTCAAAAAAAAAATTACGGATTTTTTAATGGATGGTGTAAACAGCTGTTCATGCCATCCAACCATCAAAGGGAAATCGTTTGGACGGTTTGCATATCTTCAGCTGTCACAATTGAAGTTATTTTGATTGTAGGATAAAGCAATTGAGTTGTTACCCTCGGTAAATGCTCCAATATAAACACCTACAATAAAGAAAAATAAAACGTTAATATACATTAAATAAAGGGAAACAAATGAAACTATAAATATAACTTCTCACCGTAACAAAATGAAAATTTCCATATATAACTTTTTGGGTTTTTATTTTGTAGTCCTCCAAGCTCCTATGCAGGGTTACTAACATGATAGCACCACATGCATATTTTCCAATCTCATCAAAATTTTTAAAAAATTTAAGAAAAATCAGAGACACCACATTAGAAGTGGAAGACAGTATAACAAACTCAATAATATACAGCACAACTGCCTTAACATAACGATCTAGCTTTGCACCTTTAAGATCAAGATCATCCCAATGCTCGAAATGAATTTTAAGCCAAGAAACTTTATTCCACTCTTCTTTTTACTTAGGCAATAATTGGTGCCAAGACACTCAATACATAAGTTCTTTATATTCAGACCTTTCTCATTTGTTGACTGGCCAACCACATATTGATAGACCAGTTATCCTCAGAACATCTCCAAGACTCATAAAAAGATTAAATGAATCTTATTCCTCCCCAAATACAAAACATCTTTACTTATAATTATATCTCTTCGCTCTATTGTTATAAGTGAAATATTATGCTTTGAAGGACTTTTCAGCTTTAACAAATTTTCAAATCCAATTCCCATCAAACGCTGCTCTGCAGCTAGGAGAAATATGAAATTATTTGACATCAAATTTTAACTACAGTCGAAAACACAAATAGACTTGCAAAATAATCAAAGTGAAGGTGAACATCAAGTTATCTATAAGATTAAACCAAAATAAGTAAAAAGTGAAAAACTTACTTATGAGTTTTTGTATGTTGGTGATCCATTTTCTCGATCAATGATTTTCGAAACTACAAAGACTTGCTTAAATGAGAGGGAAACTGATTTTCGAAACTGCAAAAAGAGATGAAGGGAATGAGATGGAAAATGAGACTGCTTGTGCTTGGGAGTTGAAGTTATTATTTTATTTTATATTATACCTCAAATCAATAATCAACAATCAACTCAATAAATGAGACTACTTAGGAGTAGTAATAGATTAAAGACGATTTGGTCGTACAAAAATGAAATGATTAATTTTTTTTAAAAAATCACTAGCATTTAAGGAGTAATTTAAAAAATTAAAATAAAATTTTAATAGAGAAATATATATCAAAATATAGAGTTTTTTTAATAATATATGGGTCTTTTTATTAAAAGAATGGGTCTTGGCCCATAAAATTACATTTAACTAAAATAAACTAATTCTTAAAAAGTCTGATAGAAAATAAAATTAAAGAAAACCTACTCCTAAAACAAAATAAAACTTCTCTAAAAATCCAAGCACATTTTCTATACTCTCAATGCGCAACATTAATAATTGAAATATCAAATATAGAGTTAAAGATATTTTAAAATTAAATATTTTGAAAGGATAATTTGGTTAGAAAAAGATAAAATATTATTTTTTAAAATTATAGAAATTAAATTGATAATAAAAAACTGAATAAAATATTTAAAAAATATATAGAAAAAGGAGAGATGTGCCACTTGTAGCAATATGGGCTCGTGTAACTTGTTATATTATACATATTAAATTTGCACTAGATATTTTTTTTTGAAAAAAACATCCGATTAGGCTTTTATTTATCCAAAGAGAAATTAAAATAATACATGAAAACTCAACCTAACCAATACATGTAAACAAAGACCATTAGTAGGCCCAAGAAAAAACCTATAAGACAAACCAATGCAAGTTTTACTAAAATAAACTCGTATCCATCAGTAAACCTAATTTTTTTTTTAAAACAAAATAATCTAATGCATTCATGAAGGATAATTTTGGGGTAATACAGTACTAACAGAACAACACCATTTGACAGCCATTCATTGGGAACCAAAACGTTGCCTCGATTTACCATAAAGCAGACCATAAATGAAAAATGAAACTAAAATAAAATCTAGCTTTAAAGAGAACAAAAAGACACAAAACAAAAACATTTCCTAAAAACCTAATCCCCATTCCATCCTTCTGCATTTGAAGCTGTGTCGTTCACGCCATTTCTACCGTTGAAACATTTAACCAAAATACTCCCAAATACCTGAGTTCATCAGAGTAAAAAGCCAACCTCAGACTTAGAGAAAACTCGTCTGTCCTTATTCGCCCACATCCATCGTTCTTAGATCCTTTTCAACGAACTCTTCAAACTGTTGTGGGACTTCCTCTTTCCATACCGTCGAGTGGGGGAATGCCTGCCCTAATTCTGCGATCTTATGTGCTATGACGTTTACCATCCGAGAAATGTGGAAAAAATCAACGGTAAGGAACTCAAATATTTTCTTGTTGATAGCTTCAATAATATTTCCAATCACATATATATCTTGTTTAACCTCTTTCAATTTCTTGATGGCAGATAATGAATCCCTTTCCATAATGACATTTTGAAAGCCAAAATCCGCTCCAAACAACACAGCCTAGAAGCAAGCTAAAGCCTCAGTCATAGTCGGATCATCAGATTTACCTAATGGGTAAGTGCACGACTCCATTACTAGCCCATGATTATTTCTCACAACTATGCCTACACTTGCTTTCTTCTGTTGATTTGAAAATGCTACGTCAAAATTAATCTTAACTTGATTTTCTTTGGGGGGTTTCCATATTATCTTTGTTGCACTCATCGTCGGGTTGGTAGTTGTATTAGTTTAGTTTATTTCCATCACGTAAATAGACATAAATCTAATAATCTCTTACTCCTAATTTTGCTTCCCCTCATGTAATAATTTGTTTTGGTTAAACCATACTGCCCAGAGAGAAATTGCTAAGATTGTGCATTTTTACAAATCACTATTAATGAACAGATATGCTAACCAATCTTTCCATGGCTGATCTTCGCTGATATGCGAGGTATCCACTCCCAGAAGTTGGAAAATCTCCTGGGTAAATCTGCAATCCCTAAATATATGCTCTGCTGTCTTTACTTCCTTAGAATAGAATAAGCATGTCGCATTGCAACTAAGCCTTCTGGACTGTAGATTGTATAGTGTTGGGATGTAATTATGTATAACACGCCATAGATGTATCTTGATTTTGTTTAGTATCGCTAGGCTCCAAATTCTTGCAAAGTAGTTTGTTAGGAGATTTTGGCTTGTATCACTAATTCCTCGTAGGTGCAAATTTTCTATAATTAAAAATTTGTAACCACTTTGGATTGTGTACTCGCCTGATTTGTCTCCCTTCCAAGTCAGCGTGTCTTGTTGATCTCTATTTATCAATGAAATGGTCATCACTGCTTCTTCTTGCTCATATGTAAGTAGCCTCCCAATCGCTTCCTCATCTCATTTGAATTCCTCTGTATCAATCAAATTGAAGACTGTAGTACAGTTAATATTTATATCCTGACCTCTTATTTGCTCTTTTCCAGGGGTAAGCAACCATGTGTCGTTCCAAATATTGATGGATTCACCATTTCCTATTCTCCAACCTAATCCTTTCTCAAGCAAGTTATGAGCGTTCTAAATGCTTCTCCAGGTGTACGATGGGTAAGCACCTAATCTTGCGTTAAGAAAATTACCCCTTGGATAATACTTTAAATGCAATACATAACAAACACTCAGGCTGGGAGAATAGCTTCCATCCATGTTTAGCTAACAAGGCAATATTAAAAGATTCAAGTTCCCTAAATCCCAACCCCCCTAACGCCTTTGGTTTACTTATAACTGACCAAGAAGCCTAATGAATCCCTTCATTGCTTTTTGCATTTCGCTACCAAAATCTACTTAATATCTTTTCGAACTCATGGCAAATGGTTAATGGTAATTTAAAGCATTGCATTGCATAAATAGGCATAGATTGTAATACTGCTTTAATAAATATTTCTTTAACACCAATGGAAAAATTATGCACGCTCCAACTTTTAATTCTTTGTTCAAATCTCTCATTTAATTCAAAAAAAAAAGCTCCTTTTTTTTCCTTCTTCCAATTATCGTCGATAACCCCAAATACTTTTTTGGATTATTGGCAATTTGCACCCTTAATATTCCTTCAAGTTGTTGTTGCAAGTCCTTATTCACGCTTTTACTGAAATAAATCAGTGTTTTATCAAAATTCACCAATGGACTCGATAATGCTTTGTACTCTGTTACTATTGTTTTAACCCTGTTCACCCATTCAATTGTTGTATCCCTAAACAAAATACTATCATTTGCAAAGAAAACGTGAGTGATGGATAAATCCTCTCGGCCCACCTTGACTCCACCTATTTTTCCTTCTTTTCAGGTTTTATTGAAGAGCTTTGAAAATCCTCCTGCGTAAATTATAAACAAATAAGGGCTTAATGGATCCCTTGTTTAACACCTCTCGTAGGTTTAAACTCTGATCCTCATCTCTCGTTTAAGACCATCAAATACGAAACTGATCGAACACACCGTATAACAATCTCCACCCACTTATCGCAAAAACCAAACATCCTCATCATACTTTCTAGATAGTGTCAGTCCACTCTATCATATGCTTTAGACATATCAAATTTTAGAGCAAACGACTCTCCCGCCTTCTCTTCTTTTTAAACAAATGCAAAATTTCATGCGCTATAAGTATGTTGTCTATAATTTGGTAGCCCAGAACGAATGCACATTGTGTTTCATCAATATAGAGATGAAGCACTTTGTAAAATTTATTAACAACCATATTTGAAATCACTTTATATACCACATTACATAGGCTAATAGGCCGAAATTGGCTAAGATTTAATGGGCTATAGACTTTAGGGATAAGCACTATATTAGTTTTGTTGATGTCATCCATATCCCTACCATCATTTAATACTTAAAGGCAGAAATCAACTACATCTTAACCAATTATGTGCGAAATTTTTTGACAGAAGAAACACAAAAAACCATCTACTTTTGACGTCTTAAGGGGTCTCATGTCTCTTAATGCTTCTACCACTTCATCTTCATGAAACTCTCGACTCAACTCCTCATTCAATGAGGCTATTATGCAAGGCTGAATTTCAGCGCTAAGAATATCACACTTTTGGCAAGGTTCCGATGAAAGCATGTTTTTAAAAAACACAGTCGCCAAATCCAAAAACGCTTGATCTCCTTCTAGCCACGTCCCCTTCTAATCTTTCAACCTTCAAATTGTATTTCTTTTTTTTACGTTGCAATGTAAAACTGTGAAAAAAACTTGTGTTTTGATCCCCCTTTTTAAGCTAATTAACCTTAGTGTTTTGATCCCCTTTTTTAAGCTAATTAACCTTAGCACGTTGTTCCCAATAAACTTCTTCTTTATCAGCCTCCATATTGAGGGCCATTTTGACATTCAAAATTTCACTTAGATTATCATCGTCCGATTCTTCTTCGTTTAGACTTGACAACCTCTATTGTAAATTTTCCTTCACTCTTCTTTGCATTTTTTGTCTACCGCTAGCCTATTTAATCATTCTCATATTAAGTTATTCTAATTTATTCGAAAGATTCAGTCATCACTTTGACCATTCCCGACGTACCAGATCTTCAAAATCATTATCAAGAGTCCAATCCACATTAAATCGAAAAGGCAGCTCCTCATTTGAAATAATGCCCTTCCTATGAATCGAAGTTCGTAGAAAAATTGGGCAATGGTCTGAAATGCTGTGACTCTGATGTTTGACCAAAAAGGATGGAAATTTCTCTCACCAAAGAGGGTTCACCACTACTCTATCTAATCTCTCAGGAATATTATTAGTGGGGAGCTTACCTCTTTCCCATGTAAACCACTGTTCTGAGAATCCTAAATCATTGAGCTCACAATCCTCTAATGCTTCTCTATATTCCTTCTTCTGTCTTTTTTCAAGGGTTCTTCCTCCTTTCTTTTCAAACAAAAAGAGAATTTCATTAAAATCTCTCATTACGAGCGAAGGTAGTGGGCTCTCTTCTTTTAATATTTGAGGTTGCAATTGTCTCAAGCAATTCTTGAGACATTTAACTGTTCGTGGCTACCCTAAACCACGAACATTCAAGCTAAGGACTTTCTTTAGGATCGATCGGCTCGTTCACTTACGGGTACCGATATGTCATTCAGTTGGGCTAAATCTATATTGTCAAAAAACTGAGCCCTTAATTGCTGAACTCGTTGACGTTTTTTACCTTCTACAAAACCCATTGGACTGTCCTCTAACACTTCATCCAATGTTGTAAACAACTGTTTTGTGATTTTCATTGGACATCCCTGTTCGTTGAGATTAGTTTCTTGAATGAAACGTTGAAATCTCCTTTCAACATTGCAACCCACCTATCGTCTTCTTTCATCCTGCCTTTATACTTTTTGGGCCCATAAACCATGCCTTTGTCGAGATTCCACCACTTCCATCTCAGTCTTGATGAAATCTGCAAGTGCCTTCCGATGCCATTTGCTGACATGTAACGTCTCTCTCTTTGGTTAAGCCCTTAATGATATATCCCATCCAAATTCTACTTCTCAAAACCCTAAAGAGAGTCGAATCAGGCAATAACTTCCTCCATGTCCTAGTCTCCCACACAAAAAATAGAGTAAAGAGAGGCGTTCGAATTGAAACAACACAAAAGACGATCTGTCCTTCACAATTATAACTTTTTTTCCCTTTTAAGCGAATTTCGAACATCCATCCTAACTCTAACTCTCATGATTTTCTTCAAACCCTTCATCAAAATCTTTGCATCATATTCTAGGAAGCCTCTAATAAAGTTCCTCAATGACGTGCCATACCCTCAGAGAAAAGACCTACAGGTAATTCGTGTATTTGCACCCAAAATTTTGTAAAAAACAAAGGGACTTACATTGGGTTCTCTCCTTTTTGTAGCTTATGAAAGATTATCAAATGTCGATTAAAAAACAATGGGATTCCTTTCATCATCCTCTGCAAATCCACTTCATTATAAAACCTAAAGAGGAAATGCTTGTCTTCTATCTCTATGATGGTAATCCCCTCGATCAGGCGCCATAGTTCTGATAATACATTACGAAAAGACGAAAAGTGGACTGATCCATCTGTAAGCATTCTCCCTGCCAAGCAGAAAACAAAATCATCCTCTTCATAGCTTTCTTCTACCCCATCCACCACTTCATTCTCCAAATCGTCCAATTGCAATCTAGCAAGTTTGTCTTTCATATCTTAGTACAATGGTTAACCCTCATGTTGTGTTCCAAAAGATAGATTAGAAAACTTCTTAACGCAAGAAACTTTTTGGGAAAAACCCCAACCCTGCAAATTGACAGACAGAAAAACGAAAGAAAACCTAAACCTAGGTACTTTTCCGATAAAAAATATCAGTAAATCCAATTTTAAATGAAATAAAACAAGCAAACACCACCTATTTTTTCCCTAATCAGATAACTATTCATCTGTTCTCAGAAAATGAATCATTACTACTCTTAGACTTTTCAGCATAGAGGAGGGCATTTCAAACCACTAAATACTTCCTTATTTATAATTTAACTAAATAAAAAGTAATTAGGGTCAAAGTGACCAATGAGATAAATGTTAGTAGTTAACTTTTTCATTATGCCAAAAAGTTCTAAAACAAAATAAAACTAAATATAGAGTTAAAATACTTTAAAATTAAATATTTTCAAAGGATAAATTAGTTAAAAAGAGAGAAAATATATTTTTTTAAAATTATAGAAATTAAATTGATAATGAAAACCTAAATAAATTATTTAAAAAAAACTATAGAAAAATGAGAGATACGCCACTTGTAGCAATATGGGCTTGTGTACCTTGTTATATTATACATATTAAATTTCTACTAGATACTTTTTTTAAAAAAAAAGAACATCCAATTGAGTTTTTATTTATCAAAAGTGAATTTAAAACAATACATGAAAAATCAACCTAACCAATACAAGTAAACAAAGACCCATCAGTGGGCCCAAGAAAAAACCAATAAAACAAACCAATGCAGACTCAACTAAAATAAAATCGTGTTCATCAGTAAACCCAATTTTAAATGAAATAAAACAAGTAAACATCGCCTAGTTTTTGCCTAATCAGATAATTATACGCATGTCCTTAGAAAATGAATAATTACTGCTCTTAGACTTTTCAGCATCGAAGACATTAGGGGTTTAGAAGATAGATGATAATAGGGATTTAGAAGACACCTAAAATTGTTAGAGATTGATCGGCGGCACAACAAGATGAAAACAACTAGAGAAGAGAAGGTGATGAGTCAGCGACAAAAGAAGCAATAGCGATACAAAGATTAACTGTTGAATGATCACTTGGTTTATTTTGTTTTATTTTTTTTTAAATAAAGCCTAGCCTTTCTAAAAAAATTGAAACTGGAAACAACCTAACACAGGCAAAATCAAAAGCAAACAAGAATTAGAGAAGCTCAGCCTGAGTAGCTCATTCTTCTTCACACCCAGGTTGTTGTTGGTCCCATCGATGTTCGCGAGGTTGATTTCAATGCCCTTTGTGAGGTGGAAATGGCCAAGCTGGTTTTCCATTTAGCTCGAGGGCTAAATGGGAGAAGTTCTTAGCGAAATGGAAGGGTTCAAAGGATTTCTATCTCGCAGAAGGTCCTGATGAGACAAGTGTTGTGCCCATTGGTGTTGTTGCTGAGCTTGCTAAGGGAGAGGGTGAAATGTAATATTTTTTTTATTTTTTGGAACCTTTTATTTTTTTTTCATGAAATGAGTTTGAGCTTATTTGTCAATATCATGATATTTTAATTTAAGTAAATAAGGGTCAATCTTGGGAGTTGTTTTGAGGTGAAGTCGTCCAGGTCCAAAAGATAGAAAGGGCTCAAAAATATTTATTTCATTAATGATAAAAGGAGCCCAAAGGATAAAAATATTCTTAAATATTATTTGTTGTTTGGTATACATAATAGATTTTTAGTAGGATAATTATTCTGTCCAATATAATGGAGTTAAAAACTCGACAAACAAATCTAAAGCAATGACATGAGTTTTGTTAATTATTATTTTATTATACTCTAAAAACAATTGACATCAAATCATCAATCTAGACGAATTTTTTTTACTCCAATAACAATATATAAAATAGTTATCTTTTTAATAA
The DNA here is from genome assembly GCA_039519145.1 of Kokia cookei. NCBI lineage: Eukaryota > Viridiplantae > Streptophyta > Magnoliopsida > Malvales > Malvaceae > Kokia > Kokia cookei. Next base: position 15,249,928 of record CM076899.1, on the reverse strand, counting down.
ATTCACAATTAAATTGAAGTTCGATTAATTCATCATATAATTAAGTAAAATCCTTAAATAATAATAGTATGAATGATTTTTTTTTCTTACTTAAATACATAATTTATATTTTTTGACGCATTAAAATCGAAAATTATGACAATCATGCCATATCCACTTACAATTGGTTTTTATATAAAATTCTAACCTACGGGATTTGTACAGTGGTGACCTAGGGGTAACTTGAATAAATACTATATATATATATAATTGCTTAAAATATGCTTTAAAATCCTTAATACTTTTTTTTTTGTATTTTTTAAATTTAATCCTTTTATTTTTCATGTTTTAAAATTCTGGTACAATTGTTAATTCCGTCCAATTTTTCTAATAAGTTCACTAATATAATATTTTAAAATAAAAAAATACTCAATAGTCATATATAACATTACACATTAGACCAAAATTCGTGCGTAATTTTGAGTTTTGTCCCTTTTTATTAGTAGTAACTAATTTTAAAATAAAAAATCGAGAAGGATTTTTTTTGGAAAACATTAATGTTAATATTATCATTAATGATTTTGCATCTCAAAATGCTTGTAGAAACTATTTTTTTTTATGATTTTTTGTGTTTTCGTAGTTGATGACATAGGATTAGATTGAAATTTTTTTTAATTTTGTAAGAAAAATATATTATTCGCTTAATGTCATAAAACATATTATTTGAATGAAATTCCTAGTATATGATTTTATTTTATTGTATTACATTTTATAATTTTTTAAAAGGATCTAATTTATTATTTCACTAGGCCTAAAAAATAGCCCGATTTATTGATATTTTTTAGCCCTAGCAGAAACAATAAATTGAGCCCTTTTAAAAAATTTTAAAATGTAACACAATAAAATAAAATAATAATTAATAAAAATTCTTGTCACTACTTTAGATCTGCCTGTTGAGTTTTTTACTCCATTAATATTTGACCGAATAATTAGCCTACTAAAAATCTATTATTTATACCAAACAGTATTATCCTCTTAGGTTACACGAAACGTTGAGGAGCAGGAAAAAAGAAATCTCTTTTAAAGTGGGGTTAGGTTACCAGAGCTTCAAGTCTTTCAAAGTTTCTCAGCCATTTCCAATCGAAGCAAATGTAATATTAGATCTTTATTTCTTTTTGTTCTCAATTTCTATTCTTTTTCTTCCTAAAACTATGGTTAAGATGTGAGGAGCAAAGGTAGTTTCGCCTCGTCCGCCTCGACGGCCCTAGATTCTGGTCATCGAAAAATTATACAAGTGCATAACCAAACCAGATGAGATGACACGGGCTTTGGCTATGCGGGGAATACAGCTCCCCTACTTTGCGTACGAGTTCTCTATTCCTTCAGGGAAGCATCGTTTATGCGAGGCCACGAATGATAGCTTTCTTCTCCCGCTTCATGCTCTTGAGGTCGATTTCTATTTGCCCTTACACCCTTTCTTCTGCAGTCTTCTTCACGACTAAAAACAGGCTCTGAGCTAGCTTTCTGGTTTCTCTTGGTGGTTTATTGTGGCCTACTTTCTCGATTGCTCCCAATGCGGCGAGGTGTCAATGCTCGCCGTTTTTCAGCATCTCTGTTAGTTGAAAGGTAGTGAAGCAAGGGAGTCCACAGGGTGTTATTACTTCTACCTTCATAAGGGATCGAAAAGCATCCTCTAGAACCATATAACTAGTCTTCGCCTGAATTGGGGGAAGTATATCAGGGTTTACTACAAGTTTTGGGATGGTTTCAGGTTTCCTAGCATGTGGTATGGTCCAAGTCAAGATATGCTATCATTTAAGCGTCCTCTTGATACAAAAGGAGCTATTAGACAATTTCGTAGGCTAAAAGTGGGTGGCGTGTTGATTTTGGAAACCCTCATTATAGTGCGTAATATCTTTAGATTTTGTTTAGAATATCTTAGTCCTAACAGGTGGAGGTCGACGATAATTAGGAGGTTGCTCGATCCGTCGACGGAGTGCTTGGGGAAGATACTTGGCCTCACCACTCCAATGATCAGTTGACTCGCATTTTGGTTGGGGAAGTGGAGGAGCTTGTGAATTGTTTCTACCTCTACTGCGGGATGAGACTTCGTCCATTTTCCCTGCTCTAGTTCATATAGAGAGACGAAAGGGGTCCTTGTGAAAATGTTGACTGGTTAGCTGATCCCACTAATAATAGAGTTGTTACTGGTGCAAGGAGTAATCAGTAATCTTCAAGTAGCCCCGCTGGTTCAAACAACCTTTCTTGTGATCTAAATGAGGAAATGGATATTGACGTAGTCATAGGCCTTCTTCGCGAGAAACACAAGTCCCCGCCCTTGCTGGGCCTTTGTATGCTAGTTCTGCAAGCAATGATAGTAGCGCACAACAAGAGCATCGCAACAAGAGGAGGATGGATCGTGCTACTCCTACGGTTGAAGCTTCTCAATCACCTCCTCCCGGGGCAAGCTCATTATCTACTGCCTAAGGCTGCTCGCCCATTCAAGTACTTAAGGATATTGCTCCTACTGTCCCTCCACCTGAGGATACTCCTCCTAATGTCCCTCTAGTATCTTTCTCTTGTTCCTACAGTTGAGGAGACCTCATCTCATTGTGAAAGTGCGCATGAACTCTACTCTTCCCTCTAGTTAGTGATGGCTAAGTACGCCGAGGCTCGTGTGCGCGAGTTCCACCAAAGGTTGATTGAGAAGTTTGAGAAAAAAACTCACTGAAACTACTACTCAACTAGAGAGTGCACGTGAGCTGCAACAGAAAATGAGGGAGGAAAATGAAATTATGTATAAGGAGAATAAAGGGCTTATTAAACACTATTTTACACTAGAGATGAGGTTAGAGGAGGTCGTCGTCGATTATCGCATTGAATAGGAAAAGAGGGTATAGGTAGAAACTAATCTAGTTGAGGTCCAAGCTACTTTGGAGAAGGCCACCAAATAACATGAAGCTCGCATGCAATAGCAACCTGATGCCCATGAGGCCTATAAAAGGAAGACTCTAGAGAACCTTAGTGTTTCTTTCTCGAAGCTGAAGTTGAATATCGTGGTTCATGCCCTGGTTATCTTTGGTCCCTTTGACTTTCGCAACGTGAAACTCAATTGTCTTTATGGATTGGACCTGGGCGGGCTGGGTTTTGATGTTCTTTGTCCTTCAGGACCTAGTTGGGAGTCTTTTTTCTCCTTTTGAAAGAACTCTCCAAACTTTTATTTGGGCAAAGTTCCTGCTGGACCAACTGTTGTGATCATGGTTCCTTCTGTTGCTGATGAAGGTGATACTACCCCTGTTATGAACGAAGTTGTTGCCTCTATCGTTGCAAACTTGGGCGATGATGTTGTGCCCTAATTATTTTTGTATGCAACGATTTTTATTTATAAAATGAAGATCTGTTTATCTTATTTGTCATATTTACCATACTTGCATTAAGCTAAATGTGAATATACGAACTGTTTCCAACTTGGATCAGTTTCAAAATAGTCGAGTTGCGATGTGAATCTATGAGCTATTTTAGACTTAAAAGAATTTTTCAAAAATTAGTGAGTTGAATCTGCGAATTGTCTTTAACTTAGATAACTTTCAAAATAGTCAAGCTACGATGTTAATCTGCGAGCTATTTTAGATTGTGTTAGAGGTTGCGACTTTTTGCCTGCGAACCTTAGAATTGTAGTTGAGAGCTTTGCTCTCGCTAATTGTGTTAAAAGTTGAGGCTATTCACTTGCGAACCTTAGAATAACAGTTGGGAGCTTTACTCTCGCTAGCTGTGTTGGAGCTTGTGGCTCTTCACCTGCGAACCTTAGAATAACAGTTGGGCCCTACACCCTATTATTGTTATGTGGGCCTTAAATGTACTGGTGTTAAAACCATGATGATGGATTTCGTTCTAGTCCATTTCAGAGCAATCTAGTACAATTTTTGTTTCCAACCGTACTAGCCTATTTCAATCGAAAACTAATGTACCTATGAAATTGATGAGAGAAAAAAAGGGAAAAGAATAATTGCAAAAAAAGATGAAGAAACTATGAGAAAGATAGGAGAAAGAGAAAAAAAAAAAGATGAGTAGAATAAAAAAAAATTCAAATTACAAAAATCGAGGAAAAGAAAATAATATGATATTTAAAGGAGTTAGGAAAAAAGAAAAAGCAAGATTATTTTATCCAAATAATCTAAAAAAATAGTTATTTACGTAAATGATCTTGATTTAAAAACAATCATCAAAATTATTTGAACTGAACAGTAAAATAAGGTTCGGCACCACCTCTTTTTTCTGACACAATCATTGCCTGATGATTGTGTCAGGTGTTAAAAAAAAAATTGGGTGTGGAGATTAGATGATCGACACCTTTATATTTTTTTCACTCTCGTATCATACTGATATATGTTTATACGAATATTTTTAAAAAAAAAATTAGGTGTTGAGACTTAATGTTCGACACCACTTTTTGTAAAAAAAAATAATTTTTTTGGTGGTAACATACTGAAAGCCGACATTAACTTTATCAAATTAAAAAAAAAATTGGGTTGAAGCTAATCATCTCATGGCTATGGATTGACACGGGAAATTGGTCTGTCAAGTCCCATCAGCATGTCAAGTTCCATTAACCCATTTCATGTTCTTTATTTTCTTCTTTTAATTTAAATTTATTTTTAATTTAAATATATTACTTTAAATTAAAATAGCTAATTATTTCTTCTTTCAATTAAATTTTACTTTTTAAATTGAAATATATTGCTTTAAATTGATTTATTATTTAATTATTTTTTAATTAAATTTTACTTTTTAAATTTAAATATATTGATTTAAATTGATTTATTCTCTAATTATTTTTTAATTAAATTCTATTTTTTAAATTTAAATATATTGCTTTAAATTCATTTATTCTTTAATTATTTCTTCTTTAAATTGAATTTTATTTTTTAATTTAAATATATTGCTTTAAATTTATTTATTCTTTAATTATTTATTCTTTTAATTAAATTCTATTTTTAAATTTAAATATATTACTTTAAATTGATTTATTCTTTAATTATTTCTTCTTTTAATTAAGCTTTATTTTCTTTAATTTAATTTATTGCTTTAAATTGATATGGGGAAACAAATTTCCCATAATGTTGGATGTCTCGAATTGGAAAGTTTCATCACTTACTTTTGAGATGTTATCGAACCGCAATCTCCATATACATCCTAAAGGTCAACCACATTCGACGATGATTCAAAATGACATGAATGTCAGGAAAATGGATGAACCCAAACAATGCACTGTGTGCTGAGCATCAGACCACAACCGATCAACTTGTCTGCATCGTATCTATGTTGCCAGTCAATCTTCTCATAATGTCGAATTGAAAGATGACGAGTGATTTCTTATTTCTCCATGATTCTTATAAAAACATAACAAACGTTAAAAATTCTTTTTAATTATATAAATTATGTTGCCCACATTCTTATTTTTTTATTTTTCTTTGATTCTTAATTTAAACAATCGAATTTTATTAAAATATCAATTTAAAAGAATAAATTTAAATTAAAAAAATAACAAACATGAATCAAACTCGAACAAACTTAAAATAAACAAACAAATATTAACAAGCCCTGTTCATTCAAACTCAATTCAATAATAAAAGTATCATTGTTAAATTTTTATTTTTAAATTGTCACTTTAAATATTTTATTATGGAATAAATATTAAATTTATACATGAATTTTGGTATGATGTGTAATTTTATACATAAACTTTTTTGGTGTAATTATACACATGTAACTTTGATTTTGATTTAATTATACACATTTAAAGAAATAAATACATACATTTATTTTTATATAGAATTAATATAATTTTCTTTTTATACAATATATCAACGTAAAATTGTGTTATTTCGGTAATGTTTTGTGATTCGAGAAAATTGAATCAAATCAAAATTTAATGTATAAAATTACATAAAATCAAAGTTTATGTAGAATTTTGATATTTATCTTTTTTATTATTTATAAAATTAATCTAATTTGTAAGTAAAATGTTTAATTTCTTTAAAACATTTTCATTAAAGGGATATGTTAATAAAATTTATTCAATTAAAGAATTTTTTTTGATAAAAAATAAAATATCGAATTGATTTTAATTTTTTTAAAATAAATATTTTTTTATAATAAAATGTCTTCATTTGAATTTTATTTTAAAAATAAAATCTATTGTTAATTTTTCATCCAAATTTAATATATGGTAGAAATCAATTATAATCGCTAATCATGTGGAGATTATCTCCCATTATCAGTAGAGATTTATTTTAAAGACAATGCACTAAAATAAAAGTTGAAAACAACAACAGGAAACAATACATGGGAAGCAGAAGTGTGTATACAACAATTAGCACAATCACAAATAAGGAAACTCAATTTTTCTTAAGAAGTTTAAAAAAATATGAAAAACCCTAAGAAAAATACATCATCTTTGTCAAAAATATCTATTATTTACCTTTTTTACCAAGTTTAGGGTTGCCTTCCTGCATCATGGCTACAAATTCGTTGTAATCAATCCGACCATCCTGGGAAAAGAAACCCCAACATGGAATGAGTCAAACATGGAAACCTGTTCACTAGGAATGCAAGTAGGAGAAGGATTAGAGAGATGCTTACGTTGTCTTGATCGACTTCTTGCATGATTTCGTCGAGGTGGATGTCTTGAATACCAAACTCTTGACAAGCTTTTTGAAGCTCATCCGGAGTGATGTAGCCGCTGCTGTCTCTGTCGAAATACGAGAAGGCTGCCAACAGGTTGTCTTCCCTCTCAATCTTGTTTAGATGCAATGTTGCGGTTACGAACTCTTCGTAATCAATTGTACCACTGTTATTAATGTCTGCCTGTGATTCCCAAAAACCAAAATCATTTCAAATTGGTAAGATGAGTGTGACACGGATTGTATATGAAGAAAGTCAAGAGTAACTTACAGCCTGCATTAGAGCACGGAATTCGGATTCAGCAAGATTGGCACCAAATTTTTTCAACCCTTCTTTAAGTTCATCATAGGTGATTTGGCCACTATTATCAGCGTCTATCATCTTGAACATTTCTTTCAACCCGGCAATTTCTTCTTCAGAAAGTCTTTGGGCGATGACCTGAAGAAAACAATGGAATAATGGAGATTCGAACCAATTAATTATCATTTAGAAGTGGGATTTCTGCACTGAAAAGAGTTTCCATTTCAGTATCTTTTCTGGAGGCCGTTGTCAATGAGAGAAACTTACTCTCAAGGCCATTTTCTTGAGCTTATCCATTGCAGAAAATTGTTTCATGCGGCTTAAGACAACGGAATCAAGTGGCTTGTCGGGTGCTACCCCATCAACCTGAACCCAAGGGTGGCCTGCAAGTTACCAAAAACCTCAAAATCCCATAGTGAAAACATAGAAAGATCATCAAACTTAATCCATTAATCTCGAGAATTCGGATGATTTTGATTAGTGACATATGAAATTATGGCCTGCTAATATAGATACACATGACAAGATCAGAAAGGAAGACAAACTGAGATTTTAAGTTTAAACAATCCTTACTTAGTACTTCGTGAGCCTTTATCCGCCTCTTTGTATCTCTGTCGAGCATTTTCGCCACTAAATCTTTAGCACTTTCAGAGATATTAGGCCAGGGATCAGATGAGAAGTCAAGCTCTCCATTCAAAACCTCATTAAATATTTCTTGTTCAGTTTCTATATCCAAAACAAAAGACCCCGAAATAGAACAAAGGTTCAAGAAAAAATTGCTCAAAAAAAGCGAAGAGTTCAAATGGTAATAAGAACATTACATCCGATGAATACTTACCACCCCAAAATGGAGGCACCCCACTTAAGAGAATGTAAGTGATCACCCCAGCACTCCACACGTCCGCTTCCGGACCATAATGCTTTAGTAAAACCTCAGGTGCGACATAATACGGGCTTCCGACAACATCATTTAAGATATCCCCTAAAAAGTTTAAGACCTTTGAGAAAACATAACATAGTAGGGAAGTCTAAAGTCTAAACTCTTAATTCCTATAAATGAAACAGAGGGCTAAAATTTCATACTAAAATAGAAGAGACTGATTTTGAAAATACCAGGCTTGAAGAATATGGATAATCCGAAATCAATGGCTTTAAGAGGTGAATCCTCCTCATTATTCACAAAGAGAAAATTTTCAGGCTTAAGATCCCTATGCATTACTCCCATGGAATGGCAAGCTTCTACAACAGAAACAATAATCCTTGCTATCCCAGCTGCCTTTCTTTCACTATAATGCCCTCTCTTTACTATCCGATCGAAAAGTTCACCCCCTGCACACAACTCCATCACAACATGAACCGCCATGTTATCCTCATAAGACCCTTTGATGGATATAACATTAGGGTGCCCTGTCAAGTGATGCATTATCTGAATTTCTCTCTTCACATCATCCACATCCTCAGTCGTCGTGAGCTTCCTTTTCGCGATCGACTTGCAAGCGTACTCTTTCCCAGTACCTTTCTCGATGCAAAGGAAAGTCGTCCCAAACTGTCCTTGACCTAACTTCCTCCCCAAGTTATAGTATTCCTTCAAATGACCTGTCTTGGTTTGCAAGACAGAGCCAACCTGCAACCCTGCACATGATTGCCTCTTCACATTATGAGCTTTTCGGGTTTTAGTCTCGGTTTTGGACTCTTGCTTGTTAAATCCTGCAAGTTGGGAGGGCTTGGACTTAAGTCTTTGAGGGTGAGATTTTGATTGTTGTCTTTGGGTCATTTCAGCGGCTTTTTCCTTCTCGTCTTCTTCCCTAACAATCTTCATTTCTTCCGGAGGTTGTTTATGAACCGATCCGGATTCCTCCTGTTCTTTACTTTCAGACTGACCCGGATCTTTAGCTTCACCTTCATTACCATCTTGTTTGTTATCTTCATTTTCACCTTCCTCCGTTGCGGTTGATTTGGCACAGCTATTCCCCATTTGACCTCTTAATTTCTCACACTTTCTTCTTCCTTAACCATCCAATAATATCTAAATTCACCCATTAACTATAACCCCATTTCTACTTTTTTTGAAACAAAAATAAGGCAATCTAAACCACCCTAATAACTTCACACTATCAATTCAACAAACACCAATGATTCAATGATGAATATAATGAATAAAAGACGAGAATTATCCCTCCCTATATCTTCACACAAACAATTCAACAAACATCAATGATTCAATGATGAATGTAATGAATCAAAGACAAGAATTATCCCTCTAATCTAAATCAATTTCATTAAAAAAAAGGGATCCTTTGAGGGCTTCCTCCTACTATACTAAAAAACCTCCCTACAATAATCAATGATCATTAATAAAAAGAAGAAATGCCCAATAACCTAATGTAAATAAACAATCAGAATCGAAAAATCCTGTGCCGGAACAAGTATTTGAAAATCATAAACAATGGAGAAATATGAATTTGACAAATAATTAAAAACCAAATGAAAATTAAGCAAGAGGAATGGATTTGGGTGTTTTTAATAGTAGAAGGATTATATATGAAAAATGATGTACTTGTTCAATAATTTGTATAATCAAAGAAAAGGAAAATTTTGATTTTTCTGCTAATTTTTTTTATTTTCTTTCCCCATTCAAAAGAGAAAGAAAATGGAAGGGAAGAGGAAGAAAGAATAAAGAAAAAGACAGGTTTTTCTGTTAGAAATGTTTCAAATTTTTACGGTTTAAATGGGTTTTGGTAAGGTATAGCTCACGACCAGCCTGGTTTCAGTGGTTATAACTTGATCATTGATCAACTTTGTGATTGACGGCTCAGATTAATATGATATTAAAGTCCGAGTTGATTTTATTATATGGGTTTTGTCATTTTATTTGGTACCTAAAACGAGTTCAATTTAATATTCAATAAATTGATTTCTGTTAAAAAAATTGAAGTACTTTAAAGTATTTTAATTTAAAATCTGAGTAATTAAGCATAATTAATCATGGAGACAATAGTTTTCATCAATTTTATATAAATTTAATTGGTATAATAATAAATTTAACTATCATGATTTACATATTTTATCAATTTAATCATAATTCAATAAATTTAGTCCACAATATTTTTGTAAATGTATAAATATTTAAGCTAAATTTGTTGATTTTTTTAGAATCAAAGACCAAATTAACAAAATATATAAACGTTAAAGACTAATTTTGTTAATAAACATTGAAGGCTAATTCTGTTAATATACTAATCACACATAATTGACGAAAGGCATTAACTCCATAAGTAATTGTAATTGACAGGAATTAAATTGTTTTGATTTTTTTAATAGTGATCAATTTGCTCAATTCCTAAATTGATGGCGGGAGAGGTCTTTTGGCCACTTTGATATAATTTGTAATGTCAAACATAAATTTTAATTTTGTGTTATTTTATACTATTAGAATTGTAAAATAATATCTGATATAAAATTAAAATTGTAAATCAGGATTTGTCATGTCAAATCATCAAGAAAAAATTAATAACAAAACTAGATGCGGAAGCATACATGAATTCATCAATTTCTTGAAATCTATGGATTTTGGGATTTTGATATTTCAAATTAGCACACAAGTAATCTTGAGAAGGTGACTCTCTCTTTTCTAAAAATGATATATTGGAAAAGTTACCTTGTGTGTAAATTTAAGACCATAACCTTAATATATATTTAACTCATACTTTATTTAATAATTAAAGTCCAATAAACCTAAATCAAATTAGATCACTTTTAACTTGGGCTACCCTATTATGATAGTAAATAACAATAACATGTAATTAATTATATTATATATGTGATGTTCATATTTTCCAACATATACATGAAATTTTAATTTGATTAAATTATCACAAATCACTAACAATATTATCCAATTAGCATTATTTTATGTTGATATATTGTATACATAAATAATTATATTAATTCAATGCGATTTATTTATTTAAATGTGTATAGTTGAATCAAAATCAAAATTTCATTTATACATATGAACCAAAATTCAACTTTCACTTGGGATACAATAAACTTGTACATGCCCTCTATTTATAAGGCTTCAAGTACCATAAGTTACAAAGCATTAAGGACCAACATTAAGGAATTTAAGGGTTACAAGATAATGAATTTAAGGGTTATGGACATTTATTCTTTAGGGATTAAAATAGGATAAACTGGAGGGAGTTATGGACATCCATTTATCAATGGATTTATAGTACTAGGGGTGAGTATTCGATCGAGTCGAATCGAGTCAAAAAATTTTGAGTTAGTCGAGTTGACGATCTCATTTTAGCAACCGGATTCAATTTGAAATTTTTTCGAATCGAGTAGAAAAATTTCTAGTCGAGTCGAGTCGAGTTAACAAATTATATTATTTATACTCAATGTTGTGTTTGTTACACAAAAGTTAGTATAAAAAAAATAAATATAACTTAAATTTAATAATTAATTTAAAAACAAATAACAAGTATACTTTACGTAATATTTGTAGATGGATTGTAAATAAAAATCCATTGAGGCCTGTATAAACAATCTCCTTAAGATAGATTCGCCCTCTCTTAGGTGCTAAAGAATTTTTGGATGTTTATCTCCTAGGATACAACAACAATCAGTTACCAAAAGTAGCACAACTTTTGTAACAAGCGAATGCTAACCAAGCCTCCTTTATCACCAAAAAACAAAAGAAGTATTTGAGAGAAAACAAGAACAAGTTTTTTGAGAGAGGACAAAAGTTGTTTCTTCTTCTCTTGATGTATAAAATTAAATGAAAAGTGGGCTATTTATAGTGAAATTTTCATGAAACGGTTTTATGTAATTTAAAACAAAACATTTTGATTGGAGAGTTACAAAATAATGTTTTGTAAGTTACAAAAAATTAAAACAAAAAAAAAAGCTATGTAACTGCCTTTGGAACACCAAAGGATAGTTTTGTTGAAGAGGAAAAATATTTAAATTGGCTAAAAATTTCGATAGGCCCACTAAGGCTCGATTGGTCCGAACATTTCGTGGCTCTCACATCGTGCGGGTGTGCCCCTAACCCGTTTTGGTTTGATCAGCACCCCCTTACACGTGAAGGAGAGCTTTGGTTTAGTCATTTACTAACTAACATGTTGCTTCCAACTTATAAACTCTTCCCATATACCACACTTTTAAAAATGTGGGATATGAGGTTTTAAGCATTATTTTTTCTCAACAATCATTTACATGTAGCTTACTTTGAGCTTTAATTTCTCATGCATTACTCAACCATTTTGAGCATATTATATATCGTTTTAAAGGTCTCATGGAGTAGAATATAATAATAAAATTTATTATTTAAAAACTCCAATTTTACCCATAAATAATATGCCTCAAAGTTCCCTAGTAAACATTATTTTCCAGCAATTCCCCACATGAATGAAATTGAAAGATCAACGAAATTCAATGACACGAAGTGGTGATAGAGTTTACATTAGATATTTGCATAGGATAGGTAGGCATCAACCTTTGAACCTTCACTTGTGAAAGTATATTTACTTTACTGGCTGACCAGTAAACACGATGTCCTTGAATTGCTTTGCCTTTGGTGTAAACGATGATATACCTCACTCAAATACCTCCTTGGCAAGATTTTTTATTCTCATGGGTATGTTCATTTGGCCGTGGACATCTCCTAGTTCTGAAAGAGTTCTAGAGAACTATGCCCCAGTTGTCTCTTAGAAGCAACCCCTTTTCACTCTCACATAGGTGACTTATGCAGTTCGGCTCATCGAAACTTACAATGGTCATTAAAAGCATTTGCTTAACTTTTTCCACATTTTTAATCACTATTATCATCATAGAATTGGGCTTAGAGTAATAACTTCCACAGTGACCTTACAAGGTCTATGCAAGTAGGTTGTTCCTTTGACCTTACAAGTAGTTGAGATCAATTGTCTAACGGTATTATGTCGATGATGCATATGTCTCGACTTACCATTATATATCACATTCTATGCTCTACCAATTGTAGCTTGATTATCACAATATATGCATATTTTAGGCATAGGCTTTGGCCATTCAAGATTATCTTCCAAGAAATTTCGTAGTCATTCAGCCTCTTCTCCAGATTTTTCTAGAGTTACAAACTCAAATTCCATTATGGATCTGGTTATAATCGTTTGCCTTGAGTATTTCCATGACACATCTCCTCCTCCTAATGTGAAAACATATTCACTTGTGCCTTTAATATCTTAAATATCAGATATCCAACTAACATCGAAAAATCCTTCTAACATAGTAGGATCTTTGGAATAATGCAATCCGTAGTCCCGAATATATTTGAGATATCTCAGTACCCTCACAATTGTTTTCTAGTGGTTTTCCCCTGGATTGCTTGTGAATTTGCTTAAACTGCTTACAGTGAAAGAAATATCTGATCTAGTACAGCTCTTAAGGTACATTAGACTGCCTATGACCATTGCATATTCCACTTGGTTAACACTTTCACCTTTGTTTTTGGACAAATGTTGACTTGTATCTATAAGAGTCAATATGAGACCTTCAGGTGATATCTTGGTCAACACTAACACCAGAATCATTTTTACTATATTTTACAAGAATCTTGTCCACATAGTGTGAGTAAATATGAAACCTTCAAGTGATCTATTGATTTGGATGCCCAAAATCACATCAGCTAGCTTCATATCTTTCATGTCAAATCTTGAATTTAACATGTCTTTGGTACGTTTTACCATGTCATCATTACTTCCAATAATGAGTATGTCATCGATATATAAACACAAGATTAGATATCCATTTACAGTGGTTTTGACATACACATATTTGTTACACTCATTAATTTTAAATCCATTTGTCATCATGACACTGTTAAAATTTTCATGCCACTGCTTTGGTGCTTGTTTAAGTCCATACAAAGACTTCACCAGTTTACAGACTTTCCTTTCTTGCCCTGGAGTTACATGACCCTCAGGTTGTACCATATAAATCTCCTTATCAAGATCTCTATTTAGAAAAACTATTTTAACATCCATTTGATGTACTTTTAGATTTCGCAAAGCGACAATTGAAAGTATCATCCTTATAGACATTATTCTTTATACAGGAGAAAATGTATCAAAGTAATCAAGACCTTCCTTTTGTTTGTAACCTTTTATCACCAATCTGGCCTTATACTTATTAATCATTTCATCTGCTTCCATTTTCTATTTGAAAATCCATTTAGAATTTAATGGTTTAATTCCTGAAGGAAGATCCACTAATTCCCACATATGATTTTGCATGATGGAATCAATTTCACTTTTAATAGCATCTTTCCACAAAGTGCTTTCAGAAGAGCATATAGCTTCACTATAAGTTTGAGGTTCAGCCTCTAGCATATAGGTTAAAAAACCTTATCCAAAAGACTTTTCTACCCTTTCCCTTTTACTCCTCCTTGGTTATGCCTCAATTTCAACCTTTTGTTTAACATCTTGACTATTTTTATTAATAGTCTTTGAGGTTCGTTTCAATGAACTTGAACCAATATCCCTAGTCTTACAAGGGAATATATTTTCAAAGAATGAGGCATTCTTTGATTTCAATATCATATTCTTGTGAATTTCAGGATTCTTTGATCATGTACAAGAAATCAATATGCATTGCTATGGTATGCATAGCCAATGAAAATATAATCCACCGTTTTAGGACCTATTTTCATTTGCTTTGGTAACGGAGTCATTTCTTTTGCAAGACACCTCCACACTTTCAGGTAGTTATAGGAAGGTTTTCTGCCTTTCCATATCTCATATGGTGTCTTGTCCTTTTTCTTGCGGGGCACTTTATTTAAAAGATAATTAGCTGACAGAATAGCTTCCCCCCACATGTTCTGTGATAACCCAGAGCTTACTAGCATTGCATTCATCATTTCCTTTAAGGTTCAATTTTTCCGCTCTGCTACTCCATTTGATTGAGGAGAGTATTGTGGTGTTACTTCATGAATAATACTATGTTGTGCACAAAATTCACCAAATGGTTCAACATATTCACCACCACGGTCACTTCTTACCATCTTAATTCTTTTATTAAGTTGGGTTTCAACTTCTTGCTTATAAAGAATGAATTTTTCTAGAGCTTCATCTTTGCTTTTAAGAAAATATACATAACAATATTTTGTGCTATCATCAATGAAGGTAATAAAATATTTATTCCCTCCTCTAGTTTGAACAAACATTAAGTCGCAAACATCGCTATATATTAAATCAAGTGGTTCTGTATTTCTTTCAACAGTTTGAAATGAAGACCCTGTTAATTTTGTCTCAACACAAGTTTCACATTTATGATTATAATTAATGTGAAATGAAGGAATGTGCTCTAAGTTAATTAATCTTCGTAAAATATCATAATTAACATGTCCAAGCCTATTGCATATATTAAATGACTCAAGCATATAAACAGAAGAAGAGACATTATTCTTATTCATACTTTTGGCTTTTACAGATATAGTATTGAGTTTCCACATACCATTCAATACATATCCTCTTCCCACAAACATTTCCCCTTTAGACAACACTATTTTTTGGGATTCAAATATCACCCTAAACCCATGCACACTTAGGAGTGTCCCAGAAACAAGGTTCTTACGTATGTCAGACACATACAACACATTTTGAAGCTTCAGTTCTTTGCCAGAAGTCATCCTCAAAATAACAGTTCCCTTTCCCTTAATATTAGAAGTTGAACTGTTGGCCATACAGACCTTCTCTCCTTTCTTACAAGGAACCATCTTAGCAAAGGAGTCCTTGTCACAGCAGATATGACGTGTGACACCAATATCAAGCTACCATTCTCTTGGGTTTGAGTCAACTAAGTTGACTTCAAAAATCACAGCACAAAGATCAATTTCAGACATTTTTCTCGTGTAGTAAATTTTTGAATCTATTAAACGTCAAGAATTTAGTTAGAAACTAAAAACCATAAACAGAAACACAACTTTTGTTAAACGACTGGAATTTAGTAAAACTAAAAACCCAAAACAAAAGTCTACACGGACTAATAGAAAACAAAATAATGAACAATGCACTAGGTAGGTTACTTTGAAAGAGAGGTGATGCACTAGGCACGCTTAAATACCAAATCTTTCAAAAAACCAATCCTAGACATGCACTCTCAAATTGTTTTTCAATTATTCGTACGTACCCACCTTTGATTTGTAGGGTTCTATCTTAAGATTGTTAGACAAAAGACAATATAAAAAATATATAAATATAACTTAAATTTAATAATAAATTTAAAAACAAATAACAAGTATACTTTACGTAGTATTTGTAGATGGATTGTAAATAAAAATCCGTTGAGACCTGTATAAACAGTCTCCTTAAGACAAATTCGCCCACTCCTAGGTGTTAAAGAATTTTTGGACGTCTATCTCCCAGGATACAACAATGATCAGTTGCCAAAAGCAACACAACTTTTGTAACAAGCGTATGCTAACCAAGCCTCCTTTATCACCAAAAAATAGAAGCAGTATTTGAGAGAAAACAAGGACAAGTTTTTTGAGAGAGAATAAAAGTTGTTTCTTCTTCTCTTGATGTATAAAATGAAATGAAAAGTGAGCTATTTATAGTGAAATTTTCATGAAAATGTTTCATGTAATTTAAAACACAACATTATGATTGGAAAGTTACAAAATAATGTTTTGTAAGTTACAAAAATGGTAAGTTACAAAAAATTAAAACAAAATAAAGTTATGTAATTGCCTTTGGAACACCAAAGGACAGCTTTGTTGAAGAGGAAAAATATTAAAATGGGTTAAAAATTTCAGCATACCCACTAAGGCTCAATCGGTTCAAACATTTCGCATCGCCCACGTCGTGCGAGTGCGCCCCTAACCCGTTTTGGTTTTATCAGCACCCCCTGTGTGCGAGGGAAAGCTTTGGTTTAGTCATTTACTAATCAATATGTTGCTTCTAGCTTATAAACCCTTCCCATATACCATACTTTTATCAATGTGGGATATGAGGTTTTAAGTACCATTTTTCCTTAACAATCATTTACATGTAGATTATTTGACCTTCAATTTCTCATTAATTACTCAATCATTTTAAGCATATTATATATCGTTTTAAAGGTCTCATGGAGTAGAATATAATAATAAAATTTATTATTTAAAAACTCTAATTTTACACATAAATAATATGCCTCAAAGTTCCCTAGTAAATATTATTTTTCCAACAGTGTTTACATGGACCGATTATTTAACTACTAGACGAAGTACAATATTATTTAACTACATAAACAATATAATTTACTTAATAATTACATGTAAAGAACTATTTTAGGCATGCAAAATAACTATACATAACATTGTAAGACGATTATTGTGATCATAATTCGAGTAAACTACATAAGCTAGTACACCACACGCATAATTATATTTACATAGTGCATAATTATGCCTCAAGAACTATCTTAAATTTAAGATAACAAAATGATATACAAAAAAAAAATGATATAGGGATACATGTCACTACTACACAAAATATTATATAACAAAATGATACACCAAAAGTATTATATAGATGGTGTGACGCTCCAAGAGTTGAAATTAACAAAATAGATTTAAGCTTCCTACACAACAAAATCAATCGTTTAACCAATTGTTTTGACCAAATCAAAGCAAAGCAAATGCAAGATTGAAGTTTTCATAAGCATTAACAAAACATCTATTCCAAAAAGTTAAAATCAAACTATCTTCAAGCTTCATTTTCTTCAAACACTGTAGATAGTACTAACAACTTAGTAACAAAAATTAAAATGTATTCTTAAATCATGAAAATATTTACTAGAAAAATTAAAATAAACATTCAGTTTTGTGAGTTATAGTTAAGTATGTTACCATCTTCATGTTTTGATAACTTTGACAATTCTAATAAATATAAAAAGAGAAAAATGTTAGTTAAATTGTGAGAATGTTTATAAAAATAAATAAAATAAGCAATTAACTTTTTGGATTAAAGTTAGATCCCTTACCATCATCTATATTTTGAAGTTCATCCACATACTCCTCAAAGTTGATATGATCTTTTGATATTTGAAGTCAATCTTGTGTGCAAACCAAAGCTTCAATCATAGAAGGAGATAAAGAACTTCTAAAATTATGTAGAACACGTCCACTCGTGCTAAAAGCACTTTCGGATGCAATGGTTAAGATAGGAACAGATAACACATCTCGAGCCATTTGCACAATAATTAGGAATCTTTGATTATTAACTTTCCACCATAATAACAAATCAAATGAATCTGAATTATTTTCACAATCTTCTGTCAAATATCTATCCAACTCAGATTTACTTTCCAAGCCAACACATTGCTTTTTCTTCATATATTGTTGCATTACTAAGCCTATCTTCGGTTTTAATTGATCTATTTCATTTTCACTTGAACTTGGAGCTCTAGTAGGAAAATTAGATTCAACTTCAACGTTCGTGTGATGATTTCCCTCAACAACTGTAGAATATTCATGAAACAAATAATGCAATTCTCTATTGACCATCCTTATAATGCCATCTGCAACAGTAGGAAAAAGCAAGTTGACTCCAAATGCAAGAAAATTCATTTTGTGTCATGGATCAAAGATAACTGCTAGATAATTAAGCAAGTTCATCACTTTTGAATCACCCCAGTACCTCTTGTACTTGTCATTCATTTTTGAAGCCATAAATATTATGTCTAAATTCCCACAATGTTTCCATCCATCAAGAAGATAATGTACATTTGTGACTACTTCAAAAAAAAAAGAATTAGAGGTGACATGCAATGATCCAAACACCTTGAATGTAAGTTCATGAAATGGTTCAAGCATTTTCGTAACTCTTCAAGCATTTTCCCAATCATCACATGTAGGGACTCTATATCTAGCACTAAGGTCTAGAAAAAAGTTATGATCATCATGAACATAAGCTTCAAACACACATTCATATTTTTTAGCCACATTTAACATCATATAAGTTGAATTTCATCTAGTAGGCACATCTAGAAATAATTAAGCCTTAGTACCTACCATTTCTTCTTTTGCCTGACTGTTGAATTTAGACAACCTTGATGGTGATGCTCAAATATATCTCACAGCTCCTTTAACTCGATCCACTGATATAGAAGCATCCTTAACCCTTTCTTGAACACTGAGATTAATAATGTGTGTCGTACATCTCATATGTATATATTTACCATTCACAGCACAAGCTTTTCGATGAATCAACTTCTTTCTTAAATAATCAACAACAACATTGTTAAAAGATGCATTATCAATAGTAATAGCAAATATCTTCTCAATCCCCCAATCTATAAGACATTTCTCAAGGGCTTGATCAATGCTCTCACCTCTATGAGCAGAAATTGGGCAAAATTTTATAATCCTCTTTTGTAACCTCAACTTATCATCTATCCAATGAGTTGTTAGAACCATGTAAGATATCATTTGCAATGAAATTCAAGTGTTTGTCGTCAAACAAATTCTACTTGTCTCTTTTTGAAAAGATTGCTTTAATTTATTCTTCATGGAATTAAACAAATCAAGCCAACCTTTTCTAACTGTCCAATGAGATGAAAGATTAAATCTTGAGCCTGCTATAGAAATAAAGAACTTAAAACCCTCTCTTTCCACAAATTTAAAAGACAATTCATCCTCAATAATCATATGAATCAATGCATTTCTAATATCATCTTGATTAAACACCCAAGTTGAGAAATCTACATTTTCTTGGCTAGATTTTGTAATGCAAGTTCTGCTTAAGAACAGAGGAATTACCTTGGGGTTTTCTTGAGAAAGTCTTCAAATGGTTATTTAGATTGGTGGTAGAAGCCCCGGTTTCCATTATGTAAGTGACGTCGCAATAATTGCACTTTGCCTTATTCTCCCCATCTTTTGTTGAGTATTTGCTGAAATGTTGCAAAAAAGGTGCCCTTAGTTTGATATTTCTTCGAGTATTTCCCTTCTTTGTTGTGCGGACAACTGTAGTAGGAAAAGTAGGTGTAGCTTCTTATAATGTTTTTTTTTTGCTTTCAGACTTTTGCGATGACATTGAGTCATTTATCTACAATAATAAATATAACCTTTAAGTTCATAAACATGACAAAAAGAATGAAAAGAGGAAAGTGATAGAAAAAAAAAGAAGCTGAAGGAATATATAAGGTATAGAAGAGTAAAGTAAATGTATGATATAGGATCAGCAAAGCAGAGCAATGTGAATAAAAAGAAACAAAGACACTCAAATCACATCCATGAAGACAATGTTGTATGATAGTTTAAAATACTTATCACACCCGAATCCATAAAAAATACTTACTCACACGCACAAAGCCAAAAAAAAAAACAATTACAGTCTTACCTTAAGGATTAAACATCGATGGTGGTTGTTGCCTATGGGATTGTCGTCGTGGGACCAAACAAGAAGCCAAAAATGGTAAACAGGTGTGGGAAGGAATCAAAACATTTGAGTAAACAGGCATGGGCAGGAATAAGGATGATGCGAAAGTGAAGGGGATTTGGAACGACGAGAAGCAAAAGTAAGGATGGATTAAAATTTAAAAAATATTAATTTAATATTTATCAAAACGACGTAGTTTTGATTTCTTTTATTTGGATTTTCGGATAACTCGTATTGTGTAAATCATATCCGAGTTAAATAAATTTTTTTTATTTGAGTTAACTCGAATAACTCGATCTGTTTAATTCAAAATCTAATTATTTTATCAAATTTTTCGAATCGAATCGAATTTTGCTCACCCCTATACAACACTCCCCTTTGGATGTCCATCAATGAAAATGTCTCATAAAAAACTTTATTAGGAAAAACCTTATGGGATAAAAACCTAATGAAGGAAAATAGTACATAATCTATTATCACAATTTGCCTCGTTAAAAACCTTTACTAGGAAAATGCAGTGGGACAAAACCTTGGTTAAAGGAAAAGAGCGCAGCATGTTTTTTACTCCCTCTAATGGCAATATCACATTACATCTTTGAGTCGACACATTCTAATCTTGTGTAGTAGTCTTTCAAATGGATGTGTTGCTTGCAAGATATATCAAAACTCCTATGATACTTAGATATGATACTTCAGGACTAAGAAAATCTTGATCATTCTTGTAAGGATGAAAAATTGATTTTTATTCACATCTAACAATCGTACAACCATCGGGGTACTCAATGGATTTGTTTTATCCATGTAAAATTTCATTAAGATTTTTTTCTTATAAGTTGACTGATAGACATGAATTCCATCTTTTAAATGCTCGATCTGTAGGCCAAGACAAAACTTTGTTTTTCCGATATCTTTTATCTCAAATTCTTTCTTTAAACAATTTACTATATTTTGAAGCTCTTCAAGAGTTCCAATAATATTTAGATCATCAACATAAATAATAATTATCACAAAATTTGATACAGACCTTTTTATAAAGACACATGGATAAATTGGATCATTTTTATAACCTTTTTTTAACAAATATTCACTAAGACGATTGTATCACATACGTCCAGGTTATTTTATTCCATATAAAATTTTCTTTAATCTAATCGAGCAACTTTCTCGAGAAACTCTATATCCTTCTGGGATCTTAAATCCTTTTGAGATTTTTATATAAATTTCACTATCAAGTGTATCATAGAAATAGGCTGTAATAACATCCATTAGACGCATACCAAGTTTTTCACATACTACCAGATTAATAAGATATCTAAACGTGATTGCATCCACCATAGAAAAATGTCTTTTCATAATAAATGTTGAGCCTTTACGAAAATTATTGTACTACAAGTCGTGCTTTATATCTTACAACTTCATTTTTCTCATTTTTTTTGCACAAATACTCATTTATATCTTACTAGCTTTACATCTTTATGTGTTTGGTCTAAAAGTCCAAAAACCTCAAATTTAATAAGTGAATTCAATTTTGCTTGAATTGCGTCTTTCCAATCTAACCAATCTTTTTTATTTCTATGTTCCTCAATAAATTTGAGCTTAGGATATTCATTTCTTTTGTTATTTCAATAACAACTTTATAAGTAAAAATGTTGTCAATTACTATTTTTTTTATTTATTTTGGTTCCATATTTTCTCTATTGACATAACTTATTGAGATATCCTTATTTCATCATTTTAATTTTTACTTTCAAGTACCTGAATCTCTTCTTAAGTTTTATAATTATTTATGTCATGGGTCTCTTCAGGAACCCTCGCCTCCACTATATGACTATCTTAAATGTTTTGTCCTCTTTTTTTACGATAATTTTTATCTTTGGAACCAATCAATCTTATGCTTCAGGCATGCATATTCATTTACTTTTAATAAATTGTCCCACAGAGACTTCAATTCAAATTAAAACATTAGTCACTATATAACATTTGATTACTCTAATTAGGTCAGTAAATGCATTTGGTAACTTATTTGTAAAATGAATTATTTGTTGAACTTCTGTTTCACATTGCTTTGTACGAGGATCTTAGGTAATGACAATTCATTCCAATTATTTTAATCACTCAACTTTTTATTCTCTCCCTGTAATGTTGAGAAATCTATCTTATAATAATCAACAACTCGTGTCGTAACTAAATCTCCAATTAGTAGCTAAACATTATTTAATAATATAAGGAGACCCATATTGATGTATATTTCGAACCTCTTATGAGGACTCATTTTTTGCATTTTGGTGGAGCAATTGGAACATATACGTAAATACAAATTTCTAAGATGGGAAATATTTAGCTCATACCAAAAGTTAATTGAAATGGAGAGTATTAAAACTTATTGGCTTGATGCGTACAAGAGTTGAGCACGTATATCAACATAATCACATGTCGAAATAGGAAGCTATATTCTCACAACTAATGGTTTAAATATTAATCAGAGATGTTAAATCAATAATTTCTTTAAACCATTATGCATATAATAACAAATTTTACAAAAGTTTTTCAAACTCATATACAATAATCAATAAAAGTATGAGATATAAACTCATCAACATTAGCAAGATGAATTGTTTTAATTGCATAATTTAAAACTAATAATTTAAACAAGCAATCTCGCAAATGACAAGTTGCAAGTTGATAACACATATGTTATTATTTTGTAGATGCATCTACCAAAATCATATATTATCAAAATCATCCACTTGGGGATGAATGAGTCCACATTCATTTAAGAAATGCAAGATATTAAATCTCAACTTTAGCCAGTGAGTTTCTAATAATCAATGTTCATCGAGAACAAGCAACACATGAGAATTATTTTAAATTAAAGAATCTTCTATTTTTTTAATGAATGTCCATTTGAATTCTCAATTAATTTTTACATTATATATGAACTAGGATGGTCTAATTGGTCACGATAAGTAGTAAATGTATTTGTATCAATAAACGTATTTGTTTCAGTAAACTTTTGGTTTGCTTTAACATGTTTTTCAATTGTACTAATAATGTCAATATAAATTGTAACAATTGATATTTTTATTGTCATTTCTTTTATTTTGTATCCTTATATAAGTATTATTATGACATTTACTTTTGGAAATGTCTAAATCATATGAAGTCCATAATGTCATTAACTCAATAAAAGAAATATAATTTGCAAACAATTATATGCAATATTTGCTTCAAGGAATATGTCAAAATCTTTAAACGTCCAAATTGATTTTAATAATCAAAAGTGATTATAAAATTTATTATATTTATTAAAGACATTCACTTCAAGGAATGTGCAAAAAATCATTTAGATAATAATGTAAGTATAACTTATATTTCTTACCAATAAGATCATATAGATATCATCCACTTCAAGTAATGATTAATTAGTATAAACCATGATGATTCTATTCTAAGAATGAACATTTATCAACATTTCGAATAATTTATATTCTTCTTATCTATTTGTCAATACAATAGATTTTATTGTCATAATTGTTATGTATTGCTACATTCACTTCAGGGAATGGAGCAAAATTAATGGGATAAATAATTTGTTATTTAGCCATAAAAAAGCATAAGGTAAATTCAAAATACTTTTAAAACCCTTTTCACAAGAGTTTTGCATCATCAATTAACTAGAAAGAAATAGCCAAGAAATACATGGAGTTTATTATAAACCAAATGTATGGATAAAATTGACATCTAAAATATCAAACCTGATATAATGTTAGTGTTAGCAAAAAATATATAACTCATCGCAAACATACATGAAATTTACTTCAAAATCATACATCTCATGTTGATTAAACTTTTTCCACTTACAATTGCTCATGCCATCTCACTAATCGATTGCTAAATGAATAATATAAAATGCATAAAATAGACTTAACAACTTTGCAATAGCGAATGTTGTCAACCAAGATCATTCAAGAATAAAAATTTGGTTGTAATTAAACTTGAAATTCTAAAATAGAATTAGCCCAACAATCAATTAAGACATTCCTCAAAGTTTATTCTTAAATGGACTTAAAACAATCATGTTTGATATTTTAATCATTGTTGATTAAGAGAATTTTTAAAAATATTAAGGTCTAAGAATCTATGATGTCTAGAATTAAGAAAAATTATATATATATATATATTCAAATTGAAACCATCAAATAAACAAATAAAACAACTAGTTTAATGATGATTAAGAATTGATACAAGATCACATATTATGATAAACTTTAGGCCTTGATTAAAAAAGCTGATCGATAATATTATGAATTGTGATTTACAAATCTATCAATTTATAAAATAAATTAATTTATCATCATTCACGCATAATCATCAAGCAATTATCAAATAACATATATTAAGAAAAAACATATTTTCATGAAAAAAAATCTAGGTAACATATAGGCATGTGATATGATAAGTAAATTTACCTCGATTTTTTATGTTCTACGAAAGTTTCAATAATAACTATAAATAGTCCATAAATTTTGACACAATTTATTTTTTACACAATCCTTAAAATATATAAATAGAACAAATTAAACAAAACCATCATATTTAATCAAGAATTAAAAAAAAACAATAATAATCTAACATGAAACATTAAAAAAACTCCCAGCAAATTGTTGCATCTTATGTATAAGGCTTCAAATGAAAAATCATGGTTAAAAAATCATATTTAATCATATTTTTCTTTTGAGCAAATTTATGTTGATAATGTATTATAAACTAATAGAATTATAGAATGAACAAAAGAAAAAAAATAAAAAATAAAAGGATGATTAAACTTTCACTTGGGATACAATAAGCTTGTAGATGCCTTCTATTTATAGATTTCAAGTATCATAAGTTACAAAGCATGAAGGACCAACATTAAAATACCCTATAAATGATTTATGAATTACAATACAATGAATTTAGGGGTTATGAACATTCATTTTTTTAGAGGGTTATAATAAGTAAATTTGAGGACGTCCATTTATCAATGGATTTACAATATTTTCAAAATTATTCATCCAAAACAATTTTTTTTTTGAAAAGTATACAATGTATTTTGTATTCCCACATAATCAATAAAAGGCAGAGCTTTAAGCACTTATTGTACAGCATATTACATCATTGATAAGAGAAGAAAATAAAAAACTTATGGTATACATTATATTAAATTACATTATTCACTCGGGTGATTCAATATAAGATGTTAGAAAATCCACTCTCAAGTCTTCACTTTTCTCTGGGGTTCAAAAAGAGGTGTCTTGCTAATGAAGTTATTTAGTATTAACAATCTCAGTTGAGGCATCGGACCATACATTATTTGGAATTGAAGTTGAAGTAACCTAACCTATGCTTTCTTGATACGAGTAGCTCAGTCCAATTCAAAGGTCATAATAGCGATGGACTTAGGTTTCCTCAAGGACCAATCACAAGATTCAAATCCAAGTAGCTAAAGTCAAAACTCCATTTATTCGTTCAAGACTTTATCAAGAAAAAAATTCGAGAAGAAGAGTTGAAACTTCAAGACAATTGATTTTGGAGCGAGGATGAAATAGAAGGGACTAATTTTGTTCGTGGGCATAAACTCTCAATATATGATGACAAGCCCATGTGGAAAATGTTAACAAGCTTAGGCGTTTCCCTTCAAGGACCCTAATCAACCCCATAAGCTTAAGCGTTTCATATTGGGTTCGAGTTTTAGACTTAATTTTTATCATATATGAGCCCAATATTGTATTTATCAGCTCTTATTATTTTATTATTTTTATTACTAATTTTTTATAATTATTAAGTGTTTTAAGTTATATAGGAGTTTTATGTCAACAAGAAAGTTCTGTTTAAAAACTACTTCTTGTTTAGATTAATTAGAGTTTTAGTATACTTTAGAGTTTTATTTGGATGTACATAGCTAGCTTATATAAAGGCTTCTTCATTGTTTATTAAGCAGATACTTGTTTTCATGAATAAAGTTTTTAATCATAGGAGTTTGTTTCTTGTGCAAGATTTCTTTCTTGTGATTTTTAGAAGTAGTTTTCTTCTCGATTTTCTTTAAGGAGTCATAGGAATCCATTTTTCACCCTTCAATTTGCCAGGAATTATTTCTTGGAGGGTTGATTAGAGTCATTAGTTGAATTTGTTGGGATTTATATCTCAAAGTGTTCAACCAGACGCCTATTCTTTTATCCATTATATTCATTGGTTTACTCGTTCCATCTTCCACTTTATTTTAGTCTATCTTTTCTTTATTTAGATATTATTTATATTTAGTCTTTATTTTTAAATTTTTTATTTATGTTATTTGCTTTGTTTTTTTTTTTCCTAAATATTTGGCTTCTTTCTTCAGGTCACATCCAAATCTTTCTTTTTCGAGTCGAACAACTTGAATTCGATCCTTCTTCTACTTCCTCCACTCCAATTCCGTATCAATTCTCTAGTTACTCAACTTTTTTACTTCACTTAGACCATTTTCATGGAACCCATTTACCTCGACAGTTCCATTCCTGTAGGAACTCAAAGCAACCCGGTTAGTCTCAAAAGGTTTTGATACATTTGGCAATGGTGAAACTGGTACTTCATTGTTATGGTTAGCTTCTCTTGTAAAAGAATTTGAATCTTCAACCCTATAGTACATCCACAAAACGAAATCGGTAAACCCAACGACAATGTCGATCATTTGCAAGTGTGATTTAGTTGACAAGAAAATTGGAGACCAATGGTAATGTCAAAAGGATATGAAAATATGTTAAAATATCTTAACATGGTTACCTCGTATCGTTAATGTCATGGCTATTCTGGGACTTATCCAAAGTCATCTTCAGATTTTTCAAAAACTGTTCGGAGGTGGCTTTAACATTGTCCTCGACTTTTAAATAAGTAGCACTCTATTCCAAATTGGCAATTTCTTCATTAGAGGAATTGGTTTGGGAATTAAATCCATGTTGTCGTGCTATTGAAATTACCTTATCTAGTGTTCTTAAAGCATCTTCCACCTCGGGACAAATAGAATTTTTTCTGTTACCATTTACGCCATTTGCATCAAATGTAATGTTAACGCCCTCCTTTGGTTGTAAACTCACTCTAGTTTGAACAATGGTATCAAGATATAATTCTTCAAATATATGAAAAACCTTTGAAAAAGTAAAGCATATTCGTATTTGACACTCACTTTCAAGTCCGAATAACATAAGTTATTTTATAATTTAAAAAGATAAAAAAAATTAAACTAGGTGTTCGGGGGGAAATTAAGATGTCGTATTAGAAGAATGTATGACCTTCTGATAGAGTCTGAAGCCATTTCCAACAAGCTGGGTCGAGATGAAGTTTATAAGGGATGGAGGGACAAAATCTAGCGTAATATCCATGTTTGCTATTGTCCTACAAAATTAACAATACTTTAACATTTATAAGGAAAAAATGAAGTATACTAGAGGAATATAAAAAATCCTTATGATTGGACTTTTCTAATCACATAAACACTGAACTAGACAAATCTTGTCATCCCAATATCAAGCTCTCTCCTAATCATATCTCAAAACCAAAATGAACCATTAGAAGACCAAGATTTAGCTAATGCCAACACCAAATGTTTTGAGTTGTTCAAAAAATAAACTCCTTAAGCACATGTCCTGTTCGAGTTTCTAGTCCACTATCTTTGCGATCAAAATTCCTTCAGTGCTCGTACTAACAAAGGCCTAAGCCATTTCTTGAATGATACAGAATAATCTACTTTCCTATCTTCGTATGACAACTTAAAAGTATTACAACAACTCACCTAAAGTAGCTTCTTTCATTGTTCACCTTCGGCAGAGCGAAGCCTCCAACCATGTCAATCCTTACAACATCCTTTGCTTCAGGAATTTTGTTATTAGTAAATGCATGTGTTGCTTTATCAATCCTGCTAACATCTGAGATCTACAAGCAAAAATATAAACATATTTTAGCTATATCTCCTGATATACGGGTAGAAAGTCAATTGCAAAGTCGATGAAATTATATTCAAGTATTTGAAGTCACTACGTTGTTGATGAGAATGACAATTAGATCTTCTTGAAAGTACTTGAAGAAAAAGTGTACTAGAGCCTCCCTAGCTGATAGTGGCCATGCAACCTTCATCCTTCTCCCATAAATACAAAAACAAGCAAGCATTTTACAATTTCAGACCTTAACATGGAATTAAGGAAAGAAAAGGGGAAACAAATTTAAATAAAAATGTGGTTTTAGGCTCAACCAACCTCACTAGAGATATTTGTTCACCAGTTCGGACCTTTTGTAAACAAGTAGAACTAATTACTTTGAAAGGTGGAAAATTATACTAAGGCCACCTAGGAAAAAAGTAAAAATAATACCACTGATGCAGTTGTAAACCAACTAAAAATTTGACTAAGACAAGTGCACCTATCAATTAATAGTATAGCTACGGTAAGTAAAGATATTGTTCCCACGAGGACTAAAAGTATTGGTAATTACCATCTTTTTATTATTTAACCGATAAATTGGAGTGATTGATTAAAACTAAAATTAACTAAATTAATTAACTAAAGAACACGACAAAGAACAAATAAGCAAAGCAAACGATTAACAACCAAGAAGCGAAACAATACCAGGAAAGAATCCAACTAGATTTCATTTGTTATTATCAATATGAATTAAACAATTTCTTCACTTAGAATCTTGATCCGTAAAAATCCCTAAATTATGATAATACCTCTAATCAAGCATAAAAGTAACTAACTTTGGGTTGATCAATTGAAATTTCTTTCTAATTAAAACTCCTATTGTCGCATTAACTTGATCTTTAGATCCCCTATTAGATTTGACTTTAATCCGGTAGATTTATGTCATTCTATTTCTAGGATTACATGCAACTCCACTTAATTATGCTAGATTTACTCTTAAATAAGGTCTATTCCTCCTCTTATTTAAGCACATCAAATATGAATTAATATCTCGGAAATACTAAACTAAGAATTAAGCACACACATTGAGAACAAGATTCAAGTTTTTATTGCGTAAAACAGAAATCAAAAGACAAAATTTATCATAAGGTTCATCTCCCCTAGGTATTTAGAAAATTAGTTCATAATCGCAAATAAAAACATCCAAAAGACAGTATAACCACATAAATAAAGAAACTCATAATAAACTTTAAAGAAATCAAGAGGAGATGTTAAATCTTGATGGAAATCTACTTCAAAGACTGCTTCAATGGTGTTTTTCGAGTTGTTTTCTTGAATATTTTATGATGACTCACTCCCCTCTTCTCATATTTGGTATATATCGATCTTAGAATGCCCGAAAAACCTAAAATTGTTTTTTTTTTCGTGTATTTTGAATGCAATTCACAAAATCTACATGGTCTTACACATGGTCGTGTGGCAACTCGTGTGGCTCACATGGTTGTGTCCAGCCCGTATGGCTCTTAAAATATGCTTCATTTTTCTAGTTTTCACTCCTTTCGTTCCCAAATGCTCTCTTATGTATAGAAAAATGAATTTAAAGTATTAGGAGCACAATATTCACCATTTTACATCGAATAATCATTCAAAAATGCATTTAGAATGGGATTAAAATGTGTTACTTTTAGCACTTATCAACTATGTGTGCGTCATGGTTTAGGATCAGATCCACAAGTAAAATGGATAGAAGTGTACAAGACTTGGAAACATGATAGATAATATTAGTTCAACCAAGGATATAAAGAAATAAAATGTCGAATCTACACTTAAATTGAGTGGGAAAATGGAAACAATTCTTACCATTTCTTGTAGAGAGTTGACTCCCAAGAGATACATAAACCTACAACGAAGTGTACAAAGTTGTTTTATACAATTATGGCAGGTATTGAAAAGTCTTAAATTAATACATAATCATTGTTCTCATTATTTCAGATTAAGTTCTTAAAGCTGAACTTACAGACATCCAAAGGTCCATCGACATAGCCTTCAACAAGTATTGTATGAAAGGGAGTGCCATGAGGTCCTTCACGGTACATAACATGGAACTCTTCATATCGTGCTTCAACTGTCAAAATAAGTTGATAATAGGGGTGAGTATTCGATCTAATCGAGTTGTATCGAGTCAAAAATTTTCGAGTTAGTCAAGTTGACGAATTTTATTTTAGCAATCGAACTCAATTTGATTTTTTTAGAATCGAATCGAATCGAGTCAAAAAAGTTCGAGTCAAATCGAGTCGAGTTAACGAATCCTATTATTTATACCTAATGTTACGTTTAAATGGACCAATTGTTTAACTAGTAGATAAAGTACAATATTATTTAACTACATAAACAATATAATAGTTTTGCCTTTTAACTTAATGAGTAAACATTTATTAAAATGACGCAATTTTGCCTTTTAACTTAATGATTTTGACTTTTAACTTTAGAAAATGTAAACATTTATCAAAATGATGTAGTTTTGTCTTTTCTTATTCGGATTTTTGAATAACTCGAATTGTGTAATTCATATTCGAATTAAACCCCAAAACTTAATTTTTTGTTCTAGTTAATTCGAATAACTTAATTAACTAAAATAACTTGAACTATCTAATTCAAAATTTGAATTATTTTTCGAGTTTTTTAAATCCAATCAAAATTTGCTTATCCCTAGTTGATAAGGCATTTTCAGAGCAATTTATACAAGAGTCCATTCACCATGTGATGTTTCACTGGATTTTGAAACGTGATGATCATCGATACAAGTACTTAGAGGTGTAAATGAACCGGGCTCAAACGAACAAGGGTATGTTCATGTTCGTTTATTTATTTTGAAAGTTGTTCATGTTCGGTTCGTGTTCGTTTAAATTTTCAATATCATGTTCGAACTCGGTTCTTTTATTATTTGGTGTGTTCGTGCTCATTCGTTTATCGTTCACAAACATGTTCGTTTAACGTTCATAAACATGTTCATTTAACGTTTGTGAACATGTTCATTTATATGTTCGTGAACATGTTCGTTTATGCATTCGCGAGCATGTTCGTTTATGCGTTCGCGAACATGTTCGTTTATGCGTTCGCGAACATGTTCGTTTATGTTAACTAACCAAAACAAAAAAAATTAAATAAAACAAAACCAACTAAATAAAAAACTTAGTTGCAAACAAGTAGTTAAATCGATTCAAAACAAAACATATTACAAGAGAAACAATTAAAAAGATAACACCAAAAATGCACAATAAACACAAACTAAAAAAGTTGACAGCATAAATAACGCATTCCTTTGCAATGAATCGAATGATACCACATCCTAAAAACACCAAATATGAAAATTCATGAGTTTCACTCATCAAATTCAATAAAACAACATAAAAACCAGAAAGTTATTAGATTAAGTACCTTCGAAATTCTTCAAAATTCTAACTTCAAAGTAAAGAAATCTCTTCAATTTCTACTTTGCTCTACATAAAAGATTAAAATTAGATGACCAAATTAAATAATATTTCAAATATTATATAAATAAAACAAATACTTAAAAATTACTTACTTTGGCTTTCTTTTTCAACACATAAAAGTTTCGATACCAATCAGAACCACAAAGTAACATTTGCACCGTATCAGTTCCTAAAGATGAACGGTATGCATCAATCACTCTACCACCAGTACTAAAAGCAGATTCTGAAGCCATTGTGATAATAGGAATAGACAAGATTTCACAAAGTCATTTTTGATAAAATTCGAAACTTGAGGTTATTAACCTTCCACCACTCCAAGGCGTCAAAATCACCACAATTTTCCTTACAAATGAACACTCCTTCTTCCAAGTGTATATCTAGTTCAGACTTAACATTGTCAAGAGTGTCAACACTTTTAATATATCTCTCAAACTTGGACCTCTCAGTCATAACTTTTCCTTTGCCTATTCTACTAGTGGTAGAAGCATTACTAACACCACTTTCTTGCATATCATTTTCCATCGTTGTACCAACATTAGCTGTTGCATATTCATCCACATACTCCTTATAAAGCTCATATAAATTATCATGCACAAAAGCAAATTTGTTTAGGGGCTTCCTCTTTAGAATAAATAACATGAAAACTGAAGTCAATCAATTTCATTAATCCTAGGATCTAGTATAGCAGCAATAGAAATCAACAAATTGCATTCACCCCAATATTTATAAAATTTTCTTTGTATTTTATCAGCCACTAGTCTCATCCAAAGTTCCTCACTCAAAGATTTCTCCATCAATAACTCTTTGATACTCCAAAGTTCAGGAAGAAATAAATTTGAAGTTGGATATTCAGAACCTAATATTTATAAAGGAAAATCATGTATGAAATTAAATAACATAAATGAAAATTAAAAATAATGAAATAAAACTAGATGAACGGTAAATTGTTTACCTGAGATAATGTTGGTAACTTCATTAAAAAGTGCCAAGAAAGAACAAACTTCCTCAATCCTCACCCAATCTTCATCACTTGGCAAATACTTATAACCTGCATCTCGTTGAGCATACCACGGAAATACATCTTTAAACTCTAATACACATGACAACATAGCATATGTTGCAATCCATCGTGTACAACAATCTAAAATCAACCTCTTATTTGGCAACTGAAGTTGTTTAACAATATCACTGAACTTAGTCAAATGCACAGTGGATGCTATGATATGCTTCACACTTTCTCTTACATTATCAATTATATCTTCAATTTCGGAAAGACCATCATGCACCAATAAATTCAACATGTGTGCACAACAACGGACATGAAACAATTTCCCATTCAAAGGAAGCCTTTTATGAAATGAAAGGCTATCTTTCAACATCCTTACAGATGCATCATTGTAAGAAGCATTGTCCACGAAAATCAAGCACACTTTTCCTTCAATACCCCAGTCTTGTAAGCATTTGTACAATGCGTCATATACAACAACTCCACTATGCGGAGGAGGTATATCAACAAAGTTCAAAATTCTTTTCTGCAAATTCCAATCCGAGTCCAAAAATGAGCTATCAAGACCATGTATTGAATTTTTTGACTCGACTTCCACATATCAGTTGTAATGCTAATCCTATCCACTGTCTTCAACAACCCATTTAACCTCTTATTCTCAACCTCATAACTAGTCTAACAATCAGCTTTGGCTGTAGCACGAGAAATTCTTACATAGTGAGGACTTGCAGTTTTCATCAACAAAGTGAATAACTCGTACTCAGTAAATGAAAAATGCAACTCATGAACCATTATCATGTGAGAAACAACTTCTCTGATCTTTGCTTGGTTATATTTCCAAGTCTGGATACCACTCGCATTGTTCAATCTAGGTGCTTGCGGTGGTAGAAAAAGATTGCCTTGTTTCTTTAAAGATAATTGACGTCTCACACAACCATCTAAATGTCTTTTGTATTATGTAGTTGTATCATCCTTGTTCTTGGAAAGTTTAATTTTATAGTGATTACACTGCACTTTTTCGGTCCCATCAGCAAGCTTAACTACGGTCAATTCTTGCCAAACAATTGATGTCTTCTTTCTATTTCTCCTCGTATAAGTGGCAGCATCAATATCATCCAAACTCTCAACCTCCTCAAGGGTTGGTCTTTCATGAGTAGTATCCCGAGCATTAGAAATTTCATTTCCTTCAACGACAATCATCGATGATGTAGAACCAGTACACGATAGGAATAATGACATTGTTCTGAGTTATAAGACATACCTAAAAATTAAAACTTAAATCATTAATAATAGATAACACCCAATCTAATAAATGAAAGAAATAATACACATAGATTAAACAAGTAATAGATTACCATAAATAAAAGAATATGTATGGAAGGCACTATCATAAATAGTGTAATAGCAGTAATTAATGTCATAAGTATTTGTGAGAAAGATGTGTGACATATATATATAGTTCTTTGCTGCTATATATATAATAAAGTTTGTGAGAGCAAAGTAAGATTTTATGTAATTTTTATTAATTATGTGTATTAATTAAAAGTGGAGAGTTTGATGTAATATTTTTGTTTCTTGTTTAATACTAGCATATAGCAGTTTATAGTATACTACAAATTCATGGGTTTTCTTTAATTCCTCAAGCATACTCTTTTATTCGGTATCAAATAACCCCATTGAAAACCAAAAAGAAAAGATTACTCATAAAAGAAAAAGAAAAGAAAAGAAATCTTTAAAACAATATTCTTTTATTCAGTATCAAATAATCCCATTGAAAGAAGAAAAGATTCAACCTTTGAAGCTTTATGTGACTAGAAACTCCAATAACAAAAGAATTGGAGTCCAAACCCCATAAAGATATAACTTTTGAAAATGATGAAAAACATATCTTAGATTGAGGAGAAAATAAAGCCCCTAAAACCCCCATTAGAAGATGAAGGTGGCTCTTTAGAGCCAAAGAGTTGAGAAACAAGGGAAGAAGAAGATGACCCCATTCGGCCATTCCTTTCCCTGCTTCCATTTCACTTACCAAACTAGACTTTTCTTTTCTTTCTCTTAAAAAAATCAAAAAACCCCAAAAGATAAAAACAAAAGAAAAATAAAACGAGAGAATTTAAAAATTACCTCATCTCTGAATCTCTATTCTTTCCACGAACAAAACTATAAAATCACCTGTAAAACAAATTTATCAAATTATTAAGAAGTGAACCAAAAAAAGGATGGATCTAGTTGACCAGGAAAATGGAGTTGTTTAGGGATAAAGAGTAGCTACCAGAGAAGAGAAAACCCTAGTCGCACTATGAAATTTATTATTGAAGCTTCAAAAGCTTCAAAGGTTGAATCTTCAAAGGCTGCTGAGCATGGACACATTCTCCAAAATGGCATATGTCATATGTGCGGACTAGGGTTAATGGACAAGACAAAGTTAAGCATGGGATAAAAGTGGGCCTAAAATATAGGAAAAATAAACCCATTTTGGTTGGTTTATCAAAGAAATAGGTTGATGAAAGACAACCACTTGATCCAAAAAATAGTGAATAACATCATATCTGATGAGTCTAATAAACGAGCTTATAAATGGGCTTTAAACGAGCTTATAAATGAGCTTTATACGAGCTATTAAATGAGCTAATAAACGAAGCATAAACAAGCTTGTTCGTGAACATAAACGAACCGAACACACCTCTGTTTGTGTTTGTTCGTTTATTAAACGAACATAAAAATTTTGTTCATACTTGTTTATTTAGCTTAATAAATGAACATAAACGAACGTTATACGAACAATTCACCGAACGTTCTGTTCATTTACACCCCTACAAGTACTCCTTAACATGTCTAGAAGATTCGATACTTCCCCAACCCTTTTGTCCAGTAAATCTTCACTAAAATCTGTGGGCTAAAGAAAAATTGAAAGAAAATGTGCATAGAGGGACCATGTCAATGGCAGTTTAAATGCTATTAACCTTCTTTCTCATCTTGTGCATATTGTAAAATCTGATTGTTAACTAGGGTTTTAAGCATCTCGAGATCAGTCAGTTCAACATAAGACAGTGTCTTGTCCAGCCTCTCTCTATATCGAGAGATTGCCATTTTTTTTTCCATATTTACATATGTAAATAAATAGTATTCAACTCCTCTTAAGCACTTGGAGGAGCAACTAACCCGGTGAATAAAAACCAATTCGATTTAGAACTTAAGAGTTTTACGATGTTAAATAAATGGAAATGCAACTGTAAGGGACAATGTGTAGAATTTGAGCTTGAAATTATATAAGCTCAACTTACATGAAGCTGAATGAGAATGAAACCAAAACTTTGTTCTCCAATCAAAATTGTGGGGAAAAGTAAAAACCTAGCAACCCAAAACGAAAATGCTACAGAAAATGAAAAGTAAACTTCACTTCCTCAACCTCCAATGGCTCTCTTTATCTTGATCTTGAAATGAACCAGAGTCAGCAATGAAATCGAAATTATATCTTTTTGTTATCTCTTCTTCTTGAAGTGCACAATATGTGATGTTGGGTGGATTCTAGTTTTTTTATAAAAACTAACCCACAAAAATAATTAATTACGTAAATAACTCATTTTTTGATTAAATATGAAAATAACCTAAAATCTACGATGAAAGTTGGTGGAGCCATATAATATGGCGCCACCAACGTGACACATCAGCATCTTAGATTAAAAATCAATTTTTTGATAGAGTCATGTAGAATGACACCACCTTTATAAATACCATGAAAATACTAAAATATCTGAAAAATAAAAAGACTTTAAAACAATTTTGTCTTTTTTTGGTGGCACCAAATGTCATCTTTTTTTAATGATTTATTATTTATTATTTTTTAAATTTAAATTTCTTTTTTTGGTGGTGCCATATTAAATGGCGCCAACACTTCACCAACAAATGTCAGCTTTTTTTTAATTTATTATATTTTTTAAAAATTTAAATATTTTTTTGGTAGTGCCATATTAAATAGCGCCACCACTTCCTTAAAAAATGTTACTTATTTATTTATTTATTATTTATTTTTAAAAGTTTAAATTTATTTTTTGGTGGAGCCATTTTAAATGGCGCAACCCAATTGATTTATTATTTACTATTTAATATTTAAATATATAGTTTAATTTAAATGTATATTTTATTTTTGGTGGAGCTAGTTATCCTATTATATATATATATTTATTTATTTTTTTTAAAATTTAAATATTTTTTTGGTGGTGTCATATTAAATAGCGCCACCACTTCCTTAAAAAATGTTACTTATTTTATTTATTTATTATTTATTTTTAAAAATTTTAATTTATTTTTTTGGTGGAGTCATTTTAAATGGCGCAACCCAATTGATTTATTATTTATTATTTATTATTTAAATATATAGTTTAATTTAAATGTATATTTTATTTTTGGTGGTGTAACACTCTTATACTCAGTTCACACGTATGAACCCGGTATAAAAGTATTACATACAGTATCGAAGATTTTAACACAAGTATAATAAAATTTTTCTTTCAAACAATATGTTTTAAATTTATTTTATTCAAAACTCATCATTTCTATTCATCAACTCGTAGTATTCCAAAACAATATTTATAACCATCCATTGAAGACACATAATAGTACCATTTGTACATGCCATTTTTACCAGAAGTAATGTACCTAAACTTAAGTCTTCCAATAGTGATGTGATGGATGAGAGGTCCTTTAGCTTGACTTCAACTTCTCGTAGGTTTTGTACCTATGCGTTAAAACAAACGCATTAAGCAGATGAAAGCTTAGTAAGCACTACAAAAGTAATGAATGATCATTTAAGTACTCATGCATATAAACTTCTTGCCTTACTTACATGTAACTTGTAACTTACCATAATGTCACAATTTACACTTTTATCCACTTTCTGTAGCTTAGCCCATAGTAGACTATCATAGAACCATTAGGATATACGGAACAAACAGAGAGTACCAAAGTACTAACAGAGAGCACATAAGTGCTGGGTAACAGAGAGCACACACAGTGCTAAACAAAGAGTACACAAAGTTCTAATCAGAGAGCAAACAAAGTACTAATCAGAGAGCACACAAAGTGCTAATCAGAGAGCACACACAGTTCTAAAAACAGAGAGCACGAGACGTGCTAAACAGAGAGCGCGCTAATGTTCCTTAATAGGGTGTCACTAATATCACAATGGTTCATTCGTCTACTTGGGCACAATCTCAATTAGCATCATTTCTCATAAATAATATATCTCACATAAATACATCATCAAATACTTCACATTTATATTTTCAAAGCTATTCACTTGCATCACAGTCACTAAATTATTTATATCTTGAGCTACAGAATTCAAAATTATAATCCTCTTGATGTTTCTGAAACTAGACTCAATCATATTTTTACCATAAAATTTCCAGAATTTTTACTTTAGCCAATTTGTACAGTAAATTCTTTCAATTTACCCCTTCGCTGCTGCCTGATGGTTTCGACCTTTCTTCACTAAAAATCATCTATCTTTTAGTACAGAGATCAAATGATGTTCATGTCTGTTTCTTTTGAAAATATATCATTAAGGATTCAGCCATATAAATTTCAGTCTCTAATAATTTTTCTATAATTTTTCAAAGTCAGAACAGGGGAACTCGAACCTACTCTGACCTTGTTATACAAAAACTAGTATATCTCGAAATATACAATTCATTTTCTTTCCATATGAAACTAAACTCAATAATATTTAATTACATATATAATTTGACCCTTAAATCGTTATATACAATTTTTCGTGAATTTTCGAAGTTAATCCTCTGTTCTGTCCAAATTGTTTTACTAAATCACACATTAATCCCTTCATTTTATCATTGTAAACATTCAAATTATGTACCTATATAACAATCTTTATGCTAATAATTCACATATCATTAGAGAAATTAAATTATAATTCAAAACTCTTGTAGTACTTACAACAAAAAGGCTGATTTCCTTCTTTTTTCACTTTTTGCTCTTCTCTTTTCCTTTGTCTTCAATTTGATCCTTGTCTCTCTTCTCTTTCTCTTCAATTTCACATAAACACATATAAGCTATAAGCTATAATTAAATAATTTTCATGCTAAATAATGGTAAAATACACGTATGTCATTAGAATTTAATCATTTCTTACCTTAACCCTTTAATTCAAAATTTCTCAATTTAGTCCCTATGCTCTCAAACACTTCAAAATGAATTCTATAAGAAGTTTGAGGTGTCTACTAACCCCCTTCTATACTTTTGTTTCAGAAATTTCAAAGAAAATAGGAGATTTTGGAGCTTGGAGGGCTTAAAAATGATGGAAGGACCTATTTAGAATAAAATCAAAAGTTGGATGGAAGAGAGAATGACATGAATGGTTGAACTATGAGAAGAGCTGATATTTTTTCCTTTTAATTGATTTTTAACCTTTCTCAAATTCTCTAGAAATCTCACTTAATAAAAATGGTAAAATTTCACTTTTAGTCCCTAAACCTTCCAACTTTACACCTTGGCCCAAAACTTTTCCTTCAAAAATATCTTCCACCAAATTACTCTTTTGCCCCTCTTTAATCAATCTAATTCCCATGATAACTCATAATTCAATTTAGACAAATTACTTTTTAGTCCTTCCTCATTTCTCACAATTACTAATTAATCCTTAATTTTTCTATTTTTTTTTCTTATTTTAGCTACATAGTCTAATTCTCAATTCTACTCTATTAATGTTCCAAATCCAGTTCAAGAACGCGAATGTTACAGGTGGAGCCATAAAGAATGGCTCAACCATCTTGGTTGTCTTAAACATAATAATTTCTCTCATTTCTTCTCTTCCACTTCAACAATTGAAAGAGAAGAAATGAGAGAAATTATTGTGTTTAGTAAGAGAGCTCAAAAATTTTGGTGAAGATGGATAACTCGTTTTCTGTGTACATTCTTTTTTATGATGAAATTGTAGAAGTGATGTTGGTTATGTGTTTCAAGGTCGATAGAGAGTAGGGTTGCAATTCAATAAAACTGTGAAGTTGGAAGAAATGAAAAGAAAGATAAGTACAAAAATAATTATCAGTTGTGAAAGGGCGATGTCGAGATTATTTTACAAGTTTCTAATCTCTACAGATCTATTGAAATTTTGTAAGATGCAACTGTTAGATGATGATGACTTGGGCACTATGATGGAAATATGGTGGTCGACTGGGAGTGAAAACCCCCAACCAGTTGAGTTATATGCTGAGTTAACCGACTTAAAGCCCGTTAAGAATGTTAGTCCAATAAGTCAACATAACGAGTTTGACTTTGATCTTAATGTCGAATGGACAGATCAGTCAGACTACAGAGATATCGTAAATACCCGAAAATCAAAATTATGGTGGGAGTTTGTATAACAACCCTGCCTTGGGTCCCCGTTTGGGAGTTCGTATAACAACCCTGCCTCAGGTCCCCATTTACAAATACATCTAGAGATCATAGGCATTGAAGTAGACATCGAAAAAGCGACCAATAATGGTGAAGATTCTAATCAAGACATTGAAAAATTTAGTAACCCCAATATTGATCAAATTTCGAACGATATCGATGATGAAGGCCTAGAGGAGGTTGAAGATGCTCACGCCCCTTCTCTCAGTAACCCAAGTCGTGGCGTTGTTTTATGGAATAACCCTGAGGGCAACATGTTGAGCGTAGATCCAGATGCAGCGCATGCATCCGAGTTCCCCAAGTACGCCGATATAGTCCATGCTCACATATTGTCGTCAAATTCACAGTAGGAAGAGTTGTTCATTGGGCAACGGTTCAAGAATAAGGTAGACTTTATGTTTTCCATCAAACAGTATAGCTTGAAGTAGTCGATTGATTATAAGGTCGTAAAGTTTACACCGACATTATATGTTGGGAAATGTTGGAGAGTCGACGATGGGTATGGTTGACGAGTTCGAGCTGCATTTATAAAGCGGACTCAATAGTGACAAATACGAAAATTAGAAGGATGACATACCTGCACTGTCGCACGTATGACTCAAGACCACTGGAAATTGGATGCCAAAAGTATTTGCAACTTCGTCATGCCACTAGTGAAAGATAACCCAACCATTCTTGTGTCGACATTGATTGTAGACATGCAAGCCTGTTTCCAATACAGAGTGTTGTACAGGAAAGCATGGTGGGCGAAACAAATGGCCATGCAGTAATTATACGGCTTGGGATGTGTCATATAATGAACTTCAAGGGTGGATTTCAGCAATGCTAGAGTATGTGCTAGGAACTATCATGGACTTGCAAACATTACCTTATAGAGCCTCGAATAGACAACTTAAACCAGGGAAAAGAGTTTTTCGTCGATTGTTTTGGACATTCGATCCATGTGTTAGGGCCTTCTCCCACTGCAAACCACTTGTGCAGGTTTATAGAATGTGGCTTTATGGGAAATACACACAGATACTACTAATTGTAATTGCACAAGACGATAATTGAAATGTACTACCGATTGCCTTTGTCATCGTGGAG
Organism: Kokia cookei; assembly: GCA_039519145.1. NCBI lineage: Eukaryota > Viridiplantae > Streptophyta > Magnoliopsida > Malvales > Malvaceae > Kokia > Kokia cookei. Next base: position 15,208,635 of record CM076899.1, on the reverse strand, counting down.
TCAGAGAACTCCAAATCGTGGAAATTTTTCCTTAAGAACTTGCGGAGACAAGTTGTCAAGCAAGACAAATTTGCATTATCTCCGTTAGATCCAAGGGTCTTGTTGCTATGATTCGACAATTGGAGGTTTCGGTGGAGGCCCACCTACTGCATTCGTCACATCACTGTCAACTTCCACAAGGAGTACAATAACAAAGCTTGGCGGAAAGCAATCGTGAGCATGGGTAAAAATATCGTATTTAAATTTATATCTGTGTAATATTTCAAGTCCATTTATTAAAAGCGATAGTAACATGTTTTATTTGAATACATACATAGGGTACGAGCTGGAACCACATTGATTTAGACATAAGCTGGCGAGGTTGGAGATTGAAATGGCGGGGTCTAAGCCTTCTCTCAGACAATGGTTAGGCAGTATGGAGCCATGGTTTTTAAGGCATTTAGCTTTAAGTTTCCGTTTTCATTTTTTTGATTGTTTAAACTTCCCACAAAACACTTTGTTTATTTCTGCTATTTTAATAAATTACCCAAGTCTATTTTCTAAAAAAAATGCTTCCCCTAAACCAAATTCCATGTAATAACTCAACTCAAAATTCATCAAAGAAAATAACTCAACCCAAAATTTGAGCAGATTTAACGAAAAACAAAAAAAAAAAGCTAACCTCAATAATAGCGCCGGCATCTTCGTCGGCGTCGGCTTTGACATCGTCGTCGTCATCGGCGTCACAAGAAGAAACTCCCCTCAAACTTAAGGTTAGAAACTTGGAGAAAAAAGAAAATATTTAGGGTTCCTTGAGCCAAAAAGAAAATGTTTTAGAGTTTCAAAAAATAAATAATAATGTTTTATTATAAAACATAATAATAAAAGTAAATAATGAAAAGAAAAAGTCTAACATTTTTTTTGGAAGTGGTGGTGCCATTTAATATGACAACACCAAAAAAAAGTAAAATTATTTTAAAATCCTTTTATTTTTAGATATTTTAGTATTTTCATGGTATTTATACAGGTAACGTCATTCTACATGGCTCCACCAAAAAAATTATTTTTTAACCTAAGATGTTGACGTGACACGTTAGTGGGTCATATTATAGAGCTCCACCAACTGTTACTGTAAATTTTAAATTATTTTCATTTTTAATAAAAAAATAAATTATTTACATAATTAATTAATTTTTTGTGTTAATTTTATAATAAAAAAAAGCCGTGGGTTATGCAAAGAAGAGTCCCACCCATAAAGACAGATTTCATAGTTTGAAATTTCTTAGGCCTAATTAAGATTTAGGCTCTATTTGTTTCCTTGTAAAATATTTTACGGAAAAGATTTTCAACCTTTTCTCATGTTTGTTTGGCTGAAAATGATTTCCCCCTAGAAAATCTATTACAAAACACGAGAAAAGAATGGTTTATTTTAGGAAAATGTCTTACCCTGTTTATTTCAATAAGACATTTTTCGGAAAAGAATCCTCCCCTTCCCCTTCCCCTTCCCCTTCCCTTTCCATTTCCCCCATCATTGCCACCTTGATCTACTGCTTGCCGTCAACCAGCAACGATTCTTAACACCAGTCACCGGCGTTCATCTTTGATTTTCCCCATTTTCGTCTAGTTATTTCATTTCAAATCTAGTTCCAATAGGTAACTTTTTCAGCAAGAAGAGAGCAAAAGAGCTGCCAAGCGGTGGATCTAGAGATCGAGTTCCTATCATCAAAACGACAAACGGGTAACGAACTGGGAACTCTTCACAAAAAACGTGATACCTTTGAAGAGAGGCCAAAACGTCGATCTCTTAAACCACGCTCTCAAAGCTCATACCAATGATCAACTCAAGAAATCTCTCCTTGAAAATCGAAGGTATCTTCCAAAATCCTTATATACGATTATTTTGGGTTCTTTTTAACTTTATTTTTAATTTTTAATCCATTTTCTTATCTGGGTACTTCTTTTTTTCTTACATTGAATCTTTAGGAAATTGATTGAGGCAATAGATGAGTACCAAGGGGACGATCCTCTCCAGCCTTGGCTTGAGTAACTATTCTTCTCATTACATAACTTTTATTTGAATCTTGAAATGTTGTATTGGTTGGAAATGAATTTGGGTTTTGCATTTTGAATGATTGAAATTCGAAATTGGAGTAAAAATGGAAAGCGGGTAGTGTTGACTATTGATTCAATTGTTTTAGTGTCATTGTTTCAAATTTTATATGATTAAATTGTTTCAATGGCTTATTATTTGTTTTGTACCTTTTTTGGGGGGGTTAAGTTGCATTAAATGGGTTCAAGAGGCATTCCCAGCAGGTGGAGACTTCTCAGTACTGGTATTGATCTATGAGCAATGCGTTCGTGCTTTCTGGCATTCGGATCATTGTAAAGACAATCTCTGCTCTACCTCAAAGTTTGGTTGGAATATATGGGTACTTTTCACCTTCGTTCTTTTTAATCATCTTATATATGCTACTGACATGTCAAGTGAACACATCGAAAGCATACCAATTGAAATGACAATGGTGTTTTCTCTGAGTTTAAAATGCTGAATCAGTGTTTGGGAAATGGTGTTTGCCGACTGAGCATTGTAGTATGCTGAGGTCATTTATAGTTTTCTTGATGCCAATGATATTGGGAAGACACATTCAGCTTACTAGCATATGCTTTGCACATGGAATCCAAGTCAATTTTTGGCCGACTAGGATATTACTCTATTTACTAATAACATGTTATTCACTGAAGATATATATATGTCTTAACTGCTAATAGGAAACATAAAAAACTTCTAGAGATATTCACCTTTATATTGATTGTTGTGGTGTGTGTTTTGGAGCCTATTTCATCTCAAGATTTACTCATTGTTGCATCTGTCCTAATTCAGTATGGATAGCTGCTTCTGTCCTAATCCATGATAGTTCCCTAATGGACAGTGACTTGCCATTTTTTCATCGGGAGGGACCTAACCCACCAACAATGGTGAATCTTCTAGAAATAAAGATACAGATAAAAAGAAATTAGTGGTCCTGTGATAATTTATTTAGTGCATCTTCCCTTCAATAATATCTATTTCTTTAGTTTCATATTTCATGAACGAGTATTACGAAGATAATATGAAACTCAGATAGTCTATTTTTTTTATTTTTTTTGTATGTGTGCATGATACATGAGAATGTCTAACAATTTGCTGTATAGAATGTCATAAGGGCCTTCTTCAGGTGCTTATTATTAAGGCAAAAAGTGTTATAAGTGCCCTTTGATCTATACCCATGGAATTAATTGTTGAAAACATCTCAGCATGGAAAATAGTGACAAGCTGCAGGATTCAGCACTCAAATTTGATGAATTCTATATGTATTTTCACTTACATAATTGCATGTGTGTGTAAGCATTGATGAATGAATCAGTATCCTGTTTGATTATGATGTTAAGGGTTGATGAATGAATCAGTGTCTTGAATGATTATGATGTTAAGGATATGTTCATTGACTTTGCCAATGTTCTATATGAAATCGATTGAGATTTGAGAAAGGAAAGAAAAATGGAATATATAAGCTTTGTTATCAATATCGATCATTTTTAAGCCTGTGCTATTCTTCTTGGTCATCTTTCATTCTATCTAATACATAAATGTTGCCTTCAGTTATTTAATTTGGCATGGGTCTTGAATTGATTTTCACAGTCACCAGAATATGGTATTACTCTTATTACTGCCATCATTTTATTGGTATTTAACTTAAATTTATCACTTGTATTTTTAGAGTAAATTTATCACATGCTTTTCTCATGAAATCCATGCTAGTTTACATGTTATTCACAGAATTAGAGAGAGAACAGGTTCATGATTCAGATATATGTATGCTTCAGACTTTGTATCAAACTAACTAGGTTTAGGTATTATGTTAAAGATTTCTATTTCTGGTCATTTCTGATGCTGGTCTCTCGTTTAGATTTAATGTTTTATCTGTTTAAACTCTTTTGTATTGTGATCTGTTTTTGGAGTTATCACTTGTTTTAAATTGCTTAATATTATCAGCATTGAGATTTTAGATTAACCATACAAATCCTCAACTCTCAATGCCTGACAGGTGGCTTGTGTTTTGATGTTCAATCTTCAGCAAGATGATTTCCCGGTGGACACACATGTGAGTAGCAATAGAGTGTTCCAGTTGTGTTTAAATTAATGTTTGAAACTTATTAGCTCTCAAATTTGCAGGTGTTTGAGATTGCTAGGGCCATCAGTTGGGTCCCTGCTATAGCGAACAGGAATAAGACATTCCTTTATCTTAACCGTAGGATCCCAAACGAACTTAAGTTTGATTTGAACTGTCTTCTGTATACACATGGTAAGCTTTGTCACAAATGCACGATGAAAGGAAGTAGCTAGAAAAAGTTGGCATTCGAAGATTGTTCTTGTCCCCTAAGTGTAAATGTTGTTGAGGGTGCTTTTAGTCAACTTCCAAAATGGATAAGGCACAATTCTCAGCAGTAAAATATTCCTTCCCAATAGTGCTCTACAAATTGGTGTCTACAACTTGGTTTAGTGAAGATGATATCGACTCTATCACCCAACTCTTCAAGCTTCTTTCTCCTGCAAACATTGCCATTGACTGGTTTTATAACTTATGGACTTTCACTGTTATTTCTACTTATAAAACAATGCCATTGACTAGTTCTACTTATAAGCTTAGCTTTGATGTTATAACCACTTTGCTGGGTTTTTTCTCCTTTGATTTGTTGGATTGTATACCATCAATAGCTTCTAGAGTTTTGTTTGATGCTATGTTGAAACTTCTGAAGAACATGAACAATTAGAAGTTCCTCTATTTCAATATTGTTTAACACTCAAATATGTTATTCTTGCCTTTAATTGCCTTTAAAAGTACTTGTTTCGGCTAAACGGACCACTCTGAAGAACATTAATCAATATTATTTTAATTAATAAGCATTGTTAACATTTTCACCTCAATTTATAATTATTAATATATTTAAATTGATGTATTTATTTATAAATAAATTGTTGTATTATATGTAAAAACAATGTAAAATATAAATTTAATAGATATAAAATAAACTCAATTAAACAATGAAAAAATAATAATTCTCAAATTTATATTTATTTCATGTAAAACAGTTTTCCTGAAATATTTTCAGAAAATCTGTCAAACAATAGAAAATATTTTACACAGATTCATCTAAACACCAGAAAATATTAACTTTTCCGAAAAAGTAATTCATTTTTCAGAAATCATTTTCCAAAAATCATTTTCAATCAAACAAACGGAACCTTAATTTGAAATTTCAATCAATTTAAAAGTTTTCTTTCAACTCTTTTACTTTTTATTCTTAATAAATATATCCACAATGAATTGAGTTTGAAATTAAATTTATTTTTATTAAGTAAATCAAATCAAATGATAATATAAAATATATTTATTTATTATTTATTTATCTTTCAAATATATATTGAATAATGAATTATATTTTAAGAGAGGGCAAAATTAGACCTATTCATGGGTCAGGCTATTCATCCAGGTTTGTACGCCCGTCCGAAATTTGAAAGGGTTTGGGCAAAAATATTAGGCACGAAAAATAGACTTAAGCTTGAACATTCAAGGCCCAAACCCGGGCCGACCCATTTTAAGTTTATAATACTATATAATATGTTATTTTTATATATTATATAATTTAAAACACATTAAAAAAATTATACTAAATATATAATACTACTCTAATGTAAACATTAAAAAAAATATTGAGACGGCTATATAAAAATTTTCAATAAATAAAAAATTTATAAATTATTAAATATTAAAATAATATAATATAAAAAAATTTTAAATTAAAAACTAATATGATGGGCTTAAAATGAGTTTGGGTTAGTCTTTTGCAAGTATGAACTGTTTTCGATAAAATTTTAGGCCTAGATTTCGGGTCAAATCGGGCTTGGGCAAGCATAAAGTATATTAATATCATGCTTAGGTCCGACCCGACCCGACCCATGAACACCTCTAAGCAAAACTCTAACAATAACGTAATTAGGATGATTCAAATCCAGACTACATTCAAAGCAGTAAACACACTCACCAATAAATTAACACAAAGTCATATTATTTTGTTTTTCATGTATTAAAAATATTGCAATATGTTAATTATTAATTTTTAGGAAGTTTTAATGCATCGGTATCATCATCATGTTGAAGTTATTTTTTTACTTATTTTCAATTTTTTATGTTATGTCTTTTAAGTCATCACATATTTATTTGTTGTTAAGTACTATAAATTATCCTAATATACATATGGTACTATAATTTTATTTATAAATTTTACACGATAAAATTTTATTGATTTTGTTTGGCAATTGGCTGATAGCTGATAATTAATAATTGATTGTTGATTGCAGTGGTTAGCTTGACCAACATATTCTATTAACTGTTTATTTAAAAGTGTTTGGTAAAACTTAACTGATAGTTAAAAGTTTATATGTAAAAAACGATAAATAATGACATGATACATTTTATTATTAAGTATTTATTTGCTTATAATCCTTTATTGGTGAAATTATTGAAATAAAACACTATTACCAGGAATAAAACATCCATTATGAAAATTAATTATGGAATATTTTTGAAAATTTAAAGAAAAGAATTCTTAAGTTCGTTACTTGCAAATATTAACACTATGGAAATTGATAAATATTAATAGTGTATCAATATAATTGTAAACTGTATTCTTAGTGATAATTATGTCATGTTCTTAGTATGTAAATTAGTGATAATTATGTCACACTCTGAATAACTTTATCAAGTAGCATATTTCAATTAATATAAAGTTGCATAAGAAATCATTTTACACAAGTAAATTGAAAATAAATTAAGAGTACATAAATATTTAAGGATAAATGGGCTCGATTGAAAATTTCTCGCAGCAATGTTGATTTTTGTAGATTCACAGTGAAGTTCTTTTGTAGATTCACGATATTTTTTTTTTTTTTAATTTACTTTGGACTTTGAAAGTGAAAGTGAAAATGAAAATGGGAGAATGGAGGCTGTTGATATTTTAACACTCCTATTAGGTTTGAAAGCATGGTGCAAAGAGTAATTTTTTAGCAAGTATGCTTAGATATGCCATCTCACATATCTCATTCTCAATGAACTACTGAAAAAAATTGTCCATCTCGGCGCTTTTTGTTTTGGAGATTTTAACTCAACAAACTCTTGCAAATCTCCATTCACCAAACACTACAATTAAAGGATTTGACTATTCAATCTTCTATTTGTGCCCAAATCAATTAAAAAAACCCAAAACTCTGTTTACCAAAACCCGATTATATTTATATTTTGGCACATCATATATGCATGGCGTGTTTATATTATTTCCATATTATACTATATATTATTTAATTTAGAGAAATGTCATGTTTTTTTAATATATTGGTGTAATTATATGTTAATATATGTTCATACTTTCTTAACCCTTTGGCAACGTGCATGTAGGTGCTCGAACCTAAGACTCTTAAGATGAAGAACATTCTCCTTTCCATTGGAGTCATTCGTTGAGTTCTAGAGAAATGTCATATTATATTTGAATTTATTACGTAATTTGTATAATTTGCCATATTAATTCTATTTATACAAATTATGCTCATATTTTGTTTACATTATTTCTTTTTGTGTTGGAATCTTATTAATTTAAATAAATTTTTATACTTTAATTGTTCATTTTACATAGATTTTAATAAGCTTGATATTTGTGTCATGAACATATTACTTTTCATGATACCACATGTTTTAGTTATTTTACATTTTTTATCATGTTTTAAATTATTTTCTATTCCATATAATTTGTTATAATAATTTAATTTTAATTAATTAAATTATAAGATTACATTTATTACAAATTAATATAAATATATAAATATCATATTTAAAATTTTACTTTATTTTCTTAGAACCCAACGAGTGGCTCCAGTGAAAAAAAGGATGTTGTTCATCTTAAGAGACTCGGGTTCGAGCACCTGTGTGTTCAATATGTATATGCGTTGTCAAAAGATTAAAAAAATATGAACAGATACTACTATATAATCACATCAATATATTAAAAAAATTACTTATTTTTTCAAATCGAAGTGAGGGCATATTTTAGTAACGATAAAATTCAAATCTTAAATAGATTATGGATTTTTATACCATGAAAAGATTTTCATATTCCCATAATAGATAAAGATAATCAGAAAAGAAGGGATTTAGTTGATATTTTAATAATTTAATCATCATATTTTATATTATATTTATATACATTATTCATGCAAAAATTAGTATAAATTAAATATTTTAATTATTTTTTACCTAAAAAAGTTTTAGCCGTTAAATATACATATTAATATAGATAATATATTAAATCGATACGATAGAAATATCCAATCAATTAAAAAATTACATGCATAAAAAAATATAAATATCTTAATAAATTTATTTATTTTATTGTTAAAATATTAATTTAAGTTTTATAACGATATAATTGGATTCTTTTCCGTTGAAAAATAATAAAAATAAGAGCCACTAACTCATATACATTATTTTCTTTTATTTGAAAGGAGTCAAAAGTATTTTTGAAATTATAAAAAATATTAAACCGACAATTCTTGAAATCAAAAAAATATTTTTGAAAGACACTTTTGAATGAAAAGCAAAAACAATTTGTTCTAGCTTATTTTGAAAAAGGCACTTTTAAGAGCAAAAGACAACTTTAACCATTATAAAGTATTTTATATAATATTTATATTAAGGTTTTATTTGTTTGCTAGTAAAATAATTTTCAAAAAACATTTTCCTTCTTTTCATGTGTTTGTTTGTTGGAAAATCAACTCCTCATGTAAATGATTCTCCAAAATACGAGAAAATCAGTTCTCTTTACATAATTTTTTCGGTAAGACATTTTCGAGAAAATCTCTCTTCCCCTTCCCCCTTAATTGCCACCCCGACCCAGTGCTTGTCGTCGGTATCTTCCCTCTTTTCGCCTCTTCCTGAAGACGATGGTCTTAACTCAAGAAAACTTTTCAAGGTTTTCCTTTTTCCTTTTATTTTTTTTCCCTTTTGTTTCTTGAGGATCTGGAATCATTGTTTTGATGTTGTTGTTGTTGGAAAATTGTTTAGGGTTTGGAACAGATGAGGATGCGATAATTGAGATATTGGGACACAAGGATGCAAATCAAAGGAAGAAGATTAGAGAAACTTATCACCAGCTTTACAATGAAACTCTCATTGATGCTCTTAAGTCTGAACTTTCTGATGATTTTGGAGTATGTTCTCTTCTGTTCTTTCTGCCCCCCCCTTTTTAATTTTTTTAAAAAATCTTCTTGACCGATTCCTTACTTTGAATTATAACATTGTTGTTTAGTTTATTTAATTAAGATCAATGAGAAATTCCTATCGAAGTTTCAATGATTGTTTGTTGAAATATTTGTAGCAAACCCTTAGAATTCAGAAGCTTGTAATCATATGTTAATCGGAGACTCGAGTGTTAGTGCCAGATACAAATATGTACTCCCATGGGTATTTGTTGAACTTTCATTTAAACATTTCATTTGGGTGATTTATAAAAAAATACGATATGAGATAAGTCTTGGTTTTAGTTCTGTAGTTGGTCTTATAACTTGTTGAACTCTTCCCATGGTTTTAAGCTAGGCAACTTGGATTTAGAAACGAGTGTCGGATATGGGATGTGTAATTTTAAGTATTTAAAAAGGGTCCATGGAATGTTATAGCCTCATATGCATGCTCATATATGTGTCCGGTACGGGGTTAGAGCACAATAGATTTTAATGAAGCATTTCACTTCTGAAAACTAATGCTCAATCCATGTGATCCCTATGGTCCATATTTTGAAAAAAAAAATTTGTGATGTTCAATAGAAAGCAGTCATTCTTTGGACCTATGATCCATCTGAGAGAGATGTTAGACTGGCAAATAAAGCATTGAAGTCGAAGAAGAAGGGTATCAAGCATCTCAAGATCATTGTTGAGATGTTGTGTGCGTCGTCTCCTCAGCATCTTGTGGCAGTAAGGCAAGGTTTTTGCACTCTCTTCAACCATTTGGTCAAAGAAGACATCATAGCTTCAGTACCTCCATCTCTTAGAAAGGTAAATCAAAACCAGTGCATACTTAACTGATCTCACCTTCATGTATATTAGGTTTTGGGAGATTGCATTCTATGTGTAAGCATTATGTTGTCATCTTTAGATAGGAAAGCTGTATGAATATGCTTCAAAAAATCCTTTACGCATCTCAAAGGTACAATATATTTGCAAGCCTCAGGATAATGCTTTGGATGTAATTGATGATATTTGAAGTGTGCATGCATTTGTTGTTAACATAAGAGATTATTAAAATTATAATGCTTGTTAAGACTTGGAAATGACAAAGGCCTACTCTTTGTGCTTTTTTTTCTTAAAATGAAAATTTAGAAGTATTCTCTGAGAACATAAAGTTCAGATAAAGTACAATGAGTTTTTGTAGAACTCTGTGTAATAAATTTAGATTATTAAAATTATAATGCTTTGAAAATAATTGTTTCAGGCTTTAAATCGCAAGTGCCATGCCTTCTTACGAGGTAACTTGGTTCATACTTATGCATGTATATGTAGTTTACATATTAGAGGATTTGCCTTCCTCCCTTAGCTGTAATTAAATGACTTGATAAATGACCAATTATATAGCATATAATCCTCTGTACTTTTGAGGATTGTGAAAGTTTTCCTCCATGAACTTCATTTTTAGTTCCTGATATTGATGATGATGGAGTTGTTGGGTAAGTATTTGCAGATTATTAACTCAGATTCTGTGGTTTGATTTCTTGTTTGCAAATTCTCATTTCCTAATGTTTTCTTTTTGCAGAGTTGCTGAGTTTGTTCTATTCAAACTAAAAGAAATGGGGAAGATTTGCCAACAAGATATCTCAGTTATCATGGAGGAATTCGAGAGTCTATATGTCGACCAGTCCGGAACCTTGTTTGTATCTGATATATCTGAAGCTAAATCTGTTAAAACTAGGATGCCATAGAAACTTTACATATAATGAAATGTTAGTATTAGCTAGCAATAACCACGACCAAATCAAGTCCATTATTAGGAACAACCTGTAATACCAACTTTTAATAATTTATAGATCACTGTTTTGAGTTATTGAAGTTTGGTTGTTACGTAAATCAAAAGCTTGCTATTTAAACAAGAGATTCTCAAGCTTATAAGGCAAGCTTGCTATTTAGGGAAACTGTCATGAATTGGTGATGATTCTCAAGCTTATTAAATATTTTCAGAAAATCTGTCAAACAATAGAAAATATTTTACATAGATTCATCCAAACACTAAAAGATATTAACTTTCTAAAAAAGTAAGTCATTTTCCAGAAATTATTTTTCGAAAATCATTTTCAATCAAACAAACGGAACCTAAGTATGTAATCACTTTCCTAAATTTATTTTAAATATATAATATTATATATTTAAATCTTTATTAGTTATATTTTAATATTTAAAATATAATTTATATATTTGAATTAAATTTTATAAATAATTAATATTAATTGCTTAAAAATATTTAAAATTTATATTTTACATATTAAAATATTAACAACAAATTATAATAAATTATTTTTTATATTCTTACTAAAATATTATATATTAATTAGTTTAATATAACATTTGGTACTTGAACTTAATACTTTTGCTTAATTTCGTACCTAAACTTTTTTTTTACCTAATTTGGTACCTAAACTTGACACTTTTTCCTAATTTTGTAATTAAACTTTTTTTTACCCAATTTGATACCTGAACTTAATATTTTCCCCTAATTTGATATTTAAGCTTTTTTTTATATTCAATTTTGTACCTAAATTTATTAAATATTATAAAAATTATGCAAAACAACAACAACGTTATTTTTTTTGTTATGATATAAAAATATTATCAATTTTAGAAAAAAATCATGTTAAAAATAAGTATTGAATTATACTTAACGAATTAATATTAAAAAGAGATTAAGTGCTAAATTAAAAAAAAATGTCAAATTTGAGTACCAAATTAAAAAAAAAAATTTACATACCAAATTAGAAAAAAGTGTCAAAGTTAATGTACTAAATATTATATTAAGCCTATTAATTAATTTAAATATTATTTAAATGCATATTTATTCTTAGTAATAGCATATCTAAAATAAAAATTTTATTTCTCAAATATATTTTCTCAGACAAAAATAATGCTAAATTAACCCTGCATTACTCACTATAAACAAACTTGAAAAATAAATACAAAACAAAAAATAGAGAAATACATTAAGTGAATGAGAAACTTGAGGTACCAAGCATGGATGAAAGATGATCTGTTACCACATCCACGTGACTGACTTCTCAAAGGGCATCGATGGTTCTATATCTGATAATCTCAACTCCAAGGTAGTCGAGACTGCCATGAACAGCAACATGAGGCTTCCCAACCTTCACCCGAACTGCAGATATTTGAGAGTGATTTGTGAAGGTTTTTGATGCAATCATTTGAGCCACTGATTCCAGAAGATCATGGCTTTGCCCTTCCACAACTTCCTTCACTATACTATTACATCAAGTTCCCAAAAATTCTAATTAAAACCAAAACATAAGCTATAAATGATTCAATGCAATCTCTTTTCGGTTACTCACCGGTAAATATCCGTGTAACTAATGGTGTCCGATAAGTTGTCAGATTTCCCAGCTTTCCGAAGATCCATCCAAGCATCTACATCCACCAAGAACTTTTGACCCAGTTTTTTCTCTTCAGGTTTTACCCCATGGAAACCATGAAATTTCAAACCCCTCAATATGAGTTTGTCCCCGGTTGGTATTCCATTTCCAGTACCTTCCATCGATCCGACACTGGACACGGATCAGATCCGTCGAAACCGAAAGGAAAAAGAAAGGAGGAGGATACACGGCGGGGGCAACGGCGTCGTCGAGCTCCGATAAAGTAGTTGCTGGAGGAAAAGAAAAGAAAAATTGATGGGGAAATCCCCCAACGGTAGTCGGCAGTAACAGAGAAGATGTACTCGTGACTTCACTTATAGTTCCTAGGGTTGTTTTTTTAAATGCAGATCCGGCCAATTTATTTGACAAAATAACAATGGGCCAATTGCCGAAAGGAATGAACAGGGTTAAAAGAAAACCCAACAAAGCTGAAAATATTACTTTAGTTTTTATATTCACAGAGATTAGTTGAACAAAGAAGGATTAGGTTACATTCACGTGAATTCCTTCGGCCGTCAAAAAAATAAATTTTTTTAAAATATAAATGCACTTTACATAAATTAAAAATACTAATAAATTTAGTTTACAAACTTTCAAATTTACTAAAATGAATATAATTGTGTTATACATGAATAATTATCAATCCGAAATCAAAATAAAATTCAGGTTATTTATCCGCGACTCAGATAAATCCTACTAGATGAAAGACTGCGTGAAGGTAACGAGTAGAGCTCGTAACGTCTGCTCGCACATGGTAGAAGGAGCTCACAAGGGTCTCAGCTTATAGGCATCCAAGAAGCTCGTAGGCCTGGCGAAAGACCCAAGATGGAACGCGTGTTCAACAGGCTTGAAACCTGCTCAGAATGTCAATCCCAAGACAGAGAAGATCGCGTGCATAGCAAGTAATCCAGAGTAAAACACGTGTCCAACAGACCTAAAGCCTGCTCAGAATGTTGGTCTTAAGAACAGTGAGGTTAAAACAAAATAGTAGACTCAGGTCGTGAACTATAATAATATTTATAAATACTCGAATTCTCTCATGAATAATACACGAGACAAAATTACTCAAGAAATTGTATCATATATTTTTTTTACCTCCTTATAATTTATTACATTAAAAAACTAGTGAGATAATTGATAAAAAAAATTATAGAAATGTTACCAACTAATGAATTAATATCGTTGTGGAAGCATGTGAGTTGATAAAAAAAGCTTAATCTGGTGGTAATAAATAGTTTCATTGCTGGTATTATATTGCGAAAACAGGATCATACACAAAAGCGAAAGCAATTATTTATCAATTATTACAATGTTGTTGGTAATAAAAAAGGAAAGTTGTTTATACTACAAAGCAAGCCATCTTAAACATAGACGAAATCAGAAAATATTTAGAGGAGCGAAAATTAAATTATAATTTTTAATAGTCTATATTTTTATAATTTTTAAAAAAATCATTTTTAAGAGGGGTCAAAGTGTAATTTTATCTTTACTAATTTAAACTTTTAAAATTTTAAATGACTTAAATGAACAATTTTTCATTTTAAGAAGAATCAGGGGCCCTACCTGTCCTTTAATTACACCACTAATCTTAAATGTGTTTTTTATTTATCAAAATAATATTTCAATGTCATTATTTATCAAAATGATATATTATAAATAGTGTTGAGGGATGAGGGGTTTGAAGATCCCTCTACCACCATTGTTTTTATTGTCAATCATAACCCTATCATTAGCCCATGATTTGATTGGGAAAAAAAAACTTATTTTAATGGTGGAGGAAGTAAAAAATGCGACACCTGTATGTAAATTATACCAATTCAATTATGGGCTTTGGAATATTAACATTCGAAGGCCCCTTCATCCCTCAATACTATTCATAATATATCATTTTGATAAATAATGATATTAGAATATCATTTTGGTATTTAAATATATTTTTAAATTATCTAAGTAAAAAAACCAAAAACTCTTTTTGGAATTGTTTTGAAAATAAAGTCAAATTTTAAAAATTATTTTTTAATTATTATTAAATGTGATCATTAATTTAGTATAAATATTTTTTATATTTATTTTCTTATATAATTTCAAATTAGTTTGTATTCTTATATGACGCACTTGTCAATTATGTATATTAAATTTATAATATTAATTTTTGTTTAAAATTTTAATGAATTTTTTCAAAAACTTCTTTCCCCCTTTGGGATAGAAATCGTATGCTCTATCCTTCAATTTGTCTCTTGAATCTATCTTTAATGTTCTGAAAAGAATGTTTTTTCCTTCTAACCATCACATTTGGTAATCTAAGGTATCGTTAAAGATTATTAGATCTTCGTACTCCTAATATTCCGGAAACACATTGTTTTTCACTCTCGACAGTGTTCGAGCTAAATAAGATGGATGGTTTTTCGTAATTGACATATTGACTTGAGCACCTCTTGTATTCGCCCAACAAAGATCTTGAGTGTATATGTGCCCCCTACCACTTATCTCCCCAAATAGAATGCAATTATCGGCAAAAAGTAAATGGGAGATCTGAAGCCCTCTGAAGCTTACCTTTGCCCATTGAACCGATCCATCTCTCATCCCCATTTTCATTAAGGCCGATAAGCCTTCACTACATATTAAAAAGAGCAACAGACTTAAAGGATCCCCTTGTCGAATCCCCTTAGTAGGCTTGAAACGATGCCTACCCTTCCCATTGAGTATAATGGAATATGAAACCGAGGAGACACACTTCATTATTATAGCAACCCATCACCAATCAAAACCCATTTTGATAATCATATTGTTCAAAAACTGCCACTCCACCTTATCGTAAGCCTTATTCATATCAAGTTTAACGGCCATGAAACCTTTTTTCCCTACTCTCTTTTGGTGAAAGGAGTGTATGATCTCATAGGCAAGAAGTATATTATCGGAAATCATCCTCCCTGGAACAAAAGCACTCTGTGCTACATCAGTAAATTTACTTAGAACTGACTTAAACCGATTGAATAACATTTTAGCAATCATTTTATACAAAACATTGCATAGACTGATCGATCTAAAGTTGCCTAAATTTGATGGATGGGGAACTTTCGAGATTAATATGATATTACTTTGATTCAAATAGTCGAAATTTGTACCTTTGTTAAGTATACTCAAACAATACCTCGTTACGTCTTTGCTACGATTAGCCAACATTGCTGGAAAAACATCACCGAAAAACCATCTTCTCTCGAAGCTTTAGTTGGACCCATGTCTTTTAATGCTGACTAGACTTCCTCCTCTGTAAAAGGCCTCCAATAACTTCGAATTATCCTCATATGAGATAACCTTATCTACACCCAATAAAATGTGAGATGCATCCCCAACCCTATTCGATTTAAACAGATGTTGAAAATATCTTCAAGCAAGGTCCTCCATTGGGGAATCATTCAATGTGAGACTTTTATCCTCTTCCTGCAAATTTCGAATGCCATTAGAATGCCTTCGTTGGGACGTAAATTTGTGAAAAAAACTCATATTTCTATCACTCACTTTTAACTAATTTGCACAAGCTCTTTGCTCTTAATAAACCTCCTCCTTCTCAATTTCCCAATTTAATATAACTTTGGTATCAATAAGTTCTGCCAAATTTTCTTTCTCTCTCTCACCAAGATGCAATTCCTCCAATTTCGCCATCAACCTCTCCTTAGTGCCTTTTTTACTACGTCGGATTCCTCCTGCCCATAAAATCAAACCTTTTTTAAGATTCTTCAATTTTTCCAACACACACCCAAAATCAATTGTCCACAATCTCTCCACTTCACCAAAGAAAGAATCCTCCAATACCAATCATGTCTTAAATAGAAATTTGAAACTTCGATACCCCCTTCTATGCTGCTCATTATGGATCAAAAGTGGACAATGGTCGGAGAAAGAATAAGGAAGATGCTGAATTCCTACAAAAGGCAAACACAACAACCACTCGAAATTAGCGACTCTTCTGTCCAATCTTTCTCCAATATTTGTTGTAACCCCTTTACTCGGCCTAGGAGATATGACCGGATTCAAAAGGTTATTTATGCAATTATACTCTCATGCAATTCGATAATCCACAATCAATCTCGTACATTCATATATATATAGTCTATAATTTATATAAAATAATTAAACTTCCAAAATAAATATCTAAATCCCCAAAATTAAAATCAACTTACAACCCCAATAAAATAATAATCAACAAAGTACGGTGAAAACCCATAATAAAATAATAAAAATAAAATAAGTCTATAAATATGCCTTTCGGGTATCAAGTCACCTATGTCTCGGGTATCTGTAAAAGAAACTATAGAGAAATGAGCTAAAAAGCCCAACGTGTCTCTAAAGTATATACAACTTAGTATATAATATCACAACAATTCATAACGCAAAAAGTAACCACAAATCATGTTACAATCACATGCACAATGCAATGCACCCATACTCCAACACACCAACACAGTGAAAAGGTTTCCCAGAACCTTTACCCAACCAATCGTCACCAATCGCAGTATGGTTTTAATATCAACCGTTTAAAAGGGTAATTACCACGTCTTCCACCGTAGAATCCCAACCCATGAACACACAGTGATATAATCACATAAATATCTCAATTGTAGGACTCAGTATCAATCTCATGGCATTTCTCATAAACCACAATACACAGTAGTACAATCATAATAATTTTAATCAGCCACATGTCCTGTATAAATGCATGACCATATCAACATGATTTACACGGCTCAACCTCAATCATACCATCTTCACATCACAATATAGTCATCACAATAACAATATACCTCAACAAAATCATATAATCACATATGACATAACATCTCATACAATAAGGTATGTTATAGTTAGAAACACACCTTTAGGAAGCAAAAACTCTAATGACAAGGAGGATGTTTACCACGTACTGGTCGAGTACCCGGTCTAACAGGATTAGAACTTACAACACAAACTAAATATTAATACTATTCCTAAGTCACAAATTAAACATAAAACTAACTAATATAACTCACGTGGAACTCTCAAAACTGGTGCGAGAGTAGGTTGCACCAATGGAAGAGGAGGTAAATCGTCAGCCTTGAAGTCGTGATCACCTAAACACAAATACCTCATATTAGATTTTCCTAAATTAAATCTCTGAAATCCTCTAAGTACAAAATTAAAGATAAAATAATCAAGACGATGCTTTCGAGTTTGAATTTGACAAAATGAACAGCGAAAACAGACTCAGGGCTTTGAAAAATGGTAGGGTAGGGTTTCTCGAAAAAAGTCAACGATCAACCCAAAAAGTCAACGGTCAATGGGTCGTGTTCGGTCAACGGGTTCAGGTCGGGTTTGGTCAAAGAGCGGGTTAAAATGAATTGGGTTTAAGGTTTGGGTAATTTTGATTTAGGGTTTAGGTATTGGGTTTTCATGGTTTTGGGTTTGCACACACACTTGGGTAATTGACTTGGTTTTAGTTTAGGTTTGGTTTGGGTTTGTTGGGTAATAAGGATTGGGTTAAAAACTATTGGAAATTGGATTGCTAAGGTTGGCCCAATTCTTAAACTTTTAGTAACATAATGGATTAGGGTTTCATAACTCTTTGACGATGTCGATCGGAGGCTTGACGGACGGTGGCACACAAGCTCGCCGAAAAGACACAGAACGAGAAAAAAATGATCCCTTTCAAATACCCACATAAAAAATGACGGCAAGGAGCAAAGCTCGAGGGCGATGAGTGGCGAAAAAGAAGTGAAACAAATCGGTTTTAATATCGATTCTCACGAATAGCAACGGCAAAGGAAAATGAGAGGGAAGAGTTAGGTTCGCAAGGTGACGAGGAGTATTTCGGCGACGGTGGTGTGGTGTACAGATGATCGTCGATGGGTCGTCGGAGCTTGAATGGAAAAAGGGAGAAGGGAGAGATGAGAAAGTTCTTGTTTAGAGAGAAAAAGAAAAAAATAAAAGTTGGAGACTAAAAGGTTTAAAAAATTAGAAAAAGGGGTTTAAATACTTATAAAAATGGGTCATTAACACGAAGAGGCTCAAAGAATATTAAGGTTTTCGAAATAACCCCAAATTTATCCCGTTTTACATATAAGTCCTAAAAATCACAATTCGACCATAAAATTTTAATTGATGCTCAATTTCATCCTTAAACTTTATCAAACTTTCAAATTAGACCTCAAAATTTCACTAAGATCAAATTTTTTAGTCTCTAATTTTCACCAAAATTCCAATTTAATCCTTTTAATAAAAAACTGGGGTGTTACAATTCTCCCCTCCTTACAGAAATTTCATCCTCGAAATTTACCTGGACAAAAAAGATG
The DNA here is from genome assembly GCA_039519145.1 of Kokia cookei. Classification (NCBI taxonomy): domain Eukaryota; kingdom Viridiplantae; phylum Streptophyta; class Magnoliopsida; order Malvales; family Malvaceae; genus Kokia; species Kokia cookei. The sequence continues at coordinate 15,189,559 of CM076899.1, read as the reverse complement.
TGGATACTGAGCCTTGATGATGACTTTGAGCTCCCAAGTAGCCTTCTCATAATCATGGTTGCACCACAAGACCTTAACCATCTTAATGGTCTTCCTCCTAAGAACCTTCTCATCTTGAGCAATGATTTCAATCAGTTCTTCCTCAAAACTCAAGTCAAGACAAATCTCGATCTCCTCAATAGGCATAATATGATACGGGTCTGACCGATAACGCCTCAACATAGAGACATGAAAAACATCATAAATCCGCTCAAGCCCAAGCGGTAACTTAAGCTGATAGGCAATAGATCATACTCGACGAAGTACCCGATAAGGACAAATAAAATGAGGATTCAACTTGTCTTTCCGTCAAAATCTAAGCACATTCTTCCACAGAGATAATTTTAAGAAGACCTCATCACTCTCATTAAACTCAATATCTCGACATTTTAGATTGGCATAAGACTTTTGCCTGTCAAAAGCAGCCTTAAGTCTCTCACGAATCAATCTAATAGTCTCATCAGACTCCTAAACAATATCTGGCCCCAATAACCGATGTTTAGTCAACTCCGTTCAACCAATAGGAGTGCGACACTTGCACTCATACAAAGCCTTGTAAGGAGTCATCTTAATACTGGATTGATAACTGTTATTTTAAGCGAACTCTGTCAGTGGTAAAAAGTCCTCCCAACTACCTTGATACTTGATCACGTAACCCCTTAACATGTCTTCCAAAACCTGAATCACATGCTCGGATTGACCATCAGTCTACGGATGGTAAGCAGTACTGAAGTTTAATCGAGTACCCAAAGCACGGTGCAAAGATTCTTAAAATCTCGAAGTAAACCTTGGATCTCAATCAGAAATGATAGACAAAGGCACCTTATGAAGGCAAACTATCTCAGAAATGTAGAGTCGAGCCAACTTGCTCAAAGGATAGTCAAACCTAACTGGAATAAATTGTATGGACATAGTAAGTATATCCACAACCACCCAAACTGACTTTTTCTTGGACGGTGTTAAGGGAAGACCACTCACAAAATCCATAATCACCCGTTTCCATTTTCACTGTTGAATCTCAATCGGTTGAAATAACCTAGAGGGACAACGATGTTCAGCCTTGACTTTTTGACAAGTCAAACACTTCGACACAAAGTTAATAACATCTCTCTTTAAACCCTTCCACCAGTACCTATCACAAAGATTCTTATACATATTATCACTACTAAGATACATGGAATAAGGGCTATCACGCGCCTCATGGAGAATAGTCTATTTAATTCCAAAATCATTCAGAACATAATATCGACCACTGAAGCATAATATACCATTCTGATCCATGGATAAGTCCACAGATGTACCTTCTTCCACCTCTCTCATATGGTGCACTAGATACGGATCATTAGATTGCTTTGCCTTAATCTCCGAGAGTAAATTGGGAATAACTCGAAGTTCATCTAAAAGACTGTCATCCTCAAACAAACTCATTCTGGTAAATAAAGCTCTCAGTTCAATCACAGTATTTCGACTCAAGGCGTTAGCAACCACATTAGTTTTACCAGGGTGATACTTAATCTCACAGTCATAGTCCTTAAGAAGTTTCAACCAACGACGTTATCTTAAATTAAGCTCTTTCTAAGTCAGCAAATACTTTAAGCACTTATGATTAGTGAAGATGTAATTAACCTCATGCGATTTCAATTGATGAGACGCATAAGCCACATCCTTTCCCTCTTGTATTAGCTCACATCCCAATCTCATGTGAGAAGCATCATTGTAAACAGTAAAAGATTTCTTAAGCTCAGGTTGGATAAGAACCGGTGCTTGAGTCAACACCGACTTCAACTTCTCGAAACTAGACTCTTGGGCCTCAGTCCAAACAAATGAGACATTCTTCCTTAGAATCTTAGTCAAAGGTGCTGCAATAATCGAAAAACCCTTAACAAACCTTCGGTAGTAGCTAGTTAAACCCAAAAACTACGAATCTCAAGAACATTATAAGTTTACTTTCAGCCCAAAATAGCCTTAATCTTTTTGGGATCCACACAAATACCCTCAGTAGAAACTATATATCCCTAAAACATAACCTTAGAGAGCCAAAATTCACATTTACTAAGCTTAGCATAAAGCTGCTTTTCTCTCAAGGTTTGCAGAACAATTCTAAGATACTCCTCATGCTTAGCATCAGATTTAGAGTAAACCAAGATATCATCTATAAACACCACCACAAACTGATTCAAGTAGGGTTGAAACACCTTATTCATCATATCCATAAAAGCAGCAAGAGCATTAGTTAACCCAAAAGGTATCACCAAAAACTTATAGTGCCTATAACGAGTTCGAAAAGTTAGCTTGAACATATCAAAGTCTTTGACCTTAAGCTGATAATACCCAAATATTAGGTCTATCTTAGAGAACAAAGTAGCTCTTCTAAACTGATCGAATAGATCATCAATACGAAACAAGGGATATTTATTATTAATCGTCAGCTTATTCAACTTCCGATAATCAATGCACAACCGAAGTGTCCCATCTTTTTTCTTTACAAACAGAATTGGTACTCCCCAAGGTAAAACACTAGGTTGAATAAAACCCCTATCCAACAACTCTTGCAACTGTATCTTTAATTCATTGAGTTCCTTAAGTGTCATTTGATAAGTTTCCATGGACACAGGAGTCGTACCGAGATCGACCTCAATGCCAAACTCAACCTCATCACATTTAGGTAGCACACCAGACAGCTCTTCTAGGAATATATCAAGGAAATCCCTCACTACTCGAATCTTTTCAATCTCAGAATCTGATTGACTTGGATCTAATATGTAAGCCAGATAAGTCATAGACCCCTTTCTAATCATCTTTTCGACTTTAAGGGCTAAGATCACATTAGATAAAAACCCTCTATGTTTACCAATTAGGGTTATCTCTCAGTTATCAAAAGTTCTCAAAGTTGCCCTATTTTTCTCACAATCTAAATTAACTCGATGCTTAGAAAGCCAATCCATTCTAAGTATGATATCAAACACACTGAATGTCAATTCCAATAAATTGGCAGGAAAGATTTTCCCTTGGATCTCTAGAGGACACTTGCTATTTATCTTATTAACCTCTATAGAAATACCCATAGGATTTTGAACAATAATCGCAGACTCAACATTTTACACAGCAATATTAAGACCCCACGACACCTCACTTGCCATATAGGAATGTGTCGAACCATTATTAAGTAAAGCAAAGTAAGGAATAGAATGAACGGAAAAAGTACCCGCTATGATGTCAAACTCATCACGGTCTTCATGCCTCCTAGTCGCATACACTAACCTAGGCTGTCTCGCCTTAGATCTAGCTGTTCCACCACTCTGAACTAGCCTACCTCTAGTAGCTGAACCCGAAGTAGTCGGTCTAACTTGCCCTTTGCCCCCAATAGGAGCCTGAACCGAAACCTAAGACTAACTCTACACAAGTGAACCAGTAGAAGGATGGGGATAATCTCTAAAGAAGTGCTCTTGTGAATCACACTTAAAACATGCCTCAATATTCCTCCAACACTCGCCCTCATGTCTTTTATTGTAATAAGAACAGAGATGCAAAGGACGAGGATCAGTAGAACCACCAATACTACCCACAGGACCTGCCAAAACCGCAGGCCTCACCCTTGAATAACTAGGTTGAATTGCCTCCTCCTTAGGTCTCTTAACAGAAAGACCACCAAAAACATGTTGAACTGGTGCACCTACTGGCTTTTTACTACGCTCCTTGTCTTGAACCCTCTGAGGCTTTGTATGAGCCTCCAAATTCTCAACAGACCTTACTCGACTAATCAAATCACTAAATACTCTATCATGATGCATATTAACCCCAGCCTGAAGCGAGAGTCGTAGTCCCTTTCTAAACCAATCATGTTTTTCCTTCTCGTTAGTAACTAGCCCAGATGTATAACGGACTAACCTCAGGAACTCAATCTCATAGTCATTAACAAACATGCCTCCCTGCCTTAAATTCATGAAGTCATCCCTACACTTATCAAGGAACTTCTTACCCACATAGCGATATTAGAATACCTATCTAAAATAATCCCAAGTAATTCGACCAGCAGGAGTAAACTCTTCCACAATATCCCACTAATTTTATACCTCACCCCAAAGTAAAGAAACAGTAACCCTAACCTTTTACCTAGCAGGATAGTTCATCTCTATAAACAATCTCTTAAGATCTTTCAACCAATACTCAGCAACAAAAGGATCCATACCAGTCCTACCCTCAAATACCTTTATCCCAACAGTTATAAAATCGGTAGAAATGGGCCTCCTCGGACACTTAGATTGACCCCCAGCAGAACCACCGAGAAATCATAATAATTCTCGACTAACCATAGCACTATCCAACTCCACGATCTCACTATCCCAGTGTTAGGCAAATCCTCAACAGGAGCTTCCTAAGCAGGTAAGTCTCCCCCAACAGCTTGCTGACCCTCAACACCTATGGGTAGCTCATCATCCTTAATATGAGGCAATTCATCCACATTCATTTCAGGCTCAATTACAGGAGTAGGATCATTAATGGCCCTAGTAGTACGGCCCCGGCCTCGACCTTGGCCGCGACTAATCATAAGTCTAATACTCCTACGTGGTGACATACTATTTATCTACATAAGTAAAAAGTACTAAGGTAAGAATTGGTATCGAAGATTTAGAATAAATCACAACTTTTATATATTTATACAACAAAAATAAAATTTATTTTATAACACAGTAATTTATTAAAAATCCCCATATAACCCCAAAAACTTATTTATTTATTTATTATATATATATATATTTTAAAAAACCATGTCTAAAGAGCCTCACAGTCCGTAGGTTGAACTCAGCTTTGATTTCACTAAATGTAACCCCCTTTACCCGGCTCAAGAGATATGACCGGATCTAGAAGGTTATTTGTGTAATTATACCCTCATGCAATCTGATAATCCACAATCATTCCCATACATTCATATATAGTCTATAATTTATATAAAATAATAAAACTTCCAAAATAAATACCAAAATCTTCAAAATTAAAATTAGCTTACAACCCCAATAAAACAATAATCAACAAAGTACAATGAAAAACTCATAATAAAATAATAAAAATAAAATAAATCTATAAATATGCCTCCGGGTACCAAGTCACCTATGTCTCGGGTATCCATAAAGGAAACTGTAGGGAAATGAGCTAAAAAGCTCAATGTGTCCCTAAAGTACATACAACCTAGTATATAATATCACAACAATTCATAACACAAAAAGTAACCACAAATCATGTTACAATCACATGCATAATGCAATGCACACATACTCTAACACACCAACACAGTGAAAAGGTTTCCCAAAACCGTTTCCCAACCAATTGTCACTAATCGCAATGTGGTTTTAGTATAAACTATTTAAAGGGGTGATTACCACATCTTCCACCGTACAATCCCAACCCATGAGCACACAGTGATATGATTACATAAATATCTCAATTTTAAGACTCAGTCTTAATCTCATGGCATTTCTTATAAACCACAGTACACAATGGTATAATCACAATAATTTTAATCAGCCACATGTCCTGTATACATGCATGGTTATATCAACATGATTTACACAGCTCAACCTCAATCATACCATCTTCACACAATATACCTTAACAAAATCATGTAATCACATATGACACAACATCTCATACAATATGGTATGTTACAGTTAGAAACACACCTTTAGGAAGCATAAACTTTAATAAAGAGGAAGTCATCCACCACGCACTGGTCGAGTACTCGGTCTAACGGGATTAGATCCTACAACACAAGCTGAATATTAATACTATTCTCAAGCCATCAATTAAACACAAAACTAACTAATATAACTCACGTGTAACACTCGAAACTGGTGCAGGATTAGGTTACACCGGTGGTGGAGGTAAATCGTCAACCTCGAAGTTGTGATCACCTAAACACAAATATCTCACATTAGATTTTCTCAAATTAAATCTTTGAAACACTCTAAGTACAAAATAAAATATAAAGCATTCAAAACGAGGCTTTTGGGTTTGAATTTGACAAAATAGACAGCGAAAACGGACTCAAGAAGTCGAAAAATGGTAAGGTAAGGTTTCTCGAAAAAAGTTAACGATCAACGGTCAACTATCAACTATCAATAGTCAATGGTCAACTATCAATGATCAACAGTGAACTATCAATAGTCAACAATCAACACTCAATGAGTCAGATTCGATCAATGGGTTCGGGTCGAGTTCGATCAATGGACGGGTCAAAACGAATTGGGTTTAAGGTTTGGTGATTTGATTTTAGGGTTTAAGTATTGGGTCTTCATGGTTTTGGGTTTGCACACACACTTAAGTAAATTGGCTTAGGTTTAGTTTAGTTTTGGTTTGAGTTTGTTGGGTAATAAGGATTAGGTTAAAAACCATTGGAAATTGGGTTGCTAAGGTTGGCCAAATTCTTAAACTTTTAGTAACATAATATATTAGGGTTTCATAACCCCTTGACGGTATCGATCAGAGGCTCGACAGACGGCGGCACACAAGCTCGTCGGAAAGACACAAAAAGAGAAGAAAATGATTCCTTTCACATACCCACGTCAAAAATGATGGTAAGAAGCTAAGCTTGCGGGGAAGAGTGGCGAAAAAGAAGTGAAACAAATCGATTTTAACACCGATTCTCATAAATAGCAATGAAAAAGGAGAAGGAGAGGGAAGGGTTAGGTTCGCAAGGTTCCCTCTCTCCAATCTTTCTCCAATATTTGTACCCGAAAGGTTTCCTCTCTCTCATGTAAACCAAAACTTGAGTAACCAACATCCATCAACTAACAATCCCTTAGCACCTCACTGAAGACCTCCATTCTTCTTTCGTCTCTTGGAATTACTCCTCTTTTTTTGTGGTATACAAAATTTCATTAAGTCACCACATACAAACCATGAGGATTCTTGACCACGCCTCAAATTTTACAAAATCTACCACGTATCTTCTCTATTAGTCGTATACTACAAACCATAGAATCCAGTTAATCTTCACTAGATGCTAGTATCATCTTCCAAAACATCTACAGTAATATATTTGTTTGAATATCTTCTCAAACTAATTTTGATTTCATCATGCCAACCAAAATATAAACCTCCCCTTATCCCATATACTAAGACATCAATGCCAAAATTAAACCCACACCTCCTTCTTACGTGTTCTATTTGAATAGAACATAGTTTAGTCTTCATAAAGAATACCACTTGGGGATTGTGAGACTTCAATAAATTATGAAGCCTGCGAACCGTCCGTGAACTCCCCAACTCATGGACGATTCCAACTTATGAGTTTCATTGAGACCGATCGGCTTGCACCTTGGCAGCCGCCAATATCAAAAAGTTAAAAATCGGATACATTCTTGTTTTTGACAATCACCACACCTACCTCCCCTCCTACAGCAGGCTTATCATCCGCCCTCCTACGTTTTTTCTTCCCATCACCATAATTCATCACATTATCTTGAAGATCATGTTCCATTACCGACTCCCAATTGGTAATTTGTCTTACCACTTCTGCTAGAAGAATAACTTAAAAATCTCCTAAATTCACCAAGCATGCGATCAACATGTCCCCACAAAACCCCACCTCTCGAATTTGTGCCTCTAACTGCTCCAACCCCATCTTCTCGCAACCATATACTATTTATCGCAAGGGCTCTCCGAGTTTGGGCTCGTACGGACAAATCCTAACCCATATCGACCACCTCATATCCCAAATCCATCTTTGCCTAACAAAAAGAATTATTGTGCCCTAATCGTCCACAATAAAAACAAAACATAATCAACCTTTCATATTTGAAGTTAACGTAGGAAATCACTCTTGCCAAGAACATCATCTTTTCTTCCTTTTCAGTGGACGTCGCATATCTAGTTTTGCTTTAACATAAAAATACGTACTAACTCTCTTCCCTAGATTAAACCCATTAAACTCAAGGAACTGCTTGATGAAATCCCCAATCTGTCGAGCTAACATCTTGGTGAAAAAACCTGTTGGAACATCATGGATTTGAATCCAAAAATTAGTGTGAATTAAAGGAACACGGAGTGGGTCTTCCCTTTTTTTTTAGATGGTTTAACAACAAAAAATGATTGTTAAATGTCCATGGGATTCCTTTTAAAACTCGTTCCATATCTATTTTATGAAAGAATTTGAAAAGGAACCTTCTCTCACGCAAATCCGATATATGAATCCCCTTTATCGAATGCCAAAGGTTTGCCATCATGCTTCTCATCGTCGGAAAGTGAATTACACTGGCTGTTAAAAAGCAACCCACCAATCACCATTCAAGAATCTCAAGGATTATCGCGGGATCCTTTTGAGCCTCCACAACCTCATCCTCTTCGTCATTAAGAGATAGTTCCTCCAAATCTCTCTCCATGGTAAAAATAAAATCAAAACTTTCATAAGAAAAAAAGGAAAAACAAAAGCGAAACGGACTTCAAAAACTGCCGCCGTCAAAAAATAATGAAAACCCTTAGAAAAAACCTAAACAAAACCTAAAAAAAAAAAAAACCACTAGAGAACGGTGACAGAATCGTGTTAGGGTAGCAAGTTTATCCTTCTTTTAATTATATGTATGTCTTTTTTTTTAAACTTATATTTTAAGCTTAAAATTTTATTATTCATTAATTTTAATATTATAACATTAAATTTTAGTTAAATTGAATAAAATCTTGAAATAAAGAGTTAATTTATTTAAAATTATATTTAACATATAAAAATTATAAATAAAATTTTAAACAAAAGTCATGGAATAACTTTAAAAAATTAAAAGGTAAAGAATACTTTTCCCAAATCGTAAATAAGTGCATCAAATAGAGGGGTGTGTTTTATTTTAATAGTTTTATGTGTTAATTCATTTTTTTTATTTTCTCAAAATTATTTAATTTAAAGGAGGAAAATGAAGGTATTTGAGATCGAATCCAAACTCGGATGCCTACAATATAAAGTTCTTACCATTAGACCAAGAGATTATTGACAGCACAAATATATATTTGAAACTGTAAAAATATATTTATTAATGAATTAATTACACACATGATATAAGAAGCTAATGGTAATTTTTTTTAAAATTATACAAATAAGCATAAATCAAATGATAATGAAACTATCAAATATCATATTTATAATATATATATAAAAGCACGAATTTAGAAAAAATTTTAAACTAATGAAAATATCTCTTATTATGCTTTCTGTCAATTCTAAATTTTGTGTTTTCGTAAACCTTAAGATTAACATTTAAAAGTATACATATTGTTTTACTTTTTTATTTTAATTTAATATTATAATATGCTTTCTGTCAATTCTAAATTTTGTGTTTTCGTAAACCTTAAGATTAACATTTCTATAAATTTGACCCCCCAACATAAATTAATAAATTAATACATTATAATATAATATTTTATTCTTTTTGAAGGATTACTTTATATATTATACTAATTTTCTTGACCCCATGCAAAGCACATGTTTACTATTTATATAAATTATTTGAAATATAATATATTTGTCATATTTTGAATATATTATATGCATAATTTTTAACTTTAGTGGTTAGGTTTTCAAAGTCGATATTACCTTTTAAATATATAAAAAAATCTTTATATTTAAACGATGCTTTTATAATAATTAAAAATATGTTATTATATTCATTGTTGCTTGCAATTATATTAGGTTAAATTATTAAAATAGTTATTTTTATTTGTCTCATGTTATATTTTTGTCACTTATGTTTGAAAAGTTATATTTTAGTCACCACGTTACTCTGTTCTAACATTTTAGTCACTAAACCGTTAATTGTTGTTAATGGTGTAACGGTAAGCTGATGTGGCACGTTAAATCATCATTTTAAACGAAAAGTTTAAGTTAAATTCTACAATTGGTCCCTATATTTTTTCATTTTGAGAAATTATATTTTTTCTTTTACCTTTTTTATCCTTTTTTTCCATTTTCTTTAGTTTCTCCCTATGTTTCCTCCATTCATTTCTTTTAATGTAGTTTTTTTATTAAAACTAGTCCACAAGCTCACCTCACTTGAAAAAAATTAAATTGTTCAAAAAGAATAAAAGTATAAGGACTAGTTTTAACAAATAAAAAACATAGAAAAACTATGTTAAAAGAAATGGAGAAGGGAAGAAAACATAAGGAGAAGCAAAATAGAATAATAAAAAAGAAAGTTAAAAGAATATAAAAGAAAAATTAAATTGCTGAAACCTACAATTTTTGTTTAAAATGAGTATTTAATATGTCACGTCAGTTTACCTTTATACTGTTAACGTCAATTAATGACTCAATGACTAAAATATTACAACGCGATAACGTATAGGGGTGAGTTTTTGATTGAGTCGAGTCGAATCGAGTCAAAAAATTTCAAGTTAGTCAAGTTGACAAATCTTATTTTAGCAACCTAACTCAATTTGAATTTTTAATATCGAATCGAGTAAAAAAAAATCGAGTCAAATCGAGTCGAGTTAACGAATCCTATTATTTATACTCAATGTTGAATTTACGTGGACCGATTATTTAACTAGTAGACGAAGTACAAGATTTTTTAATTACATAAACAATATAATGGTTTTACCTTTTAACTTAGTGGTTTTGACTTTTAACTTGATGAGTAAACATTTATGAAAACGACGTAGTTTTACCTTTTAACTTAGTGGTTTTGACTTTTAACTTGATTATTTTAACTTTTAACTTTAGAAAAAGATAAACATTTATAATAACGATGTAGTTTTGCATTTTTTTGTTCGGATTTTCGGATAAGTTAAACTGAAAAACTTAATTTTTTTATTCGAGTTGATCTGAATACCTTGATTAACTCAAATAACTTGAATTATTTAATTCAAAATTTGAATTATTTTTCGAGTTTTTTGAATCGAATCGAATCGAATTTTTCTCACCTCTAATAACGTAAGTGACTAAAATGTAATATTTCAAATATAAATGACTAAAATGTAAAATGAGGTAAACAAAAGTGATTGTTTTAGTTGTTTACCCATTATATTATTTTATAATTTGTGTTGAAATTTTAATTTTGAATTTTGAATTTTAAAAATATTATAGTTAGTATATCATTAGTCTATTTCTTTTTCGTTTAACTCATGGGAAGCCATCGATTTTGACGACCATTTATACGTGAATTTCTAGAATTAAGTAAATGGCTTCTAGAAGCAGTCAAATGGACTTGCAATTAATAATATAAATTAATATAAATTCGGCATTTAGCCTTTCAATTATATTTTTTAAATTATGGTATTTATTTTTTTTCAGTACTTAAATTATTACTTTCTTGAAGTTTTTCATTCAAAAAACTTAATATTATTATAATAAAAAAATAGGTAGTACACCCAACTAATTACAACATGCTACATGGTGTTGCTTTACTCATGACAATTGATGACATGACATCCATTAAAAAATTTAAAAATATATAATATCTAAAAAATATATACAAAATTGGCAATCAAGCGTTGGTGTTGTTGATTAGGATAGAGGCACTAGGTGTTTGAGTATCAAGCGCGAATCTCATTATTTGTAATTGTAATGTATGGTGTTTAATTTTAAGATGTATATATGTCATGGATGAGTTGTTGTCTTATTCTTTCCCGCTCTTTGTTCGTTATGCTTTGTAATAGTTTAATTCTATTTATTTAATTCAACAGTGGTTTGATTTTTATTTGTAGTAGCTCAACATATAACCTATACTATATTTGTGATAGTGAAAACTTTAAAATATATAATTCAAAAATATAAAATTATAAAAAATTATTAAATTTAAAATTATTTATAATATATAAATCCTAAAAAATATTATATAAAATATTTTTATAATATAAATTATATAAAATAAAAATAATTCAAAAAGAAAAAAACAAAAATTCTAGAAGTTCTACTCTTTAAAAATATATTAAATCGATAAACGATCAATGTCAATCAATGCTGATCAACGTTGGTCAACAATCGGTTAATGATCAACGGCCACAACATCGGTTAATGGCAATGTCATTGATGATATAGGAAAAAGTTAAACACATGGCATGGTTTCATTTATTATATGTGTCGCTTTTTTTAAACACCATTAACTTTTTTAAGACAAAGTTGTAAGAAAACGTTTGAAAACGTAATTGGCATCGAAAAAAGTTAAACCTTAATCTCGAAAACGTTTCGCGTGCTGAGTTCACAGGTGACGATGCGAGATCAAGTTCGTATCGGAAAGCCTTATTTCTGTGAAACCAATAAAAAAACAATGATTAGAATTCTTCATTTTAAAAGCTTGCTTTTAAAAGGGACTCGCTTTAAAATCCTGCGATACCATATTGCTTTTCAAAAACAAAACCGAATATGAGTTTATAACAGAGTTGAGAGATCAGCTTGCTCATAACAAAATTCATGAACAGAGTTAACCTTAGGTCGTAATATTAATTCGTCAAACAAAAACATGTCTCGTTAAATAAGTTATATCCAACCTAACTCACAAACAGCATGCAAAACGAGACATATGCAATCTCACAAAGGCTTATGCTCTAAAAGAACACGCAAATTGAGACTTAACATGAGTATGTACTCACGCTATTAATATACCAATGAAAAGACTTACAGTATCTTGATCCGTAAGAATAGTAGTTGGCATTTTCCTTGACTTTGCTTAAACAAAAAAAATCAAATAATCAAATAAAAGTATCACATGTTTCATCATACAACAATGTTACACCGAAAATTACACTGTGCTAATGATGGTTTACAGCAACAAACAATGCGAAAGGTCTACCCTCTTTATTTTTTCCAAATGTTGTATCAAAACATACCACATCTCCAAAAGAATCATAATCCAATTTCATCCTACCATGCATCCCGAAAATATTTGTTATGAAGTCATCAAGATCAACTTGAATGGCATAAGAAAAGTTTGGATCATCATGTTTTGTAGATAATTTAATACACCACCACCATCACCACCTTTCGTTTCTTTTGTCCTTCTAATATGCAATTAATTATCTATCGACGATTGTGTAGTAGTGCCACAAAAAGTACCACATTTAGTAGGTGATACTATTATAGCGTTTGTGTGTATGACGTGTATGTTATTCAGCGATGTTTGAATGTAAAAACACCGCTAAATTTTGCGGCACTTATTTTTCGCTGCTATTTTTAGTGACAGTTATAAGCACTGTTATAAGCTGTAAAAAACATTGCAGTAACCTTGTCTTGTTGTAGTGAATAAAAAAGCTTACCTAAAGAAAAATACACCATAGCCTTTTGCCCTAGACGTGAAGCCAAATAAGAAGAATCAAAATAGAAATTAAAGTGGAGAATCTAGAATTGAAAACCAAAAGCAAAGAGAGCTCCTCCTGACCTTTTTGTTAAGAGTGTAATGGTTTTGTAACGATTTTAACGTACAAGTGTCCAAAATGTTATAACATGATAATGTTAGTGACCAAAATGTGACATTTCATGGTTGGGTGGCAAAATTTTTTTTTTTTTTAATGATAGTTGAATGACAATTTTTATAGTTTATCCTTTAGTTTATATGGTTAATATATAAAAAAAAATATTATATGGTTAAATTCAAATATTCATTTTATTTTTTTAATATTTTAATTCTTTTACTTAGTAAATTTAAATATTCGAAAAATAATGATTAGATTTAATGTGGAAATTAATGAAAACCATCATCCTAGGTTTTTTAGTAAGCGTGGTTGGAGTTGTTGACATAGGGGTTTGGTTATTAAACCACCTTCTATCTCAAACAAAAATCAACAACATGATCATCAATTGATGCGTTAAGTGTCTCTAATACCAATTGAAAGATTGTTAATGTTCGATTATCAGATGTATGGTAAGTTACTATTAAACTAAATCTATTGTAAGAAAATAAAGGTGAGCACCAAAAATTTATTCAATGAGTACAAACTGTGATTTAAGTGTTACTCAACCTCATCTCTACACTCAAATTAAAAGCCAGTAGTTAGGATTTCAGAAATGGAGATTTGTGTGCATTTGCATGTCTATTTGTAATAAATCATAAAATTTATTTAGAAACCAATGAAACAGTTTATATCTAACATCATAATTTTATATACACACACTGTGAGAACAAGAAAGCGAATTGAAACCAAAAACACATAAAAGAATGGATAATCAAAATGATGTGTCGCCAACAACAACAACACTGCAAAGCACCGCCATTGCTTTTACCAAGGTCTCACGATGGCTAACACGATAATCAAGATGATGACGAGCAGGAGTATGATAGCATAACAAGTCCATTTGCGGGTGTTTTTCTGATAATTTCTAGCGGTTTGAAGTCGGGTAGCCCCGTCTCTCACGTAGGAATTAGCTCGGTTCACTTGCCCCTCGATATCGTCCAGTTCTTCACCTTGGGTTTGAACCAGAACCGCCATATCCATGAAAACTTGGTGAAGTTCTTTGAGATTCTTCTCCAAGTCCTTAACGGCATCGTGCCTTTCTTGAATCTCGTTTATTGTATCCAAAACTCTTCCCCTCCCTTGTTCTTGAATCGCTTTTTGCATAAATGTCTCACTTTCCCCTTTACAAAATAATAATAATAATAGAAGGTTCAGAAAACTTTTTTTTTTAAGAGAAGAAATATCATGTTTTCTTGAACAAATTAGTATTAATTGAATTTTAAAATTTTTAATTGTTAATCAAATCAATTTTTTTAAAATAAATTAATCGAATAGAATTATTTCGGTTAATTCGATCGGTTAATCGAAATAACCAAAATTTTTATGTTTATGTTTTTTTTATTAAACAAATATAAAACATATTAAAAAATAAATTGGTAATTTTCATTTAATCGAATTAACCAAAATTAACCGAATTGATAATATATAATATTGATTTTTTGAAAATTCATTTAATTCGGTTAATTACTCAATTTTGAACCGAATTAATTGATAATCGAACTTTCAAAAAATCATTAACTAACCTTCGACTGAATTAGATCGGTTAACCGATCGATTAACCGAATTAGTTTGATTCGATTGATTAATTCGATTTTAACAAAAATTTGAACACCCTTAAATTAATTGAAGTAAACCGATTCAATTTCAGTAGCTTGTTTTCATTGTTGATATATTATAAAATATTTAGAAAGTATTATATTTTTAAATATTTTAAAATTAAATTTTAAAAAAATTATTATTTAATTTGAATTCAACCTAAGGTAAAACTTATCTTATTCAAGTCCTACCCTCCATAAATATTTACAATTAAATCCTTTTACTTTGTATTTTTAAAATTATAAATGAAGGCAAGGTTTTCAAAGTTGAATGTTGAAAAGTAAGCCATTTAGTACTTGTCCTGTTTAAAAAAAATATTATTTTAAAACACAATAAATCAACATCAAAATTGTCTAATTTTTTTTTTGTTGAATCAAAATTGTCTACTTTAAAATTAAATGTAAATTAAAGTATTTTTAAAATAAAAACGATGAATTCGTTATTCATCGTATGGTATAAATCTATCCAAATTTAAATTAAATAATTAAAAATACTTTTTACTTTCAATTTAATTACAAATAAAATAATTTATTATATATTAAAACATGAACCGGTAGACTGGTCTTATATGGGAGCCGTAAGATAGTTGAATGGATTAAACTGACCTGTTGAAATCAAAAGATCAAGAGTCCGGTCATCTGGGTTTTCGCCGGAGACCGTAAAATACCTTCTCTGAACAGTTTCTCTATACTCAGACGATATCTTTTCTCTCAAACCATTAAAGCTTTCCATCGAATCCTTCAACTTCTTCCTCAACCCGTTGACCACCGACGTCCTTGTCCGGTCCGAAGATGACCCCGGTCCACAACCGGGCATGTTCCGGCTTGTGTTGCTGGACCGATCAAGTGCTTCGAGCCTAGCCTTAATAAGCTTGGCCTTCTGCAACGCCATGTTTACGTCGGAATCCATCTTTGCTCTCAATTCCTTCACGGCTTTCGCGTTGTGCAACGTCTTGCTTTGCTCGTGGGACGCCGAGAGGTCGCCGTTGAGCTTATCGAGTTCTTTGAGCTCAGCGTTGATGGACTCGACGTCCTTGAAGAACTTGTCGAGGTGGTCAACGCCGTTGCCGGCGGTGAAGGAGGGTTGAGGAGTCATCTGGATGACATGGTGATCAGGGGAAGCTTCTGAGCTTCGGGGTCGAGAGAAAGAGCCTGAAAACAGATTGTTCATCGCGGGTTAATCAACTCGTAAAACCCAAAAACTATTGAGAAAAGGGTAATGGAGATTGAAGGGAAAAAGTGAGGTTTATGAAGGGAATTGTTTATTGCTTTTTGTGGTGAGAAAGATTGAAGAGAATTGAAAAGAGAAATATCTTGGAAAGTGGAAGAAAAGAAAAAGTCAGATTTCATAACCAGGAAAAAACATTGTATTTTGATTGAGTAAATTGGAATGTTCTTTCTATATAATTGTTCATTTTGGAATTGGGTTTTGAATTTGATTATTCTATTTCTTGCTGCTGAACCATTTGGTGAGAAGAAGAATTTTTCGATGGCTTTTTAAATAATTATGTTTATTTTCTAAATCGAAAAATTAATAAAAATTTAAATCTTACGATTTTATTTGAAATTAATTATCGACTTAAAATTATAAAATTAAATAAGAAACTTAGTAATGAAAAGAATTATATGCAACAAATAAATAAATAATAAGACTTATTAAAATAAGTTTCGACGAGATAATAAATGGATTGTTGATCTCTAGAAAGAAGAGGAAAAAAAGCTTTTTCACTTTTTGATCTTTGATTTAAAAAAATCATTTTAATTTATGTAAAAAATAAATAAAAAACCAAACAAATAGAAAAAGTCGACTATCAAAATTGAACCGATGACCATCGCAATGCTCTAACCTCTTAGCTAAGCGGACTCAAATAATAAAAATTTTGTATCCATAAGCATTCAACAAACTATTATGATATTATCTATTAATTATTCATAATTAATATGAATTACATACTCGAATTTAAAAACTAGAATTATTTCTAATTTTTAATGCCATACTTAATATAAATATAACATATTTAATATAATAATGGTAGATTCAATCTAATATTCAAGCCAATGTTGATAGAATCTAATAATTAAGAATATAATAACTCTATTTAATTATTATTATTATTTAATTCTATTTGATTATATTTTACATATTAAAAATTTGATTTTAATTTAATAACATAATATATTATTAATATTATATAATTTTATAATTTTATAATTATAAATATAAAAATTCATTATCCTTATATTATAATAATATTATAATAATATTTATTATTTATCTATCTATCTATCTATATCTATATATATATATTAAATATCTTAGTTATATTTCTTTTATATTATATTATATGTTATATTGATTCTATTAGTATATTCTGTATTAATATAATAATATAATATTATTAATATTACTTACTCCATTTTTATTTTCTAGTTTATTTTATATTTTAGTATATTTTTCATCTAAATTATATAGAAATTTTTTTATATAGGTATAGATTTCATTTAATCGATTGATTTAATAGATTTAATATAGATTCAATTTATTTCTATTTAGTTTAGAATTCTAAATAGAGATAATTAGAGTCGAAATCTTTTTATGCATTTATATATTTTATTATATAAATAAAATTATTCGTTATAAGTCTAGATAATTAAAATGATACTCTTTTTAATCTCAAAATTTTGAATTATCTTCGAATTCGAAATAAAAATGAATGGAATAAATAGTTCTAAGTATTAAATATAAATAATTAGTTCTAACTATTATACTATAAAAAATAATTAATTTAATTTTAATAATGAATAAATTCAAATTTCATTTTTTTTTTTAGTTATTTTATTCTTATTATGATTACGTAAGATAATTTAATAAAAGGATAAAAATAAAAATAAAATTAAAGAAAAAAAAGATGCAATCCATGGAAATGAAATCCAGATCATAAGAATTTTGGCAGCATGGTGGTGCCCACAAAACAATGAAAATTAACTTAAAAGAAAAAAAATTGAAATTGGTTTTTTAGTGAATTACAAAGGGATGGTAAAATCTTAACAATAAAGTAATTGGTGTTATTCGAATTCAGATCACATCTAAAACAATACATACCTTTAATCATTAAATCAAAACACGAGATTTAAAATTATTTTTAATTAAAAGCAAAGTACACGGACTCGGGACTTCAGATGCCTTTAAGGCAGAATAAATATGTTAATTAGGCACAATATCATTATCCTAGGTACAATAATTTCAGAACAAAATGCTTTTGAGAAGAAAAGATTTAAAGTAACTAGAACGTTATAATGATTTTAAAATGTGTCGAAATAGCTTAAAAGCTTTAAATAAGTGCAAATGTTTATAGAAGGGATTAAAATTTTTTATATTTGAAGACAGATCTTTTGAAAGCTCTAGAATTTTCTAAGATTGTAAAGACATTATCTTAATTGTACATTTATATAACACATATTTATTAAATAAAAAAACTTCATCTTGACTGTACATTTATATTAATCATATTTATTGAGTTAAAAGAGTCTTTTTCCTATCAATAAGGAAATTTACAGGCCCAGCTTTGGAGGTTATCTAAAGATGCAATCGTTCAAGGCACAAGGTTCAAAAATTTTAAATTTTTTTTTTTAAAGGGGTCCAAAAACATTTTTTTTAACTTTTATAGGTTAAATTTTTTTTTATCAACTTTTAAGGGTCTCAATTTTTTTTTTTTAAGTTTTTAAGGGTCCAAATTTATTGTTTTTACCAATTTTTAAGAGAACTACAAAATTTTTTCTCCAACTTTTATTATTTTGATTATGACTCCAAAAATATCAAGAACGGACCTGCTCATTTGTAACCTAAAATTTGAGTTAAAAACAATTTAAAATATTTTCTTATATTTCCATTGTGTTTTCTTATCATGCTTGTTAGGACTTTTTATATAATTGTTCATTTTGAAATTGAGTTTTGAATTTGATTATTCTATTTCTTGGTGGAATGACTTGGTGGGAAGAGTATTTTTCTCTAAAATAATTGTTTTAATAAGACTAAAATTTATACTATTATAATGCTCCTGCCTAAATCGGTATTTTAAATTAATATGTGGAAAAAATAAAATATATATTTTTTAAAATAAAAAAATGTTACCATAATCGTGTCATTGTTTATATATATATATATATATATATATATATATATAATATTTAAATAAATAATTAAAAACACTACTTTAAATAAATCTTGCATTAATGAATATCTTTACATAAATCTTTCTTCATTTATAGTTTTTTGAATTATAACTTTAGTATGTTCTTTTACATAAAGATTTTACCTAGATCAAATATAATATAATTTAAATTTTATTTTTCTTATGTCGTCAATATAAAATATTTTAATATTAAATAAATATAACCATTTATATGCTTTATACCCTTAACTAACTTCTTATCCTTCTAATTAATAGTGTAATAATCACTCAACCTTTGCTTATATCTAAATAAATCATTTGAATTCATCATTATAGGGGCGGAAGCAATTAAGGTAAAGCTTTCTCAAATAATAATATACTTTTTTTTAATTATATTTATTTTCACAAATAATAATATACTTTAAATAAATCCTGCGTTAATAAATATCTTTACATAAATCTTTCTTCTTTTATAAGTTTTTCAATTATAACTTTAATATATTCTTTTACATGAAGATTTTACTAAAATCAAATATAACATAATTTTAATTTTAATTTTCTTATGTCGTGAATATAAAATAATTTTGATATTAAATAAATATAACCATTTATATGCTTTTGATAGCAAATTAAATTGGTACTACTATTTATTTATTTTTGATTAAATTATGAGTAAGATATTTTTAAACTCGTGCTTTTCTTATCAAGTACACAATAAGAGTGTCACAATTCAAAATCAAGCAAAATGAGACTTAAATGGAACAAAAAATAAAGAGAAAGACCAAATTGAAAGAAGTTGAAGAGTTAATGAATTGACTATTTCAAAATTTTAATTGGTTGAAATTGTCAACTGATCAAATAGTTAAATCTAATTTTTTTTATATTTTTTAATTTTTGGTTGAAATTATCTTTATTTTAATTGTATACAAATAAACTAGTAGTGGACACAATTGAGATCATTAGAGTTGAATGTAATTACTCCATTTTATTTCTTTCTTTATGCGCCTGCAAGCATTTTTTTCTCCCTGCCAATTTCGTTTCATTTCATTATCTTTTCATTTATTTGTTTAATTGGCTTTCAAGCCCTTTTCCTTTTCATCTTTTACAATTTTTACTAAATTCATTTCCATACACCTACCAAGTATTATTAATTTCATGCTCAACTAAATCCCTTTTAGTTTTAGCTCGATAATCGCTCCGATAAGAAAAAATATGAACCCATACTAAAACCTTTCAAAACGATATTCTCTATCTCTTTGGTTTATGAGATAGTACATGTCGAAACCATTTTTTTGAAAAAATCCCAACTTATATTTTGAAAAATGAAAATAAAGTCTCCACCAATCCTTTTTAAATAGGTGTGATTGGATCACCTTGTAAAGTTTCCTAAAACCATTAAAACAATAATTTTGGTATTTGAAACCATAAAACGGGTTCAAGAGTCGATTACGCATGAGGAAGGATTAACACCCTCACACGGCCAAAATTGGCACCTAGTCGATTATTTAATGCCTTAGTTGTTGAAAATAAAAAGATCGAGAAAAATTTAAATTGCAATCCTTAAATGCATGAATGACATGTTTTAATGTTGTTTAAAAATTAAATTTTACGAAGAAAGCTTGTTATTTCGAGTTAATCGAGAAGAAGAGTCATGTCTAGTAAGTTAGGACACAACACCTCGAATTTTCGAAAGTACGAGCGTTTCTAATTAGTATCTCAAATATCATATATTTTAATTTTAAAAATAGGATGCTCAATTATCTCAGTTCAAAGAAAAACCACACCTAATAAGTTAAGGCATAATCCTCTCAAATGACTAAAATAAAGAACATTGCCTCGATTTTTGAAAGTGGTTTATGTATTTTTTTAAAAATGTCATGCAATTTATATGTTAAAATATTTTACAAAAAAAATAGAATGAGTATGTACATAATTTACAATTATAATAACAAAATAAAAAACATACATGAATAGAATAATTAAATGAATACAATTAAATACAATTAATAGCACAATTGTAACATCCCAAAAACCGAGTTCGAAGAAATCGGGTTACCGGAACCATGAGTAGTAATCTCTCAATTTTTGGAGCTAGATTTTGGAAATTTTGACAAGTGAATTTATCTGGTTCAGTGGTTAAGTGTTTTGCTTGTGAGTATGAGGTTCTGAGTTTGATGTTAGTTTACGAATTAATTCAGTTAAGAGGTTTGATTGAACAATTGATTGTTGTTTAGGCTTGAAAATCACAAGTGGTTGCTTCTACATCGTCACATAACAGGTGAATATCAAAACCCCTTTTATATTTCTCGTGTTTTTCTACGTTTTTCTTGTAAGAACGATGCTTTTCGAAGGTACATGAGCTGGTACACGGGGGTGTGTCATTAAAATGAGTTATAGAAGGCACATGGGCTGGCACACGGGCGTGTGTTAGGATGTGTGTGTATACTGTTTGGAGGCACATGGGCTGGCACATGGGCGTGTGTCAAGGTGTGTGTGTATACTGTTTGGAGGTACATGAGCTGGCACACGGGAGTGTGTCAAGGTGTGTGTGTATACTGTTTGGAGGCACATGGGCTGGTACACGGGCGTGTGTCAAGGTGTGTGTGTGTGTGTACTATTTGGAGGTACACAGGCTGGTACACGGGCGTGTGTCAAGGTGTGTGTGTATGCTGTTTGGAGGCACATGGGCTGACATAAAAAAAGGCCATAGGGAAGTCATAACATGAAGAGGTGAAGGAGGTACATGAATTTTGTCTCTATAGATTTGAAATTTGTGACATCTCTTAGCATATCTAATGCAATCTCTTTCTATGATTGACTAATAATATCCGAATCTCATAATATGCCCGGCCATTGAGAAACCATTGGCATGTGTTTCACAAACGCCCTCATGGACTTTTTCTAGAATTTTCTTAGCCTCAACAGCATCAACACACCTCAACAAAACTTGATCTTTCCTCTTTTTGTATAAAATATCCCCATCAAGGACATAATCGTTCCGAGCCTTCTCAACATTTTTTTTCTCGGTTGCTTGCTCGAGGTATTTTTGATTCTTTTACGTATTGCAATATTTCTTAGTACCAATGATGATTATCCCTTTCTTCCCCTTCAATGTTGTGGCAATAAGCTAGAACCTCATAGATGCTCATCTAAATGAGCTTTACATCTTCTTGCTTATTGACCTTAATCATGGAGGCAAGGGTAGCCAAAGCATCAACCATATGATTTTCATCTTGCGGGATGTAATGAAAGGTGATGTTCTCAAAATTCTTTATTTAACTTGAGAACCAACTTTCTATAATCAATCAACTTGGAGTCTCTCGTTTCCCATTCACCCTTGAGTTGATAAATTTACTAACGCAGAATCTCTAAACACCTCCAGAACCTTGATCTTATGCTCTATAGCTGCACGAATACCCATGATTCATGCTTCATATTCCACCATGTTATTTGTGCAATCGAAGTCAAGTTTGCTTGTGAGAGGGTAATGATCTCCTTTTAGAGATACTAGAACTGCTCTAATTTGTTTACCAGTGGCATTTGAAGCGCCATCAAATTTCATTTTCCAAGGGTGTTCTTCTGGAGTTCCTTTTTTGATAACTACTACGTATATCAGATCTTCATTTGGGAAATCGAAATTTAATGACTCATAATCTTCGAGAGCTCTGTTAGCTAGAAAGTTTGCTATTGCACTCCCTTTTATCACCTTCTAATTCACATAGACTATGTCGAATTCGAAGAGAAAATTTTGTCATCTAGCCATTCTTCCATTCAATGCAGTTAACCCCATCATGAATTTAAGAGGATCAAAATTTGAAATTAGCCAAGTTGTATGGTATAACATATACCGCCTCAACCTTCGAGTAGTCCAGACCAAAGTGTAACACAATTTCTCAATTGGCGAGTATCTTATCTCGCATTCAGTGAACTTTTTGCTGAGATAATAGATTGCTTTTTCTTTCTTTTCTGACTCATCATGTTAGTCTAGTAGGCATCCTATAGAGTTTTCAAATACAGCCAGGTATAAGATCAAATGTTTATCTAGATTCGGTGGTATCAAAACTGGAGCATTGGACAAGTAATGCTTAACTTTGTCAAAAGTCTTTTGACATTCATCATCCCAAACTCTCAGGTTAGTTGTGAGATGAACCGAGCGATGTGATTCAGTCTCCCTAGGAACCCTCGAACTTCCTTTTTAGTACGTGTTAGTGGTAACTCTTGTATAGCTCTGACTTTGTCAAGATCGATCTCAATTCCCCTTCTTCTGACTACAAAGCCTAACAACTTGCCTGAAGTAGCCCCGAAAGTACATTTGTTTGGGTTCAACTTCAATTGAAATTTTCTTAATCTTAAGAAAAAATTTCTCATAACCTTCACATGTTCTTTTCCTGTTCGAGATTTTGCGATCATATCGTCAACATAGACCTCAATCTTCTTGTGCATCATATCATAGAACAAAGTCATCATAGGCCATTGATATGTCACCCCTGCATTCTTTAGTCCAAATGGCATAACTTTGTAGCAAAAGGTTCTCCACATGGTAACAAATGTTGTTTGATTCATATCCTTAAGATGTATTTTTATCTGGTTGTATCCGGAAAAACCATCCATAAAGGAGAATAAAGAATGACCTACTTTGTTGTCCAACAAGGTATCGGTATGAGGTAGATGGAAGTTATCCTTGGGGCTAGCTTTGTTTAAGTCCCGATAATCCACACACATTTGTACCTTTCCATCTTTCTTTGGAACTAGCACTATGTTGGCTACCTATTCTGAGTATTTAACCACTTGTAGGAAACCAACATCAAATTGTTTTCTAACCTCTTCTTTTATTTTCAACAGTACATCCAGTCTCATTCTTCGAAGCTTCTATTGGACCGATTTGCATTCTTCTCTTATGAGGAGCTTGTGCACTACAATATCAGTACTTAGACTAGGCATGTCTTGGTATACTATGCAAATACATCTTTGAACTCTCAAAGCAATTTAATGAGATCATGCCTCATTTTTGCAGAGATATAGGTCCCAATTTTCACCTCTTTTTTCAATTTCATCCCTTAAACTCACAACTTCTATTGATTCTCTATAAGGTAAGATCTGTTTCTCGTCTTGCTTAACCATCAGTAACAGATCAGGAGATAAATTACAATCTTGAGCATTTTCAAAATCATGAGATTCTTCTAAACATAAATCTTGCTCAAAATGAGGCTCAAGGTCGGTAACAACGTTACTCATATCATTGATATCAAGGGACTTGAAATATGGACAAAAGGGATCCAAAGAATAAATGAATTTAAGAATGATTTATTATGGTATGAAACAAATGAAAAGAATAACAAGAATGTTTGCCAATTAGGAAAAAATGCATCATTTTTATTGAGATAAAAGATAGCGGTCATGTGCCATTTACAAAAAGATCTCTATTGCATTCGAGCTTAGAGAAATAAGTGTCTTTTGAACATTACTCTGGAAAAGTCCTAAAAGCTACAGGGAGCTCTTCCGTAGTCCAGTTGTCCAAAACACTTCCGAGGGCATCAGGACAAATTCCTAATAAGTCTCATTCTTCACTCTTCTGCATGAAAAATAGTGTTGATGCTTAGGCTTTTCATTATTCCCACCATCTTATTTTTTGTTAGCTTTTGTTGAGGGTTAATAATACCCCAACACGAATGTTTCCAATATGTGGGGAAAGACCATTGATTCCCATTTGATCTCTACCCTACTTATTCGCGCTCCTGTTTTTTTGTGCTCTTCTTTTTTCCTGCCTTTTTTGCAATTCTTTTCTTCTTTGTCCCGCATCTAGCTTGAATTCTAAGCCAAAGTAGTCTTGTTTTTCTACCAATATTGACATATTAACCCTTCCTTGGAGATATTTCCCCAATCCTCTTCCAAGTAAAGCCCCTCTTCTAACTGTCATTTTTAGACCCTTCTTGGTAGTTGCGGACATCTTTGGCGTGGAGATCTTATTTCCTTCAGCAATGAAGGTGGCAGTTACAAATTCCAAGGATCTGAAAGTGCATTCCATGGCTTCCTCATCTATCCCAATGTAAGGTGCATCATTGTTTATTGATGTAATGATGTCGTCCTCAGCATTTATTGTCATTAATCGACCCTCTGTCACCAATTTTAGCTTTTAATGGAGCGATGATGGCATCGCCCCTATCGAATGGATCCACAGTCTTCCAATAGACAATTATAAGTAGGCTTAATGTCCATCACCAAAAAGTCCACTTCATATGTGTTCGGACCAATTTTGGAGCGGTATCTCAATTCTCCCCATCACCCCTCTTTTGGTTTCATCAAATGTCCTCACTATGTTATGGCATGTCTTCATGTAGGAACTGTCAATTGGTAGCCTGTTTAATGTCATCAATGGTAGCACATTCAAGGCAAAGCCATTGTCTATCAATATCCCGGTAACATATATCCTTTGCATCGGGTCGTGATGTGTAGAGCTTTTGTTAAGCCCATGCCTTCTAGAGGTATTTCATCATCATTGAAAAAGATGAAATTATTTATGCTTAGGTTATTAACAAGTCAGTCGAGCTTGTTTATCAATATATCATCAGCAACATATGTCTCGTTCAACACTTTCACTAACGCGCTGCGATGTGCTTCTCAATGTAGCAGCAGGGCTAAAATTGATATGCGAGCTAGTTGCTTATGTAACTGTTCCACGACGCTATACTCGCTATGCTTTAGGAATTTCAAGAATTCATTGGTTTCCTTCTTAGTTACCGGCTCATTCACTAGCAGCTCGAGTTCATTGGTCTTTCTCTCTTCAGGCTCAACCATCAGGGCTTTTCCTTTGTTTGCTTCATTTTTTGCATCTGCTTGGTTATAGCATCTCCCATTACGTGTGATGAGACTTACATATTTCTTTGATCCTTCCCCTTTCGACACCATCACATTGCAGTCATAACTCTATGGGATCCTTTTATTGTCCTTATATGGAAATGACGTAGGTTTTTGAATGATGACTCGTGGTATCATTCGTTTTCCAACCTCATTACCCTTAGGCTTAGATATGATTACCACCGGTAGATTGGCTTTGTAAGCATTTTTCGATGCCTTATATTTAGAAGCACCAAGATCTTTTCTCTTTATATCTTCCATCTCCTCAAAAAACTCGAGCTCCTTATCATCCATCATTTTTTGTACCAAGGTTCTGAATTCGACACACTCTTGGATTCTATTCCCCTTAGTGGTATGAAACTCACAATAATTTTTAGCTTTTATTACTGCGTCTCTCACATCTTGTGCGATCAAGCCCATTTTGGTCATCTATTATCAGATCCATTTTAATGGAGATTTGACCTTCCTAATATCGGTTTTAATCCTTTTACTCTTTTCCTCTGTTATCATATTTACTCTATGATCAAGATGATTAGGCAAGGGATTTCCAGCTACATTGGGTCTCGTTGGCTCATTGAACCTCATGATTCTTATCTTAATGAACCTCTCAATTAGCTTCTTGAAGGCGGTGCAATTCTCAATTGAGTGTCTAGTTATTCCTGCATGGTATTCGCATTGAGCATTCGCATCATACCATTTTGGGAACGAGGGTTGCATTGGCTTCAAATAGTACGGAGCCACTACACAAACATCAAATAAATTTTTGTAAAGCTCTTTGTATGACATTGGGATAGGGGTAAATTGGACTCTTTCAATGTTCGACCTCCAACTTGATTTTTGTCTCGGACTACTTTGATAATTGACTATCGAGGCTTTAGGTTGTGTCATCATGACCAGCTTTGCATAACTTGGCTTGTATAAGCCTGCATTATTCACTTTATTGTCCTTCCTTTTAGGAGTGGACTTCTTGGCACTCTCTCCAGCATCAATCTTCCCACTTCTGATTGTGTTTTCAATAATTTCTCCAAACATGACCATATCGAAGAAACTCTTGGTAACTGTTCCCAGCAAATGAGTAATGTATGGAGCCTTCAAGGAATTAACAAAGAGAACGGTTCTCATTTTCAGATAGTAGTGGCTGCACTTGAGGCCATATCTCTTCACCTTTAGGTGTACTGCCTAAAGCTTTCACTTGGTTTTTTCTTTTATTTTCTGGATTTGGCACGGGGATGTTGTCGTTAATTCTCTAATTCCTCCACCAATCATACTCCGGGGTTATCATGAGATTTACAGCAAATGTCTTCATTCTACGAATTTGATTCCAAGCATTTGATATCTCTCAGACCTTTTTCTTATTATTCTCACCTTTGTATGCAAACTCGCATTGAGCTAGACCCTGCATCGTTAAGATGAACTGCCTTGATCTATATTGTCTCATTACTAAAAAAGGGGCATATCCTACAACTCCCATATCCCAAGTAATGGAACCCAATCGGAATCTCCGTATCGATAAAGAATTTCATCAAGAATTAATCACAGTGCTTGCCATTCAATGTCTTCATCTCGGAGACTTTGGAGTATTGCCATCCACTACTTCTTAGAGATGTTCTCTTGCGTTAGTATAGTCACAAATTCTCTCAAAGGGTAATAACTCTCAGAAAACACCCGATAAAAGACCTTCTCCACCTTCCAAAAGTGGTTGGAACCAAACCATCAATAATGGTACGCAATTGATAAATATCTCTTCTTCTTCTCTTCGACATGTGTTTAATGATTTAAAGGTCTCGTCCTAAATCACTGAAATAGGTGTGACCCTCTTATCAAGTCGATCGAATAAATCAATAACCGCATCTTTTATATGCCCCAATGCCTTAGGATAAATAACCAATCCAAACACACTTATAAAAAAGGTTATCAACACTTTTCCTTGCATCTAGATGCACTAAGATCAAATCTCGCAAGCTCTTCCAAGTGATGTATTTATTGTCGCCTTTTTCTATAATTCGAGTTGTAACCTATTGCTCGCTCATTCCCGTAATATTCATAAATTTCTTGAGAAAGGTTGGGACACTAGCAGCTCTCGAGTAAGCCTTGTTTACCTGAATCTTTGGGCAACGAAGCAAAGCAGTATACTCCTTAATCATGGGCACCATGTCCACGTGTCCGAAGGTGAAGCAACTGTAAGCCAGATTCCAATGTTGTGCAAGGGCTTGGAAGAGATACTTGTCCACCTTAACTTCGAGTAAATATGGTAGATCCGCATACTCACGGTAGAAATTTTTTTTCATTCCATCATCTCACTGATCCCATATCTCCTTTAACTCTTGTAGACTATTTTGGGTCACACTTATCCGAGTAAAATCCAGTAATCTGATACATGTCCTTCAGCTAGGCTATCACCCTTATCGTGTTGCTTATCCTCTGACACATACGCACGACCATATTGTCCTCTACCTTATCAAGATACCCTTTTTCCATGACCAGTTTTCTACTAGTAATCGAGCTTAAATCAATATCTTTCCTAATATGAGAATGTTATGCAAACAAAACAAAAATAAAGTAAGTCAGTACAGTCACTATAAAATTTAACAACAAATTAAAAAAAAGAAGAAGCTACGCATCTATTTTGGGTAATTGTTAAAAGTTCGACATTGTTCTACATAGGATGGGCACTTAGGATTCATTATATGTGGTTTAAGTTCTAGAGTAAAGATACCCAAACTAGCAAATTCCTCAGCCCTTACCCATTATAGTCTCATACGAACGAGTTTGGTTTAGGGGGACACATTTCTCATATGTTTACATGAAAGTGAAAACCTCACGAAAACATAGGTATGAATGTATCCCAAAAGCGATCCACTATCCTGCACGGAGGTGAAAACCTCACGAAGGAGTAGCTTCTCACTTTCACAAAAAAAATTAAATTTTACGAAGAAAGCTCGTGTTTTTGAGCTAATCGAGAAGATGAGTCATGTCCAGTAAGTTAGGGCATAACACTTCGAATTTTTGAAAGTACAAGCGTTTCTAATTAGTATCTCAAATCTCATATATTTTAATTTTAAAAATAGGGTATTAAATTATCATGATTCAAAGAGAAAATCACACTTAGTAAGTTAGGGCATAATCCTCTCGAATTCCTAAAATAAAGAACATTGCCTTGATTTTTGAAATTGGTTTATATATATTTTTTTTAAATGTCATGCAATTTATTTGTTAAAATATTTTACAAAAAAATGAATGAATATGCATATAATTTATAATTATAATGACAAAATAAAAAAACGTACATGAATAGAATGAATTAAATGAATGAAATTAAATTCAATTAATAACACAATAAAATAAAAAATAGTAGTAAATAAAATAACAATATAATTATAGTAATAATGATAATAAATATTAATAAATTAATAATATAAGCAATAATAAATATATAAAACACAAATATGGGAAAACTTTAAAATAATTAAGTTAAAAGACACAATAAAGCATGTAAGTAATTAAAAGGCAAAAAATGTAAAAGGCATATAAATAAGTAACAAATAAAAAATATCAATCAATAAATAAAATTAAACAAAAGCAAGAATGTAAATAACAAAGAAAATGAATGACAAATAAATAAATAAACAATAAATAAAGTAATGCAAATAATATAAAAAATATAAATGGAACAATATTAAATAAAAATTTAAACAATAGAGGTCTAAATTATAAAAAAACAAAAATAAATGGACAAAATTAAATAAAGGACTATATTGTAAATAAAATAAATTAAAGTTACGAATTAAAAAAGTAAATAAAATTAACTAAATTAAAATGAAATAAAATTATAGGGACTAAAGGGATAAATATCCCATCCTCTGTACACGTGTCTTTCCCTCCACTATTGGTCAAGAGATCAAATTGTAAAGCAATTAAAATTAAATGCTAAATTAAAATAAATAAAAAAGGAAAAGGACTAAATTGGAATGCCTTAAAAATGCAAAAAGGCCAAATGAGCAATTAGCCCATCTGAATGAAAACACACGGACCCTAAGATCCAAACGAGTCGGGTCTCGGGTCAATGCTCAAAACGATGTAATTTAAGATAGCCTATTTAAGTCAAATTTTTTAAAAAAATTCATTTCTTTCATTTCTTTAAAAAAACCTTTTCCCCTTTTGTTTTTCTCTCAAACCCTCTCCTGTCTAGCCATGGGGATGGTGGGGCTCTGCCGTGGTCACCGATCTCCGACGCCAGCAACCACCGCCCATGGTGGTCGAAGGTAAAAAAACTTAAAAAAAAAAAAAAACTCCTTTTCACAACCCAAACCCGGATCTAGGGTTTTTTTTAGCAAAAAAGCTACCAAACATTTTAAAACAAAAAAATTTGTTTAGGTTTCGAAGGGGAAAAGCCCCTCCGACAAGCCTTAGGCTCTTTTCTCCTCAACGAAAGCCACCCATCATCGGGGATGGCACCCTCGGCCACCATTAACGACGGTGGAATACGAATCGAAAAAGGTAAAAATCAAACAAAACCTAGATCTATATTTAGTTTAAAAAAAAAGAAATAAAATAAATTGCTACCTTAATATTTGCTTTGGATTTGCTTTTAATGTGTGTCCAATTGACATTAAAAAAATCTTCTTTTTTTTACATTCGATTTCGTGTTTTTATAACACAAATATTATAATAATTTATTGATTTTATTTCCTTTTTTGTTCCAATTTTGCAGAGATTGCGATCTTCGGGCAAGTAGGGCAGCAATGACCAATCATTTGGGGAAGTAGAGGCGGTTATGGATTCTTTTTTTTTTTTTTTAGTTTAGGGTATTTTTAAATTTTTGGCTTGTAATATTGGTTTGGGCTTGTAAATGGAAATTGTGCTTGGAATTGAACTTGATTGATTTTATAATAAATAAAAAGAATTAGGTTTTATTTTGTTTTATAAAAATTGGGCCTTTAAAAGCCCGAACAAAATTGGGTTCCTATAGTACAAATTCGTCAAAGTTAATTCAACTTCGATTCAAAAAGTGCACGTTGGGTTGGAGTTGTTTGGCATGCAGTTAAGAAGTTGAGTAAGCCTTGCTGTATTCAAATTCTCACAGACAAATTGACGTGTCTAAGTGGGAAATAACCATTTGGATTCCGTCAAGGGAGATAATGACTAGATTTAAACGACCCATGTGGTTGAGGCCGTTGATTCGAGTTGCGCTTTTCAGATCGCAAAGCTGTCGAAATCTTAAATTACCGTCACGAGCAATGTGGTTTGACATTCAGCAAGGATCGATTTGTAGGTTGTACCCGAACCGACTACAAAAGAAAAAGTTGGCGATTGGAACATTCTCGGGCGCTATAACCAACTTATCAAGTGAAGAAGGGAAAAACCACTTGTCAAGGATCGATACTAGATCGAAGTAAATCAAGACTGAGGCTAAGATTTAATATATATATATTTCTCCAATTTATTTTATCTCATTTAATCATTTTGCAACAAAACTTCGTTTTCAATTTATTTATTTCATTTTATTTTTATTTAGTTTAATATTTTTTATCACTAAACCCCCTTAAATTTATTTTCAAGAAGCTCCTCACAAGACAAGGGACCATTCTCGCGACAATAATTTTGTCCACAAGAAAAAGCGAAATTAGACATCCAGTCCCTGTGGATTTGACCCTACTACTCTATACTACTCTTTAGTATTATTTTGTCGTAGAATTTATTTTTGGTGACTCGACACGCATCAAATTTTGGCGCCATTACAGAGATTGGTAATTTTTTTAATTATCGTTTGTTTTCTTTATGACAGGGTTAGAATTGGGAACTCTCGAATTTGAATTGAAAATAGAGAAATTGGCTTGAACACTGCGAAAAGAAGCTATACGGCACGGTAAATGACCGCAACCCATATTTGAAGAAGGATCTTTTACTGAAAATATTTTCTCATTCGACTAACCAAATGCGATGGTAGATCAAACTATTCGCTAACTCGCAGTAGCACCAGACGTACAAAAGCCACTATGCATAACTTATCCAGTGGGAGGAACACCGTTCGAGTTGAAATCAGGTTTAATTCATCTGTTGCCCACCTTTCACAGAGCTCAAAATGAAAATTCGCAAAGAGTTTCACATGGTTTGCACAAGAATGAAACCTCAAGGAGTAACAGAATATCAAATTAAACTCCATGCTTTTCCTTTCTTGTTAGTCGATTTTACTAGAGAGTGACTATTTTATTTACCTCCTAGCTTAATTAACAAATGGTTTAATATGTCTCGTTTATTTCTTGACAAGTATTTTCTAGCAACACGGGCAACTGAATTAATAAGAGACATGGTAGGAATTAGATAAAAGGTGTCTAAATCTCTCAATGATTATTAGGAGCGGTACAAAAAGTTGTTTGCAAGTTGCCGATAACATGGTTTATCTTAACAGTCACTTTTGTAGTATTCTATGATGGATTACTCCCAATGAAAATGAAAATGGTAGATGTTGCTAATTAAGAGATACTTGTAAATATGACGCCTTAGAAAGCGAGAGAATTGACTTCAATCATGGCTGCGAATTCTCAACAATTACGTGTAACATCCCTAAAATTTATATATAATAAAAGAAGTAATAAGTTAAATAATGTATAATTGATTTTTTTGGTAAGATGAGAAAACGATATAAAAGAGAGGATTGAGGAATGTAAAATAATAATAATAATATAATTAAGAAGTAGGTTTTAGTATATTGATTGAAAAGTAAAGATTAAATCGTAAATAAGTGAAAAGTTTTGGCTTAAGTGTAAATATTCAAAATTTAGAGGATTAAAGTGTAAAAAATGAGAAAGTTGAAGGACTAAAAGTAAAAATATACCAATTTACTATGATATGGAATTTGCATGCAGGGACCAAATTGAATAAGTGAAGAATCATGAGGGACTAAAACATAATTTTTCTAAATTAAGTGATGACTCAAGGATGAAATTTTGAAAGACCAATAAGGGCAAAATGATCAATTAGCAAGAGGAAGAATTCTAAAATGTAATGATAATGTTGATGATATTTGGATATATTTTTCATTAATTAATTAGTTAAATATTATTTTATTAATATTTTACTTAAATATTTATTAATATTTTATTTAGAAAATGGTAGTATAAAAAGAAAGTAAGTATGAAGGAAATTTATCATCCTTCCAACGTGAGTAAAAGGGTGAGAAAAGGAAGTTTTCTTTTTTTGCAATTTGGTCCTTTTCCATGAAAACCTATCTTTTTACCCAAAATTTTTTAAAAATTTCCTTAGATATTAGAGAGAGAAGATGAAGTAGAGATTCTAGAGAATATGTTCTTCAATTTAGAAGCAAGAAAATAGTAGATAAAAGTGGAGAAAATGAGAAGAAAAAGGAAGGAAAGTGGTGAAGAAGAGAAATGCATGAAAATGAAGAACAAAGGAAGAAATTCTTGACAAAGGAGGTAAGTTTCATACTAAACCTACTTGTATTTCAATAGATTGAGTTAAAATGTTTTGAGTGAGATGTGTGATACATGTAATTAATCTAATATGAGAAATAGAAAGTATTTGATGAAGAATAAATGCTTAAAAACACTAAATTGGTAAGAGAGAATGTGATTTGTGTGGTGAAAAGTACTAAGATTAAGAATTGAATATGTAATCTACACATAAACTCAAGTAATTAAATTGCATAGTAATAAAAAAAATGGCAATTATATGTGATTGAATGAAACATAGTGGAAAGAAACATGGAAAATGAAACATTTTCATTAAAATAGTTTGGACAATAGCAGTGAATTAACTTTGAAAATTCACCAAAAATTATAGAAATTTAGTTAGAGGTTGAATTAAATATTTAATTAAATCTTATTGAGTGTAGATTCATATGGAAGAAACAATAAAAGAAATGGTATTGTATATTTTGAGATATATTAGTTTTTGTGAAACAAGGTCGGAGTAGATCCGAGTTCTCCTGTTCTGACATTGGAAAATCATAAAAAAATTGTAAAAAAATTATTAGAGGCTGAAATTTATATGCTTATATTTTTAATGAGTCTATTTTCAAGGGAAATAAATATAAACATCATCCAAACTCTGTACTAATAGATAATTAATTTTTAGTAAAGAAAGGTCGAAACCATCAAGCAGCAGAGAAGGGGAAACTTTGAACAATTTTATGTATGGATTGGCTAAAGTAGAAATTCTGAATTTTTTACAGTAAAAAGATATTTGAGTCTAGTTTCAAAAACATCAAGCGGATCTTAATTTCATATTTTGTAGCTTAAGATATAAATAATTTAGTGACTATGAATCAAGTGGATAGCTTTGAAATTAACACATAAGTAAATAGTAGAATTATAGATAATGTATTGTTACATATAAGTATGCTTTATACTAAAAGCTAAAAATTCTAATAAATATATATATACATAAAGGATGTGGAATGGAGAGGAGGAGGAGGAAAAATATATATAGTAGATGAATTTGAAATGTTCCGAAATGGTTATTAGTGATAGAATGATTAATACATGTGAGTATATTTAAACGAATTGATAATAATTAGTGCTGTCGTAAATTCAATCTTTACTAAAATGAGTAAATGATCTAAATTAATTAAATAATATGGTAAATTGATTCTGAAATTTTTAGTAGTTGCTCCGGCAACGAATGTGACATCTCGATGCCTTGACTAAGCGATTGGGTCGGGTATGGGGGTGTTGCATTACGATCGACTATAGAACCCACGAGACGAGTTCATGGGTTAAGTTCTCTATCTTTAGAAGATAAAATTAATAAGCTTACTAATATTGTTTAAATATTGATTACAGATAAGATAATCCCAGCACGGTTGAATGGAATTTGTGTTGTACCAGATCATCCTACAAAGTTATGTCCTATTTTACACGAGGATTCGACAGAACAAGCGAATGCTGTCGAAAACTTTCCAGGGTCACCCTAGAGACGGTATGATCCCTATTTGAACACCTATAACGTATGATCCATTTCCATGCCTAGCATAATCTCTTCATAGAGATTTAGCTAATTAAGCCTCTTAAAGAACCCTTGGTCGACCACCTTGGAAAGCCATCAGCAAATGAGTGAAGCAAAGGAACGAAGGAGTCTTCTTCGATCAGAATTTTGGGTGATAGCCACTTTGTTTTGGGTTTATTCTTTCTTTTCTTTAATTTGATTTAAAATGTTTGTTATGTGTTCTTTGTTCTTGATTACAAAAATGTTAGCTTAAATTTATTTAAGCTAGGATAATTGCTTTAATTAAATAATATTCACTAATTCATGCTTATGATGTATGTGCCCCAATCGATTATGATTTAAATTAATATCATGCATGTATTTCATTCATTTGTGATTAGAATGCATTAGAATTAGTGGAGAGATCCGAAGTAAACATCGGTTAATTGACACAATAATTGAAATGTGCTTGCTTAATTCATATCCGGCCCAAAATGAATTGAAGGATCATAATAACTTGACCGAGCTCTATTACCTTGCATGGTTTTTAGGTTCATGAGATTAAATTGTTTCAAACCGATCCAGTCCTTGTTACTTCACATGAATACTTAAAAACCCTTAGTTTTATATGATCAGTAAAATGCATATTTAACTAAGTAAGACCTCGAAAGGACTTAATTTGGTTTCGAAGTCCACAAAAGATCGAATTGCCATGGAATGTTTTTTCGAATGTTATTAAACATGTTGATAATGAATTGAAATTAATTAAAGTAATTGTCTTAGTTTATTTATGTTATACTTGTTGTAAATTGTGTTTAATTTGTGCTAAAATCTATTCATTCATATAGTTTGTATACTTAAGATAATATGCTTTAGGGATCATTTGTATTTAGTTTAATTACATTTAATTTTAATTAGCACTCATCCAACTATATTGTGTTTTTATTTACCAAGTTGTTGAATATAATTTTTCAATTAACTGATTAACATATATATAGTCCTTATGGAGACGATAACTCTATACTTACTTATTACTTGATAACAATTGTGTACACTTGCATAAACCTACGCATTACAAGTTTTTGGCATCGTTGCCAGGGACTGTTGCCATAGTCATTTTTTGTGAAATTATTTATTTTCAATTTAGTTTTTATTTTAATTCTAACACTACTAACTTATTCTTTTTAATTTTGTGATTTTCTTTTCAAGTGTTTATGTGCATCAATCGAATTATCGATTTACTCCCTGTAGCCCTTGAAATCGAGTGAACATTTAGATAGAGAAGACGTGAACGATTAGCTCAAAGACAAGTCGAGATGGACCTTGGAAATCAAAATCATGGCCAATGTAATGGAGCTGATCATATGCAAAATCTCATCCTCATTGCTGATGATAGGGATCAATGCATCAAACAATATGTTGTGCCACTTTAGTGAGTTAAATTCGAAAATTTGAGTTGAAACCAGTGATGTTTCAAATGCTACAAACGGTGGGCCAATTCAGTGGTGTGCCCATGAAAGATCCACATCTCCACCTTCGATTGTTTATGGAGGTGAGTGATTCATTCAAGATAGCCAGTGTGATTGAAGATGCACTGAGGTTGAATTTTTTTCCATACTCATTGCGAATCGAGCACGAGCATGGCTCAATTTGTTGCCACCAAGTTTAATATCTACATGGCAAGAATTAGCAGAGAGATTTTTGGTTAAGTATTTCCCTCCTAGAAAGAATGCTAAGTTGAGGAATGAGATCACAACTTTCTAACAATTGGATGATGAGTCTTTGTACGAGGCTTGAGAGCGATTCAAGGAGTTACTTTAGAATTGTCCTCACCATGGGAATCCTCACTGCATCCAATTGGAGACGTTTTATAATGGTCTCAACGTACATACAAGATTGATGTTAGATGCTTCTACTAATGGTGTGATTTTGTCTAAGTCTTATAATGAGGCTTATGAGATCATCAAGAGGATCACTAGTAACAACTATCAATGGCCAACAAATATCAATATCCCATTTTTGGAGGCTTTAAAAAAATGCCGAACTATGTGTAGTTTATGAAGGATATATTATCCAAGAAGAAACACTTAGTTAGTACGAGACTATTGCTTTAACGAGGGAGTGTAGTGCGTTCTTACAGAATAAGCTACCAACGAAATTGAAAGACCTTGGAAGCTTTACTATACCTTATAATATTGGTGAATCTTACTATGGTAAAGCTTTGTGCGACTTAGGAACCAGTATCAACTTGATGCCCAAGTCTATTTTCAAGCTGTTGGGAATAGGTGAAGTAAAACCTACAACAGTGACACTTCAGATAGCGAATCGATCTTTAGCATATCCCAAAGGAAAGATCAAGGATGTTTTGAAAAGAGCTGATAAGTTTATTTTTCCTGCTGATTTCATTGTCTTAGATTTTGAAGCAGATAAGGAATTACCGATCATCCTTGGGAGACCTTTCCTAGCCACAGGAAGAACGTTAATTGATGTGCAAAAAGGTGAACTCACCATGCAAGTCAAGATGATCAAGTAACATTTAACATTCTTAAGGCTATGAAATTTCTCAATCTGACAAAAGAGTGTTCAGTTATGGAAGATATAGAAAGCTTGGTTTCTATGGAAAGCAATTTTGAAAAAGATCCATTGGAGAATGCCTTAGAGTTTGACCCTTTAGAGGATGAAGAAGGTGAGAAAACATGGCTTTGATGGAAGCCAATCCAAGGAATTTCATTCAATCAACATGGTTTGAATTGTAGAAGTTAGAAGCTTCTGAATATGTGCAACTGAAGTTGTCAATTGAGGAACCACCTGAACTCGAACTAAAGGTACTTCCTTCCAATTTAAAATATGTGTATTTAGGTGACTATTCTACTTTGCTTGTGATAATTTTAGTAGAACTGAAAAATATCAAGAGGAGCAACTAATTGTTGTTTTAAATAAATTTAAGAAAGCATTCGATTAGACTATAACTGATATTTGAGGTATAAGCCCTTCTTTTTGCATGCATAAAAATATTTAGAGGGAGAGCGAGCTCGAATTGATGGGCAAAAGAGGCTCAATCCTATTATGAAGGAGGTTGTGAGAAAGGAAGTGATCAAGTGGTTAGATGCGAGAATTATTTACACCATCTCAGATAGTTCGTGGGTAAGTCCGGTGCACTATGTATCGAAAAAAGTTGGAATCATGATTGTTGAGAAAGAACATAACAAGTTGATTCAAACAACTGTTACGGGTTGGAGAATCTGTATTGACTACAAAAAGCTAAATAAAACCACTCAAAAAGACCATTTTTTGTTGTCTTTTATGGATCAGATGTTAGAGAGACTGGCAGGTAATGAATTCTATTATTTTTTGGATGGTTATTCGGGATATAACCAAATAGTTGTAGCCCCGGAGGACCGACATAAAACAACCTTTACTTGTCTGTACGGTACGTTTTCTTTTAGGCGAATGCCTTTTGGTTTATGCAATGCACCTGCGACATTTCAACGATGCATGATGGCAATATTCACTGATATGGTTGAAATTTTGTTGAGGTTTTCATGGATGATTTTTCTATTTTTGGTAACACTTATGATGTTTTTTTGAGTAATTTGACTAAGGTACTTAAGAGATGCAAAGAGACAAATCTTGTCTTTAACTGGGAGAAATATCATTTTATGGTTAAGAAAGAGGTTGTCTTAGGGCACAAAATCTCTAAGAGACGAATTGAAGTTGATAAAGCAAAGGTGGACGTAATTGAAAGATTACCACCCCCAATTTGTGTGAAAAGAGTCAGAAGTTTCTTAGGCCATGTCGGTTTTTACCAAAGGTTTATCAAGTATTTTTCAAAAATTTCTAAGCCTTTGTGTTTGTTGTTAGAGAAAGATATATTGTTTGATTTCAACAAAGCATGTTTGGAAGCTTTTGAAGATTTGAAAAGACTATTAATCTCATCCTCAATAATCATTATACCCAATTCGAACTCACCTTTTTGAGTTGATATGTGATGTAAGCGATTTTGCTATTAGAGCTATGATGGGTCAAAGAAGAAACAAAGTGTTTCACCCTATCTAGTATGCAAGCAGAATTTTGACGGAAGCCCAACTCAATTATATGGTAACTGAAAAATAACTCTTTGCTATAGTTTTTGCTTTTGACAAGTTCTATTCATATCTTATAGGTACCAAAGTTATTGTTTTTGCTGACCATGTGACCATTAAATACTTACTCACAAAGAAAGATGCTACACTGAGGCTAATTCGTTAGTACTCTTACTCCAAGAATTTGACCTTGAGATCCAAGACAGAAAAGGTGTCGAGAATCAAGTAGTTGATCATCTATCGAGGTTGAAGCAAAATGAGGTAACTCAATCACTTGTTCCTATCAGTGAGAATTTTCTAAATGAACACCTATTTGAGGTAAGTCGAATTCATGAAACACCTTGGTTTGTTGATTTTGCCAATTATCTTGTATGTGGAATAATTCCTCGAGAAATGACATACCAACAAAGGAAGAAATTCTATAATGATAGTCGGTATTATTTCTGGGAGGATCCATTTTTGTTTAAATAGTGTGCCGATACCATAATTAGGAAATGCGTAGCTGAAAGTGAGATTGCTGAGAACTTGTATCATTGCCATTCATATCCAAGTGGAGGACACTTTGGTGGTTCACGTACTACAGCAAAGATTTTACAAGCATGTTTCTTTTGGCCTACATTGTTTAAAGATGCTTATGCATATGTGAAAAATTATGATAGATGCCAAAGGACCGAAAATATATCAAGAAGGAATAAGATGCCCTTGACAAATATTATTGGAAACTGAATTATTCGACATATAGGGCATTGACTTTCTAGGACCATTTCCTTCTTCATATGGGAACAAATACATTTTACTTACTATGGACTATGTATCCAAGATGGTTGAAGTCGAAGAATACCCTACGAATGATGCTAAGGTAGTCATGTGATTCCTACATAAGCAGGTGTTTACACGATTTGGGACCCCAATAGCTATTATTAGTGATGAAGGTTCTCACTTTATGAACAAGTGGCTTAAATGGTTGCTTGACAAGTATAATGTGAAACATAAGATTGCTATTACCTATCACCCATAGTCGAATGAGCAATTATAAAGAGTGAACCATGAAATAAAAGGAATTCTTGAAAGGGTAGTACGCCCTAGTAGAAAAGATTGGTCTTGAAGGCTCGATGATACATTATGGGCCTATCGAATAGTGTTTAAGACACCGTTAGGAATAACTCCTTATCGGTTAATCTTTAGAAAGGCATGTCATTTGCCATTAGAGTTGAAGAATAAAGCTCATTGGGCTTTAAAGCAGTTGAATTTCGATCTTAAGCAAGCCGGTGAGAGAAGGATGTTACAACTTGATGAGTTAGAAGAGTTGAGGTTATTTTTATATGAGAATGCCAGGATGTGCAAAGAAAAATCTAAGAAATGGCATGATAGTCGTATATTACCTCACAAGTTTAAAGAAGGTCAGAGAATGTTATTATTTAATTGAAGGCTAAGGTTATTTCTTGAGAAGCTCAAATCCCGATGGACTGGACTTTTCACCATTCATAAAGTCTATCCATATGGGGCTGTTGAATTATATGATGATCATGGAGGTACGTTTAAAGTTAATGGTCAACGTCTCAAGCACTATTGGGATGGTGAAGTCATCAAATAAAACTAGAACTGAAGCTGATTCAGTTGTTGACACTAAAGAAGTTCAATCTGAGGAGAAGCCAACTGTCCTAAACCAACTGAGAAACCTACAAAAGTTGAACCATAGAAGGAAGATAATGACTATGAAAGCGAGGATGGAGCTGAAGAAAAAGAAGATAAGGGGGATGAGTCAAAAAATAAAAGGGGGATTCTTGTCTTGTTTATTTATTTATTTGTTTTTAGGTCCTTAGGAATTTATTTATTTCGTAGTTAGGATTTTTATTTCTGCATAATAAAACATAGCAAACATAAATAAGCTTAACACCTCTTTATGAAGAAAAGACTTAGTGATATGGTAATGGGAATGAACACGTCAAGGATTGGATTATTAAGAAAGACTTGGTATTTAAGAAGTCTTAATGACTCACCTCTCTTTTCTTACAACCCTACTTGGTGTTCAATTTTCATTCATCACTTTGTTTTTGCAATGAGGACATTGCTTCTTTTTAAAAGGGGGTAAGGCAAATAAATTGCTCAAATTTTTAAAATTTTTAAGTATGTTTCAATCGTTTTTTTTTTCATAAGTATGCTTTAATAAATGAATGTTTAGAGAATTTTTTTGTTAATAAGATAGTTTAAATGCAAACATGAATGATGATTCTATTTGAGTTGAATGTATGTTATCATGAATGATGGAATGCTTGTATGATCTTAGTCTTAGGTAATGGTTGCCATGAAAACTTAGTTTCTCTTGAGATTAGACATGCATGAAGGTTTATATCTTTAGAATTGACTTAGTAACTTTCTTAAGGCGAAATCCTAAGAGACATAAAAGTTTAAAAATGATTTAGGCACCATTTTTTTGGATCGTTTGAGCCTTTTCAAAACCACCTTATGATATTAGACCCTTGAAACCTTAATTTTAAGCTTAATGACTTGCTTATTGCAATTTATCTAAATTATAAGTCATATTACCATCTTTTCTTTTTTGAATAAAAACTTGATGCATTTAAACTTTGAAAGGGTGAAATGTAACAGCTGTAAACACCTAATACCAACCATCACCATAATGATGATTCCACCAGTTGGCAGAGTCTCGAGCCTAACAAAACTGATAGACAAAACAAATTTCTATGCAAACTATCCTTACAGCCTTTAAAGGCCTAATAAATGACATTTAAAATGAAGGCTAAAAAATACAAAACAAATGCAAAAACAAAGAAAAAGAAACTTGCTAACCCTAAAGAAATTACTCTTACTCTTCATTCTTGCAATCTGCCTTTTTGCGTTAGATAAGACAAAGTGTGCCTCTTCCTCCTTCCCTTCGATAAATTCCTCAAACTTACCTTTGATGCTAGTTCCACACCATATTGAGCATCGTCGGAGGCCTTACCATCAACTTCCTTCGGTCTCAGCAAAACCCATAAACTATCTTTCTTATCTCTCGCACCCATCTGCCCTTAAAGCATCTTCAATCTGTAACAGAGCCTCTTCTACCCAAAATCTTAAGGATTCAAATCGGGGTCCCCACGTTGCTAAACAATACGCAACTTCATTCGTGGACCAACGGGTATGGCAAAAACATAGGTGCTGAAATCTCAAGCCTAGATTCTTTATTTCATTAACGATGTTATAGATCTCAGATTTGTCTGGTTCTTCAGAATTAATCCTCTTTATCACTGTTAACGCATCTCCCTTTACGTAAGCTTTTTTGAATCCCAGATCCACCGTAAAATAGACAGCCTCCAAACACGTAATGGCCTCGATAGTGGTTCGATCTCTTGCTTTATACCCCGAGTAAACTCATTCTCCCATAACCATGCCTAAATTATTCTTATAATGACCCCTGCTACTACTGTTTGTGACTAGTTGAGGAAAGAAGTATCAAAATTTACCTTAACCTGTTCCATTTCTAGAGCCTCCCATCTTTCTGTTATTGTTTCATATCTGTTATTTAGATGAGAATCCAACCAGCAAGTTTTTGTTTTATAGGCTAGAATAAAACTTACTACTCCTTACACCGATTCTTTTTGCCTTTCGTGGTAAGTTCTGTTTTTGTTATACCAAATAGCCTAGAAAACAATAGCCAAAGTGTTTCATTGATCTATACTACTGTTGTTAAATACTTCAACTAACTACTCTTTCCACTCTTGTTGCATATGGCTTCTATTTGGACACAATCCTAACTCATTGAGGATTTGCCGAGTGAAGGCACAATCCCAAAAGAAATGCACCCTTCATCGAGTATTCACCTGTGTTATCTCCTCTCCAAACCATCTCATTAGGCTGCATGGGATTTAGTAAGGGGATGCAAAGCACATGCCTGTTCAAGTAACATTATTTCTCGAATCACATCTTCCTTCCACTTAAAATTTCATATTACCATCTTTTTAAATTATCCTATTTTGTGTAACGATCTTAACAAAAGTTGTCTTGGTGATCAACATTTTTTAGGAAAATTTCAAAAAAAATGCACATGCTCATGCTATACAAAAAACACAAAGAAAGAAAGTTCGAAGAAAAGTTTGCTTAATCTCTGAAAGAAAAATGTATGAACATGAGTTCAAAATAAGTTTGGGGGTATTCCAAAGATCCATTCAAAGAAGAAGGAAGTGTTACGAAAGATCCAAGACAGAATTAAAGGTTAAGATTTTTGAAACCGAAATTTCACATATCGTAAATCCCTACCTTTAGCCTAGCCCTATTACAACCTTACAAAAGACCTATTGATTTGATGATTATGTCACCAACATTAGTGGAGAGGAATTATTGAGTTCAACATATGAAGACCACAAAAAAACCTTATGATTGTTTTGTTTAGATTGATTGAAAATTATGTTGAATGAAG
The DNA here is from genome assembly GCA_039519145.1 of Kokia cookei. NCBI lineage: Eukaryota > Viridiplantae > Streptophyta > Magnoliopsida > Malvales > Malvaceae > Kokia > Kokia cookei. The sequence goes on along the minus strand of CM076899.1, from coordinate 15,146,025 downwards.
AATGTTATCTATGACTTTGACATGCATACAAACCATAACTCATGTTGACATATATTGACACTTAGTATAAAATTCTGAATAATGTTCGCATGCAAGCTACTTGTCAATAAAGAAGACTGATGAATGAATTTGTTGATACATGATTATGCGACAAAGATTTATGCTACTTACACATTTAGCAATATTGCCTTACAAAAACCCTTGCTGTGCATGAACATTACTCGAGACGAGCAATGATTTAAGTTTGGGGTGTCTAAACTAAAAAATATATAGGTTTTTCCTATATAATTTATCACTTTTTTTTTACTTAAAATAAATGTTAAAACCAAGTAAATGTTTAATAAATTAAAGAAATATGTGAAAATATTAATTTAGAACATGAAAATTATTAAAATGTAATTTTTTGCTTTATTATATAGTTTTTATGCACAAAATGGCTTATTTTATAGTTATTTTAATGTAATGTAATTTTAAGGTATAAAGTGGGTCATGCATAAATTAATTAAATATTAAAACATAAAATTATATTTAATAATTTAATATATATTATTTCATTAATAAATTGGGCTAATGTAATTGTTTTGACCTACTATTAATTAAATTGTTTTGGACAGGTCTGTTAATTTTGCTGGATCACAAAAATCGTCCAATTCAAGAGAGACATAGCCCAATTCCGGCAACACCAAGTCTTGGTCCCTAGTTGATGTGGCATGAAGAAAGCTTCAAAATGAAGCACAAAATCGTTCAAAATCCTTGAATGATGGCCTACCATGCACTTGAGAGGAATGAGGGATTCAAAATTCTCTATTTTTAATAAATGTGCTCTCATCCTTCACCTACAAATAAGAGTCATTTTCACCATTCTAAATCATCCCTTCACTCATCATTCTCTCATCTTTTCCCTTATTTTCCATTCCCACACCTAGCATCATCTATTCATAGAGATTTTAGCTAACTAAGCCTCTTAAAGAGCCCTTAATCGACCACCTCGGAGAGCCATCAGCAAAGGAGCGAAGTGAAAAAATGAAGGAGACTTCTTCGATCAGAGTTTTGGGTGACAACCACTTTGATTTGAGTTTATTCTTTCTTTTCTTTAATTTGATTTAAAATGTTTGCTATGTGCTCTTTGTTCTTTATTACAACAATGTTAGCTTAATTTTATTTAAACTAGGATAATTGCTTTGATTACAACAATATTATTATTTGATCCATTTTATGTGAAATTTTCCAGGAACATTGGTGGAGGCTATCAATTTTTTTGGAAATCGAATATAGATCATGATGTGAGCATACTGTGCTCAATACCACCATTTATACTCTTCAAAACCTAATACCCTTAAACCTCAAACCAACCCAAAAATATAAAATAACACAAAACCTAGTCCATTTCCTTCAAAACAAAGACCCAAAATTCCCAAAACACAAATAAACCCAAAACCCCACACCAACCCAAATAAAAAACCACAAAACTCAAATATGCCTAAACCCATAACTAAAACAAAACCTAAAAAGAATAAGGGGGAGAGAGCAAAAATTGGGCCAAAGAAAGAAAAAAAACAAAAGAAGGAAAGATGTGGCCCAAAAGAAAGAAAGAAAAAAGAGAAAAACATGTGACCTAAGAGAAGCCCAAATCGGGCAAAATGGAAAGGAAACAAAGGAGAAAATGAAAAGAGAAAAAAAAAGATGTGGCCTAAGAAACCAGCAGGTCGAATTCGGCCTAAGAGGAAAAGAGCAAAAAAACCCAACAAAGGAAAAGAAAAAAGAAAAGAAAAGAAACACAAACAAACCCCCAAACACCATTTACCCATCTTCTTCCTCACCTATTTTGTCTAAAAACCCTAAAAGAAAGAGCCCTCTCACCTTTTTAAGTAGCTGCCAGACACATCCACCACCAATCGTTACTGCTGTTTAGCTTCCCTTCACCCCACACACCAACCAACGACAAATGACACCAATCCCCAAGCACCTCCGTCGCTCATTTCTTTACCAACCACCGCCGTTCAACCTCCGTTTCCTCCACAAATGGCCATCGATCGACAACCTTTCCTCATCCTACACCATAACCACCACATCGCACACCCCACATGTTATCGTCGAGCCATCACCACCGTTCTCCGTTGTTAACTTCAGACATACTTTAAACAAACCAAACTCTCATTACAACCTTCTCAAACCATCGTTCACCTCTCCAATCTATCATGCTACTGCATAAACATGAGCCTCCACCACTGTCCACAACCATTCATCGCCACGTGCGACCACGAGCTGCCGTTTTCATTCATTCCTCAACCCGGACGCAGCCATGGTCCACACTAGAAACCATTTAGTTGACAGATTTTTTACTTCCCTTAATCACCGGTAAAATCGTTTTTCAGCACCACCGGTCATCAACATTGATGATGACAACTTAGATTCGCCCCACCACCACTAATACATTCTACTAGACTAAGACGATGCCGATATCAAAGAAGTCTGACACGGATTGAAATAGAAGATCCACAAACTCCGTCAAACGCTTCCAACAAAATGAGGTATAATGTTTTGAATTCACATTCTATTTTTTCGTTACTAACATATCCTATAAGACATTTGGTCAAAACCAGTACTTCGAATTATAATGATGCATAATCATCGAACCGAAACGAATAACCATCTTCAAGCCAAACGAGGTCAACCACCAAACATTCTAGATGGAAATCATCAAACCAACAACGAGAAGATCCAGAGTCAACCCCGAATAGCAGTACTGATGCTGCTGATGTGTTGAGCCCGTCGAATAATCAGGTAAAAAAGCGTTGTCCTCGAAGGAATAATAAATGCGGCTAGCGAAGGCACACCTACACAATGCCACCAGAATTGAGGGTTAAAGGATTTCTAAATTTCATGACTTGGAGCACTAGTCGAGATACGAGGAGATTCAACATCGTCGTATCTGAGTTTGTAAATATATCTATCTCTTTACACTTGTTACAATTGACATGCGTGATTCTGTGTTTAATTATTTCGATGCTATTGGTTGGACATTATATGCTGATATTCGCTATGGTACATTTTATGAGCTCTTGTACGAATTTTACGGGACCTTTAGCTTTGATATGTATGCTATTAGGACTATAGAAACTCCAAACGTGATTGAATTCAAATTTTTAACATAGCCATGGGTTTCGCTGACCCCGACAATGTTAAAACTAACTCATACCATAATGCTTTAATAGAGATTTCTCACGATTTTGATGCCACCTCAGCTTACTCGTCCTTGACTAACTCAATTTCACGCCCTTACAATTCTAAAACCTCGAAAGCCTTGTTAGTGTAGGAACCGACCCTTAGGTATATTCATAGATTTCTTGCTTTTAATTATTCGGGTCGTAATGACTCTTCAGTTGTCTTAACTAAGATGGAGTTATTTTTTTCTATGGTGTATGTATTTCAGATATAAATTAAACCTAGGATATTGGTTCGCATGTAGTTTTCACATCATAACCAAAGCATGTCGACCTCTCATACTCCTCGAAGTAATAGATAATTCTGACGAACATGCAATTTCACTCCTAGAGAGCGAGAGAAGCAGCCCCATTCCGCTATGGAAGAAAAACTAAATTGTTTTGACGCTCGCTTAGAAACAATGGAAGCCAACATCGAAAGCATCCCCACAATACTACAAAGCGATCACCAACATCGTCCTTCACCTCGTTAAATACACACGGAGAGTACACTTTACCCCTATCTTTTTCTATTTCTTTTAATTTTCACATTGATGGCAATGTGGGTTAAGTAGGGGGATTATGCATGCCATGCTATTTCTTCTTTGCATAGCATTCATATACTAATGTTATTCTTTAATTAGTTTCGAAAATGCACTTTTAATTCCTATGCTTGGTTTATTTAAATAATTAAGTAATTCATGAATAATTATTACTTACTTTGATCGACAAGTATTTCATAGAATTGAAAATATTATGGCTAAGTCAAGCACTTCATAAAGATTGGAGACTCTTTAAACTTGCCCAATAAAAGTACTTAAATTATTAAATAAATAAAATATGTTTTGGTTAAGAGTGAAGATTCAAAAATGTGACCGAATTGAGTAATCGGGATGAGGTGTTTGAGTTGTCATCTTATCTCGCGTAAAAAGATTTGAGTGACGAACCGAAACTTGTAACACTTTGCTAACTAAGCTACCTTGAGAAATGAATTAGGGACATGTCAAATTGAGTAACCGCATTGAGATGCTTGGGCTGTCATCTCAATTCGCGTAAAAAGATTTGACTATGCCTCGAATTTGTTAATAATAAAAAAAAAGGAAAAATGGGAAAAGAAGAAAAAAAAAAAGAAATGTAAATATTGAGTACGATTATCTTGCTAGTTTGATTAGGCCTCAATTTGGAGAAGTAGTTGCTTTTTTTTTCACAAGGTTTGAAAATTTATAAAATGCTTGTTGATTGAACATAGAAATTGCTTTTTTTATTCACCTAATTGTTGCATTACACTTGGCTAAGGAAGGCTAAGGAAGGAGATTTGATTTTGAAAAAAAATATTGAATGATTTTAGTATAGAATACACATCATGCTTAAGGACAAGCATAGATTAAGTAAGGGGATTTTGATAGCAAATTAAATTGGTACTATTATTTATTTATTTTTGGCTAAATTATGAATCGGATGCTTCTAAACTCTTGTTTTTCTTATCATGTATACAATAGGAGTGCCACAATTCAAAATCAAGCAAAATGAAGATTAAATAGAACAAAAAGTGAAGAGAGAAGCCAAATTGAAAGAAGTGAACAAAATTTTAATTGGTTGAAATTGTCAAATGGTCAAATAGTCGAATCTGATTTTTTTTATATACATTTCTACTAAATCCATTTCCATACACCTACCAAGCATTATTAATTTCATGCTCAACTAAATCCCTTTTAGCTTTAGTCCAGTAATCGCTTTGTTAAGAAAAAATCGTGAGATATGAACCAATACTAAAACCTTTCAAAATGGTATTCGCTATTTCTCTGATTTATGGAATAGTACAAATTCGTCTCTTGAAGTTAATTCAACTTCGATTCAAAAAGTGCACGTTAGGTTGGAGTTGTTTGGCATACAGTTGGGAAGTCGAGTTGATCGTGCTGTTCTTGAATTCCCGCGAACAAATTGGCGTGTCTAGGTGGGAAACGACCAATTGAGTTCCGTCAAGGGAGATAGTAACCAGAGTTAAACAAACCCAAGCAGTTGAGGCTGTTGATTCGAGTGGGCTTTTGAGATCGTAAAATTGTCGAAATCTTAAAGACAAGCACGAGCAACGTGATTAGACATTCGGCAAGGATCGATTTGCAAATTGTACCGGAACCGACTACAAAAAAAAAAGTTGACAGTTGGGACGTTCTCAAACGCTATAACCAATTTATCGATTAAAAAAGGGGAAAATCACTTGTCAACACACATCAACTATATACCCTTAACTAACTTATTATCCTTTTAATTAATAGTGTAATAATCACTCAACCTTTGATTATATCTAAATAAATCACTTTAATTGATCATTATAGGGGAGAGAACAACTAATATAGAACTTTCTCAAATAATAATATACTTTTTTTCAATTAGGTTTATTTTCTAAATAAAAAATTAGCATTAAATCTTAAGATTTTATTGGAAATTAATGGATCTAAAATTAAAAAATTAGATAGGAGATTTAGTTAGTCATGAAAAAATTATATGAAACACATAATTAAATAATAAGAATAATTAAAATAAAGCAAAAGAATTTTGGCAGCATGGTGGTGCGTTCCACCACCACTTTGCACACAAAACAATGGAAATAAGCTAAGGAAAAAAATTGAAATTGTTTTTCAATTAAAAGCAAATTACAATGACTCTGAATCTCCAGATGCTTTAAGGCACAACAAATATGTTAATCGGACATAATATCATTTTTTAGGCACAACAATTTCAGAACAAGATATTTTTGAAAAAATTTCCAATTACTAGAACGCCATAAATAATTCTAAAATGTGTGAAAGAGTTTAGAAACTTTAAATGAGTTCAAAAGTTTTTGGAAATGATTAAAATCTTAATAAATTTGAATACAAATCTTTTGAAAGCTGTAGAATCTTCTAAGATTGTAAAGATATTATCTTAATTGTACACTTATATTAATCATATTTATTGGATCAAAAGAGCCTTTTCCTATAAATAAGGAATCACCCTCCCTAATTTGTAAGGTAGAATTTGAGTTAATAACCCTTTTAATATTTTCCTATATTTGCATTGTGTTTTTTTTTTTTATCATGCTTGTTAGAACTTAAAAATATATGTGGGAGTAAATTTTGTTTTCTTTAATTTTATCTCGTTTGATTCTTCACAAAATAGGACTATTCGATTACAGATTTTATAACTATAAATTATAATTTAAAATCACAAATAATAAAAGTTTTATAAAATAAAAAACTTAAATTCTTCTTTATATTTTTTTACAAGATCAATCATTTTATACATTTCATTTTTCACCATAAATTTTAAATATTAATATTTATTGGAAACACAAGCACTTGAGCACGGAGATGCTTAATGAGCTTTTTTATTATAATTTTAAATTTTTTCAATTTCATTTTTGATTAAAATATATAGGCTTAGAAGCAAGTAGATTATTTAAAGTTACATGATGAACTTTTCATCTCATAAGATTCAACTTTCACATACATGAGCTTAATTAACTTACACAAATCGAAAATCAATAAAAGATATTATCTTGTAACCAAGATAAAGAGGATTTGGAGCCTATTTTAATGCCAAATTCGTGCAACGATAATTTATTTCATCAATATTATCGTATGGGAAAAGAAGCTCACAATAATGTGCAAAAGACAAAACAATAAGTTGATGGAGGTATAGATAATGAAGGATTATACAAAGATAAGTGTTGGAATAAAAAATATATTATTGATTTGGAAGGTTTCGAAAAGAGAACTTAATTATTGTGGGCTTGCCTTTTTTCATAATGTGGATATAATTTTTTTTGTTAAAATCTAAAGCAAAACATGACAATCATATATTAGTATATTTCTTTCAAGCAAATTATGAGTTGATTTGCAGAGACAAAAAAAAACTTCAATTTTAAAAATTTTAAACATATAAATATAAAAATTACATAATTTATATTAATGTTATTGTAATTAGAACTTTTTTTCTTAATTTGTTTTTATTTTTGTAACTTATGATTCTATAATAATTTTATTATTTATTGTTTTAGGTTTTCGATTATTAGAATTTCATATTTATAATTAAATTTTAAGATAAATTGAATTTAAAAAAAAAATCTAATTGAAACAAAATTAATAACATCAAACTACCTCATACTAAAAATTATCAATTTACGATGTATTAATATATGAATTAAATATATTTAATTCTTATTTAAATCAAAATCAAATTAAATAAAAATTTTGTTGAAAAAGGATACTCACTTTAGCAAATAGAAACTATGGCTAAAATAAAATTTGGAACTGTAGTTACAATTTCAACTACGAAATAAAAAGTGCATAAATGTAAAGATGAATATCGAGATTGTTTATACAATTTAACCTTAGTTTACATCTGCGAGGCCTTGCCCAAAACACTGATTCACTATCTTTCTCAAAATGCAACCAATGATTTTTAAGTCCTGAAATTGAGCTAATTCTCACCAATTTAACCACTTCACCATTGTACAAAGACTAGATCACTCTTCCACTAAGCCTCCCTCTCTAAAATTTAGTTTTGCAGTACAAGAGACTCTTGATTAAACTTTAACCTAGACAACTTAAGTTTTTATACTACTTAAGTTTTGCTTATATAATAGTAATAGTCTAATCATTTTTCTATAAAGTAAAGCTAAATTAGCATAGGATAATCTTGACATAATTCTATAAGAGTCTCGGTGTAATCCAATGGCTTCAAATATGGAAAGTGACTTTATTTGATTCAGTCACGTGCAAATATAATTTGCAAGTGTACACGTCGAATCAAGTAATGGAGTAGTAAGATCATCTCCACAGGGATCGAATAGGTTTAATTTGATTAAGTTATTATTATAAGGTGTATGACTGATGTTATGGCAAAGTAATGATACAGTGCTATGCTAATTAAAATAATGATGGTAGATGCAATATGTAAAACAAACAAGTAATTAAAAATGTTATGGCAAAGATATTGGGACAAAGTAAGAGGGTTGTTGAATGAGAAAGTTAGAGTTATTAGGAGTCTACCATTATAAATTGATAATGCCTCAACAAACTCTAAATCACTTTACTGCTCAGAATAGGTTTACAACGGTTTGCTTCTTTCGAGAGCAAAACTTCAAGATACCTCACCTTAAGCAATATATGATTATATGCCTCATATGTGATTCTTGATACTAGTTTCTCTTCATTTTGTACAAACGTTGCTCTATTTCTAGAGGCTACTATGGGTATTTTGTCAAACACCCACTCATATCATCCAATTTTAATCCAACTAACCTAACCTTTTTAGAATTAGATTGTGTTTATGAACATACCATACATTCCTCTATGTCTAGAGTCTCCATACATGCAATTTCAAGAGGAACAAATTGAATGCAATAGTAAAATAGATCAGATCAAAGCTTTAACATTAATGGAAAATTAGAGTATCATCCAGTAACCCAACCCGATGAGTTTTTAGCTCATGGGTTTATTATTCAAATCTGAATTCACAATATCATTCAACATCCTAAACATTTTACTCACACGACGAAAAGTAAGAAAACAAAGGAAGAACTACAAGAATCACGCTTTGCCGATCCAACCCTCAACACTAGTGTTGCAATGTCTTGCGAAGACTAACTTGACTGCTATAACACCCATACCCAGTCCAGTCACCAGACCAGAGCAAGTGGTCGTTACAACACACATTATACATTTCGAAAACAATTTAAAGATCCTTAAAACCCCATTTTTATTTTTATTTTAAAATTATCTAAAACGTTAGGCAAAATCAACCTTTAAAAATAACCTGAATTATCTCGATTTAAAAATGAGTTTTTAAAGTTTGAGGAACTTCTACTGATACTTAGTTGAGTAATTATTGGTAGAACTCAAGGAGTAAAAACTTTGAAAACAACTACAAAATCCTACAGATAGAACTAGTAGTTCTACCAATACAAGTATGAGTTATACTGATACAACTCAAACAATTATCGGTATAACAAACTCAAATAAGCAAGGTAATTTTGGTTTGGGATTTCTAACAATATCCAAATCCAAACTACCGATACAACCAAGGTAACTATCGATATTTTGGTATCAACTACCGAAACAAGTCAAGTCAGTAACCAAAGCTCAGTATCCTTTGTACTTCTACCGAAACCCTATTGGTTTCTACCGAAACAACTCTAGGCAGTAGCCAAAATAACTTAAGAAATACATCAATATGCAATTTTCATGCTTCAATTAACATAGAACATATCCAAAAAGGCTTATAACACATGTAAATAACATCAAAATTACATGGCACTTATAACAGGATCAAATAAACAATTAATTACCAGATAGTGTGACCTCCAAGAGTAATCCAATTGAAAGCTCGTATCCGACGATCTACAAGGGAAAAAAATCAAATGAGGTAAGCTTGCTTAAAGCTTACTAAATTTGTAATAAACTTAAACTTCAACTTACCATAAAGGAGGTAATTTTAAATATTTTACAAGATAATTCAATATCATGATCATAAGTTCATCAATCATCTATACACATCACAAATCTCACAAAATTAGTGAATTCATATGTAAACATGTAACTTTAATATGATATTAGACTTATACATGGAAAACACATTTGACGTAAAAACCAACCATCATATTTGCATTTAACACTCACCTTTCATTTAAAATATTTATAACCAATGTCTCGCTTCATACATATATTTTTCACATAACCATTCCTTATAACCATTTCATATAATCGTTTCATTTTACCATTTCATTTACATATATAACTCATAATCATTATGTACAACACATTTTGTTTCAATAAATCATGTAAATTTCTCCATTCATTGTTTTATTCATTATAATTGTTTCATATGTTCCATTTCATTTTACACATTTAACATATAGAAATTCATTAAATCTTGTATTTACATTTCTTTTTTGTACAACACAAGCTCACAAGGTTGGTGAGAATAATCACCAAGAAACATATAATTTCAACAATCAATGTAACTAATAATAATAACACATTAAGTATATATTTCATTCATCATATACTTAATAATCGTACTTTCTCATTTCAAACATTTGTATCAACATTTTTCAATTCACATGTTTTGACCATATATATTTCTTATATATACATATTCATTTAAGTCTTTAACACCCGTTGAACCAATTGAAATATCACCGGGTACTTTGGAAATTCTCACACGAGCTATGACTGTAATATATAACTAAATATGCTCACACGAGTTGTGAAATAGGCCTGCTCACACGAGCTTTGGGTCGGTATGTTAAACTACACGATGCTGCTCACACGAGCTGTGGAGAATCCACAACAAATGCAGGATCTCAACAATCGATAGGACATCCAAGACCAACACCAGAACTGTAAATACTCCCTAATGACATGTCATTTGTATCCTAAGTATTCATAAGGTTCAAACAAGACACTTTTCAAACTTATATCCATGTATATCACTTTTTTTCAAACGAGAAAAAGACTAGTTTAAGCTTACCAATTACGTGAAAACCCTAGGTTTTTCTCCCAATTTTTTTCTCCCCCCCCCCCCCATTTTAGTTCGAAAGTCTACAGGTGAAAGAAAAAAAAAATGGTTTCCTTCACCCACTCCAACAAAAAATAATCATATCATTTTTAATATTTATTTCATTTCTTCTTTTTTTTCTTTTATTATTATTATCATTATTATATCAAACAATTGCACACCTAAACGGCACTAACCATTTTAATGGTAATTGCCACTTTAGTCTTTCCTATTTATTTTAAATTACAATTCTTTTATAAATTGCATTTTTACTATTTATGCAATTTAGTCCCTATACTTAACTTAAGCACTACACAATTAAAATTACTTATTCGAAAAATCAATTAGCCTACAAATCAACTCTGTAAATATTTTTATTCAATATTTACGGGTCCGGTTCACAGATACGAAGTCCCGAAAATACACTTTTTGAAACTCTAACTTTCGGATCGTTACAATTCTCCTCTCTTTGAAGAAATTTTGTCATCGAAATTTACTTAGAAAGGGGTTGGATACTAAGATATCATTTACGAATCAACTAAATTTTTTGCAATCCTTTCTTATCGATCCTTAGACTCGTTTAACTGGATCACATAGTCTTTTACATGGTATCAATATTCATATGTCGAAGTTTTCATTCAAATCACTAGTCACTATATCAACTCCATTCATACTTTATTTTACTTATTCATATGTTTTAACTTTATTAATCTTACTTGGACTCAACTAGATACAATCAACCAATTTGTATCTCAATTTAGCAATGTAATTCATTATCGAATGAACCAACATAATTATACAAGCACACACATCGTGCATCATCGAATAAACCGAAGGATCATTTACATTTAACAAGTAACTAATTTTCAATTTCATTATAAGTTCAATTCACTATTTCATCAATCACAATTTAACATAGAGTACCACATATTGGTTAAATCATACTACTTTCTATTTATAGCATAGTTTATTAAACCTACCATTTCAACCATGATCAATATTTCATCATTTAGTATAAATTTCACATACATATATGTTCAACTCCACATTAACTTTTCAACAAATTTCGAGCCTATAAGCTTTACTCATGTTCAAGTGGTCCTCGAGACTCTTTTTTTTCTAAACCCAAATCGTAAAATGTCATATTTTATATTTAAGCTAGTTTCACTTTCTTTATGTTTAAGTTCTATTTCGATCAATCAATTGTCATATGCACAACATGCTTCAAATTAACTTTATACCAACTATCTAATGACAACTAAAATTTAGAGTTTCTACTCTCTTCAATTCAATCTAATTCTTAACATTTAGTGCTCATAATCGCAGTCCAATTTATACGATAATTATAATTTTATTTTGATCCTCAATCATACAAATCACATAATTTTGTAAACAAGTAAATTGATTCTTAATTCATAAAAATTATACGTACCGAATCCCCGTGCAATTGATTCATCAATAATGATCCCTTTTCGCATATTTACAATTCTACAAATGCTTCATATAAACACTTCATATAATCATTTCATATGTTTATTCCCATATAAGATTTTGTATAATCATTTAACACATAATCATTATGTATAAATTCATTCAATAGAATATGTACCAATATTACTATCCGATACAACACAACTTCACTAGATTAGTAGATGTAACAATAAAATATACATTTTTCAACATATCATAGAACCTGTAATAATAACCATGTCATGTACACATTTAATTCACCATGTAATAAATAAGCATCACTTTTCCATTTCAAGTGTTCATACTAGTATATTCAAACTCAAAAGTATAAATCATATAACCTTTCATATACGTATACCTTTATTTAAGCCCTTTTTTTCTTGTCTAAATATCGTTTGTTCACATATTTCTTTTGGAATTCAATTCAAAAGGAATCCCAGTTAATATGTTCTTTTTATGCCATATTAGTTTAAGTCGATTACAAGTGAGAAGTCTCCTCTTATCATAGTGACATGACACATTTTAGAAAATCTTCGGAAAGACAAAACATTTCATCTACACTCTCTGAATTTGCTAATCAGTATTCAACATTTGACTAAATCGCTATTCACATTACCTTTAAACCCTTCACCCACGCATTTTCAAATTTTAATCAATAGGAAGTCTGTGATTATTCTACAAGATAAGGTTTTGAGAATGAGGGGTAAAGGTTGTTGAGCCATTAAATTAACTCTCAAATACAAACTAACATGTCATTTATCAAATCGAAAAGAAAATACTATGAACCTTTTCCCTAGGCCCTTAAACCTGATGCGCATTATGCGCATCCCCTTGTTCGATGTTTGGAACATAACTATGTACTTCGTCAGAATTTTCTCGATTAGATTCAGTTGACATCTTTAATCTATAAGGAAGCAAATCAAACTGATTGGGAGTCATCATACTATCACATGTTATAAAGTGGTATGTATTTCTAGACTCAATAAATGCTACGTTCAGTCTTAAAATTTACTAAATTATAGCTTTGATAACACTAAATATAACACCCCTCACCTAATTCGATCACTAGACTCGAGCAAGAGGTCGTTACAACACACATTATACATTTTGAAAATAATTTAATGATCTTTAAAACCCCATTTTTTTTTTTTTAAAATTATCTAAAACGTTAGGCAAAATCAACCTTTAAAAATAACCTGAATTATCTCGATTTAAAAATGAGTTTTTAAAGTTTGAGGGACTTCTACCGATACTTAGTTGAGCAAGTATTTGTAGAACTCAAGGAGTAAAAACTTCGAAAACAACTACAGAATCCTACCGATAGAACTAGTAGTTCTACCGATACAAGTATGAGTTATACTGATACAACTCAGACAACTACCGGTATAACAAACTCTAATAAGCAAGGTAAATTTGGCCTAAGACTTTTAACAATACCCAAATTCAAACTACCGATACAACCAAGGTAACTATAGATATTTTGGTACCAACAACCGAAACAAGTCAAGTCAATAATCAAAGTTCAGTATCCTCTGTACTTCTACCGATACCCTATTGGTTTCTACTGAAACAACTCTAGGTAGTAGCCAAAACTACTTAAGAAATACATCAATATGCAATTCTCATGCTTCAATTAACATAGAACATATCCAAAAATGCTTATAACACATGTGGATAACATCCTAATTATATGCCACTTATAACCGGATCAAAAAAACAATTAATTACCAGATAGTATGACCTCAAACAGTCATCCAATCGACAGCTCGTATCCAATGGTCTGCAAGGGATAAAAATCAAACGAGGTAAGTTTACTTAAAGCTTAGTAAATTCATAATAAATTTAAACTTCAACTTACCATAAAGAAGGCAATTTTAAACATTTTACAAGATAATTCAATATAATGATCATAAGCTCGTCAATCATCTATACGCATCACAAATCTTACAAAGTTGGTGAGTTCGTATGTAAACATGTAACTTTAACATGATATCAGACTTATACATGAAAAACACATTTGACATAAAAACCAATCATCAAATTTGGATTTAACACTCACCTTTCATTTAAAATATTTGTAACTAATGTCTCGCTTCATACATATATTTTTCACATAACCATTCCTTATAACCATTTCATATAACTGTTTCATTTTACCATTTCATTTACGTATATAACTCATAATCATTTTGTACAATACATTTTGTTTTAATAAATCATGTAAATTTCTCCATTCATTGTCTAGTTCCGTATAACTGTTTAATATGTTCCATTTCATTTTATACATTTAACATATAGAAATTCATTAAATCTTGTGCTGACATTTCTTTTCTGTACAACACAACCACACATTGTTGGTGAGTATTACAAGAAATATATAATTTCAACAATCAATGTAACTAATAATAATAACACATTAAGTATATATTTCATCCATCATATGCTTAATAATCATACTTTCTCATTTCAAACATTTGTATCAACATTTTTAATTCACATGTCTTGACGATTGACATTTCATATATACACATAATAATAATCACACGAGCTGTGACTATAATATATAACCATATATGCTCACACGAGGTGTGAAATGGGTCTGCTCATACGAGTTGTGGGTTGAAATGTTAAGCTACACGATGCTGCTCACATGAACTATGGAGAATCTGTAACAAATGCAGGACCTTAGCCATCAGTAGGACATCCAAGACTAACACTCGAAATAGTAAATACTCCCTGATGACATGTCATTTGTATCCTAAGTATTCATAAGGTTCAAACAGGACACTTTTCACACTCATAACCATGTATTTCACATTTTTCCAAACATAGTAATAAACTTAATTATCATCATCTCATAATCCAACTCTTTTTATACTAATCTCAAGCAGTTAAGATCGATTACATCATAAATAGATATGCATTAAATCACAAAAAACTAAATAAATAAGTAATTTAATAAATTTACATTTTCATTTATTATCTTTTCGAATAACTTCATTTTCAACCTTTTCATTTATTATCCTTCTAGATAATATCCTTTTCAAAAATATCCTTTCGGGTATACCTTTTAATAATATCCTTTCGTATATACCTTTTCAATTATATCCTTTCGAATATACCTTTTCAATAATATATTAAAGCATTATCACCTCTAACAATTTTACATATACAAAGAAACTGATAATTTATTTCATCAATTCGATTGTAATAAATTGAAAGGAGTATACGAACTTACCTCGACTAAAACAGTTGCAAAAATATAGTCGACAACTAATTCGAGACTTCAGATTTTCCTTGATTAAAGTTTGCTTCTCTTGTTTTTTGATCTAAATAATAATTTTATTTAATTAAATAATTCAAATAGCTTAAAATAGTTAATCCAAGCCTATAACTCTATGAATTTACGAAATTACCCTAACATTTTAACTTTTGTGCAATTTATTCTCTAAACCCAAAACTCACAAATTAAGCACAGTTAAAGAAAACTCATGCAAACCCATTTTTACCTAGTCCATACTCAACCCACTTTTATCAAAATTTCACAAGAAATTCATGAAATTTCACTATTTTAACACTTAATCCCTAATTACAAAATTAACAAAATTTACTAAATCAAATAGTCCCTAAACATTTCATAGCTTCAAAATCTAACAATTTCTATCAAAACTCAAACAAATTCACTCTAATTTAAATCTTAATCCCTATTTCTCATTTTTACTTAATTTACAAAATTTACAAAACATTGTTCTTACTTGAAATCAACAATTTACTTCACAATTCGGTCCCTTTTCATTTCTAACTCAAATTATATCAAATTAGTCCTTAAATCTTTAACTACTCAATAATTGTAGTATTTAATATCTTTTACAATATCAAAAAATAAGACATGGGTCAACTAGATTGAAGTAACGAGATTCTAAAAACATAAAAATTATGAGAAAAGAACTAGTTTAAGTAGGGGTGAGCGTTCGATCGAATCGAATCGAATCAAATGAAAAATTTTCGAGTTAATCAAGTTGATGAATCCTATTTTATCATCCTAACTCGATTTGAAATTTTCTCAAATCGAGTCGAGTGTGATGGAATTCGAATCGAATCGAATTGAATATATTTGTTTGAGTTAAATTTAAAAAAAAAACTTTGAGTCCTTGTAACCTTTGTCACCCATCGTAATCAAAATTGTCTATCGTAATTAAAATTTTTATTTTTTCACCACCACATAATTTATTTATTAATCTTTTATATACGATTAGCTTCTTTACTTGCTTCAATTATCTTCTAATTCTTGTCACTATGTATTTTGAAATTAAAAATATATTAAATGTAAAATTGTGATTTTTTAATAAACTTTAATTTAAAGATAAAATGTAAAATTGATACCAACATAAAATTTTAACACAAATATTTTATGACATCATTAATAATTAAATTTTAATATAAATATTCAATATGATTAAACAATTCAATAATATAAATATTACAAAATGTGAATTTTAATTTGATAATATAAATAGTAGATAAATAAAATTATTATTATTTAGGTTTAGGGAATTTTTTGGATGATTTTAATTTTTTATTTGAGCTAAAGGGTGAGAAATAAAAGTTTAGGGAGAAATAAAAAGTTTTGAGAGTTTTGGGAAGTAAAATTTTAGAGGGAAAATATTCAAAAAAAATTAAGAGGGGGAAATGGGTTTGAGATTGGATGGGAGAGGAATAAAAGTTTCAAGAGGAAAGCGAGAGAGAGTAAAAGTTTTTAAGGAAAAATAAAAAAAATTTAAGGGTTTTTAGAGAAAATAAATGGAGAGTAAAAAATTGGAGGGAAAAAATTAAAAAAAAAAATTGGAGGGAAATGGATTTGGAGTAGATGGGGGTGAGATGAGAGAAGAGTAAAAGTTTTGAGGGTAAAGTGAGAAAAAGTAAGAGTTTTGGGGGAAAAAAAAGGTTTGGAGTTTGGGGTAAAAATGTAAAATATTATAATTTAATATTTAGTTTATTTGAATTATTCGAATTATTCGAATTCGAAAACTCAACTCCATTTGAACTCAAAATTAAAAAAAAAATTCGAGTTAACTCGAATAATTCGAAATTTAAAAATTTTTTCGATTTTTCGAATTAAATCGAATTTTAGTCACTCCTAAATTTAAGCTTACCAATTGAAGCTTGAACATTGAAAACTAAGTTTTTCTCCTAATTTTTCTTCCCCCCGCCCCCTTAGTTGGAAAGTCTGCAGGTGAAGGAAACAAAAACCTAAACGACACTAATCATTTTAATTATATATTTCATTTCTTCTCTTTAATTATTATTATTATTATTAACATATATTATATCAAACAATTGCACACCTAAACGACACTAACCATTTTAATGGTTAATTGCCACTTTAGTCATTCCTATTTATTTCGAATTATAATTTTTTTATAAATTGCATTTTTACTATTTATGCAATTTAGTCCCTATACTTAATTTAAGCACTACACAATTAAATTACTTATTCAAAAAAACAGTTAGCCTACAGATCAACTCCGTAAATATTTTTATTAAATATAAAAATATTTATGAGTTCGATTCATAGATACGGAGTCCTGAAAATATACTTTTCGATACCCCAAACTTTCGGGTTTTTACAACTACCTTTTTCTTCCTTGTGCTCAGCTTCGTTTTTCAGCCTCCACCGCTACCCTCCTCTTTTCACCTCAAATCTTCCCCTCCGGGAAAAACTCTTCTTTTTCCTCGCGTTTTGTTTTGTCCTATTTTTTCTCTGAATTCTTGTACTTTTTATTGGGTAGCTCAACACACAATCTAGCCTCCCCTTTTTCAGGTGGATCCTTCTAGTGTAATGTACACCTGGCTAAGATGGCAAGCATTGAGTGTTGATTCAACGGCTTCTTGGAATTGTCATGGCATTCATGTTGACAAATTATCCAACCTTTTGCCATGGCAATACTTCACTCATTCACTTCTTTTCCTCTTCTTGCACCTGCTACTCGAACAACAAACAAATCATTTCCACTAACAAGTAAAAGTAACATGTAATATCATTTAAGCACATATTAAGCTATAAGATGCAATTTTCTAAAAATGCAAATGAAATCACATAAAATGCAATTAAGTTAACCTAAATAAAAATAATTAACCCAATTTAAATGCTTGAACTATAACTCTTTTCAAGAGTTATCAGATTCGCAAGTAACTGCTCTTCAAGTCTTTGACTTTAACTCAAATTTCTTCATGTTTTGGGCTCTAACTCGTCTAAATATCTCCATAACATATAGTCCAATGATTTTATTCTAAAATTTTTCAAATCTAAAAATAGACAAGTAAAGCAATGAAACAATGCCTCAAGTTGTGGTCACTATTTCGACCATGGAAACAACCATAGAATTTTTCCTTGCTTTCAAATGTGTCAACAATCTCTCCCTATAGAAATTTTTGAATAAAACATATATAGGGAAAAATAAAATCATCATTGTTACTAATTCTCCCCTTAATCAAAGAATCTCAATTACCTCATCTCAAGGTAATTTAACCATTAAAGAATATATTAACACAGTAAAGACAAAAATATATGATTCAAAACATGGACAGGAGTACAAAATTACTGGATTGAGTGAGCATTTGTGCATAGAGCAGAAGAATCACCATACTAGACTGATGAGAATTGAAACCCTGAGTTTGTGGTTATTGCTTTCCCAAAACAATCATACTTCACTTCACTACTACCTTTTTTTTTAATGATTGCAAAGGGATTGCTGAAGCTATTTGACCAAGATATCCAACTTCATGGCCAATAGCTTATTGTTGCGTGCTTTGAGGTCCTTAGTTTGCTTCTCATTGCCAACCATTTCAATAGAAAGCAACTTGAGGAGCCTCTGATCAACAATAGTTAATGTGCTTGAGGAACCAAGAATTGTGCTGGAATATGTGCCAACAATTTCAGGTAAGATTGTGTCTTCAGTAAGGGCTTCTTCCTCTTGCACATTGCCACAATCCAGAGGAGCTTGCCTGACTTCTAACCAATTTCAGTTCTAAAGGAATATTCTCATACTTCTCAATCGTTTTGACAATTTTTTCTTTTTGTAAAAACAATATTTGAAATATGAGAGATGGATAAACATTTTCAGCATGACAAGAAATCTTTGTAAAGATCAAGTTTCCAATATCAAATTGGATTCCTACTCCCACATTTCTTAGCAAAGCAACCATCTTCTTGGTCACATCGTGCCTTGAACTGTTTGGAAGCCAATTCCTCATGGCTATGGCATAGAGTGCGACATAAGTTGGTTCTAAGGTTGATGAGTGAAGTTTTGAATCAACTGGCCATGTGAGGTGAATTCCATTGGTAATCTTGGCAACAATAGTGTCTTTGGATTCCCCAAATTCCACATTCTTATTTCAAGGATGGTGTAACAAGTGTATGACTTGTGCAAGCCTGAACTTGTACTATTTACCTCGCACATACACATTCTGATACAAATTGCTGGTGACGTCATCAATACTCTAAAATAGGTTGGCATAGAATTCCAACACTACTTGCTTGACAAAATACTTGGCATAGAATTCCAACGCTTATTTTAATTTTATTTTGAATTATTTATATATTTAATATATATTTTTTTACATTTTTAATTAATATAACATAAGAATAAAAAACAAAACAGACACATGGCGAGTACTAATAGTGCCACATGGATGGTCGATGATGGTAAACATAAATCAATGATGGTCAACGTCGATCAACATTCGATCAATTGTGGGTCAAAGTCAAAGTCAAAGAAAAATTTTTAATATTTAATATTAGAATTTTCTATTTTTAATTTAAATTTAATATTTTTTAATTTTAAATAAACTTAATTGTCACACGATACATTATGATTGGTTAGATGTGCCATGTGGCACATTCTTATTGGTGCCACGTGGAAAACGATTTTTTAACATCATTACAAAAAAAGTGTTGAACTAGGCAACAAAATTATAATTTAAGTACCCATCCGGGACAAAAAATGTTCAAGTACCAAACTAGGGAAATAAGAATAGTTCGAGGGTCAAATTGAGCATTAAGCCTAAAAAAAGCAGAAAGAAAATAAAGTGTAAATGAAAGGATACCTTACTAAATAAATAGATATAGTCAACCATTAAATATCTTTGCAGAAGCTTAAGCAAACCCAGAAAAGGAGAAATGGAAGTTGAAGCTAATATTTGTTAGCTTTCTTATTTTTCTTTTCTTTGTCGCATGGAAATCGAAGAAATGGAAGTGACACAATTGTTTTTTCAGTGTTTTCATTATTCTATTGACAAGTGCCATTTTTTATTTGTTAAGAATTTAAAAGAAAAAAAAAAATTTAACATCATCAACTTCTGCTTTCGCTTATTTGGACTACCATAAAACAGAAGAAACTAATAACGAATTTCGAAAGGAATTATCAAAAATTCGAATTAAAATAAATTGAGAATGATTGCATACAACTTCAACTCGAGCAGACTCCTTCCAAGCAATCCAGATACTCCCAGAAAAACCAATAGCCTCAACCTAATGAGAAAATTGAAACCCCAGTTTAGCGATAATTGCGTCAGCCTTATCACTGATGACTCTCGTTTCGAGTAGACCCACAATATTTGGCTTAAATTCCCAATTGTATTCACAAAAAATACATGAAAATTCACAATTGGCACACACCCGACTGTTCCAAGATGAAATAGACAATTTCATAAAACCAAAGAAGAGAGAAAAGACAACTAACCTCTACTGATTAGAATTAGACCTAAACCACGGTTGTTTATTGATCGGAGCCATCAAAAGCTTGTTAGATCCTGTTTAAATCTGAGAATTAATGAGCTCCACCATAAAGTTCATCGTGTCTGATAATGAAACTTTGGCATTTTTGACATATTTAAATCTCTCACCACGATCCCTGATGGTTTTATTAAGGATCCTACATTTTCGAATAGTGGCACCTTTACCAACATAACCAAGAATTTTTGTAGTCGCAACTTCAGTTTAAAAAATCCCCAAATCACTAATATCCAGAGGACAATTAACATTCATACCAATATTTTCTTTAAAAACCATTGTCGAATGCTTCACAAATATCATTAAATTCAAAATAAACAAGCAAAAAAATATTTCATAAATCATGCTATAAGATCATCTTATACCATGCATATAACAATTCATAATTCAACAAATTCAAAATAAATAATAAATAAATTCTCAATAAATAAATTATTAAAATTAAAATATATTTTAAAATTATTTTTTGGTACAAATAATAAAAAATTTAAAAATTTTTAATTTTCAAATAAATAATAAAAATTTTAAGTTTAAATTTAAAATTTGTTTTAGCACCGACGATCAGTACAATTTATTCCGACCAAAACGGATGAAATCAATCGATACTCACTAATACAACCAATACTAACTAGAATTTGCACCAGAGTGGAACCTAAACTTTTTTGTTCCGATTTGCTACCGGAACAGTACCAACACCATGGGTAAAATTCATATAATTGAAAATAACAAAAAAAAAAAAAAAGATGAGTCATTGCATGACTCATTGTAACTCGAAAAATTGATAATTGTGTTATCGTCTTTTATCAAGCATTATGTATTAAGTGGGTAAAAGTATTATTTCAATTTGTATTTTATTTCTTTTACTCAAAAACAAAATAGCAAATTAATTCTATACACTTTATCAAAAAAATAAATTAATCATTTTTTTAAAAAAATCATCAATTTTTACTATTAAATAATGATCTGATTAACGGAATAATCATACTGCCATGTGTGACATGTCTTCCCATTATTTTTTCTTTTTGGCATCATGGAACAATGGTTAAATCTCATTTTTTTCATCCCTCTATCATATTTAAATTTAAGATTTAACCTTTATATTTTAATTTCTAACCTATTTGGTCCCTATATTTGATAATGGTATTAATTATTTGATAGCAGTAGCTCCAATGGTAAAGAAGATGTTGTACATCCTAGGAGACCCGGGTTCGAGTACCTGTGTATGCAAAGTGTGTGTGCCTTATCAAAGTGTTAAGAAAATATGAACAGATATTATTATATAATTATATCAATATATTAAAAAAATTATTTTAAATAATTAATATTTTTAATTCACCAAATAGTTAATATTGTTGACTACATTGATTAAATTCTTGAAGTGGATTATTTTGAAAAAAAAAAAATCTCATTCTAACAATTTTAAAAAAAATTTTGACATAAAGAGTTGAAATAAGTGTTTAAAAAATCCATGTAAACCATGGAAAGTATTAACGGTGTTAACTATTTGAATTAAATTAATGTTGTCTTTTTTTAGTCATTATATAGTAAAATTATAGTTTTGATCTTTCTATTACGCTCACATTTGGGGTTTCATCTCTATATTTTAATTTGATATAATTTGGTCTTCTATTTTTATAATGACATTAATTAGTCTATATAATATATATCTACATGAAGTTGGGATCAACATTATAAAAAATATTCGACCACAATATTTTAATCGGAATAATTAAGGGTATCAACTATTTTGACTAACTAATAATATTATGTAAAGAGGTCAAATTATATATATATTTTTGAATATAATATGATAGTATCTGTTCATACTTTTTTAATTCTTTGATAATCTTATACACATAAATGCTCGAACCTGAATATTTTAATATGAGTAACATTTTTTTTTCCATTAAAACCACTCGTAAGATTGAAATTATATTAAATTAAAGTATTGCTAAATTTAAACATAGTATTTTAACATAATTTTGATCCTAACACAATGGTTTGTAATTTGATTTAATAAATATTTTATTTTTAAAATGTTTTTTTATTTAATTTAATTAATAAACTAGTTTACTGTATTTTACAATCCAAACATGAAAATGTTAAAACGCATATGGCGGGAAGGAGTGAAAGCCCAAAACCTACCCTATAAATTAGATAAACCAAAATTTCTTCGTCACTCTTTAGTTTCTGAATAAAAAAAGAAAGGATTTTTTTGTTTTATTTTGAATAATTTGGGCTAAAATGGGAAAGAGAAAGAAATCTAGGGTTTCACGCGATGAAGATGAAGAGGATGAAGTAGTTCAAGAAGAAGAGGGCAGTCATTCTTCTTCAAATGATAAGAGCTTATATGAGGTTTTACCCTCTTCTTTTAAAATTTTAATTTCGAAAATTAGGGGTTTTGGGTTGTTTTTACCTGTGATTCAGTGATTGTGAAGTAAGAGTTCTCTCTTTTTTCCCCCTTAATATGGGCTGCCTTTGGATGTATATGTAATAGGTTCATATTGGAATTTTATTCGAAGGTTGTTGTTTAGGTTCTTGGGTTATTTTATTCAATGAAATTTCAATTAGAAATTTGAGCAACAGATACCCAATAACGACTGGTTGCTTGCAGATTCTCGGAGTCGAAAAAGCAGCATCTCAGCAAGAGATTAAGAAAGCATATTATAAGTTGGCACTGAGACTTCATCCTGATAAGAACCCTGGTGATGAGGTAAAAACCTGAAGTTAATTTGTATTTTTAAATTAGACTTCAAATATCTGATTGTGTGTGGGATTGTTGAAGGGAAGAATATGAAGCTAAAATTTAGTTCTTTTTCATCTATTTATAACGCATCATATTTACTTATACAGGAAGCAAAAGAGAAATTTCAGCAGTTGCAAAAGGTCATATCGATTCTTGGTGACGACGAGAAACGGGCTGTCTATGACCAAACAGGTTGCGTTGATGACGCTGTAAGTAAATCTGTATCTTCTTTCTTTCTTTTTATGTGAAAAATGCATTATTAGTTACGCATTATCTAATTTGTTTCCCGTGATTTTGTTGATCAGGATCTTGCTGGGGATGTTGTTGAGAATTTGAAAAGCTTTTTCAGGACTATGTACAAAAAGGTTACGGCATTTGTTTCTCTTTATGTCATTTTAACTTTGGGGTTCTGTTCCATTTTGTTTACACTGGTTGAATCTGTTTCAGGTCACCGAGGCTGATATTGAAGAGTTTGAAGCAAATTATAGGGGGTCTGATTCAGAGAAGAAAGATTTGATTGATCTTTACAGGAAGTTCAAGGGCAATATGAATAAGTAAGAGAGGTTGAGTGTTTTCCTTTCCTTTAGGCTTTTGAGATTAGTTCTGATGCTTTTTTGCCTTGACAGGCTCTTCTGTTCTATGCTTTGTTCAGATCCTAAGCTTGATTCACACCGTTTCAAGGACATGCTTGATGAGGCAATAGCGGCCGGTGAGGCTTTCTTTGGGAATTTATTTTCTCAAGTTGTCTTATAAATTTCCTGTTCTAGTATTAAAGTCTTAGGTGAAAAGGAAAAAATATAATTGAAGTCTTGCATATAGTTTTTCCCTGCTTTTTCGATTTAAAAATGGATGACCAAATGTTCTGGATCCTTTATGGTGAGACCTTTAGGCTTTTGGTTCTAAGCAACATTTTTTTTAATATCTTCACAAACAATAATCAAAACAAGGATCACATTTCAAAGCTATGTAGCAGTTTAAGAGCGAATGAGCTAAATCAATTTATCTCACTAGTCTCTGGAGCTAAATTTGTATTCAGTTAAGAATGGATGAACTAATTGATTATTCCACTATTCTGTCCGGAATTACTAAAACTGGGATATGCATTATTCTTTGAGCTTTTCTTGATATGAGCCTTTCTTTCTTTGTTTTTTGTCTGTGTAGGAGAACTTAAAGAATCCAAAGCCTATAAGAAATGGGCAAAGAAAGTATCCGAAATGAAGCCACCCACGAGTCCCTTTAGGAGGAAGGGGAAGTGAGTTTGTTAGTGGGTCTTTCCCATAGATTTTTAAGACATTTTCGTCAGCTGATTATAATGTAAAAATTTGCCCTTTTTTTTGTTTGTTTTTTTAACAGATCAAATAAACAGCCAGAATCGGATCTATTTGCAATTATATCTCAGCGTCGAAATGAGAGGAAAGACCGATTTGATTCCATGTTTTCATCACTGGTATCCAAATATGGGGGTAACGCAGAGTCTGAACCCACTGAAGAAGAATTTGAAGCTGCGAAGAGGAAAGTCGAAAGCAAAAAGGCCAACAAATCGAAACGGAAGCGGCAGTAGGTCTCACTTGGATTTTATTGAAGTTGGATGTGGTGAGAATTATGCAAAAATGCATGTCTTTTAACTATATGAATGCAAATTGGGTTATATGCTCTAAGAAACGTGGGATGATGCTTTTGTTGTAGTTACTTAAAAATGAAACCTCATTTGCACTTCTCTTTGAGAGGTTACTCTCTTTTTTCTGGAATGTTTTGGATATGGTGAAGGATGGGAAGGGGCAGGGTGAGATTGTTTTTGCTTATGTACCCTAACCCAAATACAGTGCCCGGCCGGTTCACTGGAAACCGTTTTTGGGTTGGCTCCTCTGTCATTTTCAGGGAGCTCTTTGGCCTCCCTGAGAAAAACAGGGGGTTGAGCTCCGTGGCGGGTGTGAGAGTAAAGTAAGAGTAATCTGGAATCCTAAATGTTAAATCGTAACGATGATTTCACTAATTTCCAAACAATAGTTCAGCATTATTCAACTGTTACCAAAATGTAAAGCAAAAATAGGAAGAAGAGAGTTTTTGGAGATGGCCGGAAGTTGGGGCAATGGAGGACGCCAAGAAGAAGATGCTCTGGGCTACTATATTACGATTGTTAATATCTTTTTTATTAATTGCTTGGTTTCTTTTTACAACTAATTGCTTGCTTTTAATAACTCTATTCCCAACATCTGTTTTATTAAATGAAAGATTTCACTTCAAAAATTTGTATTATTTTATTTTAAATATATTTTTGAAAGCATTTTAAATATGTTTTTATACTTTACTGTCATTTTAATATATTATTATTTAAAATAATATATTTCAATCAATCAGACAATGTACTACTTTATTACTCAATTTATTACATTACGCTCATGATTAAATTTGTTCATGGATCGTGTTAAAAATAAATTTTTTTAAAATATGAATCAAGTTCGAGTTTAAACATTTAAGACATGAACTTGATCACTTAATTTATTTTAAATTTATAATATTTTATTTATATTATTTTTATATATTATGTAATTTAAAATTCAATAAAAAAATAAGTAATATTAGTATCACGTTTAGAACAAGTCTAATCCATCAATACCTCTAATTATGGTTATTACTTGGTCTATTTCATTCACATTCTGTTACAGTAAACTAAACATATCTACATTCCGATATC
Source organism: Kokia cookei (assembly GCA_039519145.1). Taxonomy (NCBI): domain Eukaryota; kingdom Viridiplantae; phylum Streptophyta; class Magnoliopsida; order Malvales; family Malvaceae; genus Kokia; species Kokia cookei. The sequence goes on along the minus strand of CM076899.1, from coordinate 15,119,578 downwards.
AACCTATAACATATAAGAAGATTGTAATTTAGAGATTTTACTTATTTTAACAATTTGGGTTTTCAACATCATACTGTAAAAAAATAATTAAAACTCATGAACTTATTATTTCGAAGAAAAAACAAATAAATTGAAATATTAAGCAACAACAACCACGAAGCCTGCAGTACTTTGTTCTTGAACCAATACAGAATCTTAAGTCTGGGTTGGTTTTGATCCAAGTATTCAACACATTCTTCATTCTTCTAATATGTATATGTTTCATCGCCATTTCCCTACATTCATACGGGTTCCATGGCTGGTGTTTTCAAACTTAACACTGCCGGATGGTAAGCAGTGCATGGATTTTTGTTTATTTGTAGCTAAGGAATTATCTTGTTTAATTTATGAAATGTTGATTTTGTATTAAAGAAAAAATGTGTATAGCATAATTAAAACTTAAATTTGGTGTAATAAGATATAATATAGCGATGAATTTTTACTGCAAAATATAAGAAGGAAATTCTCACATTACAAAACAAGTGAAGAAAAAGAAATCTTCAATCAGTAGAACTCAAAACAAGGGAATGGAATCTGAGCCTTCTTGAATACAAATGGTATGTAAGTTATATATAATCTCTTCAAATACTGCAGGTAACCCCATTATTTAAGCAAAGAAAGAGACAATGAAGGCTCCAACCAAGGACCCAAAAACAGGCAAGGTTGAGGTTGCAACGCTGGAGTCTGGGCCTGGTGCAGAAGCTGGAGCGCCACCTGATGCGGAGCTAAGTGGGGCGCCATCTGGTGAGGCAGCTGGGGCGGTGCTTGCTGCCATGACAGCGCTCATTGAGGCGGCGGCGAATAGGACAGCGCAAGAGATCTTCTTCTTCATTTCCATGGTGTTGGAGAGACCTGCCTTAATTGGTTGCAGAAAAACTTTTGTTTTTTTTATTTTTCTTTGTGTTTCTTATTTTTATTTTGTTGCAGGTGAGGAGGAGGAGAGTAGTATGGGTTCTTTTATACCTGATTTCCATGCCTATTTTTAGGGTTTCCCCACCTTAATATTAGGGTTTTAGTTGCATGCATGGTTTTAGGATTCAGATTTAATTTTTTTAATTTCTATTTTTAAACACTATTAAATTATCTATTAGTATTTATAATTTTTTTTAATATGTATTTAAATATTTTAAATTTCATAAATACATTTTTTAAAAATTTAAATTATATTGTTTGTTATTAGTTTTAAATAGTATTATTTAAAAATATTTTTAATTTTCCAACAACTTTTTAATCCAGTGACAAGAGTATTATGTTGTAGTCTTGACAGCTTGGGTTTAATCCCAAACAACATCATTCATCTCATTCAATTATAAAAAATATTATTTAATTATATAATAAAAAAAAATTATTAATAGTTAAGATGACTATCAATGTAATTTACCCTAATATTTAATAGGTCAAGTGAAAAGGAGTTTAATCTCCTTTATATAAGATAAAGTAAATAGATACAATATGTATAGGAAGAGTTTTTCCATAGTTGAAATAGATAATGTATTTCGTTATTCATTATTTGAATTCACTTCAATTTTATACATAATGAATTCGGATTCACTTATTTATTTTAAATGGGTAAACTACTCAAATAGTTACTTATTTATTAATATATTTTTCGTTAGGTCACTCGTTATTAAAAAGTTACAAAAGTATTACTTGAATTATCAAAAAATTTTGGGTCCATTTTTGTTAATTCAATAACAGGAGGATTTGAAATTTTAAAGTCAAAATTAAATGACACTTAATTTCCATGTAATTTTAGAGAAAAATAAAATCTAAAACGACATTGTTTCTCAGCCACCTCCCAATCTTATCCTTCTTTTCTTCTCTGTTTGAATTTCTCGAAATGATGTCGAAACGTCGTGCCCCCACCGCAGCGCCGTTGTTCGGCCTCCATTTTGGCCACCAATGACACTAAAACGAAGCTCTTTCTCCCCTCTCTCATTCTCTCGGTTTTGATTCTCTAGAGGGCAACCAAAAACCTTTGGAAACCCTAAACCCAAAGTTTCAAAACTAACAAGCCCCTGTTTGTGGTCGACCACCATTGGATCGCCCCAAATCTTGAATATGTTACTTCTTTCATTATGCCTATTGCTTCATTGTTCATATCGGTGAGGAGAGACCGCAAACTCAATGTTTTGTCCTTCAACAGAAACTATTAAGCTTGTATCATGGTTCAAAATGATACACAGAAGTATATTGATATTGATACGTACCAATACTGAGACAAAAATGATATATCCACGATCCACCGATATAGTATTGACTAATTTAATTGGTAAATATTCTAGAGAGATTGGGTGAGGGTTAAATGATTTTGGGATTCATTTACTATTTTTTCCCTAATATTACATGAAGTGGCGAAGCGTAGTGGAGACATGGCCCCCATAAAATGATAGATTTTTAATTTAGGTCTTTTATAATTTATAAACTTTTAAATTAGCAGTGATAAAATTACACTTTGACCATCCAAAAATGATAAAAATTTAATTTAACTCTTTAAATATTGTAAATATATAAACTATTAAAATAATATAATTATATTTTTATTATCGTAAAAATATATAATTTCATTCCGATTTTTTCCTCCAAATAAAATTTTAGACTCCACCACTAATTACATAGATATCAAGTGTCATTTAAATTTAAAATTCATGTACATTCATATCACTCTTCTATTATTGATTTAATGGAAATGAACAAGAAAAATAAATTTAATAACTTAGATTAATTATTTTATACTTTTTCATAATTAAATGACTTAACTGAAACATATTAATGACTGAATGATTTCGTAGCTTACAAAATTTAAATATTTAGTGAAATTAGGTATCCAACAACTAATTTTTAATTAAAAAAGAGTAGGATTTTGATAAATTATTATATCTTTTAAGAGATAAAATTTTGTATTTATTACTCAATAATAAATAATTTGAAATTTTAAAATAAATTTACTTCATAAATGTCTTGAAAAAGAAAAAAAGAACCCAGCAAAGTCAACCTTTTCACTTCACAAAAAATAAAATACAATATTATGTTGGTGTAGAATTTTTTTTGGTAATGTATAATTGAAAGGTTAATATTTATGTATATTTGATAACAATATATTTAGTGGTGGAGCCACGTTAAGGTTCAGGGGATCATGGTCTCTTAAATTTAATTTTTTCAACTTAATCTTTTGTAAATTTATACTATGGCTCTCTCAAAAATATAAGTAGCCCCCCAAGGTTTAAGATTTTTACAATTTTCCTCTTTATATATATTATAGCCCCCTTAAAATGGTAAAATTTTAATTTAGACCCTTTATAATTTATAAAATATTAAATAAGTAATGGTAAAATTACACTTTGGCCCCCTCAAAAATGATAAAAATTTAATTTAACCCTTTAAAAATAATAAAGATATATGTTATTAAAATGATCAAATTACATTTGTATTATCATAAAAATATACAATTTAATTTTGGTCCCTCTCAAAATTTTTTTTTTTTTCTTTGCCATTGCTTGACCATTAGGCCAACACATAGGGTTTAATCTAGGGGCGAAGCCAAGAAAAAAATTTAGGGTGGCCAAAATTAAATTATCCATATATTTATAATTTTTAAAAGATTAAATCAAATTTTTATCATTTTTAAGGGGTCAAAGTTAATTTTTCCTTTAAAAATTTAAAAATTTTAAATATTTAAAAGGACAAAATGGCAAAATAACCATTTTAAGGGGGCTCCGGGTCCTTGCCAGCCCCCCTAAATACGCCTCTGGTTTAGTCTAGGGGCGAAGCCAGAAAATTTTTTAGGGGGCCCCGAAGTTAAATTGTAATTTTTATGATAGTAAAAATGCAAATTTTAAAAGACTAAATAAAAATTTTATCATTTTTAAGTGGGCAAGTGAAATTTTACCTTTTTTAATTTAAAATTTTAAAAATTTTCAAAGGGTTAAACAAAAATGTTTCCATTTTAGAGGGGGTCAGGGCCCCTGTCAACCTCCCTAGATTCGCTCCTGGTTTTAATCATTTAATTATTAAGTTAATTTTTTTGGGAAGCCAAAATTAAATTGTATATTTTTACTATAGTACAAATGTAATTTCATCATTTTAATAGCCTATATCTTTATTATTTTTACAGGGTTAAATTAAATTTTTATTATTTTTGAGGGGACAAAGTGTAATTACCATTACTAATTTAAAATTTTATAAATTATAAAGGGCTTAAATTAAAAATTTACCATTATAAGGGGGCTATAGGCTGCGAGCATGAATGTTGCGATCACTAATGTTGCGAGCATGACTAGTGTGAGCATTAATGTTGCGAGAGCTAATGCTACAAGCGTGAATGTTGCGAGCATGGATGAAGAACAAACCTCTCACGACCCAATCGAGCTACCTAGAGGACCAATCACTCGCGCATAAGCTAAGAAGTTCAAAGAAGCTATCATGGGTTTAATTAAACTAGTTTGGGAAAGCACTCCATGCATTTCATACAACTCGTGCACTTTTTGCAGCACATGGATTCCATGCAATGTGCTGCACATAAAACTTTAATTATTAAGTTAATTCCATCCTTATACTTTTTTGTATATTTGAAATTTAATCTTATATTTTTCATGTTTTAGTTCAATTGTTAATTTCGTCCATTTTTTCTAACAAGTTCACTAATATGATATTTTAAAACAAAAAAGATACTTACTTAATAGTCATGTATAACATAACATATTAGACCAAAATTCGTGCTTAATTTTTAGTTTTGTCCCTTTTATTAGTAGTAGCTAATTTTAAAATTAAAAATAGAGAATTATCATTAACAATGCATCTCAAAATGCTCATAGAATCCATTTTTTATGATTTTTTGTGTTTTTGTAGTTGATGACATAGGAGTAAATTAAATGAAAAATATTTTTTTAAAATTTTGTTAAAAAATATATTATTCGCTTAATGCCATAAAACTTATTATTTTAATGAAACTCTTAGTATATGGTTTTATTTTATTGTATTACATTTTATAATTTTTTTAAAAGTGCCCAATTTACTGTTTAGTCCAGGGCCCAAAAAATGTCAAGAACGAGCCTAATAGACACATGTCCAACTAACGGATTACGGAGGCTACAGAGAATGTCAGTATCAGAGGCTATAGGGCCAATACAAAATAATAAGTCCTACTATGAGCTGTAACAGTACCCATGAAGACATGTATAAATATCTCCGATATTACTATCAATAATATACGTGAAAAATATTACTCAACAAATAGAAATTTAAAACAAACGAGAGAAATTCTCATTTATTTTTTTTTTGTTATTTCTTTTGTTTTCTTCTCTTTTCCTTTTCTTTTTGAGAAGGCGAAGGGGAAGGGACACGAGGCGAGGGAAGAAGGGAGAGAAGAAAAACCCTAACATTGAATGATATATGATGCCGTTATAGAAAGGAGTCTTTCTCTTATATCACTCTAGCGTTGATGGAATTTTTAGAGTCGACGGTCTTTGGATCTCTTCGCTCTCATTTGCTTTTGATATTTTGTTCAAGAAAAAACGTGTAATAACAATGCTTTGATGACATTTTGCTTTCTCCCTAAGAGTAAAATTTAGAGAAAAACATCCTTTAACCTTTAACACTTGATCAAAACCAATTACAAAAGAAGCAAAACATGTTTTAACCCATTTTTTTTTATGATTTTTTGTGTTTTTGTAGTTGATGACATAGGAGTAGATTGAATGAAAAATATATTCTTTTAAATTTTGTTAAAAAAATATATTATTCTCTTAATGCCATAAAACTTATTATTTTAATGAAATTCTTAGTATATGATTTTATTTTATTGTATTACATTTTATAATTTTTTTTGAAAGGGCCCAATTTACTGTTTAACTTAAGGCCCAAAAAATGTCAAGAATGGACTTGGTAGACACACATTCAACTAACGGACTACGGAGACCACAGAGAATCTCAGTACCAGAGGCTGTAGGTCTAAGACTTAAATTTTTTTGTTCCAAGTTAATAAAATTTAGGCACTAATGGGAATGATTGCAAAGTTCAAACCCTTATTTAATTGACCCTATACCCTATTTTAAATTGTAATTTTTATGGTAGTTATAATTTTTAAAGGATTAAATCAAAATTTTATCATTTTTAGGGGGATGAAGTTAAATTGTAATTGTTATGATAGTAAAAATGCAGTTTTTAAAGGATTAAATAAAAATTTTATCATTTTTAGGGTGGCTAAGTACAATTTTACTTTTACTATTTTAAAATTTTAAAAAATTTCAAGGGGCTAAAAATTTTATCATTTTTAGGGTGGTCAAGTGCAAAGTTCAAACCCTTATTTAATTGATCCTAAACCCCTAGATTCGCCCCTATTTATCGAAAGAAAACATTGAAAGAAAGTGAAGCTTAAGCAGGCTGCTTGTGCTTGGAGTTAAGTTGTTATTTTATTTTATATATCAAAATATAGAGTTCTTTTTTAATAATATATGGGTTTTTTTATTAAAAGAATGAGTCATAGCCCGTAAAATTACATTTAATTAAAATAAACTAATTCCTAAAAAGCCCGATAGAAAATAAAATTAAAAAAAGCCTACTCCTAAAACAAAATAAAACTCTTCTAAGAATCCAGGCCCATTTTCGATACTCCCAATGCCCGGCATTAATAATGAGATATCAAAATATAGTTTTTTTTTTAAAGATGATCAAGCTGAGCTTTAATTATTACTTAAACAAAAACCGAATAATCAATTCAGCCTAACAGACATGTTAGCAACCCGAAACACTAGGGAAAAATAGCAAAATACTAAAAAATTCAAACAGTTTACAATTAAAAAAATAAAGCAACAAAATAAATAAAGCAAAGAAAGAAGGTGAATGGTTGCTTTATGACTGTTTATTTTCCAATGTTTAAAAGTTCGAGGGGTATCTGATTAATAAATATAATCATAGTTTATGACTGTTTGTTTTCTCTTGACTGGTACGAACAAAGTGAGTTGAAACCACTTTTTATGTATTCTCGAAATATAAATCACTCCCTGTCTTTTACCATTAATATGCATAATCATTCTTTTTGTTCTCATTAATATCTAACCGAAACATGACAACTAAACAATCATGACTACTTAAAAGTCCGAGGGATCCTTTTTATATATAAACACCGCCTCTAGTTCCCTTTTTATATATAGACATGGCTTTTTTTTATTATTATTTCATTGCTTTGTAAGCATTGATTCAAGAAGCAGCTTCTTTGTAATCTCCCAACGGAATCATGATTAATTCACTTCCATAAGATATGTTGTTGAAAATTCTCAAGCTTATGGTGTCAAATTTCGCCCAAGATTTTGCTAACGCGAGGTTAAGTTGCAAGGCCTTTTATGTCGCTTCAAATTACAATCAGTTTTTTGAGAACGTTTCGATGAAGAAAATTAGCTTTAACTCATGGCTTAAAAGTGAACAAGTTTTTCAAGAAAAAAGTGAAGCTGCTGGAAATGCCAAAGCCTTATATAGGAAAGGATTGATTGATATTTTTAAACGAATGGAATTTGAGTCTGGTCTCCACAATTTGAACAAAGCGATCAAGAAAGGTCATGTAGAAGCTATTTATATACTTGGTATTATCTTTATTTGTTGCGAGGATGAGCTAAGGGAAAAAGGGCTTCGATTTATATCGTCTCATGATCTTAGTCTCACTGATGTTACCAGTTGTTGTTTAAAAACCCATGATTTTTTAAAGAATATGTGGGTGCACGCTTCATTTTCTGAACCGAGAATCAACTTTAATTGTGCACGTACTTCGTGGGAAGGCGTCACCTATTGTTCTTATCTATGTGTTTGGGACGGTGAAGTAACTTCGTTTTTTAGTTTGTTTAGGAACTAAACAATAATATTATTTTGTTTGAATTTATCGTTCTTTTAAAATCTATTATTAAAAAATCTTTGTTCACTTGTTGTAAGATATAAAAACAAATGTAAAATAATTTAAAAATAAAATATATTTAACATAATGGTGATGATGAATGTGGTTATATGTCTTATGTATATGTTTTGCTGTTGGAGTTTGATCGTTCATACGGCGAACACATTTGGCGAGCTCATCAAGATTGAAAATTAGCAAACACATTTGGCGAGTTCATCCTGATTGGCAAGCTCACATAAAGTAACGAGGTCTGTCAACTTGGAAAACAGGTGATGTTACCATTCCCAGTGAACAAACATTGGCGAGCTCAAGAAAAGCTACAGTTGGTACACTCTGACGTGTACAGAGGTTACTAAACCACTTGAAAAGTCAAAGTTTAAAGAGTTGAGAGATAAAATTGGTGTTCGCAGCATGAAGGCCAAGGAGGAGCGTAGGAGTTTGACTGTTCATACTGCGAACACATTTGGCGAGTAGACCTGTTCATTGGCTATAAATGAACTGAGCTTGAACAAATGAACCTTTGTTCATTTTTGTTTATTTATTTTTGAAGTTGTTCATTTTTGGTTCGTTAAGAATTTCAAATTTTTTTATTTATGTTCGTTTATTTCAAATTATGTGCGTTCATGTTCATTTGTTAAATGTTCACACGAACATGTTATTTAACTTAATCGAACATATTCACGAACATATAATTAAGCAAGTTCATGAGTATATAATTGAACATGTTCACGAACAATGTTAATGAATAATAAACAAACAATAAATAAATACATACACACAAATATTGTTTTAATATTTTTATAAGAAAACACATTAATAAATAAATGAGCTTATAAATGAGCTTGTTTGTGAACATAAACGAACCAAACACGATCAATGACTTGATAATTTTATAAACTTTTTATTTATTGAAAATTTTTATATAGTCATCTTAATATTTTTTAATGTTTACATTAAAGTGGTATTAAATATTTAGTATAGGTTTTTTTTAATGTGTTTTAAATTACATTAATATATAAAAATAACATAATATAAAGTATTATAAACTTAAAACAAGTTGGGTTGGGTCGGGTTCGATTTAGGGTTTAAGGTACGAGCCTTGAATATTTAAGCCCGAGCTTGACCTATATTTTAAATTGGCTTAATTTTTTGCCCAAGCCTATTTTCGAACCTAAAATTTTTTCTCAAACCTTTCTAAATTTTGGGCAGGCCTTCGGGCCTGGGTGAATAGCCAACCCATGAACAAGTATAGTGTGGAGAAACCAGAATAATGACAATTTTGATTCTCAAATCTGAAAGCAAATGGCTTTTTCGTTCCCAAATCTGGAAACAAATAAGGTTGAGACAGAAATTAGTTTAACTTTTAAGGATAAAAAAGTACAATAACAAAAAAAAGTATAAGTACTTTTGTCTGTTAAAAATATTTGCTTTTTGCTGCTTTATTCTGCTGAACTAGTGATTGACTTTTGATGCTTATCCAAACAGAGTATCAGTGAGGTAGATTGAAAAGTAGAGATAGCACGCGATGTTACCATTCCCAGTGAACAAAGATTGATGATCTTAAGAAAAGTTACAGTTGGTACACTCTGACGTGTGCAGAGGCTACTAAACCACTTGGAAAGTCAAGGTTTGAAAAGTTGAGAGATAAAATTGGTGTTCGCAGCATGAAGGCCAAGGAGGAGTGTTAGAGTTTGACCGTCATACAAGCGAACACATTTGATGAGTTCATCAAGAAGTGGCAAGCTCAACGAGGTAGACAGAAAAGTAGAGATATTTAAAAAATGCGATAGATGTAGATGTCAGGTTTGAGGGAGAAGGTAGAAGTTAAATTCATTCAAATATATTCACCAAAAATAAAAAAAATCATGCAAAATAAATTTGCCTTCTATACTCCAACATCTACCGACCACCACCATCGTCATTCACCAATCATGCAGTTGTCACCGGTCCACCATCATTGTTCACCAGTCAAGTTGTCACCACTGATCCACCATCATCATTCAACAATTAGCGTTAGGACTAATCTCTGTACCGTTTTACTTCTTTTATCGTCGGCATTCACCATTGTCGCCGGCTTGTCACCTTCTCCGCTCTAGTCGTTTCCGTCCTGTTGTGCCGTTGATCAATCTCTAACAATTTCAGGTGCATGTTGTATCTTATGATGATTTGATGAATTATTGTGGTTTTAAAATTGTAATATTGTGTTTCTCATTCTTCCTTGTTTGGTTGCTCATAAAACTGAGGAAAAATGGGTGTCTCGCATTTTATTTGGTGGCAGGGACGAATCCAAGGGGTGCTGGTAAAGACTCTAGCCCTCTTAAATAGAAAATTTTCCATTAAGCCCCTTGAATTTTTTTAAATTTTAAATTAATAAGTATAAAATTACACTTTGGCCCCTTAAAATTGCACTTTGGACCCTTAAAATTGATAAAATTTTGATTTAATCCTTTAAAAATTGTTTTGTTACTATCATAAAAATTACAATTTAACTTCGCCCCCCTAAAAATGATAAAATTATGATCTAATCCTTTAAAAATTTTACTATCATAAAAATTATTATTTAACTTCGGCCTCCTAAAAAAATTTTATGGCTTCGCTCCTGTGACTGGTGCTAAGGTGGTGCATACACTTATGTTTCATGTAGAAGTAATAAAGAGTTACCTTCCCATGTTATGACATGAGAATTTGTTGATGACATGGTCGGAAGCAAAGGCTATGGACTAAAGCAGCTTAACATTAACTATTAAATAAATAAGTTCTAAATCAGATTTTTAATTAAAATTAAAAAAAATAAAATGAGAAACTGGAGTTGGGTATTTTGATTTTTATTACATCATGTTAAATTTAAAGTTTTATTTATTTTTTCTTTCTTTTTGATTTCTGTAATTTGCTAAATGGTCGATTTGATTGTTTGGCTGTAATATGGTTTAGTAGAAGATTCACAGGGTTGACAATTGATAAAACAATGTAAGAAGATGAATTTCATATTACTATTGATACTTGGAATGAATTCTGTTTTGCATCAATTAGGTATATTTTTTACAGTTAAATTACGAATCATTATAGGAAAAATATGTTTTTAGCGGCATTTTTTTGGGCCTATAGCGACGCTTTTACAAGCACCGCAAAAAACACCGCTAAAGATAACATCACTAAAAATCGCGACGTTTTTAGGAAAAACACCGCTATAGAACATAGTCTTTAGCGGCGCTTTTCCCACAAACGCGATGATTATGTGGAACTTAAGGATAAGGGTAGAAAATGAAGTCTATATTAGGGATGAGCAAAACTCGATTCAACACGAAAAAATAAATAAAATTCGAATTTCGAGTTAAACGAATCAAGTTATTCGAGTTATTTTAGTTAACTCGATTTTTTTTCGAATTTCGAGTTCAAATCGAGTTGAGTTTTCGAATTCGAATAATTCGAATAAACCAAATATCAAACTATAATATTTACATTTTTACCCCAAACCCACAAATCTTTTTATTTTTCCCCAAAAACTTTTACTCCTTTCCATTTTTCCCTCAAAACTTTTACTCCCTTCCATCCCACCCCCTTTTACTTCTCATCTTTTATCCCCAAATAAAAATCAAAATCATCTAAAAAATCTCTAAACCTAAATAGCAATAATTTTATTTATATCTACGATTTATATTATTAAATTAAAATTCACATTTTGTACTATTTATATTATTGAATTTTTTAATCATATTGAGTATTTATATTAAAATTGAATTATTAAAGATGTAATAAAATATTCGTGTGAAAATTTTATCACTACAACAAAAAAGGTTTTTAGGGTGTTTTTAGTGGCGTTTGGACCAAAAAATCCCAAAAAGTAAAGCAATAGAGGCGTTTTTCAATAAACGCCACAAAAGGTGAAGTAATAGCAGCGCTTTCCCATAAACACCATCAAAGGTAAAAAGCAATAGCGGCGTTTATGGGAAAACATAGCAAAAGGTAAAGCAATAGCGGCGCTTTACCATAAACGCCGCAAAAGGTAAAGACCAATAGCGACATTTACGGTAAAACGCCGCAAAAGGTAAAGCAATAGTGACGCTTTCCCATAAATGCAGCAAAAGGTAAATAGCAATAGTAATGTTTATGGAAAAATATCGTAAAAGGTAAAAGCATTAACGGCGTTTATGGGAAAAAAGCCGCTAATTCTCTTTACCTTTTAATTTTAATATAACATATATATTTTTAATATAAATAAAAATTATAGTTTAACATAAATATAATTAATAAAAATTAAACATACACCACATATAATTAATAAAAAATAAATAAATACAAGACTTGAAAGCAAAAACATGATATCATATTCTCCATTAAAGTAAATACTAAAGTCATCTTCTCCAAAGAGCTTTTCATTTGAAATCAAAGTTACTACACATGATAAGATGTTTTGGAGAGTTGTGGAGAGTTTGAATACGAAGAAAGGAGGAATGAGAGTAGGTATTTACAGAGTGAAAGTCGATATCTGAGGAGTCAACTTTCACTAATTTTAATTCGGTTAATAGAGCCAACAGCAAAATAAACACCCTCTAATCTTGAACTCAACTTTCACAAACTTTAAAGTATCGTCTCCTGATATTCATAACATATTTTAGTGTAGTGATTTAATATGCACCAAACTCAACATTTATGAGTATTAAAGTAACCTTAAAAAAAGTATTATGAAAAATAACTTTGATATATATAATAATAATTAATATTAGAAAATACAATATAAAAAAAAAACGTATCTTTGTATTAGGTTAACAAAATAATAAAAGTAAGAAACAAAATAAGATAATAATTAATTATATTTGTGAAGTTTTTAAATTAACTAAATTTTATTAGTGAGTACCTAATCATCATTAAATTTAAAAAATAAAAATAAAATTACTAGTTGTAGATGATATTATATATATTATAATTAAATTTAAATAAATTTAATTTTTTTTATGAAATATGAATTAGGCTAACTCGATGTAATGAAGTCTTTATTCAAAGCATAATAATTTCATTTAGACCAATGATTAATTTAACTATTAAATAGATCTATTTTTATAATTAATATTATATTACTACTTAAAATATATTTCAATTTTTAAAATTTGATATAAAAATAACATTAGCGTCGTAGCGGCGTTTATGGGAAAAACAACGCTACAAGTTAAGCAATAGCAACGCTTATGGGAAATCACCGTAATAGGTAAAGAGCATAAGCGATGTTTATGCGGAAAATGCCGCTAAAGGTTAAGCAATAGCGGCGTTTTCCCATAAACGCCGCTAATGCTATTATTTTTATTGAAATGACGTTGTTTCTTCTCTCCTAAATTAAAGAAAAAAAACCTCAATCCTCCCCCAAATCCCCAAATCCCAAATTAAAAAAAAAAACCTAATTCTAAACTATCTCTATCCTCATTTCTCTCTTCTCGCCTCCTATCTGACGATTTTTGCAAACGCTCTTTCCGCCAATTTCTTCCTGCACTCTGTCCGCCAACGCTCACTCTTTGCTTTACAGTCGGGATTGGTGCTTCGCCTGTCCGCCGACGCTCATTTTTTGCTCCAAATCTCCATAGTTTTGGCTTCTACAAGGATGTCATTTATTTACCCTATTTGCTATATATTTAAAATATATAGTAATAATTATATTATATTTAATAATAACATGTTTTCCCATTTGTTACATATCTTTTCTTATGCAGGGATTTTTTTTTTTTTGTGATTATTGAAGAAGAGAGAGTGAAAATGAAGAAAAAAGGGTTAAAATTCGCAAAAGGACGTAGCTTTGCGAGTGACTTAAAACATCCCAAAACTACGTCATTTTGATGCTACATCTCTGAGTTTTTTTCTTTCCAAAAATGGGTAATTTTCCCCTTTGGTCCATTCTCGTTTTTATTTGTTTCAATTTAGTCCTTAATACTATTTTTAATTTATTTAAATTTACCCAATAGTTTTAAATGCTTTACAAATTAATCCTTTGACTTTTGGGAGCCTGAGAAGCTGTCACGTGTCTTCATTTTTTGGTTATCTGCACATTAAGCCTATGTTTTATTTAAAAACTTTTCCAAAATTACATTTTGACCTCTAAACTTTCCTAAAATTACATTTTAACCCCAAACATTTCTAAAATTACATTTTAAACCCTAAACTTATTCAAAATTACATTCTAAACCCTAAACTTCTTCAAAATTACATTCTAACCCCTAAAATTTTCCAAAATTACATTTTTACTCTTAAACTTTTCTAAAATTATATTTTGACCCCTAAACTTTTCTAAAATTTCATTTTGACCCCAAACTTTCTCAATAATTTTGAGTCATGATTCTTTTGTATTTCGTATTTTATCTTATGCTTAATTTTTTTCCTCTACTTATCTGCTTAATTGTTCTATTTAATTTTGCCAATAAATTGCGTTTTCGTATTTAGTTTACGCACTCATCATTAAATTAAAATTGCTTTATGATTTTCTCTAAACATACAAATAACTCTAAAATCGAGACAATATTCCTTTATTTCGGATTTTGAAAATTGTGCCTTAACTTATTAGGCACGATTTTTTCTTTAAACTGAAATAATCGAATACCTTTTTCAAGGTTTGAAATCGACAATGAAGGAACGCTCGTTATTTACGAGAATTCGAGAAATTCATGCCTTAACATACTAGGCGTGTTTTGTCCTCTTCGACTCGAAATAATCGAGTGCCTAATAATTTTAAAATCGAGGCAATGTCCTTTTGTGTGATTTCGGAAAATTATGCCCTAATGTACTGGGTGTGATTTTTCGTATATTTCGCATAATCGAATATCCACTTTTAAACCTGTCAAAATGTCCTTCAATTTTGAAATTTCGAGAACGTCGTGTCCTAATGTGTTGGACACGACTTCAATTCTCCGAGAAATTCGAAACACGCGGGCATTTTTCTCTTCAAATTTAATTTTTGAAAACCACATTAAACAAATCATGCATACAAGGATCGAATTTTAAACTTCACTCGAGGTTTCGAATTTTTAAATTAAGACTGGATAATTATTAATGTAGTACCAATTTTGGGCATGTGAGTGTGCTAATCCTTCCTCTCACATAACCGACTCCCGAACTCGTTTTTTGGATTTCGAACACCAAAACATTTTTCAAAACAGATTTTAGACATTTTGTGATGATCCAATCACACCGAATAAAAGATTGGTGGCGACTCTCATATTTCGATTTATAAAAATATTTTTCGAAACCTGTTTGTTTTCCAAAAATAAACGTTTCGACACACATCATATTACTCGATCAAAACATTTCGAAATCACAAATGACAGGTACATATGGAACATTTGATTAATAACTAAGGAAAAAAAGAATAGCATCAGATAATAAAGATCAAACAAATCAAGCTATTCTATATCACTAGCCAAACAAAAAATTAATTTCATCAAAAAATAAAGATCAAAATGGAAGCACATTTGGAAAGCGAAATCACCGAGTAAGAATTGAGAGATCTCTTTAAAAGGGGGTTAGGTTACCAGAGCTTATGCTACACGAAATGCAAGTCTTTCAATTTTCAAAATTTCTCAACCATTTTCAATCGGAGCAAAGGTAATCTCAGAATTTTTTTTTTTTTTTGTTCTCAATTTATATTCTTTTTCTCCTGAAACTATGACAAAAGTGAGAGGAGCCAGAAGCAATATTGTCTCACTCTGAGAGCCACAGATTGTGGTCACCGAAAAAAAGTACAAGTGCACCACCAAACAGGAAGAGATAACATGGAATTTAGCGATGCGGAGGATAGTGATCCCCAACTTCACGTATGAGTTCTCTATTCCTGAAAGGAAGCATATTTTATGTGAGGCCAAGATGGACAGCTTTCTTCTCTCGCTTTTTGTTTTTGAAGTCAGTTTCCATCTGCCTTTACACCTCTTCTTCTGCAATCTTCTTAACAAATACAAGTTAGCTCCGGGCCAACTTTCTAATTTCTCTTGGTGGATGGCTATGTCCTACTTTCTAGACTGCTCCCAACGTGGCGAGGTGTCGATGCTCGTCGTTTTCTAGAATCTCTATCAAATAAAAGGTAGAGGTGAATGGGAGACCAAGGGGTATTATTACTTCAACCATCGCACTGGAACGAAAGATTCCTCAAGAACTACACATCTAGTCTTCGTCTGGACCGACAAAAGTATATCGAGATTAGCAGTAAATTTAGGGATGATTTTGAGTTTAGTACCAGGTGATTTTATCCAACTAAAGACATGCAAAAATGTCAGGGGCCTCTTGATACAGAAGGATCTATTGAACAATTTAATAGGTTAAAAGTAAGTGACGTGCTGACTATGGAGACCCTCATCACCCTACGTAATGTCTTCAAATTTTTTCTGGAATATCGCAGTCCTAACGGACGGAGGTTGGGCGATAACGAGGCGATCGCTCGATCCGTCGGTGCAGTGCCTGAGGAAGATGCTTGGCCCCACCACGTCGAAGATCAGTTGGGTCGCATTTTGATTGGGAAAGAGGAGGAGCCTATTAATTATTTATACAACTACTACAAAAATAAACCTCTTCCATGTGCCTTGCTCGAGTTTTCTGACCAGTTAACTTCTCTCACTGATAAGATGCATGTTGCTGGTGCAGGGAACAATAAGGGATCTTCAAGCAACGCTAGTGATTGAAAGAAAATGAATCTCGCAATAATCATAGGCAATATTAGCAGGAAAAGCAGGTCCTCCACCCTTCATGACCCCTCATCTGATAATTCTTTAGGCGATGATTGTGGCGTACAATTGGAGCATCGAACCAAGAGGTGGATGGATACTCACGCGGTTAAAGCTTTTCCACCGCCTCATCTCAGGGCGAGCTCATCCACTGCCCAAGGTTGCTCTCCCTTTCAATAACCTAAAGATATTGCTCCTACTGTCCCTCCACCTGAGGATACTTCTATTGTCCCTTCACCTGAGGATACTCCTCCTACTGTCCCTCTAGTCTCTTCCCTCGTTCCTGTGGTTGAGGAGACCTTATCTCGAGATGAAAGTCTGTAGGAATTCTTTTACTCCCTCCAGTTAATTACTGCTAAACATTGAGGCTCGTGTGCGTCAGGTCCTCAGGAGTTCGAATGAAGAGTTCGAGAAAAAAAACTCGCTAACACTACTGCTCAGCTGAAGAGTTCACGTGAACAGGAGCAAAAAATGAGGGATGAGAATGAAATTATGTATAAGGAGAATGAAGTGCTTACTGAGGGTTGTTCTACGCTAGAGATGAGGTTAGAGGAGGCAACCACCGATCATTGCACTGAAAAAGAGAATAGGGTAAAGCTGGAAATTGATATGTCTAAGATCCAAGCTGAATTGGAGAAGGTCTTCAAAAAAGTGAAAAAGGTCTTAAAAAAACATGAAGCTCAATTGCAGAAGCAAGCTAAAGACCTTGAAGACTACAAAAGAGAGACTGTGGAGAATATTATTTCTTACTACCCGAAGCTAAAGTTGAATATCTTGATTCATGTCCAAGTTGTCTATGGTTCCTTTGACTTACGCAACGTGAATCTCGATTGTCTTGAAGGACTGGAGGAGGGAAAGTCGGGTTTTGATATTCGTTGTCCCTTAGGAGTTGTTTGAAAGTCTTTTTGCTCCAAATGAAAGACCTCTCGGGACATCTATCTGGGTGGAGTTTCTGTTGGACCAACTATTGAGAGTGTAGTTCCTTCTGTTGCTGATAAAGGTAATAATATGAATGAGGATTTTATGAACGATGATGTTGTGCCTTAATTTCTTTTGTATTTGTTGCTGCTGAACGATGATGTTGAATGATGAAGGTAATTGTATTTGAATTGGTAATTGAATGATGAATGTTTAATGATGTTGGATGATACCACTTTCATTTATTAAAAATTTTACTATAATAAAAATTATAATTTAACTTTGACCCCCTAAAAAAATTTAATTGCTTCGATCCTGTGACTGGTGCTAAGGTGGTGCATACACCCTTATGTTTCATGTAGAAGTAATAGAGAGTTACCTTCCGATGTTATGACATGGGAATTTGTTGATGACATGGTCGGAAGCAAAGGCTATGGACTAAAGCAGCTTAACATTAACTATTAAATAAATAAGTTCTAAATTAGATTTTTAATTAAAATTAAAAAAAAATAAAATGAGAAACTGGAGTTGAGTATTTTGATTTTTATTACATCATGTAATTTAAAGTCTTATTTTTCTTCTTTCTTTTTGATTTCTGTAATTTGTTAAATGGCCGATTTGTTTGTTTGGCTGTAATATGGTTTAGTAGAAGATTCATAGGGTTGACAATTAATAAAACAATGTAAGATGATGAATTTCATATTACTAGTGATAATTGGAATGAATTCTGTTTTGCATCAATTAGGTATATTTTGTACAATTAAATTACGAATCACTGTAGGAAAATATGTTTTTAGCGACATTTTTTTGGGCCTTTAGCATCGCTTTTACAAGCGCCGCAAAAAACGCCGCTAAAAATAACACCACTAAAAATCGTGACTTTTTTGGAAAAACACCGTTATAGAACATGGTCTTTAGCAGCGCTTTTCCCACAAATGCGATGATTATGTGGAACTTAAAGATAAGGGTAGAAAATGAAGTCTATATTAGGGATGAGCAAAACTCGATTCAACTCCAAAAAATAAATAAAATTCAAATTTCGAGTTAAACGAATCAAGTTATTCGAGTTATTGTAGTTAACTCGAATTTTTTTCGAATTTCGAGTACAAATCGAGTTTAGTTTTCGAATTCGAATAATTCAAATAAACCAAATTTCAAACTATAATATTTACATTTTTACCCCAAACCCCCAAATCTTTTTATTTTCTCCCTAAAACTTTTACTACTTTCCATTTTTCCCTCAAAACTTTTTGCTCCCTTCCATCCCACCCCCTTTTACTTCTCATCTTTTATCCCCAAATAAAAATCAAAATCATCTAAAAAATCTCTAAACCTAAATAGTAATAATTTTATTTATATCTACGATTTATATTATTAAATAAAAATTCACATTTTGTATTATTTATATTATTGAATTGTTTAATCATATTGAGTATTTATATTAAAATTGAATTATTAATGATGTAATAAAATATTCGTGTTAAAATTTTATCACTACAACAAAAAAGGTTTTTAGGGCGTTTTTAGTGGCGTTTCGACCAAAAATGCCGCAAAAAGTAAAGAGCAATAGCGGCGTTTATGGGAAAACACCGCAAAAGGTAAAGCAATAGCGGCGCTTTACCATAAACGCCGCAAAAATGTAAAGAGAAATAGCGGAATTTATGGTAAAACGCCGCAAAATGTAAAGCAATAGCAATGCTTTCCCATAAACGCAGCAAAAGGTAACTAGCAATAGTGACGTTTATGGGAAAATGCCACAAAAGGTAAAGAGAAGTAACGATGTTTATGGGCAAAATGCCGCTAATGCTCTTTACCTTTTAATTTTAATATAACATAAATATTTTTAATATAAATAAAAATTATAGTTTAACATAAATATAATTAATAAAAATTAAACATAAACCACATATAATTAAAAAAAAAAAAGTAAATACAAGACTTGCAAGCGAAAACATGATATCATATTCTCCATTAAAGTAAATACTAAAGTCATCTTCTCCAAAGAGCTTTTCATTTGAAATCAAAGTTACTACACATGATAAGTTGTTTTGGAGAGTTGTGGAGAGTTTGAATAAGAAGAAAGGAGGAATGAGAGTAGGTATTTACAGAGTGAAAGTCGACAACTTTGGAGTCAATTTCCACTAATTTTAATTTGGTTGATAGAGCCAACAGCAAAATAAACACCCTCTAATCTTAAACTCAACTTTCACAAACTTTAAAGTATCGTCTCTTGATATTCACAACATATTTTAGTGTAATGATTTAATATGCACCAAACTCAACACTTATGAGTATTAAAGTAACCTTAAAAAAGGTATTATGAAAAATAACTTTGATATATATAATAATAATTAATATTAGAATATACAATATAAAAAAAACGTATCTTTGTATTAGGTTAACAAAATAATAAAAGTAAAAATCAAAATAAGATAATAATTAATTATATTTGTGAAGTTTTTAAATTAACTAAATTTTACTAGTGAGTACCTAATCATCATTAAATTTAAAAATAAAAAATAAAATTACTAGTTGTAGATAATATTATATATATTATAATTAAATTTAAATAAATTTAATTTTTTTTATGAAATATGAATTAGACTAACTCGATGTAATGAAGTCTTTATTCAAAGCATAATAATTTCATTTAGACCAATGATTAATTTAACTCTTAAATAGATCTATTTTTATAATTAATATTATATTACTACTTAAAATATATTTCAATTTTTAAAATTTGATATAAAAATAACATTAGCGTCATAGCGGCATTTATGAGAAAAACGACGCTACAAGTTAAGCAATAGTGGCTCTTATGGGAAATCACCGTAATAGGTAAAGAGCATTAGCAGCGTTTATGGGGAAAATGCGCTAAAGGTTAAGCAATAGTGGCATTTTCCCATAAACGCCGCTAATGCTCTTATTTTTATTGAAACGACATCGTTTCTTCTCCCCTAAATTAAACAAAAAAAAACCCTCAATCCTCCCCCAAATTCCCAAATCTCATATTAAAAAAAAAAACCCTAATTCTAAACTATCTCTATCCTCATTTCTCTCTTCTCGCCTCCTATCTGACGATTTTTGCAGACGCTCTTTCCGCCAATTTCTTCCTGCACTCTATCCGCCAACGCTCACTCTTTGCTTTACAGTCGGGATTGGTGCTTCGCCTGTCCGCCGACGCTCATTTTTTGCTCCAAATCTCCATAGTTTTGGCTTCTACAAGGATGTCATTTATTTACCCTGTTTGCTATATATTTAAAATATATAGTAATAATTATATTATATTTAATAATAACATGTTTTCCCATTTGTTACATATCTTTTCTTATGCAGGGATTTTTTTTTTTTGTGATTTTTGAAGAAGAGAGAGTGAAAATGAAGAAAAAAGGGTTAAAATTCGCAAAAGGACGTAGCTTTGCGAGTGACTTAAAACATCCCAAAACTACGTCATTTTGATGCTACATCTCTGAGTTTTTTTCTTTCCAAAAATGGGTAATTTTCCCCTTTGGTCCATTCTCGTTTTTATTTGTTTCAATTTAGTCCTTAATACTATTTTTAATTTATTTAAATTTACCCAATAGTTTTAAATGCTTTACAAATTAATCCTTTGACTTTTGGGAGCCTGAGAAGCTGTCACGTGTCTTCATTTTTTGGTTATCTGCACATTAAGCCTCTGTTTTATTTAAAAACTTTTCCAAAATTACATTTTGACCTCTAAACTTTCCTAAAATTACATTTTAACCCCAAACATTTCTAAAATTACATTTTAAACCCTAAACTTATTCAAAATTACATTCTAAACCCTAAACTTCTTCAAAATTACATTGTAACCCCTAAAATTTTCCAAAATTACATTTTTACTCTTAAACTTTTCTAAAATTATATTTTGACTCCTAAACTTTTCTAAAATTTCATTTTGACCCCAAACTTTCTCAATAATTTTGAGTCATGATTCTTTTGTATTTCGTATTTTATCTTATGCTTAATTTTTTTCCTCTACTTATCTGCTTAATTGTTCTATTTAATTTTGCCAATAAATTGCGTTTTCGTATTTAGTTTACGCACTCATCGTATTTAGTTTACTTATCTTCTTGCACTCTGTCCGCCAACGCTCACTCTTTGCTTCACAGTCGGGAATGGTGCTTCGCCTGTCCGCCGACGCTCATCCTTTGCTCCAAATCCTCTTAGTTTTGGCTTCTGCAAGGATGTCATTTATTTGTCATGTTTGCTATATATTTAAAATATATAGTAATAATTATATTATATTTAGTAATAACATGTTTTCCCATCTGTTACATATCTTTTCTTTCTAAAAAATCTCTGAACTTTCTACAAGTTTTTTATTTCACAATGTAACTTTCTTTGCTTCCAAACATGTTTTTTGGCCCCTATTTCAAGCTCTCAATCTCCTTTTTCAGGTTTTTTTCTTGCATGACCTGCTTTACAAGGTTTGATTTCTTAAACTTTTTTGTTAAATTATTGTTTATGTTGAAATTCATTGATGATTTCATGATGGATTTTATCATTGCTTTAATAGGTCATATTTTGATTTGCAAATTCATTTATGATAGATTTACAAATTGTTTTTTTCTCCTTGTTGTTTGGATTATATTGGTATCAATTTCATATTTTATCTTTAAAATAACTTTCATTAAAAAGCCACGTTTTTACATTTAATATATTTTTTAATTTCAAAATACTTAGTGACAAGAATTAGAAAATAACTGAAGCAACTAAGCAAGCAAAAAAGCTAACCGTATATAAAAATTTAATAAATAAATTATGAGATGATGAAAGTTAATAACAAATTTGATTGCGGTAGGTCACAATGGTTACAATGACCCAAAGTTATTTTTTAAAATTTAACTTGAACAAATATATTCGGTTCGATTCGATTTCCATCACACTCGACTCAATTCGATAAAATTTCAAATTGAGTTAGGATGATAAAATAGGATTCGTCAACTCGATTAACCCGAAATTTTTTCATTCGATTTGATTGAACACTCACCCCTAGTCTATATAGTATACATGTTACATAGAATAAGGCTGTAAATGATTAACCCCTTTGTTATTTCTAGGGCTGTAAATGATCGAGCTTGAACGAACAAACATATGTTCATGTTTGTATTTATTGTTAAGCTTATTTTTTGTTCAGTTTATGTTCGTTAAAAATTTCAAATTTTTTGTTCATGTTCTTTTATTTAAAATTATGTGTGTTTATTTCGTTTGTTTAATGTTCACAAACATATTCATGAACAACGTTAATTAATAATAAAAAACAAAAAATAAATACATAAAGCATTGAAAAGTACAAAACGTAGGTAGAACCACAAGCTCAAAATCTAAGCGGGACATAGGTCCAACTATTAAAATCGAAACCCAAAAACTCAAGTCCCAACAGTATTTTGCTACTGTAGCATGTCACAAAAATTGTATTCCTATGGTCATGTGTGTGTGTGTTCTTTTGACCTCTAGTTAAATCAAAACTGAAAAAGAATAAGAAAGAATTTGAAACAGAATGAGCGAGAGAGAGAGAAGCAAATGGGGTGAATGTGTTTTTTCACCTTTGAATACCCAAAGCTAAAAACGAATGAAAGTAAAAGTTTGAAGAGAAAGAGAGAGATGGTGAAGAAATGAAAAAGCTATGGTATGGAGAGAGCATTTAAATTTCTAATGATGGGGAAAGAAGGGGATTTGAAAAGACTGAAGAAAACATGCAATGAGGCTTTTCTCTTGCCCGTCATTACCAATGGTAACTAATGCTATACACAGTTAATGAAGTGACAACTGAGTTGTTTACTTTTTAGAATTTCATTTAATCCAACATAAGAAAGTGTGAAAGTATTTTCCAAATGAGCCTTAAAGTGTATATTGGAGATTTAAAGGGGAGCCTTAAAGTATACGTTGGAAATTTAAAGAAAGACTTGAAGTGTACATTAGGTCAATAACAGGTAGGAGAAGAGGTTAGCTGTTTGTTTCCTAAGTGTCTTTTCACATCCCACTTCCTTCCCCTTCAATCCATGACTCCCCATTTTTTTTTCTTGATTCACTCTTTTTTTAGGTTAAATATAAATTTAGTATCTGAATTTGTCCACTTTCTCTCAGATTGGTACATAAATTTTTTTTGTCCCAGATTGGTATCTGAACTTTTTTTTCCGTCCACTGATTTGGTACCTAAGTCTAATACCATTAAGTCTAAGACACATGGTAGAATAAGATTTTGACACGTGGCGATTGTGATGTCATAATCTAAAATAATTAAAAAAACTTTTTTCTCTCTTTTGACTTTTTTCTTCTTAATCTTCTTCTTCCCTTAACCCAAATTTCTTTTTGTTTGGTATTGACAACCAACAATTTTTTCCGTTAATCTTTTCCTTCTTCAACCTTAAAATCCTTCTTTTCCATCTATTTATTTTTCTGTTTGTTTCTTGAGAAAAAAAAACAACCCAGTTCACATTATCTCTTTTGTTTGCTTAAAAAGAATCGAGTCAAAATTGCCTCTTTTGTTTGCTTAAAAAGATCTTAGTTCACATTGCTCTTTTGTTTGCTTAAAACGAATCCATTCACATTGTTGGAGCTCAATTTTGACCGAGTCCAACATTTAAACCAAAAAACAACCCAAGGTAAAACAAATTTAAAATTTAAAATGTCCACTACCCAATTTACAAGCCCAAATAAAGCACTCTAAACCCAACCTAACCTAGCCCAATAACCAAAGAGCCCAACAAACCCAATTTTATAAAAATTCTCAA
This sequence comes from Kokia cookei, assembly GCA_039519145.1. Taxonomy (NCBI): domain Eukaryota; kingdom Viridiplantae; phylum Streptophyta; class Magnoliopsida; order Malvales; family Malvaceae; genus Kokia; species Kokia cookei. The sequence goes on along the minus strand of CM076899.1, from coordinate 15,095,291 downwards.
ACCCTAATTCCCTAACCCTTGTGCTGCAGCCTCCTTCCTTTGCAACTTGCCCTTGCCACTTGCATCTGACACCACCACCGACCACCACATGATTACCTACAAAATAAAAAAGAAGACAAGAAAGAAATGAGGCAAAAATAAAGAACACATTGTAATCTTTTGGCTATAAAAAGCCATCCGATTTGTAACAAAGGGGACCCCTTTTTATATTTTTCTTCACACAAAATTCACAAAAAAAAAAAATCAATAGAATCAAGGAATTTTCAAGGTATCTTCTTTTGTTTTGTTGCAATCTACATATATAACTTGTATGTTCGTTTTATTTATTTATTTTTATTTCGAATATATTAAAAAAACCTAAAAAAGAAAATATAATAGATTCAAAAAAATAACAAAAAATAAAATTCAAATAAAAACTACATTTTTCTTCCCATTTTTGAAAAATAAAAAAAATAAAAAAAGGAAGGATTTTTTTACCTTGGGCCGCTGTGCATAGTGACTATGATCGATAGCGACAGGCAACGGTAATGGCGGTGGTCGGAGAGAGTTACCCAGAAAAAAGAGAAAGAGAGAAAAGAGACAGTTGAGGGATTTTTTTTGTGATTTTTGAAGAAGAGAGTGAAAATGAAGAAAAAAAGGGTTAAAATTCTCAAAATGACGTAGTTTTGAGAGTAACTTAAAACATCTCAAAACTACGTCATTTGATGCTATATCTCTAAGTTTTTTTCTCTCCAAAAATGGACAATTTTCCCCTTTGGCCCTTTCTCATTTTTATTTGTTTCAATTTAGTCCTTAATACTATTTTCAATTTATTTTAAATTTGCCCAATAGTTTTAAATGCTTTACAAATTAATCCTTTGACTTCTGAGAGCCTGAGAAGCTACCACATGTCCTAATTTTTGGGTTATCTGCACATTAAGACTCTGTTTTCTTTAAAATTTTTATTTTGACCTCTAAATTTTTCCAAAATTACATTTTAACCTATAAACTTTTCCAAAATTACATTTTGACCCCTAAACTTTTTTAAAATTATATTTTAACCCTTAAACTTCTTTAAAATTACATTTTAACCCTTAAAATTTTCCAAAATTACATTTTAACCCTTAAACTTTTCTAAAATTACATTTTAAACCTTAAACTTTTCTAAAATTACATTTTGACCCCAAACTTTCTCAATAATTTTGAGTCATGATTCTTTCGTATTTCGTATTTTATCTTATGCTTAATTTTTTCCTCTACTTATCTGCTTAATTGTTCTATTTAATTTTGCCAATAACTTGCATATTCGTATTTAGTTTACGCACACATTTTTAAATTAAAATTGCTTTCTGATTTTCTCTAAACATACAAATAATTCTAAAATTGAGACAATATTCCTTTATTTAGGATTTTGAAAATTGTGTCTTAACTTACTAGGCACGATTTTTTCTTAAACCAAAATAATCGAATACCCTTTCAAAGTTTGAAATAGACAATGAAGGAATGCTCGTTATTTACGAGAATTCGAGAAATTCATGCCTTAACTTACTAGGCGTGTTTTCTCCTCTTCGACTCGAAATAATCGAGTGCCTAATAATTTTAAAATCGAGGCAATGTCCTTTCGTGTGAAAATTTCATAAAATTATGCCCTAACGTGCTGGGTGTGATTTTTCGTATATTTCGCATAATCAAATATCCTCTTTTAAACCTATCAAAATGTCCTTCAATTTTGAAATTTCGGGCACATCGTGCCCTAACGTGTTGGACACGACTTCAATTCTACAAGAAATTCAAAATGCGCGAGCATTTTTCTTTTCAATTTTAATTTCTGAAAATCACGCTAAACAAATCATGATACAAGAATCGAATTTTAAACTTCAGTCGAAGTTTCAAAATTTTAAATTAAGACTGGATAATAATTAATGTGGTGCCAATTTTGGGCGTGTAAGGGTGCTAATTCTTCCTCTCACGTAACCGACTCTCGAATTCGTTTTCTGGATTTCGAAGACCAAAACATTTTTCAAAACAGATTTTAGACATTTTGTGGTGATCCAATCACACCGAATAAAAGATTGGTGGCGACTCCCATATTTCGATTTCTAAAAATATTTTTCGAAACCTGTTTGTTTTCTAAAAATAAATGTTTCGACACACATCATGTTACTCGATCAAAACATTTTGGAATCACAAATGACACATACAATGAAACATTTGATTAATAACTAAGGAAAAAAGAAAAGCATCAGATAATAAAGATCAAACAAATCATGCTATTCTATATCACTAGCCAAACAAAAAATTAATTTCATCAAAAAATAAATATCAAAATGGAAGCACATTTGGAAAGCGAAATCACCGAGTAAGAATTGAGAGATCTCTTTAAAAGGGGGTTAGGTTACCAGAGCTTATGCTACACGAAACGTAAGTCTTTCAATTTTCAAAATTTCTCAGCCATTTTCAATCGGAGCAAAGGTAATTTCAGAATTTTCTTTCTTTTTCTTCTCAATTTATATTCTTTTTCTCCTGAAACTATGACTAAAGTGAGAGGAGCCAGAAGCAGTATTGTCTTACCTCGAGAGCCACAGATTGTGGTCGTCGAAAAAAAGTACAAGTGCACCACCAAACAAGAAGAGATAACATGGATTTTGGCGATGCGGAGGATAGTGATCTCCAACTTCGCGTACGAGTTCTCTATTCCTGAAAGGAAGCATCTTTTATGTGAGGCCACGATGGACAGCTCTCTTCTCTCGCTTTTTTTTTTGAGGTCAGTTTCCATCTGCCTTTACACTCATTCTTCTGTAATCTTCTTAACGAATACAAGCTGGCTCCGAGCCAACTTTCTAGTTTCTCTTGGTGGATGGCTATGTCCTACTTTCTAGACTTCTCCCAACGCGGTGAGGTGTCAATGCTCGCCGTTTTCTAGAGTCTCTATCGAATAAAAGGTAGAGATGAAGGGGAGTCCAAGGGGTATTATTACTTCAACCATCGCACTAGAACGAAAGATTCCTCAAGAACTACACATCTAGTCTTCGTCTGGACCGACAAAAGTATATCGAGATTAGCAGTAAATTTAGGAATGATTTCGAGTTTAGTACCAGGTGATTTTGTCCAACTAAAGACATGCAAAAATGTCAAGGGCCTCTTGATACAGAAGGATCTATTGAACAATTTAATAGGTTAAAAGTAAGTGACGTGCTGACTATGGAGACCCTCATCACCCTGCGTAATGTCTTCAAACTTTTTCTGGAAGATCGCAGTCTTAACGAACGGAAGTTGGGCGATAATGAGGCGATCGCTCGATTTGTCGGTGCAGTGCTTGAGGAAGATGCTTGGCCCCACCACGTCAAAGATCAGTTGGGTCGCATTTTGATTGGGAAAGAGGAGGAGACTATTAATTATTTATACAACTACTACAAAAATGAAACCTCGTTCATGTGCCTTGCTCGAGTTTTCTGATCAGTTAACTTCTCTCACTGATAAGATGCATGTTGCTGGTGCAGGGAACAATAAGGGATCTTCAAGCAACGCTAGTGATTTAAAGAAAATGAATCTCGCAATCATCATAAGCAATATTGGCAGTAAAAGCAGGTCCTCCACCCTTCATAAGCCCTCATTTGATAATTCTTTAGGTGATGATTGTGGCGTACAATTGGAGCATCGAACCAAGAGGTGGATGGATACTCCCGTGGTTAAAGCTTTTCCACCGCCTCATCCTAGGGCGAGCTCATCTACTGCCCAAGGCTGCTCTCCCTTTCAAGAACCTAAGGATATTGCTCCTACTGTCCCTCTAGTCTCTTCCCTCGTTCCTATGGTTGAGAAGACCTTATCTCGAGATGAAATTCTGTAGGAATTCTTTTACTCCCTCCAGTTAATGACTACTAAACACTGAGGCTCGTGTACGCCAAGTCCTCAGGAGTTCGAATGAAGAGTTCGAGAAAAAACTCGCTAAAACTATTGCTCAGCTGAAGAATTCACGTGAGCGGAAGCAAAAACTGAGGGATGGAAATGAAATTATGTATAAGGAGAACGTAGTGCTTACTGAGGGTTGTTCTACGCTAGAGATGAGGTTAGAGGAGGCAACCACCGATCATTGCACTGAAAAAGAGAAGAGGGTAAAGCTGGAAATTGATATGTCTAAGATCCAAGCTGAATTGGAGAAGGTCTTAAAAAATGTCGAGAAGGCCAACACAGAACATGAAGCTCAATTGCAGAAGCAAGCTAAAGACTACAAAAGAGAGACTGTGGAGAATATTATTTCTTACTACCCGAAGCTGAAGTTGAATATCTTGATTCATGTCCAAGTTGTCTATGGTTCCTTTGACTTACGCAACGTGAATCTCGATTATCTTGAAGGACTGGAGGAGGGAAAGTCGGGTTTTGATATTCGTTGTCCCTTGGGAGTTGTTTGAGAGTCTTTTTGCTCCAAATGGAAGACCTCTCGGGACATGTATCTAGGCGGAGTTTCTACTGGACCAACTATTGGGAGTGTAGTTCCTTCTGTTGTTGATAAAGGTAATAATATGAATGATGATTTTGTGAACGATGATGTTGTGCCTTAATGTCTTTTGTATTTGTTGCTGCTGAGCGATGATGTTGAATGATGAAGGTAGTTATATTGTATTTGTAATTGAATGATGAATGTTGAATGATGTTGGATGATACCACTTTCGTTTATTAAAAATTTAGATACCACTTTCGCTTATCTTCCTACGTAATGTCTTTAAAAAAGAGCCATTGATCTTTGGTTGCTTTGAGCTTTTGGTTGTAGCCACTAGCTCCGCTTAAGATAAACTCAGACTAACTTGGGATGGATTTACTTGTTCTTTCTTCATGATATTCTGTTCTCCTTGTATTGTGAACTTGTGATTGTATTGTGATTGTTATGGAAAAAATAAAAAAACACAACATTAAACTTTTGAGGTGAGCTCGCGTCCTTGAGTGAGCTTGCAACTTTGAATGAGCTCGCAGCTTTAGGTAAGCTCGCAGATGTAGAGCTCGCAACTAGGTTGGTGTTGTGAAGTGGCCATTTTTGTAATGGCGAACTCTTCCCATGTAGCTATGAGCTCATTCAATGTTGCGAGCTCATTAGAGTGTTAGGTGTAAAAGTTGCGAACTCAACCTAAGTGGAGTAAAAAAAAAGTGTTGAGCTGGACGCGCTTTTTTGAATTTTCCCTGAAAACGACTCTAGCTCAGTGCTTTTCTGAATTTTCATCCAAAACAGCTCATTTCCATAAATAATTTTGGAAATGCACCTTTTTAGGTACTTAAGCCGAAACTGAGCATTTTTTAATTTTGTTATACATTAATGACCATCAATCCGAATCCGAGAAAGGACCCATAGGCCATAATCTAACGGGTAGCTCACAAGAGGAGAGCTCCCAACTATTTGAAAAATTCTTTTAAGTCTAAAATACGCTTGTTAACTTGAAAATAAATTAAAATAGACTTGATTTTTGTTGAAAATTTTAGAGTGTATGAACTGCCTTTGAAGGGTTAATATTCGGCAAAAATGGATATGTGCATTAATTGTAGAATTTGGCTTAATTCAATAATATGAATTAAATTAATTAAATTGAAAAAATTAAAAATTAAGGGTAAATGTGAAAATTTGTAAATAAGAGGGGAATTGTGTTAAATGGATTATTAGATGAAATTGAGGTTAATAAATTAAAATAAACTATTTTGTAACTCCGGACCAAACGGATAATCGAGGAAACAAAAAGGTTGTTGAGTAGTCCCTAAACATTTGCTACTTCTGCAATCTAATCAAAGTAAGTTCATTGTATATATATATACATATATTTTTTGCTGTTATGAATTTATTTATTAAGTAAACTATAGTTGGATAGTTAATGCAATATTAAAGTTTTAATTATTTATAATTAAGTAAATGGTAAGTAAGTCCGTATAAGGATTGAAATCATTATTTTTTGTTTTGGATGATAGTATATAAATATTTATGCAATGTTTAAATTAAATTGATAAAGGTTTGATTTTGTTACTCAAAATTTGAGTCAAGTGATTTGATTCAATAAACTAAATGATATGGAGATTTACAAGTTGGTTACATGCTTGTAAGTTTGGCTTATATATACATAATGGGCTTGTTAAGTGAAAATATAACAAGTATGATTTATACATGTGCATGGAATGTCACCTAGAGCATGTGTCATTTTACTATGATAAGTTTTTTTTAGAAGAAAATGGTTATTAACCATTTGAATATGTGTACAAGTAGTATTACAATTCATGTTTTAGTATTGATGATTATGAATGATATGATATTTCTTTAAATATTTATTTTAATGATGAATTTATATATACTTATGAAATTAACATGATTTATATACTACAATTAGAGTTGTAAATGTTATATATGTGAGTACAAACTGAGAATTTATTATAATGGTGTTTTTTGGATTATATTAACTTAGTATGTGATTAAAGTGAATTTGATTTTGTTTCCGAAAATGTTTGCATTTCGGTGCCCCTGATTGCACTTCGATGTCCTTGATTACACTTCAGTGCCCCTGTTCACATTTCGGTGCCCCTGATTGTACTTCGATGCCTTTGATTGCACTTTGGTGTCCCTGTCTTGCATCTATGATGCCCTTAGAAGTAAAGTAAATATAGAATATGTGAATTGAATATAGCTGATTTAGCTTAATCATTATGGAAGGTTTCATGAAGTTGGAAAATTCTTGATATAATATATATCATGAGAACTTATGTATAATATAGTTTGAGAAATTCTAGTTAACATGTTATAACTTCTATTTAGTACTTATGTTACTCAAAATAAGTGTAGTAAATTTAATCCTGTGATCTTACTAAGCTATGTAAGCTTATGATTTTTCTCATGTTGTTTTGTAGTTAATAGTTGCTGACGTTTGGAGGGATCGACCACAAAGCTCACACTATGCTATTTGTTTCGGTAGCTTTTGTAACTTTCTTTGGGATTGTGGCATGTATATAAGTATATATGTGATGTTGTCAAAACTAATAGTCATGAATGATGAATAGGGTAAGCTGGTTTCTTTTGAACATGCTTTGTAATGTTGGGTTAACTAAACGTTATGTTTCAATGAATGTTATGATGTGTCTAATAAATCTTTATAGTATTTTAATGAATGTTAATACGGTTAGTTATGAAAGTTGAAATATATTTTAATTTGGATAAGGTTTTGATATGAAAATTTTAATGTTTGGCTATTACTTGAGATATTTGTGAATGGTTCATCGGTTAGTTGTTTAGGATATTAATATTGAAAGAAAGTGAGGCTTAAGCAGCCTGCTTGAGCTTGGGAGTTAAGTTATTGTTTTATTTTGGTTGAAGGGTGTATAAAGTTTTTAAATTTTTTCAAAAAAATAATTAATTTTTTTTTGTACTCAATTGAGCACTCGAACTTTCAAAATGTATTAAAAAATCCTCAAATTTCTTTAAAAAAAAAAAAAGAAATTAAACCCCTGCTTTTCCCCACTCAATTGGGTACTTAAACTTTCAAAATGCATAAAAAAAACCCTCAAAATTTTTCAAAAAAGCAATTAAGCCCTTTGCTCTTATTAAAAATTAGAAAAAAAGTTATAAGAAATAAATTTTAGAAAAAATACTAAATTTTAATAAAAATTTAAAATAAATTCATTTTTTTATAAAAATCATAAAAAAAATAAAAAATTTGTAAAATTTTATAGAAATCATAAAAAATTATAAAATGCATCGAAAAATCCCTTTAACAATTAACTTTAACTGTTGGTTCTTAAAGCTAACAACTCCTAGTTTTTTTTCAATTAAAGTTATTACGTGGCGCAATACAGCGTGACATGTGACGAAAAATGATAAAAATAAAAATCAATAAAAGTTATAGAAAAATTATAAAATGCTTCTTTTGGTACGATAATTTTTTTACGAATTTTATATTTCTTTATATTTTGTATAATTTTCTTATGAATTTATAAAATTTTATAATTTTTTTATATTTCTATATATTTTATAATTTTTTTACGATTTTTATAAAATTTTACACTTTTCTATAATTTTTTACAATTTTATTTTTTTCTATTTTTTAACAATTTTTTATTAAAATTTAATCAAATTTATAACCTTTACTGATTTTAGTTTTTTTATATTTTTAATAAAGGCATGGGTTTAATTACTTTTTTTGAAAAAATTTGAGGGTATTTTTGATACATTTTAAAAGTTCAAGTATCCAATTGAATACAAAAAAGAGTAGGGGCTTAATTGCTTTTTTTTTTGAAAAGGTTTGAGGGTTTTTTTTATGCATTTTGAAATTTCAAGTACTTCAAATGAGTGAAAAAAAGGGAAGAGCTTAATTGTTTTTTTTTTTTATAAAATTTGAGGGCTTTTTACACCTTTAAATATTTTATTTTATGTATCAAAATATAGAGTTTTTTTTTAATAATATTTGGGTCTTTTTATTAAAAGATTGGATCCTGGCCCGTAAAGTTACATTTAACTAAAATAAATTAATTCTTAAAAAGTACAGGAAATAAAATTAAAGAAAACCTACTCCTAAAACTAAAAACCCAGGTCTATTTTTGATACTCTCAATTGCCAACATTAATAACTGAGATATCAAAATATAGAGTTTTTTAAAGATAATTAGGCTGGGCTTTAATTATTATTTAAACAAAAATTGAGTTCAACCCAACAAACATGTTAGCAAGCCGAAACACTAAGAAAAAAATAGCAAAACACCAAAGAATTCAAACAATTTACAATTTAAAAAAATAAAGCAACAAAATAAATAAACTATTCATCCTTATTAAATGCTCCATCGGGACTCTTCTAAAACATCACATCATTACTGTGTCTGGCGTCTTTCAAAGAATCGAAAAATTACCCTTTAAGTCGTTGAAGATACTTTAAAATTAAATATTTTAAAAGGATAATTTGGTTAGAAAGATAAAAAATATTTTTAATTATAGAAATTAAACATCCGACTGGCTTTTATTTATACAATACATGAAAACTCAATCTAAACAATACAAGTAACCAATACAAAGACCCATCAGTAGGCCCAAGGAAAAACCGATAAGAAAAACCAATGCAAACTCAATTAAAATAAAGTCAGGTCCATCAGTAAATCCAATTTTAAATGATATAAAACAAGCAAACACCACTTATTTTTCGTAATTGATGACATAAGAGTATATTGAATGAAATTTTTTTTTAAGTCTTTGGTAGAAAAATATATTATTCGTTTAATGTTATAAAACATATTATTTTAATGAAATTCTTAATATATGATTTTATTCTATTGTATTACATTTTATAATTTTTTAAAAAGGGCCAAATTTATTGTTTCGCCTAAGACCTAAAAAATGGCTCGATTTATTGATATTTTTTGAGCCCACTAGACGAAACAATAAATCGAGCCCTTTTAAAAAATTATATTATCGTATTTTTAGTGGGAAATTTGTTATTTTGAGCCTTAAGGTTTAGGGTGTTTTTTGTTTAATTAGGTTCGAGTTTTTTTAAAATAAGGTTTAGGGTAAATTAAATAAGGGTTTGAATTTTGCAATCATTTTTAATAGAGCCTAAATTTTAGGGTTTCCAATGAAATGTCAAAAATTAACTTGAACAAAAAAAAAATAGGTCTTAATGTGGGAATAATTGTCAAGTTCAAAATTTAATTTTGACAAAAAAATTTAAACACAATATGAGAATAGTTATGTGACCAAATAACATAACCTTTATTTTCTTTTAGCTTTGGTTTTTACTAATTTTGATTCAAACATAAAGGAATCATGCCCATAACATAATCATTCACAATTCCATCGGAAAGTTTCCAAAAGAAATATCATCCTTCATAGTTTGAACGAGGTGGAGGAACAGTAGGAGGAGTATCCTCAAGTGGAGGGACAATAGGAGCAGTATCCTCAGGTTCTTAAAAGGGCGAGTAGCCTCGGGTAGTAGATGAGCTCGCCTAGGGAGGAGACAGTGGAGAAACTTCAACCGCGGAAGTATCCATCCTCCTCTTGGTGCAATGCTCCAGTTGTGCGCGGCGAGCAGCCTCGGGTAGTAAATGAGCTCGCCTAGGGAGCAGACAGTGGAGAAACTTCAACCGCGAAAGTATCCATCCTCCTCTTGGTGCAATGCTCCAGTTGTGCGCCACAATCATCACTTGAAGGATTATCATACGAGGGCTCAAGAAGGGTGGAGGACCTGTGTTTCTTACGAAGACAGCCTATGACTCTTGTGGGATTCATTTCCTCATTTAGATCACAGGCACTGCTTGAAGATCTCTAATGTTTCTGTGCAACTAAAATACGAGCCAACTGATTGCTGAAGTGATGGGGCTAAACATCTTTCTCAGGCACTACACCGACAAATCGAGCGATCGCCTTACTATCGCTCGACCTCCACCCTTAGGACTACGACCTTTTAGACAAAATTTGAAAATATTACACGTGGTGAGGATGGTTTCCAAAGTCAGCGTGCGACCCACTTTTAACCTATTAAATTGTTCAATAGATTCTTCTGCATCAAGAGACAGCTTATATTTTCACATGTCTTTAGTTGGACAACACCACCTGGTACTAAACCCGAAACCATCCCCAAACTTGCTACTAATCTTGATATAATTGTACACGTTAAAAATAGATGATGTTTGGCTCCGACTTTGGATGAGTCTTTTCACTTCAGTGCAAGGGTAAAAGTAATACCTCCCTGTGGACTCCCCTACATCACAGCCTTTCAACTAAAAGAGATTCTTGAAAACGACGAGCATCGGTACCTCACCGCGTTGGGAGCAGTCGACAAAGTAGGAAATAGCCATCCACCAAAAGGTTGCAGAAAGTTGGCCCGGAGCCAGCTTGTAGTCGTTAAGAAGATTGCAAAAGAAGGGGTGTATAGGCAGATGGAAACTAGCCTAAAAAACATGAAGCGGAAGAAGAAAGCTATCCTCCGTGGCCTCGCATAAAATATGCTCCCCTTCAGGAATAGAGAACTCGTACACGAAGTTAGGGATCACTATCCTCCGCACAGCCAAAGCATGTGTCATCTCATCCAGTGTGGTAGTGCACCTGTACTTTTTCACGGTGACTAGAATCTATGGCTCTCGGATTAGTAAAGTCTTTAAAACATAGACACTGATATTTGGTTTCACTGGATAAACACCAAATTCAATTTGTTTGCTACAAAACTTAGATGCTTCAGCTTCCCAAAAACATGGATATGAACAATAGTTGTCTTTCTAAAAAGTACGTTCACAATAACTGTTGATTATCGGTTTTGGCATTGTAACTCGACACCACATTATATTTATAAACTCTAAGTTTTTTAAATGACAATTGATACCATCAATGAGACTGATATCATGAGACGATATAAATTGAAGTTCTTTTTCCCTTAGCTCACCCCAACAACAGATAAGGATAATACCCCAAATATAAATATCTCATAGATTACCTTTCTTGACCTTTTTATTCAAATTGTAGAGACCAAACTCAAATTTCAAATAAGAAAAAAAAATCATTCAATCCTTTCCTATATAAGGCTTCGGCGTTTCTGGCAGCTTCACATTTTTCTTAAAAAACTTGCTCGCTTTTAAGCCATGAATTAAAGCTAATTTTTTCCATCGAAACGTTCTCAAAGAATTGATCTTAATTTGAAGCAACATAAAAGGCCTTGCAACTTAACCTCGTGTTGGCAAAATCCTAGGCGGAATACGACACGATAAGCTTGAGAATTTCTGACAACATATCTTCTAGAAGTGAATTAATCATGGTTCTGTTGGGAGATTATAAAGAAACTGCTTCTTGAATAAATTCCTACAAAGCAATGCAATGCAATAAAAAAGCTATGTGTATATATAAAATGGGAACTAGATGCGGTTTATATTCTGAGAATACCAGTCAGGGGAAAACAAACATAAATGTATATATATAAAGGATCCCTCGAACTTTTAAACATTCATTAATGGAACAAGAAGAATGATTATGCATATTAATGGTGAAAGATAGGGAGCAGTTTATATACCAAGAATACCAGTCAGGGGAAAACAAATAGTCATAAACAAATAGCCATAAAAGTCTATATATAAAGGATCCCTCGAACTTTTAAACATTGGAAAACAAAAAATCATAAAGCAACCTTTCGCCTTCTTCCAGGGGCGAATCCAGGGGGCTGGCAGGGGCACTAATCCCCTAAAATGGAAATATTTCCATTTAGCACTTGAAATTTTTTAAAATTTTTAATTAGTAAAGGTAAAATTGCACTTGGCCCCCATAAAAATGATAAATTTTTTACTTAACCCTTTAAAAATTGCATTTTTACTATCATAAAAATTAAAATCTAACTTCGCACCCTAAAAATGATAAAATTTTGATTTAATCCTTTAAAAATTACATTTTTACTATCATAAAAATTACAATTTAACTTCGACCTCCTTAAAAATTTTCTAGCTTCGTCCCTGCCTTCTTCCTCTGTATTGGAGGTGAATTTTTTTGGGAGGCCAAAATTAAACTGTATATCTTTACGATAGTGCAAATGTAATTTTATTATTTTAATAGCCTATATCTTTATTATTTTTAAAGGGTTAAATTAAATTCTTACCCTTTTTTAGGGGGCTAAGTGTAATTTTACCATTACTAATTTAAAATTTTATAAATTATAAATGGCCTAAATTAAAATTTATCATTTTAAGGGGGCTAATTGCTGAGAGCATGACTAGTGCGAACATGAATGTTGCGAGCACGACTAGTCATGTATAACATAACATATTAGACCAAAATTCGTGCTTAATTTTGAGTTTTGTCCCTTTTATTAGTAGTAACTAATTTTAAAATAAAAAATCGAGAAGGATTTTTTTTGGAAAACATTGATGTTAATGTTAACATAAATGATTTTGCATATTAAAATGCTCGTAGAACCTTTTTTTTATGATTTTTTGTGTTTTTGTAGTTAATGACATAAAACATAGTATTTTAAGGATTTTTTTTGGAAATCATTGATGTTAATGTTAACATAAATATTTTTTTTTTAATTTTGTTAGAAAAATATATTACTCGCTTTATATCATAAAACATAGTATTTTAATGAAATTCCTAATATATGATTTTATTTTATTGTATTACATTTTATAATTTTTTTTAAAAGGGCTCGATTTGTTGTTTCGCCTATGGCCTAAAAAATGGCCCGATTTATTGATATTTTTAAGCTTTAGGCGAAACAATAAATTGAGCCTTTTAAAAATTATAAAATGTTACACAATAAAATAATAATTAAAAAAACTCTTGTCACTACTTTAGATCTACTTGTCGAGTTTTTTACTCCATTAATATCGACTTAAGTACCTAAAAAGGCTCATTTCCAAAATTATTTATGGAAATGGACCGTTTTGGATGATAAAATGGTTTGGTTTTAAACGCATTGAGTTGATGTCGTTTTCAGGGGAAATTCAGAAAAACGCATCCAGCTCAACGCTTTTTTTTTTACTCCACTGAGGTTGAGTTCATAACTTTCACACCTACCACCTAACACTCTGATGAGCTCGTGTCATTGAGTAAGCTTGCAACTTTGAATGAGCTCATAGCTACATGGGAAGAGTTCGCCACTGCAGAAATGGCCACTTTGCAACACCAACCTAGTTGCAAGCTCACCTAAAGCTACGAGCTCATTCAAAGTTACGAGCTCACCTAAAAATTTAATATTGTAATTTTTTATTTTTTCCACAACAATCATAATACAATCACAACACGAGGAGAACAGAATATCATGGAGAAAGAATAAGTAAATCAATCCTAAGTGAGTTTGAGACTCTGAGTTTACCTTAAGGGGAGCTATATCTGAATTGGCTAGAAGCAAAAGCTCAAAGCAACCAAAGCTCAGTGGCTCTTTTTTAAAGACTTTACGTAGGAAACTAGGTGAAAGCAGAAAGCAACCAAAACTCGATGCCATTACCGGTTAGGGTCCTGGTGTCCGTCCGATCATCTACCACAATTTATCTTACATTATAGTACCAATTAACCATATTTTTATAGAATATTGTAATGAACTAGACAAGAATCATCAATTGAAAGTCAACATAACTCAGAAAGGGTAAAATTGTCTTTTCCATAAAATTTGAAGACTTCTACTGATATCTGTTGGACAAGTATTGGTAGTAGTCAAGTCAGTAAACAATTTATAAATAGTGCAAACTTCTACCGATACTTGTGATAGTTCTACCGATACAAGTGTAACATCTACCGAAATTAGTTATACTTCTACCAATACTAAAAACTTCAGAGAGCTAAGAAGTCCTCCCTGCAACTTCTATCGATACAAGTATTCTAACTACCAATACAAACATGCAGAGAACTACCGAAACTTAAAATGCAACTACCGATACAACCCAAGTCAGTAATCAACCTCTCTCGTACCCTATACTTGTACTGGTACATGCAGGGTTCTACCGAAACAATTATGCAGAATTCTCAAATTCACACAAGTTCATTTACAAAACTTCATTCATAGACATAAGGTGCAATGGACAATACATTTGTGTTCAAGTACAGCACTTAACATAACATTTAAGTACTAGATGTCACATACAACATTGATCAAGCATTCAAAGTTCATCATTTAAGCAAGGTTCTACAAGTATCATAGTCTCAAAATAAGCATATACAAAAATAACATCATTCTTGTACATGCCAAATAACCAAGTGATGTAAGAACTATCGAACCAGCTCCTGGATAGTGTGATGTCTTTGAGGTAATCCGATCTTCAACCAGTTAAAACGAAATCTATAAAACAACAATAATACACATATAAGCTTTCTATCCTAGTAAGTTTGTAAATATGGTGTTATAGCTCAACATTAAGCATAGTAACGACAATTTTCATTAGAGTTGTAAATACTTCCTCTTAGACCGATTTCATACTTCATAGGTTCAAAAATCTTCCTTTTAATCACTCTTATGCTCTATCGAGTCATAAGTCTTAATTTTTAATCACTCTTATGCTCTACCGAGTCATAAGTCATCCTTTTTAATCACAAACCTCACACTCATTTTAAGACATGAGACTTCCTTTAATATAATCTCATTCTCATCCCGAGACATGAATCTTCTTTTAATATGATCTCATTATCATCTCGAGACATGAGTCTTCCATTTAAATATTGAGTTTCTCAAATACTTCCTCAGTAGATAACAATTAGTAGTTCAAATATAAAACGTAACAAACGAACTTATCAGATGAAATTGCAGTTCAGGTAAAACTTCAGGGACTATTACCATTCATATATTTATTTCACATCAAAGCATGTACTTTTACCATTTTCACAATCTAGTCCTTAAACCTCAATCTTCAAGCTTTCAAATCTTCCATAAACATTCAAAGACAAGCTCATTCATTAATGGAAAAAATTATAACATCTGACAGAATCACAAATTAGTCCTTGTATCAACTAGATTAAGCTAATACGAACTCAAAAACATAAAAATTACTAAGAACAATCAAGGTTTTTTTACCCAATCAAAGCTTTTAAATTTCAACAGTGGAAACCCTAGGTTTCTTCACTTTAGCTACATGAAGAAGAGAGAAAATGAAGAAATTATCAATTTCTTCTTAATATTTTTACTTATATAACAATGGCAATTTTGTAAATTTTGAGACTTTCATCATTAAGCTTTAATTAACCCTTTTTAGCCTTAATTAAATCAACTTATAATTAATATAACTCATGCTAATCCACCCACTAAAATACTTTAGGTTAATTTGCTCACTTAGTCCTTCTAATTAACCAATTCATTTTTGCACCTTTTACGATTTAATCTTTTTTACTCAATTCACTATCTAAACATTAAAATTACTTGATTGAATTTTAATACAATGTTAATGACACTATACTTATAAAAATAAACAAAATTTTGACTCAACTTATCGGAGTTATGGTCCTGAAACCACTATTTTTGACACTAATGAAAACCAAGCTGTTGCAGATTCAACATTTCATACATATCGTATAGTATGTATATCACATTGAACTAACATACAAACTTGTGCAACATTTTACTAAAATTCACAACAAAAGATTCATTCATTCATACAAGTAGAATAAGTCATTTCATCTTAGTACATGTCATATAACCGAGTGATGTAAATACTACCGACGAGCTCCCGAGATAGAGTTATGTCTTCAAGATGGTGCAATCTTCAAGTCACAAGATGGAATCTACAAAACAACAACAATTTCACTGGTAAGCTTCATAGCTTAATAAATTTGCAGGGTTTTTCAATTTACCGAATAGCATGTGTTGAACAAAACTATAAATTTGTCAAGCCAAAACAGAACTGTACTTCAATGATGTTATTCGTTTACTCGCTATTGACCCAAAAGGTCACGATGTTCATTTTACTCCCTATTGACCCAAAGGTCATTATGCTCATTTTCTCCCTGTTAACCCAAAGGTCATGCCCGTTACTAGTATACGATGCTATTCTTAGCCATCGATACGGTATATATGTTCCCTACGATGCTTCTCTCACTAAGTTGACAAGAGTATGCAATCAGGCATAACTCTCAGCCATTGTAGGGCCTATAATCCATTCTTGGATTCTATTCACTTTATAGTGACTCACGATGTCGTAGAGAATCCTCAACAAATGCAGTATCTCAATCATCGAATCATTTCACTTTGGCACAAGGCTGGGTAATCCTTCTTCTGTCATTTCTATCTTTCACATCTTTGATTTGTTGTTCCAGTCATTAACATCCACAAAGAAGGCATCTATAAGCAGTTACAAGTAAGAATTTAACATTACGAACTAATCGAACTAGATTACAGTTGTGATTATACTTCAGGGACTATTTCGTCAATTTCCCTTTCCCGCGATTGGTGGCACGATCATAGTTCAAATTAATGCTCAAAGCTTAAAATGAAAATCCTAGCTCCCCCTTTGTTCTTGCTGAAGAAGATGAAGAAAATAGAAGAAAATATGTATTTTTCTTCTTTAATTTTCACTTTTATATCCAATGGCATTTTTGTAAATATTTAGACTTTCCTAATTAGCTTTATTAATCACTTAATTAACCTTTAATTAACCTTATTTATTATTAATACTTCCCAAGATAATCCACCCACTATTATACAATTGGTTAATTTGTTCATTTGGCCCTTCTAATTAACCAACTCAATTTTTTCACCTTTTACGATTTAATCCTTTCTACGCAATTAACTATTTAAATGATAAAATCTTCAGACCAAAATTTAATATTCTACTAATAAAATCACGAACATTAAATATTCATTATTTATGACTTGATTTGTCAGAGTTGTGGTCCCAAAACCACTGTTCCTGACACCATTGAAAATTGGACTGTCACAATCCAATTCTCCAAATTTCCCAAATGTCATGCATACAAATTAATCAAATATAAATTCAATAACTTTTACACTAAATTAATGCATATACAAAAGTTGGAGTGATTTAAAATAGCTTTCTGTTGTTTTTCCAAAATCTTCTACAAATATCTTGCCTATTCTGGTAAAAATGAAAATATTGAAGTAGTCAACAATATTTCTTTATTAACGTAAACATCGTATTATTACAATACTATAATTAAGTTCTTAAAACGAGAAAAAATAATTGCATGGGCAAATGTGTAATGCATATCTAATTTTGCTGTCGCCCTTGCTGCTGCCATAAAACAACAAAGTCAGCCATTTATTAATGTAAAAATCATATTAAATTAATTTTGAAACAGGGAAAAAAAGAAGGGAAATATACCTTACCACTTATTACAATATTGTAATTAAGTTTTTAAAATGAAAAAAAAGTAATTGCATTGGCAAAGGTGTAGTGCATACCTTATTTTGCTGTCGCCCCTGCTGGTGGCATAAAACAACAAAATTAGTCATATTTTCTAATATTTATTAACTTATCATCCACACTTAAAACAATAATAAAAATGTGTCAATTAGTTACCTCCCTTCTTTCATGATAAAGCCTATAAATAATATCGTCCGTTTTGAATTTAGAAAAGAATGATGGAGTTCTCAATTTTCTTTTTGTGCCAACGGGGATAATATTTTCTAAATTTACATTGTTATGGAGACCAGTCCGTTACTTAGAAAATTTGCTCTAAGACAGAATAACCAGCGGCTCTTGCTCCACGAGGTCATCATCCCTCAACAGATCATCATGATCTATATGCTCCTGTTGTTAATCTAAATCTTCAATCCCTGTTAATAAAATAAATACCAATATAACATTCCAATGTTAAGAGAATACAAAATGCAGAGATTGAACTTTAGATGTTATTCAATCATTACTTCATATGAATCCCTAAATAGACTATTTATAGCTTATAGTCTATTGTTAACAAATGCAAAACTAACTGCCACTACTACATTAACTGTAACTAACTGCACCTAACAACATTAATTGCAACTAACATAATTAATAGCTGATACTGTTACTTATCACAACATTTCTCTGGTTTTCTATCTTCATTGATCTTCATTTGACATTATCCAAAGACAGCAACAAGAAAGAAAAAACAAAAGGTACCGTGGGAGATTTATTGCATCGTGATCCATATGCTCCTATTACTACCTTGTAGGGTCATCATACCCCAACTGATCCTGCTATTGTAAATCTTCTACCCTTGTCAATAAAAAAAATCAATATGACATTCCAAAAAGAAAGAAAAAACAAGGGCGACTGTGGGGGATTACTTGCTGCAGTATACAATGACTGCCAACGAATATCCCAAACTGCAATGAAATCTTTATGTACCAAGATCCAATCTTTCTTACGATCTGTCCTATATTTGTTTTTTTTTATCATGTTTCATGTGAATAAAAGTGATATGATGAACCTTGCGTTCAAAAAGATTGGATGCTTTTAGCTGCTTTTTCTCCTCGATAGCAGGATCATGTAAAATTACCTTCTCCTAAGATATAAGAGTTGTCAAGGCACGTTCAAGGGCAATTTGACCAGCAAACGGAGAAGGCAAGAAAATTTTCGACGGTCTTGAATATGGATTCCATTCAACCTGTTTGAAACATTGAAATATAAAAGACTAAATAATAAAAAGTCATTTGAAAGAGTTAAAATTAAATCATTAAAAAGACTTCACTTACTTTATCAGACTTTAACCTTTTGAAATATTTAACAAATTTAGAACCTTTTTTGTGGATTTTTTTGAAAGATGGTGCAAACAGCCGTTCATGCCATCCAACCAGTAAAGGGAAATCGATTGAACAATTTTGCATATCTTCAGCTATCATAGCTAAAGTTATTTTGATAGTAGGATTGAGCAACTGAGATGCTACCCTAGGTATATGCTTCAATATAAACACCTACAACAAAGAAAAATAAAATGTTAATACATATTAAATAAAGGGAAACAAATGAAACTATAAATATAACTTCTCACCGTAAGAAAATGAAAATTTTCATATAAAGTCTTCTTTTGGGAATTTTTCATGTAGTCCTCAAAGCTCCTATGTAAGGTTGCTAACATGGTAGCACACCATGCATATTTTCCAATCTCAACAATATTTTTTTAAAATGTAAAAAAAAAATAAGAGACATCATATCAAAAGTGGAAGGCAGTATAATAGACCTAATAATATAGAGCGCAGCCGCCCTAACATAACGATCCAGATCTGCACCTTCAATAATAAAATCATTTCCAACGCCCCAAATGTCTTCTAAGCCAAGATAATTTTATTCCACTCTTTTCTTTACTTAGGCACTCATCGGTCCAAGACACTCAATACATAAATTGTTTATATTCACACATTTGTCATTTGTTATAACTGACCAACCACATATTGGTAGACCAGTTATCCTGAGAACATCTCCAAGACCCATAAAAAGATAAAAGGAATATTCTTCCTTCTGAAACACAAAACATTTTTCCTAATATCATAACTATTCTCTACTGTTGTTATAAGCAGAATATTATGCTTTGAAGGAGCATTCAGCTTTAACAAATTTTCAAATCCAGTTCCCGTCAAATGTTGCTCTGTAACCGGGAGAAATCTGAAATTAATTGGTGCCAAATTTTGACCGAAGTTGTAAATAGAAACATTCCTGGAAAACAATCAAAGTGAAGGTGAACATCAAGTTATCTAGTGTATAAATATTAATTAATTATGTTTTTATGTTAAAAATAAGTAAAAAGTGTAACAATCTGTTTTCAATGGTGTCGAGAATAGTGGTTTCGAGACCACAAACTCGATGAGAAAATTTTTATAATGAGTATTTAAATTAAGTAAGTCAATAATAATTTTATATGGATTTTTTGAATTGAAGAATTTTAATTATTAAATTAAAAGATAGTATAAGTGGTTTGGTTCAAAAGTCAAGTGGTTTTAGGAAATGAGTTATTGGGACCTCGTTTATGGGGTTTAAGGCTGTAAATATTTTTATTAAATATTTATAGAGTCTTATTATATGTGAATTGAAGTTTTGTTAGGTAATTTTGATGATTGATTACTTAATTAATGTAAAAGGAGTAAATTGTAAAAGAGGTAAAAGTTAATTGCTATTGATTAAAAATAGTAAAGGGACCAAAATAATAATTAAACCATGGTCAAAAAGTCCAAGCGACATGGATATGATTGATTCCATTAACTTTTGGATTATTTATTCATTTAGTCCTAATTAGCTTAAGGCTAAATTGAAAACAAGTTTGTTTAATTGAAATTTAATATAATTGAAGGATCAATTGTTTAATTGGACCCTTTTTAAGTGGCCTAATAATAAAAATGCTGTGTAATTCTTTAGATTTTGGTAAATTACAATTAAATCCTAACTAAATGAGAATTAACTAATTAGTTTACTTTTAGTATGATCGAGAATGGTGGTTTCAAGACCATAACTTCGATATGTCAGACCTTGTATTAAATTTTGGTTAAGAAATTTTATCGTTAGATAATTAACTAAATGAAAAGGACTAAATCGTAAAGGATGTAAAAGTTGAATTGTTTAATTTTAAGGGTCAAACGAGTAAAATAATAAAAAAGGTTAAGATAGTGGATTTTTATGAAAATAATTGATTTAGAATGACATTAATTAAGGTTGAATAAGGTGTAATTTAAGTATAATTACAAAAATACCCTAAGTATATAAATAGAATTAAAGAAAGAAAGGATGACATTTTTCTTAATCTTTTCTCTTCTTCTTCACAGTCGGATAGGGATTTTAGGGTTTTTATTTGTACGCTTTTGATGCTTTGATTTGGGTAAGCAAATCATGTTCGTTTTTAGTAATTTTTATGTTTTTGAGATCGTATTAGCTTTATCTAGCTACCCGATGACTAATTTTGGTTGTTAAATAGGACAATTTTGTAAAGTAGTTTTTGATTATTTTAATGTTTAAGGACTAAAATGTGAAAATAATAAAATTACAAGGATTTTATGTTAAATAAAAAAAATATGGGCTGTGAAGAGACCCAAGATAACTCGGCTGAACATTTTTTTTAAAGAAAATGGTTAATTTGCATGTTTAGGGCTTAGGGACTAAATTGAATAAAAGTGAAAAGTTAAGGGTAAATTTTGTAAAAATATCAAAAAGGCTTATTTGCAAAAAATGATTAAAAATTCATGTTAATTTAAATAATTGGGTGAAATTATTCTAATAGATTAAGATCATGTCACCGATCGTGAAAAGGGAAAATTTCGAATTTGTCCAAAATGTTCACTTTAACTGCAATTTCATTCAGTAAGTTCATATTGTTAAATTCCAATTTAAATTGCATATTATTGTACCTATATACAACTATTATGAAATTGAGATGGTGGTTGGAAACATGGAAGATGGGAACGAAGAAATGGAAGAGCCAACAAGCCTTGAGCCCGAAACGCAAAGAGGTTCGATGACGGAGATCTTGCTATTGTCGCGGATTCTTTTTGTCATCGTGAGAATTAAATGAGAAATAAATCCTATTACAGATTAAAGGTTCGATGATGAAGATCCTACATTTGTTGCGGATTTTTTATAGCATCATGAGTTATTAAATTAGGCCTATAATGGTCGAGATAAAAAGGTCTGATATCGGAGATCCTACATCTGTTACGGATTCTCTATAGCATCGTGAGTCACTGTAAAGTGAAACTGGTCCGATGGCTAAGATCCTGCATCTGTTGAGGATTCTCTACAGCATCATGAGTCACTTAAATGTGAAATGAAAATATATCAGGCTTTGAGCCGTTGATTTGAAAAAGGTCCGATGATTAAGATCCTGCATTTGTTACAGATTCTTTATGGCATCGTGAGTTATTAAATGTGAAATGAATCCAAGAATGTATAAACATCTGGTTTGGTTTGTTTGATTACAGATTTTACAACACTTGATATTCGGTAAACTTATTTAACTCTACGAACTTTCTAAGCTATGTAAAGCTTACCTGTGAAATTGTTGTTGTTTTGTAGATTCTATTTTGTTGCTTGAAGATCGGATCGTCTCGAAGAAATCACACTATCTCGGGAGCTTGTTCTGCAAAGTTTAAATCACTTGGTTTTATGGCATGTACTAGGATGGTGTTATCCTTTATATTACTTGTTTAGGATTGCTGGATTCCTTGATACGATCTTAATGAAATATTGTATGCTTTTTCAATGTGAAATATATACTTTAAGTAATGTGATGTAATGACTTAGAAACTACGAGCAATGTGTTAGTCTAATGTGTTTTCTTGAAGATATGAAATGTTGAATGTTGATAAACTTGAATTTTGGCATGATTAATTGAATTCTACATACTTGTTTCGGTAGAAACCCTGCATGGATTGGTAGAAGTACAGGGCAGGAGAGAGGTTGTTCACTGACTTGAGTTGTATCGATAGTTGCATAATAAGTATCGATACTTCTGCTCATAGGAGTATCGGTAGTTTATGTACTTTTATCGATAGAAGCTGCAGGGTAGGCCATCTTAACTCTCTGAAGTTTTTAGTACCGGTAGAAGCTTTACTTGTATCGGTAGAACTGTCATAGGTATCGATAGAAGTCTGCATTGTTTCCGGAATTGTTTACTGACTTGACAACTACAGATTGTTCAATAAGTACTGATAGAAGTCTCCAAAATCGTGGAAATGGCATTTTTTCCTTTCTTGAATTGTGTTGATATTCATTTAATGATTCATGTCGTGCATGATGTATTATTTTATTAAATAAAATTAAAAGAATTAAATTTGAAGGATAAATTGCGATAGATGATCGAAAAATCGCAGGACCCTAATCGACAACAGTGTCGGGTTTAAGGTACTATACAGTAATAGTAAGAATGATTGATGTAGCTTGGATGACATTGTGGTATTATGGTTGATATAGAATATAAATGTCATGTTATGTGATATGAATATTGATTCCTTCTTGCAATGTAATGATGAGTATGTTGGGTTAAAATTTGGTTAGCTAGTAATGAAAGTTATGTGTTTGAGTCACATGGTCATGTGATCCCTGATGGAAAATTTTCGTACGTGATCCTAAGTTCTTGTATGATTAAATTGATTTCCTGATTGGTTGAAATGTTATAAATGAATGTGTAAGATTAAATAGAGTTAGTATTCTGAGTTGAAAGTTTGTAATTGTATAGATTGTGATTGATTTATGTGTATGAAAAAAAAGAAAAAAATTGTAAAGTTCTGTGAACCTTTGAGGCCCTAAATCAGTGATGGTTATAGGTTTTGGGTGTTACAAAAAGTGCAAAACTTATGAGTTTCTGTATGTTGATGATCCATTTTCTCGATCAATGATTTTCGAAATTGCAAAGACTTGCTTAAATGAGAGGGAAATGATTTTCGAAACTGTAAAAAGAGATGAAGGGAATGAGAGAGAAAATGAGACTGCTTGGGAGTTAAGTTATTGAAATATAGAGAACCATCTGGTTCTTTTTATTAAAAGAATGTGTTTTGGCCCGTGAAATTACATTTTCGATACTCCCAATACCCAACATTAATAATTGAAATATCAAAATATAGAGTTTTTTCTAAGATAATCAAGCTGGGTTTTAATTATTACTTAAACAAAAATTGAATCCAACCTAACAAACATGTTAACAGGTCGAAACACCAAGGAAAAACAACAAAACACTAAATAATTCAAACAGTTTACAATTTAAAAAAAGAAATAAAGCAACAAAATAAATAAACTGCAAGTTATTTTAGACTTAAAAGAATTTTTCAAACAGTTGGGTTTACTCTAATGGTAAAATTACACTTTCTCCTTAAAAATGATAAAAATTTAATTTAACCCTTTAAAAATAATAAGATATAAGTTATTAAAATGATGAAATTACATTTGTACTATTATAAAAATATACAATTTAATTATGGCCCTTCCAAAAAAAATTTCTAACTCTGTCACTGAATTTATTTGTGTCTAAACTTGTTCATGAGTCGATTATTCGTCTAGATTCGAAGGTCCGTTCGAAATTTGAGAGAGTTTGGACAAAAATATTGTGCCCAAAAATGAATTTGGGCAATATAGATCACGCTCGAGTTTGAACATTTGAGTCCGGTCCGACCAGACTCGTTTTAAGCTTATAACACTTTATATTATGTTTTTTTATATATATTATATAATTTAAAATACTTTAAAAAAAAACATATATTAAATATATATACTAGTTTAATGTAAACATTAAAATAATGTTAAGATGACTATATAAAAAAATATAAATAAAAATATATAAAATTATTAAATATTAAAATAAAATAAAATAAATATTTTTTTTAAAAAATAAAAATAATATGAGTGGACTTAAAATGAATTTGAGTTAATATTTTTACAAATATGAAAAAATTTAAGTAAAATTTTAAATCTAAATTTTGAATCGAATCAAACTTAAATAAATATAAAATATATTAACATTATACTTAAACTCGACCCATATCCGACGCATGAATATTTCTACTTATATCACATTCGAAGACAACTACTCACTATTTTTCCAAAGATTTGAACACCTGGCAAATCGAGTGTTATTAGCTGTCATGTGAACGTTACCCAACTGTGAATTTTGTGTTGAGTGGGCCCTACGCGCCGTTCCCCCAACTTATAAAATACCTCCCTAAAATCCCCATTTCAGAAGACAAGAAAATCCCAAATTCTCTCACCTTTTTTCTCACTCCTAGAAATGGCGCAAGCTGGCATGCTGAAGTTGAAGCCCTTTTTGTTGGCCTTGGTAATGGCTATCTTAACCGTTGCCTCGGCGCAGGTTAGTGAGGCGCCGTCACCATTGCCAGACGCTGGAGCTGGATTCTCCGCCGGTGTTTCCACGGCCGCTCTAGGCTTCTCTTTCATTGTTTCTCTTATTGCTTTCTTCAAACATTAAAATTAGGGGTTTGTTTTGGCTTTTACTTTCTTCCCTTTTGTATGTGTAATTATGATACCATTCTTTTTTACTTCACCACATTACTGTAATGAAATCGATTGTTTCGAATTTTTTGTTTTTATTGGGATTTCTTTATTTTGGAGATTGTTTCTATTTTGCCACATGAAATAAATGATTCTTATTAAACTCAGAATTTTTAATCAAATCAGTATGAGAGTAAATTCAATAATTTTAACAAATATTGAATCCAAATTGAAGCTGAGATTGGGCTTTGAGAAAATTTTTTATTATCGTTTTTAGTATTTGATTTGAGGTTAATAACGCATAATTAATCTGGCATCAACTAAGTTGAAATCAAATAGTTGAAATTATATTTGATTGTAAATTGATTGAGTCGTTATTTCAATTGTAGAGTTTTTAATTCAGTTAATATCGATATTATTATCAATACGAAAGAATAAATATTTAAATATGTTAAACACGTTTATATTTTTATTTAAGAGTTTTTAATGTTATTTTTTAATAATCATTTGATTTAATTAGTTATATATATTTACCTGAATTTTCTTAATTTAAGAAATTCAATAGTTTTACATAAACTAATTTAAAATTAAAAAATATATTATCTATAGATATCACAATATAAGATGATTTTTTTTTCTGTAATTAAACAATTTTATGAGTTTTTTTTATCATAGAGATATCTTTAGTGTAAAACTCCTATATAAGAAAGAAGTTTAATTTGGTAGATAAGGAATTTGGGTTTGTTTTATTCTTTTGAATAAAAGTTAGGATTTCCATAAAATTATATTCAATAGTTTTTTATATAAAAAAATTTTTCATAACTTTTAAATAAAGAGATAAATAAATTTTAATATATTTGAATTTTATATTTTCTTACACCAACAATAATATGATATCAATTAAATTATAATTTAATTAACATATTATATTTAATATTTAACAATAAATAGTTTACCCTTTTAAAATTTTGTTTTAATTTTGGAAATTGTGAAATTCAAATATTTAGAAAATTTTGATATCCTACATTAATAAAAAAAAATTTCCATTATATTTAATAATTAACTATAAATAATTAAAATTGTAAAATAAATTTTAAATTCAAATGCTATAAAAAAAACCCAGCAAAGCAAAGCAAACTTTTTCACTTTATTAACTGTTATATGAACGTTACCCAACTGTCATTTCTCTGTTCAGTGGGCCCCATACGCCGTTCTCTCTTCATATAAAATAACACCCTCCCCCTCCCTCACATCCAATCAAACCACGTTTCATATCTCTCACCGTTTTCCCACCTTTTCTGTCTTCTAGAAATGGCGCAAGTCGGCATGTTCAAGCCCTTTCTGTTGGCCTTGGTAATGGCCATCTTAACCGTTGCCTCGGCGCCGTCGCCATCACCAGACGCTGCAGCTGGATTCTCCGCCGGTGTTTCCACCGCCGTCGTTGGCTTATCTTTCATTGTTTCTCTCATTGCTTTCTTCAAACATTAAATTCGCGGGCTTGTTTTGGCTTTTACTCAGTGTGGTTTCTTTTTTGTCTTTGTATATGATACCATTCTTTTTTACTTCATTTGATTCTTTGAATAAAATGCTTCCAGTGTGATTTTTTGTTAGTGATTTTTTTTGGTAATAAAATGTATGACAGTAAATTAAGTTACTTATCATAAAAAGTTTATTTCCGAAATTATTTATAGAAATGGATTAAAATAAAAAAAAATTATTAAAATAGATCGTTTTTATATAAATGTGACTACGTGGTGATATTTTATAAGGAATTTTAAAAAAATGTTTTTTCTTCACTTATAGTGAAAACACATTGAAAAAAATATTTACGCCACATTAATTTGAAAAAAAAAAATTATGTATGAGTATTTTTATCCCATTCAAAAAAATACTTTCACGTGAAAATTTTTTCTTTGAAATTCCCCTTAAAAGCGTGAAAGTCTTTTTTTTGAAATTCCCCTTAAAAGCATTTTTATGTAAACACATTTTTACAAAATTAATCCATTTTTATAATTTTTTACTTGATTTATTCTCGCAAATAATTTTGAAAATGGATTTTTTGGTACATAATTTGAGTAAATTGAATAATTGAATTATAGAATCCGGATTGAACTTTGAAAATAAGTTTTTTTTTTATTGTTTTTAGCATTTGATTTGAGGTTAATAATTGTTTACTGCCAACTCACCGTACTAAATCTCATATCCAAGTTCAGATATTTCAAATCAAAGCACATCTACACCCTCGGCCTCCAGTGAAGGTTTTAGCCTAATACTCTCTTATAATAAAATATATATGATAAATAATTTAACTCAACGAATGGTTTTAATAAAAAAAAAAATTGTTCATTTTAGAAATTTTGGATTTAAATGTTTATATGTGTAAAGTGTATGCATTGTCAAAAAATTAAAAAAATATGAATATATATTACAATATAATCACAACAGTATATTCAAAAAAAATTATTTACTCAAATTTAATTCGATTGTATAAATATTATTTTAAAATATTTTAAACAAACATTATAGTGAATCTTTTTTACAAATATATTAAAAAAGTTGTTGGAAGTATTTTTAACCGAATTTAAATTTTATATTTCTATTTTTAAACACTATTAAGTTATCTATTAGTATTTATAATTTTTTTTAAATATGTATTTAAATATTAAATTTCATATATATTTTTTAAAGAGTGTAAATTATATTTGTTATTAGTTTTAAATAGTATTATTTAAAAAGATTTTTAATTTGTCAACAACCGTTTAATCTAGTGATAAGAGTGATAAGTCTTGAGAACTTAATTTGATCCCAAATAATCTCATTCACAATATCCAATTATATAAAAAAAATTATTTAAATATATAATAGAAAAGAAAGTTTTTAATAGTTGAGGTGACTATTAATGTAGTTTACCCTAATGTTTAATCAGTCAAGTGATAAGGAATTAATCTCCTTTATATAAGATAAAGTAAATAGATACAATATGTATCGAAAGAGTTTTTTCATTTTTGAAATAGAAAATGTATTTAACTACCTATTATCTGAATTCACTTCAATTTTAATAGATAATAAATTCGAATTCACTTACTTTTTAAAATGGGTACACTACCCAAATAATCACTTGACTACTAATATGTTTATAGTTAGATCACTCGACATTAAAAAGTTATAAAAATATCACTTGAATTATCGAAAAATTTGGGGTACATTTTTATTAAATCATTAACATGATGGTGTCGTGGATGTTGAGTACATGATTTGAAATTTTAAAATTATTCCATGTAATTTTAAGGAAAAATAAATTCTAAAGTCATTAAAATCTTTCTCCCCTCTCGATTTCGATTCTCTAGAGGGCAACCAAAAACCTTTGAAAACCTTAAATCTAAAATGGTACACAAAAATATATTGAGACTGATACATATCAATATTGAGATAAAAACGATACATTCATTGGTATGGTATTGATTAGTTTAGTTGGTAAGTATTCTAAAGAGATTAGATGAGAGTTAAATGATTTTGGGATTCATTTACTTTTTTTTTTTCTAATATTACATGGATATTAGTTGTCATTTAAAATTAATTTTAAAATTCATGTACTACCATATCACTCTTCTATTATTGATTTAATGGAAATGGACAAGTAAAATAAATTTTATAATTTGATTAATAATTTTATACTTTTTCATAATTGAGTGATTTAATTAAAACATACTAATGATTAGATAATTATCTAGCTAGTTTACCTTTTTTAATTTTTGTTTGATTTTGTAGCTTACCAAATTCAAATATTTAGTGATATTAGATATATGACAACTCATCTTTAATAAAAAAATAGGATTTAATAAAATATTATATTTTTAAGAGATAAATATTATATTTAATACTTAACTATAAATAAATTAAAATTTTAAATTAAATTTACTTCATAAATGTTTTGGAAAAGAAAAAAGAATCCTGCAATGTCAATCTTTTTACTTTACAAACAACAAAATTCAATATCGTATTATGTTATGTTGGTGAAGATTTTTTTTTTAGTATAAGGATGCAAAAGGTTTCCAAATTAAAAAAAATATAATTAAGTTTCAATTTTTTATATTCAATTAGGTGTTTAAACTTTCAAAATGTGTCAAAAAAAGTTTTTAAACTTAAAAAAATAACATTAAGCCCTTACTTTTTTTTTTTTGGCACTAATTAGATACTTGAACTGTCAAAATGCATAAAAAATAACCTTAAATTTTTTCAAAAAGCAATTAAATCCCTACTTTTTTTTCCCACTCAATTAGGTACTTTAACAATTTACCGTTAAAATTAATTGCCTCTAATTTTTTTTTCAGTTAAAACTACCTCATTTCACAATCACAACGTGACATGTGATAAAAAAATTATAAAAAATAAAAATCAATAAAATTTATGAAAATTATTAGATTTTAATGAAAATATTTAAAAAATTACAAAAATTGTAAAAAATATAAAAAAAGTGTAAAATTTTATAAAAAAAAAACATAAAAATTTATAAAATATATAGTAATATAGAAAAAATTATAAAAAATTATAAAATTGTAAAAAAATTATAAAAAATATAAAAATATATAAGATTTGTAAAAAATTATAAAAACTATCTTACCAAAAGAAACATTTTATAGTTTTTTATAATTTTTATTAATTTTTTATCATTTTCGCTACATGTCACACTGTGTTGTGACACGTGATGACTTTAATTGAAAAAAAAAATAATGGTCATTAACATTAAAGGTTAACAGTTGAAGTTAATGACTAAAGAACATTTTTATACATTTTATAATTTTGTATGACTTCTATAAAATTTTATAATTTTTATATTTTTTACGATATATATATATATATATATTTATATTTATATTAATTTATTAAAATCTTGATCTTGGTCCCAAAATTATATTGGATTTTAATTTTTATAAAAAGCTTGAATAACCTTATATTAGAAAGAAGTATAATTTGGTAGATAAGAATTTGAGTTTGCTTTACTTTTTTTTAATGAAAATTAGGACTTCCGATAAATTTTATAAGATAAAAAATATAATATTTAATAGTTTTTTATAAAAAATATATAATTATTGCACACCTCTTAAATAAAAAGATAAACAAAAAGATAAACCATTTTTGTATGTTAAGTAAACGATTTGAAATTTGAAAATCATTCCCTGTAATTTTAGGGAAAAATAAATTCTAAAGTCATTAAAATCTAAACCTACACTGTTTCTCAGTCACCTCCCAATCTTTTTCTTCTTTTTTCTCTGTTTGAGTGTCTCAAAATGATCCCGAAACGTCGTGCGTCACCGTAGGGCCGTTGTTCGACCGCCATTTTGGCCACCAATGATGCTAAAACTAAGCTTTTTCTCCCCTCTCGATTTCGATTCTCTAGAGGGCAACCAAAAACCTTTGAAAACCTTGCGATTCTGTAGAGGGCAACCAAAAACCTTTGAAAATCTTAAACCCAAAGTTTCAAAACTAACAAGCCCCTATTGGTGGTCATCCGCCATTAGATTGCCCCAAGTCTTGAATATGTTACTTCTTTCATTATGTCTATTGCTTCGTTGTTCATATCGCATGCGGAGAGTCCTCAAACTCAATGTTTTGACCTTCAACATAAACTATTAAGTCTTTATCATGGTTCAAAATGGTACACAAAACTATATCGATATTGATACATACCAGTACTGAGACAAAAACGATACATTTATCGGTATAGTATTGATTAGTTTTGTTGGTAAGTATTTTAAAGAGATTGAATTAGACCTTATCATGGGTCGGGTCACCCGACACAACTCGAAGATCCGTCCAAAAAATAAGAGGATTTAGACAAAAATATAAGCCTGAAAAGTGAGTTTGGACAAAAAGTGAGACCCATTTTCTAAACGAGCCGAGCCTTGGGTAAGAGTTTTTTTAGTTTGGGCTCAGCCCGACCCGACCTGACCTGAATAAATTAATCAATTTAATAAAAATTATATTATTGTTTTGGTACTGTTTTTTTATTATTTTGATGTTTTTTTTTACTGTTTTGATGTTTTTTTTACTGTTTTGATTTTAAAAAAAAAACCTAAATAACCTTATATTAGAAAGAAGTTTAATTTGGTAGATAGAAATTTGGGTTTGCTTTACTCTTTTTAATGAAAATTAGGATTTTCATAAAATATAATATTTAATAGTTTTTTATATAAAAATATAATTATTTCACATCCCTTAAATAAAAAGATGAACGATTTTTGTATGTTTAAATTCATGTGATCACATCCTCTTATATTAACAATAACACAGATACAAATGAAATTAAAATTCAACAACATATTATATTATTAGTTAACAATAATGTGTAATGTAGTGTTCACTTTATTAGCTGTTATATGAACGTTACCCAGCTTTCATTTCTCTGTTTAGTAGGCCCATGCGCCGTTCTTTCTTCCTATAAAATAACACCCTTCCCCCTCCCTAACCTCCAATCAAACCACCTTTCATATCTCTCACCGTTTTAAAAGGAAAAAAAAAAGACCAAAATTTCCCACCTTTTCTGTCTTCTAGAAATGGCGCAAGTTGGCATGTTCTTGTTGGCCTCGGTAATGGCTATCTTAACCATTGCCTCGGCGCAGGTTAGTGAGGCGCCGTCCCCATCTCCAGATACTGGGGCTGGATTCTCCGCCGGCATCTCCACCGCCGCTCTTAGCTTCTCTTTGACTGTTTCTCTTATTGCTTTCTTCAAACATTAAATTTATGGGCTTGTTTTGGCTTTTATTTTCTTCCCTTTTGTATGTGTAGTTATGATACCATTCTTTCTTACTTCACCACATTACTGTAATGAAATCGATTCTTTGGGATTTGTTATTTTTGGTGGGATTTCTTTGTTTATTTTTTGTAACATGAAATAAATATTTCTTAATAAACTCAGAATTGTTAATCAAATCGGTATGAGAGTAAATTCAACAATTTTAACAGATAATTGAATCCAAATTAAAGCTCAGATTGAGCTTTGAGAATCATTTTTATTTATTTTTGTAATCGTTTTTAGCATTTGGTTTTAACGTATAAAACACAGATGTACTCCCACGGGTAAATGTCTTCGCTTAATGGTCTCTTATAAGAAAGAATTTAATATAATTTTGATTGAATTGGTTCTGATAAATTAATTTCGGTTGAAATTATTCAACTGATTTTTTTAATTTAATTATTAAAATTTTAATTTAATTGATATCGATATTATTATCGATATGATTTAACATCGATTCAAACATGTGTTATTGTTTTTAATAATTTTATATAAAATCAATAAATAAACACATAAACTGAATATTTACACCTTAAAACACTATCATATTAAGCTTCTAACGTTATTACTTTTAATCAATATTATAATTAATTTTTATATAAATTTTTAATAAATATATCGCTTTTTAAAGTGAAATGACTGGTGACAGTATTTTTTTTTTACAATTATGATTTAAACCCATACAAATTTTAAGAAAGATAAATATTCTATTAATAGGTAACAACTTTTTTAGGTCTAACATTGCTATTAGATTCTATATTTTGTATAAATTTGAATTTAGTATTTGTATTTTATTTTGATAAACTTTAAATATTGTATTTTTTTTGTTAATCGGTCAATTTTAATTTTAATCAAACAGTAAGAGTTAAAACTGTTTAGTTAAATTCCGTTATTAGTATTATATGATGCGTAAAATTGTAAATTTAATCAATGTTCTTTAACAAGATCATTTTTAATCACTATATTTTTCAAATTTCAAATTTTTAATCTTAATACGAACTACATTCATTAAAACTATTAGTATTAAATGTTACCCTCACTAATATTTGAAAATAGTATAGCTTAATGTATTTAATACCTACAATTTTATCGAAACTAAAATTTTAAAAATTTAAAAATATAAAAATTAAAATCATCAAATTAAAATACATGAACTAAATCCACAACTTTAATTTAAATGTTGATCTCATTACTTACAAATATACGTTGATTTTATTTCTATGTTTTACAAAAATAACATTTAATCACTCTTTCTTCTCATTCATTCCATATTTTCTATTCTAAACATTTATTTTTGTTATTTTCACAAAAATATAATTTGTCTACATGTTCCTATTGCGTAATAAAGTTAATAAGACAACATGTTTTACATAATAATTATTTTAAAATTTTCACTTATATAATAAATTTATTTGAATTAAGAACTGAAATTTTTGGAAAGGATTTAATGATGTTGTTGCAAAATTGGAAAAAAAAATTACTTTTTTTTATTCATTTAAAGTAATTGGAATACTAATGAAATAAAAAATGATGGATTAAATTCAATACAGATGGAGCATTGTCAAACATTTGCAATTGGGCGTCAGTGGGAGGAGTGTTTAAAGATGTGTGGAGGCGTGATGGTTATGTGAATTTTTTATGGCGGTAAGCAAGAAAACAATCTTTTGCATTGAAGCATGTGGCATTCTTGAAAGATTATGCGTAGCATGGGAAAAAAGATTCAGGCAAATCGGACTTGAGTGTGTTAACGCCCTTCTAGTAGAGACTTTGCTAGCCGGAGAAACTATTTCTAGTAGGTTGGTAGAGCTACATTTAATTAATGGCTTACTCCAACGGAATTGAAAAATAAGAATTCGACATATCCAAAGGTCTTAGAATATGATTACCGACCACATGGCTAAGCATGCGAATAATGGTACACAAAGTCTATTATTGTTCACAGATCCGTCAAACTTAGTTCAAAGAGTTCTAAATGAAAAAAGAAATGTTTATAAAAGAAATTGATAGTTTATCGTAATCGCTTAAAGCTATTATTGTTTTAAAAAAAAAAAATTAGTAATGCTTTGGTAACTTATTTTATATGATATTTTTATTTAATTATACATTCAATTTTTATCTTCATTATTTAGAACTATATATATTTAAGAATTTAAATCGAATCAATGAATTTAACAAAGTGTTAACAATTTTTATTGAATAAGAGTCATAATTAATTTTTTTAAATAATTTGTATAATAGAGAATGTCTTGATTCATTTTTTGCACCTAATACTTTTTAGTAGTATTTTTACATGTGTACAACGTAAATACACACCCACACATAATATTTATAATACATACTTTATATTTTATTTTTAATAGTTACTCAAGTTTTATAATTATAATTAAATTTTTAATGTGACTTTTTTAATCATCATTTGATTTAATTACTTATATATTTATTTACATGAATTTTAAATTTAAAAAAATCAATAGTTTTACATAAATTAATTTAGAATAAAGAAACAACCTATTAAGAGTATAGTGGCGGCTGTGGCTGGGTTGCAAAAGAGTGGTGGTGTTGGAGGTTCGATATTATGAAGGAGAATGTTGTTTCTTTAATCGAGAAGGACATGTTGAAGTTGTCTGTTAGAGGTTCCCAAATTGAACCGTTGTCGAATCCTTCATTAATATGTTTCGTCTGGACCAACAAATCGTATAATCTCGACAGCTTCAGAGCACAAATGAGAAGCCTCTGGAAATCAAAAAAGAAATTCGACATTCAAATAGTATGACAGAATTTGTTTTTGATTTCTTTTATGGATGAGCTAGATCTATTGGCAATTTTGGATGGTCGACCATGCTTATTTCGAAAACAAGTTGTGTTGTTTGATCGACTGATGGTTGTTAAAAGGCGAAGTGAGCTTAAGTTGGTTTGATCACCGTTCTGGATCAAAATTGATCTGTGCCCCACAAAATGCGATAAAAAGGATTTGGCGCATGCGGTTGGCTCCTCTTTTGGGGGTATGATAAAATTTGATGTTAAGGGGGATTCTGATCTTGTTTTGGTCATGTTGGATTTTCAAAAACCCTTGTAGCAAAGGGTTTTCATTACGGTTGAGAATGAGGAGCAATTTTGGGTTCCATTTAAATATGAGAACCTTCCCATCTTTTGTTTTGAGTGTGGAAGGATGATTCATGGTTTCAAAGATTGTGAGGAAACATTGACTTTTGCTAAAAAGTGACCTCCTGACAACATACCATACTCTATTGTATTAAAGGCAGAATCGAACTTGATTGGCAGGGAGGGTTTGTTACTGGGTATGACAGCAAAAAAGTTTAAAAAACAATCCCTTTTCAAGGGTGATGCTGATGAGATTATGTGCTCTAACAGAGTAACGATCAATTTCACCACTGGCCATACGGAATCCGTCGTCGACAATAACAAGATCGGAGGTGTGGAAATTATGAGGCTCGAGGAGGATTATGCTATAATTGTGGATCGAGATCAAATTCAAGAGGCAAAGTCCCTATTGATTTCCCCTGTCATGATTAAGGAGCACATTTTTGGGGATAACATTTCTCACACCTTGGAATTTTCGCAAACCGCTTCTTAGCGTGTAAGGCTGATAGCATCATAAATGACACTTATTTTCTCCCTAAATTTGTGTATTAATTGTTTCTTTTGTGCCATATTTAGTATGCATATTAAGCACTTCATACTTAGTTTTTTTTAGGTTTTCTAACTCATTATTGGTTGGTTTAAATTCTTGTTATTTTTATCTCTTTTATATACTAATGTCGCTGCAAGCAGCCTATATATTGCGTCTTAGAATTGTCAGCGCAGGAACTCATCTCAAAAGATCAATGCTGGAAGAAGAATGTAGCCACAAGATTAACTTGAAAGTGAGACTAGTGATGTCACCACATAGAAATCTATACTTGGATGAGTGAAGTCAAGTTGCGAATACAACTAGAAGCACCAGCACAGGAAATTCACACGTCGTCATAATTGAGGATTCCAGATCGCGCCCAGCAATGTAGCAACAACCTGTAGATCTATGAAGAACACACCAAAGTTGCGTGAGTGCACAGTTGGACTGTAACAAACTTTAACAGTTGCAAAACGGATCTGGGTCTGAGAATGAAGGGGAGGAAATCTGCAATTTTGAAGCCTATAAATAGAAAGGAAAAGATGGAAGAAATCATTAAGAGGTAGAGGAATTAAATTTGCAATTACTTTGTGTTTTTGGAGATTTTATGCTAGAATGGTGAGCTGACTAAGCCGACGAGTAACAACTCTTGACGAGGAGTGCTTGATGTTGTGCAAGTGGAGCAGTTAGGAGATAATTCGAGTCCTAAAGATAGTATGCTCTGATGTATTTGTTAACTCCTCTCTTCTTATGATGATGAACTATTATTGACATTTGAATGAATATGGGAGTATCTTTCATTGTTAGATTTATTTTGATTCTTATTTAATTTTTTTCATCTGTTTATTCTTGGATCTAATTACATCAAACACGAGAGTGCATTTTTAGTCTACCGACATCGAGAGATGAGGTGACAAGTTAGGTTAACAAGCAATACAGCGAGAGTTGCTTGGGATTAGAAGAGATTCTGATCACTTGTTCTTGAGTGCACAATGTTGCTCACACCGAGAGGTGGGGTAATTGAGGGTGCTTAAGTCTTGACTAAATGGAGAATTTATATTGGAAAGATTTCATTGGAACTCGATTGCTGCGACAGTTCATCTATTCAAACCCTTGTCGACACATCCTGCGTTATGACTTAGTGAAATCAGTGATCCACTCCAAACCTTTGCACTTGATCACACTTTTACTTTTTTGCATTTAAATTCTTAACACGTTAATAACACTTTGATTTACTTTTAGTTGCTTTGACAATTAACCTTGATTGCAATGACAATACTAACTATTCTAGTGTGCATATTGACTTAATTACGCTGACATCTTTACTCACATGATTTCTAATCTTAATTTTAGTTGCTTCGACATCTGAACATCAAGAACCCATTCCTCGTGGGATCGATATCTAATAGAATTAGTCTATCAACTATACTTGCATCGACATGTGTCCGCTTGCACAATTGTTGTGACGTTACAGGCCGATCAAGTTTTGGTGCCGTTGTCGGGGGATTTAGTGTTTGTTTGATGTTTATGTTTGTAGATGCAATTAATTCTTCTTACTTAACTTCCAACTTTTACTAACTTGTTTACTTTCTTGTTGTTAATTTCTTCAGAATTCCTTAGGAGTTTCATGTCCACAAGGAGAAATCCGAAGGATATTGTGAACTTTGATCCATAACTCAAGAGAACACTTAGGAGGAGAAGACAAGAACAAAAGAAAATGGCTGGCAACAACAACAATAACAACCTACTACCATTGCTGCCACAAGATGGAGTTCCTTCAATACCACCACAACGAATAAATAATTTACCACCACTGCTTCCACAAGAAGAACAAGTGCAAAATAGGACAATCTGAAATTTTGTTGTTCCTATCCTTGATGATTTACAATCAAGAGTGGTAAGGCCAGTTATACAAGTTGGAAATTTCGAGCTAAAATCAGCTATGATTCAAATGCTCAATTCAAATAGGCAATATGCGAGCCTACCTCATGAAGATGCAGGAGAACATTTAAAATCCTTTTTGTTTATTTGTGCATTTTTTAGCCAACATGGTGTCCCTGATAATGCCTTGAAAATGCAATTATTTCCTTATTCATTGCAGGGAAGAGCGAGAAATTGGTTCTTAGGTTTACCGACTGGATCTATTACATCATGGAATGTGTTACCAATGAGATTCGTTAGCAACGCAATTCATTTTACGTTTCAATCCACCGACAATGAACGCAAAGTTACACAATGACATTATAACTTACCATCAGTTGGATGACAAGAACTTACATACAACATGGGAGAGTTATAAGACTCTACTTAGGCGTTGCCCTATGCATGAAATTCAACAAGAGACCGAGATAGAGATATTTTATAATGGATTGAATGCTCAGAAAAGGAATCTTGTCGACGCATCTGCTAACGTTCCTTTGTTGGATTGCACCTACAATGAAGTCGTACGAATTCTAGAGAGAATTGCAGAGGATGATTATCAATATCCAATATCTCGTTTTGCTCAGGTAAAAACTAACCTTGGTGTTCTTGTATTAGATTCTATTTCTGCTTTGAGTGGCAGATATCCTCTTTGCCCAATATTATAAAGTATATGAAGGGGACACGTGACGTTGCTCCTATCCAAGTGGCCCAACAGATGGATGTGTCGACATTTTCCTGTGAAATTTACGGTGACAACCACAGTTACGAGGATTGCCCACAACATGCTGAAAATGCATTTTACGTTAATAACATCAGAGGAGGTTCTTATGGTAACTCATACAAAAATAGAGCTCAACAACCTTGGGGAAATCAGAATGCTTCCATATATAGATATGAAAATTCCTTAGCTCAAG
Organism: Kokia cookei; assembly: GCA_039519145.1. Classification (NCBI taxonomy): domain Eukaryota; kingdom Viridiplantae; phylum Streptophyta; class Magnoliopsida; order Malvales; family Malvaceae; genus Kokia; species Kokia cookei. The sequence goes on along the minus strand of CM076899.1, from coordinate 15,056,726 downwards.
GGAGTTATAGACAAGGGAGTTACAACAACCATAAACAGTAGAATTTTAATCAGAATTCACAGGTACATTTGTATCCTGATCAATTGCAGGTACATAGCCAGATGCAACCACAGACACGATTGTAGCCACAACAAAATGCAATGTAACATATGCAAGGATAGCATCAGCAATAACAACAGTTTTCTCAACAAAGGTCAAATTCTATGGCTGCTCTTAAAGCACTGATGCGAGAGCATATCACGAGAACTGAAGCGATAGTGCAAGGTAATTCTTCTTCTATCTGAGTATTAGAAAGGTAATTCTTCTTCTATCTGAGTATTAGAAGCCCAGCTAGGATAGTTGGCTTCTAATCTGAGTACAAGGTCACTAGGTGCTCTACCTAGTGATACTGAAAATCCAACGTAAAGAGGGAAGGAGCATTGTAAGGCTATTACGCTGCGAAGTGGAAAGCAAACATTTGAACCAAGTAGTTTAAACCAAGACCATGTTGATGCATTCGAACCAATAGAACAAGAAGAAGTTGCAGCTGAAGGAAACTCAGCAGGAATAAATGAGGAAGAGCCAACTTTAGTGACATATATCCCTACTATTTGCCTAACAAAGACGTCGACGCAACTGCCATTTCTACAAAGATTTAAAAAGAAACACCATGATAAGGACTATCAAAAGTTTGTTTTTATTTTGAAACAATTACGCATTAACATACTTCTTGTAGACGCTCTTGTGCAGATACCCAGTTATGGGAAATTTATGAATGAGCTGTTATCAAAGAAAAAGAAATTGTTCGAAATCAAGACAATTGCGCTCATAGAAGGGTGCAGCGCTGTGCTAACTAACAAGTTGCCACAAAAAATGAAAGACCCTGACAGCTTTACAATCCCATGCTCCATTGGAAATCATTATCTAGGTAAACTTTTATGTGATATGGGAGCTAGTATTAATCTCATGCCTTTGTCCACATTTAGGAAATAAGGAATAGGATCAATAAAGCTCACTGCAGTGACATTGCAGCTTGCGAATAGATCTTTAACGCAACTTGAAGGCCAGATTAAATATGTCCTTGTACAAGTAGATAAGCTGGTGTTCCTTGTCGATTTCATAATCCTTGATTACGAGGCAGATAAGGAAGTGCCCATCATCTTGAGGCGACCATTTTTGGCAACAGTATGAACTGTTATCGATGTTTTCAAGGGTAAGCTTATCATACGTCATAACAACGAACATGTTACCTTCAGTGTGTTCGAGGCATCTCCGTTGAGAAGTGAAGAGCAATGTCACCACATTGACGTGTTGGATGAGTTAATCATGGAAGAGTTCAATAAATAGAGTTCAGCAGTCTTAGATGAAGATGCGTTGACATACGTTGATGAAGCCCTACCTGAATGTGAGCACAATGCTGAGGTTAGCAGTTGTGAGTTGAGATAGAATTGATAGTTAGAATCTTTGGATCTGTCTAATAGGACGATCTCTATGTTTAAACCATTGATTGAACAAGCTCCTACCTTGGAGTTGAAGCCATTATCGATGCATTTAAAATACATCTTTCTGGGTGACAAGGAAACATTACTCGTAATTGTCAGCACAACTCTCGATGCAACACAAGAAGAAAAGCTCGTCACCATTTTAAAAGAGCATAAAAGAGCCATCATTTGGAGCATTGCAGATATCAGAGGCATTAGTCCCTCTTTCTGCATGCACAAAATCAAGTTGGAAGATGAAGGAAAGCAATCTATTGAGCAACAACGATGACTTAATGAGAAGATGAAAAAAGAAGTAAATAAAGAGATTATCAAGTGGCTAGACACGGGCATTATCTACCTTATTTCTTATAGCAATTAGGTGAGCCTTGTCCAATGTGTGCCCAAGAAAAGTGGCTTCATAGTTTTGAGCAGTGACAAGAACGAGTTGATCCCTACTCGAATGCGACTGGCTGGTGAGTATTCATGGATTATCGTCGACTTAATGCAGCCACAAAGAAGGACCATTTTCCATTACCTTTCATTGACCAGATGCTAAATAGGCTAGTTGGTAAAGCCTATTTTTGCTTCCTAGATTGCTACTCTGGATATAACCAAATTGCCATTGCACCAGAAGATTAAGCAAAGACTACATTCATATGCCCATTTGGGACCTTTGCTTTTCGACGTGTGCCATTTGGATTGTGCAACACACCAGCCACATTTCATAGGTGTATGATGACTATCTTCTTAGACATGATCGAGGATTCTTTAGAGGTATTCATGGACGATTTTTCGGTCTACGGGCAAACTTTTGACCAATGCGCTGACAACCTGGCGAAAATTCTAAAGAGATACGAGGGCATAAATCTAGTTCTGAATTGAGAAAAACGTCATTTCATGGCAACTAAAGGCATTATCATTGATCATCGCATATCATGTCAGGGCATTATGGTAGATAAAGAAAAGGTCGAAATCATCGAGAAATTGCCACCGCCAATAAATGTTAAGGGAATAAAAAGCTTTCTTGGACATGCTGGTTTCTATAAGAGATTTTTCTGTGATTTTTCCAAGATTGCTAAACCATTATGCTTATTGTTAGAGCAAAATAAAAAGTTTGTGTTTGATGACAACTGTCTGGATGCATTCATCATAATTAAGAAGCAGTTAGCACAAGCTCCAATTGTCGTTGCACCGAACTGGACGCAACTATTTGAATTAATATACGACGCAAGTGACTTTACTGTAAGAGCTGTGCTGGGTCAACGTAGAGAAAAAGTATTTCATTCTATTTATTATGCTAATAAAACTTTGACTGAAGCGCAGGTCAATTATACAACTACTGAGAAGAAATTGCTAGCAGTAGTTTTTGCATTCAACAAGTTTTTGTTTATACCTTGTTGGCGCAAAAATTATAGTGTACATAGATCACTTTGCATTAAGATACCTTTTTGCGAAGAAAGACACTAAACCAAGGTTGATTAGATGGATCCTGCTGATACAAGAGTTTGATGTTGAAATCAAGGATAGAAAGAGATCTAAAAATCAAGTAGCTGACCACTTGTCTCGACTAGAAGTTGGAAGTGAAAATGAGAATAAAATCCAAATTATCGATGCATTTCCAGATGAGCAGTTATTCTTTATCGACGCATCACCCTGGTATACTGATATTGTCAACTTTCTTGTATGTAGGAAGCTACCCTTGAGTGCTGTTGGTCACAAGAAAGTCAGATTTTTACGCGACCCTACAAAGTACCATTGGACCAAGCCATACCTATTTAAGTTATGCACCGACAACATCATCTGTCGCTGCATTCTTGAAGAGGAGATGACTTTTATCCTGAGACATTGCCATGATGCTCCTTATGGAGGTCATTTTGGTGGTGTAAGGACTGCTGCAAAGGTCCTACAATCAAGATTCTATTGGCCCACATTGTTTTGGGACGCCCATAATTTTGTACAATAATGCGATCAATGTCAACACATTGGCTCAATATCTCGATACAATGAAATGCTCCAACAGTTGATTATAGAAGTAGAGTTATTTGACGTCTAGGGTATAGACTTTATGGGGCCATTTCCAAAGTCTTTTGGGAATGTGTACATTTTAGTTGTTGTTAACTATGTATCGAATTGGTTCGAGGCAATCACGATGCCAAAAGATGATGCTCGAACGGTGTTAAAGTTTTTCCACACTTACATCCTCACGCGATTTGGAACACCTAAAGTATTAATAAGTGATCAAAGGACTCACTTTCACAACAATCAAGTTGCGACAACATTGAAAAGATATGGTGTGAAGCATCGTATGGCTATAACGTACCATCCACAAACAAATGGCCAAGTGGAGGTATCTAATAGGCAGATTAAAAGTATCCTTGAAAAGGTAGTTAACCCATCTAGGAGAGATTGGTCTTCACGGCTACAAGATGCATTGTGGGCGCTTCGCACCGCATATAAAATCCCGTTAGGGATGTTGCCATATCAACTCATGTTTGGTAAGTTTTGTCACCTGCCAGTTGAGCTTGAGTATAAAGCTATGTAGGCAATCAAGCAGATAAATATAGACTATGATGTTGCTAAAAGAAAAAGATTGTTGGACATCGCTGAACTAGAAGAAATACGCCACAATACTTATGAGAATGCCATAATATACAAAGAAAAGACCAAGAGATGGCATGATAATATCATCTCCTGTCGACAATTTAGCCCTGGTCAGTTAGTACTTTTGTTTAATTCACGTTTAAAACTTCATCCAGGTAAATTGTGTTCGAGATGGTCGGGCCCTTTCAAAGTTGTTGAAGCATTCCAAAATGGTGCAGTGACAATTAAGAATCTAAACGATGGGCAATAGTTCAAGGTGAATGGCCAACGTCTAAAACACTACGTGAATTCAAAAGGTCAAGGAACCAAATGTGGCCATCGATCTGGTCATATTTAAATAATGTCAACGCATTTTCACATTTTCACATTTTCTTTTATTTGATTAACTTTTACTTATTTCGTTTTAATTTCTTTGTAGGAATAAAAATCATCTTTTTATTGATGCATCCAAAGCACTACTTGTCGACGCATTCTGTGATGACTCAGTAAGGCTTTTTCAGCAAGAATCACACCGATTGATCTCAATCTTTTCCCAGCAGTTCGATCAATGAAAAGGTACGATCTGCAGCCTGGCATTTATTGGTTGCGAACATAACGTTTTCTCACGTCTTTGCAATAATCACGACTCTTGCCATTAAGAGGTTATAAAACTCATATCTACCGACTTCTTTCTTCCATTCATAATAGCCATTGTTGCTGTAATTTATTTTCTTCTGCGCATTTACTCTTATTCTCACTCTTTCAGTCCATTGTTTTTCTTTGCAAGTTCTTTTTAATCCTTCTTATTTTGTGATTATGGCCAATACAAAAGGAACAAAAACTCCATCCAAAATCCTTGCCACTTTCACCACCGTGGTTCCGACCACAACCCAACCTCAACTAAGAGAGTCGGTCTTATTTCTGTCAAAAGCGGCCAAAGACAGCTATTAAGATGTGATGCTGAAACACAACTGTCATCCTGGACAAGGTCTCCAACTGTCCCCACATCAAACTTTGGGAAAGCAAATCGCAAGGACCATTAGCCGCCTAGGATAGGAATTCTTCTGTAAGCACCCAACTGGTTATTCCCCTACAATAGTAGGGGAATTTTATGCAAATCTTGTGGATTCTAAGCAAGAATTCGTCTTCATGAAAGAGATCTTAGTACCATGGAGTGCTGCCCATATCAATGTTCTATTTCAGATTTCTAAGAAGGTAAATGACCACGCTCCATTTGTTGAAAGGCTGAACGATGAGGGAGCTGACGAGGTGCTACGGGATCTCTGTGTTGATGGTGCTGTTTGGATGGGTAATGGCCCACATAATTACACAATGCATCGGAGATATTTGTCAACCTTCAGCAAGGTGTGGTTACACTTCGTGAATAGCAGTTTCTTGCCTTCTACACATAGCACCACAGTGACATTAGATCGTATGTGCATTTTGCACTCAATTCTGAAGGGCCGTCACATTGATGTCGATGCAATCATTCACGATCAAATTGTTGAAGTCGCGCCCAAACACACAAGTAAATTACCTTTCCATTTCCTAATTATGTTACTCTACAAACAAAGGGCTATTGTGCCCTGTAACACCCGAAATCCAAACACCGTTATCGGTTAAGATTTTCAGTATTTTACTGTTCATTTATCACTGTTTATCTTATCGTTATATTATACAACTTTATTTATTAAAATATTTCACTTTACATGTTACACATCGTCATTTAAACATAAACACTAATCAACAAGGTAAAAATGACATTTCCAACATTTTGGGAGGCTTCTACTGGTACCTAATGGTCAAGTACCGGTAGTAGCCCTATTAGTAAACAATTCTAAACGATGCAGTTTTCTACCGATACCTGTACTAGTTTTATCGATACAAGTATAATTTCTACCAATACATGTCATGGATATACCGATACTAAAAACTCCAAAGAACTATAATTTTCACCCTACAACTTCTACCGATATAAGTATGCAAACTACCGATACATCTATACATATAACTACTGATAATCACAATTTAACTACCGATACATCTCAAGTCAATGAACAACCTCTCTTCTACCCTGTACTTCTACAGAAACATACACGAGTTCTAACGAAACAAGTATGCAGAATCTCAAGATTTATAACAAACACAAGTTCATTAACTTTATTCATACGCAACTTTAATTATGCATTTAAGTCAACACAAGTACATGTTTTTTTTTGTCAATACAAGGTACTTAAAGTCTACTTTTGACATTTCATCAAACATAGAAAGGTTTTTCACAAACTCATTGTACACAAGCAAAAGGTGACATCATCCTAGTACATGCCATTAAACCAAGTGATGTAAAAATCTACCGCATAACTCCGGGATAGTGTGATGCTCCAAGATGATCTGATCTCCAAACAGCAAAATTGAATATACAAAGCAATAGCAAATCCACAAGTAAGCACTTTAAGGCTTAGTAAGTTCATAAAGTTAAATAGATTTATCAAACTTCAAGAGTTGTAAAAATCTAATTAACCGAATGAAATACTGTGTACATCCGAGGTAAGTTTCAATCTCGCATTTGATACTCACGATGACATAAAGTCATCGGACCCTTAATCCGTAATGGAATTCATTTCATTTAATACTTACGATTACACATAGTCATCAAACCTCATAATTTGTAAATGATTCATATACTCACGATGACTCTTAGTTATCAGACCTCATAATCCGTAAAGGATTCATATACTTACGATAACACTTAGTTATCGGACCTTATAATCCGTAAAGGATTCATATACTCACGATGACACTTAGTCATTAGACCTCATAATCTGTAAAGGATTCATATACTCACGATGAAACTTAGTCATCAGACCTCATAATCCGTAAAGGATTCATATACTCACGATGACACTTAGTCATTGAACCTTTTTCATTTACGGCTCAAAGTTTGTTACCTTTCTTTTTCTTTATTCTCGTCTTCCAACTTTCGATCATCATTTCAATTCACTACAATGGTTTACAATATGCAATTCAAATTAGAATTTAACCATATGAATTTACCAGACTGGATTGCAGTTGTAAATGGATTCCAAGGACTATTCCTGTAATTTTTCCTTTCCACGATCGTAGTCTACATTCACAAATCATTCAATTTCTCACAGAAAATAACACAATCAATTCATTTAACACGATCAAACCCCTTTTAGAAAAATTACAATTTTACCCCTAACACTTTCATTTTATTCAATTTAGTCCTTGTTACACAAAACATGCAAAATGCCCATTTTCTCCTTAACCCATACCAGCTGAACACTCATAGTCCTCATACAAATCCAAGTAAATCCATTTATTCCACAACAAGTACAACAATATTACCATTTTAACATTTTAATCCTTGAACCCTAATTTCATCAAAAATCACTTTACAAAAAGATCTAACCCAAGCATCAAACACTCAAATATATCAAAAGCTTTCAAGAACAAGCATTTTCAACAATGGAAATTTTCATAGCATTTGACAGAATCACAAATTAGTCCTTTCATAAGCTAGATTAAACTAATACGGACTTAAAAACATAAAAATTACTAAAAACGATTAAGGTTTTCTTACCCAATCAAGGTTTTTATGTTTCCATAATAAAAACCTAAGTTTTCTTCTTTGTTCGAAATGAAAAAGATGAAGTATGAAGAAAAATAAACTAATTCTTTCTTTTAATTTTTACTTATGTAGCAAATGGTAATTTTGTAAATTTTGTGACTTCTATCATTAGCTTAATTATCCTCTTATTATATTTAATTAATCATGCTATATTCACCTAAATACTCATGTCATTCCACTAGCTTAATCCATTTGGTTCAATTGACCATTTGGTCCTTCTACATAAGCAAAATCTACTTTTGTAACCTTTACAATTTAGTCCTTTTTACCTAATTAGTTATCTAAATATTAAAATTTCATAACCAAATTTTAATACGATGGTGACGAAGTTATAAATATTTAAATAAATAAATTTACGGCTCAACTTGTCGCATTTGTGATCTCAAAATCACTGTTTTCGATACCACTAAAAATCGAGTTGTTACATGCCTAGAGATGGGGAAGAGGTGCTCGATAACAAGATCCCTATCAATGATATTTCCATCGAGAGAATGACGAGGGGCCAAGAGATGCCACTGGTTAGAGAAGCACTAAAGAAGAAGGACAAGGGAAAAGGAAAGAAGAAGGAAAAACAGACTGATGTGCCCATAGATCTGTAGTTAGAAAAGAGGTTGGCTGTTATGGAATTCAATATTGATCACATCGACATGCGCACTATCCATACTGTCGACGTATTAGAGGATATGGACTATAGATAGCATATCTTCTATGCGTATACTAAAGCCTGGAATGAGGTAATTGTCGTTGCATTGCGCAGCATGAGCCTCCGTCCACTGCCAGACTTCCCAGCTTTCCCCTACATTTTTCGACCAATGGCCTTGTCCTCTGACCAACCTACTCCTAATGGTAGGCCACAAAACGTTCCCTCTCCAACGGGAATCCATATCTCAGATGACGAGGAGCGCGAGGGGCACTTTAATGGTATGGGGGATGTTACCGAACGATAACTAATCAGTTCGACGACGAGTTCTCGAACAGCCTCGTTGGAAATATGGAAAAGAGGACAACTATGGTTGAGAAGGTGCATGCCCCGATTGTATTTGGGAGTGTGGACATAAAGGATGGAGCTAACATTGCCATAATTGAACTAAAGAAGCTTGGGGATAAAAGTGCAGAACAAGTAGAAGGCCAAGAGAAGGAAGAAGAAGAAGAGCGTGTGATGGACCCTACAGAGGAGCATGAGAAGAATAAAGATTCCTCGACAGATATCGCTGAGGATATTGTCGAAGCACCCGTGAGTGTGGGGGTATCTAGTGATGATATGACTCCACCAGATGTGAGTCGGGCGGAGGTAGTCACCAGCATTACAAAGGTTTTTAACCCGTTAGCTATCGTGCCCTATGTGGCCCTGCTTGTTGAGGTCCATCCATCGAATATGACTATTGATGAGGCCGTGACCCAAACCGACTGAAGAGGAGCAATTTGTTGATCCGATTTGTTCGAAGGATAAGAAGAAAACCAAAGTAGCCTCTGCATCGACTACTCAAGAATGAGTTAGTTTACTTTCCTATAGATAGTTTGCATGCATTTACTATTATTGCATTTTTATTTTGTCATTACATTTCTTTTTGTTACTTTAGTTGCATTGTAGTTACATTTCCATTATTTGTATAGTATTATCAGTGCATTAGGGACAATGCAGACATTAAGTTTGGGGGGAATATTGTGTGGAATGAAAATGTGATTGCACTCACATATTTGAATTTTACTTGTTTCTTTAGTCAATGAAAGTATGCAGAATTTCAGCAAAAATGTGACCACAATTTTTATTTGATGCGTAAATCTTGAATTGTTTGGAAAGCTGATGTGTGAATTGGGTGAATATGAATGAATTTTGAATCGTCTATTTTTGGATGAATGATTGAAGGTGCTTCAGTAATTAATGGATAGTAGCAATTTTTTGAATCTGCTACTAACTTGCCAAATGCAGCGACATTATATTAATAGAGAACACTCAATGAGAGTGCATTCTGACTTATCAAGGGAGAACACTCCGCTGCAAGTGTTAGAAAAATCATCTAGCCAAAGGCTGTCATTGCAAAAGTGTGTGTCGGCACAATTACATACCTCTTGGGGGTTTGTTGCACCTATCGTTACTACCTAGGAATAAAGGTAGAGTAATGCAATGACATATCTCAATCACTTATAAAAAAAATGAATGAATGAGAAAGAAGAGAAAAAGAAAAGAAAAAGAAATATTACTCCAAATTCTGTATTGATTAAAGGAAAGATAAGATTCAAGGCATGCTACTAACATTAATAAAGTTGCAGTTTTAAGTATTCATACCTATAAATTGTCGACGTATTATTCTATCATGTGAATACAATTTGTGCATTAGGATTTCAAAAAAATTAAATTGTTAAAACAATGATTGCGGAGACATATTTGTTTGTGAGTTTGCTAATTTTTGTTTACTTGAGGACAAGTAAAAACTCAAGTTTGAGAGTGTGATAGCATCACAAATTACACTTATTTTCTCCCTAAATTTGTATATTAATTGTCTCTTTTGTGCCATATTTAGTATGCATATTAAGCACTTCATACTTAGTTTTTTTATGTTTTCTACCTCATTATTAATTGGTTAGTTTTTTTATGTTTTCTAACTCATTATTAATTGGTTTAAATTCTTGTTATTTTATTTCTTTTATATACTAATGTCACTGCAAGCAACATATATATTACGTCTTAGAATTGCCAGCGCAGGAACTCATCTTAAAAGATCAATGCTGGAAGAAGAATGCAGCCACAAGATCAGCTTGAAAGTGCGACCAACGATGTCGCCGCATAGAAACCTATACTTGGATGAGTGAAGTCAAGCTGCGAATACAACTGGAAGCACCAGTGCAGGAAATTCACACGTTGTCGCTGCAATTGAGGATTTCATATCACGCCCAGTAATGTAGCGACAACCTGCAGATCTATGAAGAACACACAAAAGTTGCGTAAGTGTATAGTTGAACTGTAACAAACTTTGATAGCTGCAAAACAGATCTAGATTTGAGAAAGAATGGGAGGAAATCTACAATTCTGAAGCCTATAAATAGAAGGGAAAAGATTGAAGAAATCATCAAGAGGTAGAAGAATTAAATTTGCAATTACTTCGTGTTTTTGGAGATTTTATGCTGGAACGATAAGCTGACTGAGCCGATGAGCAACAACTTCAGACGAGGAGTGCTTGATGCTGTGCAAGTGGAGCAGCTTGGGGATAATCCAGGTAACCTAGAGATAGTATGCTCTGATGTATTGGTTAACTCCTTTCTTCTTCTGATGATGAACTATTATTGACATTTGAATGAATACGAGAGTATCTTTCATTGTTAGATTTACTTTGATTCTTATTTAATTCTTTTCATCTGTTTATTCTTGGATTTAATTGCATCAAACACAAGAGTGCATTTGTAGTCTATCGACATCGAGAGATGCGATGATAAGTTAGGTTAACAAGCAAGACAACGAGAGTTACTTGAGATTAGAAGAGATTCTGATCACTTGTTCTTGAGTGCACAGTTAAGTTAACAAGCAAGACAGCGAGAGTTGCATAATCCCCAAGTAGTCTTCTTAATAGAGACTAGTTAGAGAATCTCATGTTACAAACATAAGTGGTTTGTAAACGATTTTGAAGTTTGTTAAGTGGGCTCCTATGGTAGGCTCTGTTTAGCTTGGAAGGATAATGTGACTATTCACTTACATAGAGATCCATAGGTTTCTATGACAGTCATTTCCCAATTTTAGGGCTATTTCGTGGGACACATTGAGGTAATTTGGTAACGATCAAAGTGCACCATGGATTGATGTTATGATTAAAGCGGCTGCAGATAATGAAGCATAGAGATTCACAGGTTTCTATGGTTATAAATTTCTCGATTTAAGGGTTGTGACGTAGGACACATTAAGGGAACTTGGTAACGATCAGAGTACACCATGGCTGGTTTGTGGTGACTTTAATGAGATCCTCTACTCGTTTGAAAAAAAGGTGGTGCACCCCGATGCGAACAACGTATGGAGGAATTTTGGCAAGTTTTAGAAGACACCCAGTTGATGGATATTCGTTTCTCTGGTTCATGGTACACATGGGAGAGAGGAAAGTTCCTATCAACAAACATTAGAGAAAGATTAGACAGGGGTGTTGCTAACAATGCTTGGTTTTGTTGTTTCCCTACAACTAAGGTACTTTATCTCTCACACCCTATCTCGAATCATTACCCTCTAATAGTTTACGTAGAAAGTCCTGTAGAGCAATTAAAGAAAACTTGTTCCTGCTTTGAGGCAAGGTTGATGCTAGAAGATTCATTTGATACTGAGTTCAAACAATTGTAGGGCCTTGCAAATTGTTCCCTGATAAAGAAAATGAGTTAATTGAAGGAAAGTTTAGGGTTATAAGGGAGAAAATTTAATAAGGATCGTAAGAATACCCGTTTGAACCTCCTCCAAAAATTAGCTCTCAAGGAGAAAGACAGTTCGGATGATAATCTTACTGCCTTGTTGGACACAAAAATCCACTTGAACCTTGAGATAGACTAAGAGGAAGACTATTGGGAATAGAGAGGCCGTGCTAAATGGCTCAAATTGGGTAATCGTAACACCAATTTTTTCCATTGTTATGCTTCGATGCGGAAAAAACAAAACACTATTAGACGATTGAAGAAAGTAGCCGGAGAGGAAGTTTCAATGGAGAATTAATTAGGGGACGTAGTAGTTTCTTACTTTACGGATTTGTTCTCTTCCTTCGGGGTTAGCGACCTAACGCATCTCCTTTTCGGAGTCGAGGCATGAAAAGATATGAGACTCACTAAAGCTCCTAGTGATGATGGCTTTCCCGCTTTATTTTACCAAAAGTATTGACATATAGTAGGCGACGATGTAATGCCTTTTTGCTGGGGAGTTCTTAACGACAAGTAGGTGATTGACGAGGTAAATAGCATCGAGATAGTACTTATCCCTAAAGTCCTTAGTTCAATCAGGATGGTTCATTTTCCCCCGATTAGTTTATACAATGTTCTATATAAGATCATTGCAAAAGTTATCGCCAATCGGCTTCAAGGGGTCATAGGACGTTGTATTGATAAAGCGTAGAACGTCTTCATCCTGAGCTAGCTTATTTCAGACAATGTGCTTATTGCTTACGAGATGTTCCATTCTTTTATAAATAAAAGATATGGGAGGAAAGGGTTTATAGCCCTAAAGCTTGATATGAGTTAGGCTTTTGATAGAGTTGAGTGGTTTTTTATTGAAAGCATGATGTTGAAATTGGGTATCGATGATCAACTGGTTCTCTTCATTAAATGATGCATCACCTCAATTACTTATTCGATTAATATTAATGGCACTAAAAGATGACACTTCAAACTGACTCAAGGTAATAAGCAAGTAGACCCACTCAATCCTTTCCTTTTCCTCATATGTAGCAAAGGTCTTTCAACTCTATTGAGGCTTGCTAAATTTGAGAGGTATTTAAAGGGGGTTCGGGTCAGTAAAGCTGGACCACGGCTCTTCTACCTACTCTTTACTTATGACAGTATTATTTTTGGTGAAGCCTTTTCCTTTTGCACCTTTGAGCTTAAATCCATTCTCCGCGAGTATGATTTAAGCTCCGGACAATACGTTAATTTTGAAAAGTCTACCATTTTCTTTAGTCCTAATGTGCTAAATGAAGCAAAGAACCATATAGTGCAGTTATTAGGTTTGTGGGTTTCTGCTAATTTTAAGCGGTACTTAGGTCTTCCTAATTTGATTGGACATAACAAATGTGCCTCGTTTTAGACCCTCAAAGATAAAACACAAAGTAAGGTAAAAGGCTGGAGCACAAGGATGCTTTCCCAAGGTGAGAAAAATGTCTTTATTAAATCCATTCTGCAGGTGATCCCCACATATGCTACGTCATGCTTTCTGTTATCTAATTCTTTGTGTTCAGAGGTAGAGTAAATTTTTGCTAGATATTGGTGGCAGAAGTCTATAGATAAGAAAGGGATTCATTGGTGTACTTGGTAGCATTTATGTCACCCAAAAGAAGAAAAGGGCTTGGTTTTCATAGTATAGGGCAATTTAATATTTCTTTGCTAGCGAAGCAACGCTGGAGGATCAATAATTCCCTAAATTCGCTTATCACTTGGGTCTTGAAGGCGAAATATTTTTCAGAAACTGATTTCCTTCACGCTAGTTTGGGTTCCTCCCCTTCCCTTAATTGGTGGAGCATTTGGTCCTTGAGTAGTATTTTACGCGAGGGGATACGATGGCATATAGGAATGGGCAATTCAATTTTAATTAATGAAGATGCGTGGATTGATGATATGCCCCAATTTCGTTTACGCTCCCTAATTACTAGCATGCATAATACTTTTGTCCATAATTTAATTAATAATGACCAGCAAGTATGGAAGAAAGAAATAATAGTGAATACCTACGACCAAGAATCAGCTGACCTGAACCTTCAAATTTTGCTAGTCCGAGTTAGATATGCTAACCAATTGGTTTGGGGTGGTGATGCCTAGGGAGTTCTCTAGACGCAGTGCCTATAAAAAATTACAGAACTCTCTTAGAAATCCTATCGCATATGCGTTACAACCAGGTACTAAGGCTTTTTACAAATCCCTATGAGGGCTAGATCTCCCCAATAAATTAAAGATAACATTTGAAGGGCTTCTTGAAACTACCTCTCCACCCTCGTCAACCTAAATTACAAAAGGATTTGCACAAGCACTTTATGTCCTAGATGTTCTGACTCAGACGAGACCGCCATTCATGTTTTCCAACTTTGTCCTGCATCCAAGGAGGTTTGGTTAGAACTAGGATTAGAATGGATCTTCAGCCTGGATTTTCCAAACACTCAAGAATGGTTTACTTAGGTTTTCTCTTAAGGAACGATCTTACAAAGGCAAATGTTCGTCTATGTAATCTAGGCAATCTGGAGGGACATGAATTCTTGGGTTCATGCTCAAAAACGCAAAATAGGAAAAATGTTAGCTGACTTCTTTCGAACCTATGTTACCGAATCTATAGCCAAATCCAACAATCATTAGCCAATTCGACAAGCCACACACAAATGGGAATTATCTATGTCAAATAGTGTGAATGTCAATTTTAACATTGCCTATAATGGTTGAGATCTTCATGCCACATTGAGAATAGTTGCCCGAACTGCCTCAAGACTGATCCTATGCTCCCGTTCAGTGCTTCATACTAGCGTTCGTTCAGCGTTCATTACGAAAGCCTTGGCATGCTAAGATGCAGTGGAGTTAGGATCAGAAATAGGATGGGGCTCTGTTATCTTTGAAGGTGATTCTTTAACAACAATTAAAAAATATAAGGCGTATACTCAAGATAAATAAGATCTAGGTGTATTCATCAGAAATATCAAGCATTTATCAGATCGATTTTCTGACATACAGTTTCGACAAATCCCTAGAACGGCTAATGCCTTAGCAAACATTATAGCCTGAGAATCACTCAAAAGATGGGAAGAAAATTACCTCTTACATGTTGTTCCCTCCTTTGCTACTCGAACAACGGAGATGGACTGGATATTGGAACCAAATTGAACTCCAAAGCTCGCATAAGATTATTTTTGGGGAAAATGTTCCAAACTAGGCTTGAGATAAGCCGATTCCCCTTCTTTTTTACATCACCTGCTCCTCATTGTTAGCTATTCTTCGTGGCAGGGTCTAAGTATGTCTGATTGTGGTTTTCTCTCTTGCAGCGCTCTCATTTCCTTTTTAGGTTTCTTTTTTTTTTTCAGATTAGGTTTTCTTGGTTTTTTGACATTAAGTTTCTTTTTACTATTTTTGTTATTTCTTTTGTCCTTTGGACTTATTTCGTACTGAGCCTGTTTCTTTGGTTTAATGAGAAGTTCAATCTTAGTTCTTTAAAAAATATAATTTTATGATTTTTTATCATAAAGATATTATTAGTGCAAAACTCTTATATAAGAATTACGTATAATTTTTTTATATTAATTTATTAAAATCTTGATCTCAGTCCCAAATTATATTTGTAGTTACATTAAATTTTAAGAATTTAACAATTGAATATTGGATTTTTCCTTTTATAAACAGCCTGAATAACATTATATTAGAAAGAAGTTTAATTTGGTAGATAAGGAATTTGGGTTTGTTTTACTCTTTTTAATGAAAATTAGGATTTTAATAAAATTATATTTAATAGTTTTTATATAAAAATATATATAACTCCTTCACAATATTTAAATAAGAAGATAAACTATTTTTGTGTACTTGAATTCGTGTGAACACATCCTTTTACATTAATAATAATACCGATACGAATCGAGTTAAAACTCAATAACATATTATATTTAATAGTTTTCTTTAATAAAATAGCTAACATTTATAATAACTTTTAGGGGAACATAAAAAGTTCCAAACCACACCTCAAAACTCAATAAGAGTTAATCATTAAACCCCCAAAAACTTAATTAAACCAATGACAACCAAAAGAAAAACCATTAAAGAAACAAAAAACCCTAAACATATTAGAAACCCACCCTAAAAATGTTTCAAAAGAAATCAGTTAAACTCTCTATCTTCTGGCCTCCAAAAAATCACGTCCATAATCGTCACAGCCAGTAGAGAGCCAAAGCTTTAACACTATAATCGAATCAGAGTAGTAGTTTTTCCGATGAACCAAAGCATAAAACTATCTTGGATAAGTGATGGCGAATCTTTTTCCCTCTACAACTTGTTCCACCACTAATGGTGCCTCTTCGATCTAAAATCTTACCTCCGCAAAGTGATGACCTTTTGCCAAGGTATGAGCTGCCATATTCACATATATTTTGACATGGAGGAACAAAATGCTATCAAAATAGCCCAACTTTCTTTTTATGTCTACTAAAATCGAGCTTATAATTGAGTTGTCTTTTGTGTTTGCATTCATTATCGTCAATGAGTCTCCTTCAATCCAAACATACCCTACTTCTTCAGCGAAGTGTATTGCCTGTTCACAGGCCCTTACTTCGGCAATAAAGGTATCAGCGATGTTTTCAGGAAGGTGAGTACTCACTGCCATAATAAACCCCTTTTTTCTATTGCTAAGATACTTGAGAGATTTCATTTCCTGCAAGTTAAAAGAAGAGTCAAAGTTAATTTTCACATATCCTAGATGTGGAGGTCTCCAATGCATCTCTAAGGGAACACTCTTAGGAAAATTAAATTCTTCAACACTTTTTATTTCAACCAGGTAACCTTGAACAAACACCACTATGTCATGTGTTGTCTGCTTGACCCCTTCATGAACTAGTTTATTTCTTGCAAACCAAAGGGCCCAACATGCAAGGGTCATCAAATCATTTGCTATGTTAAAGAACTAGGCTAACCATTTGTTGTACTTAGGATGTAGTAGAATGAAGGGTACTTTAAGCCTTAGATCAATCAAAACCTATTGAGTAACTGGACAAGATCTCAGAAAGTGATCAATTGACTCAGGATTTATTTAACACAATGAGCAAGAAACTGGTGTCTGTAGATGTCTTTTCTGTAGATTGTGATCTTGATCTTTTTGGGCATCTGTAAAGCCCATAGGGATGTGTAGAATTTCTGTATAGATGTGTCTATAGGAGTTGTTTTGTCTTGATGTGAAACAGAGGCTTCCTTTACAAGGACATTGTAAGCGCTCTTCATAATGTAAAGCCTCGACCCTTCCATCCTCCAAATCGTAGCATTCGAAAGAGGAAACCTTGCTAGTGTTATCGATAAGATATCCCGCACTTGGTCTTCATTAGTTAACGATTTGATCACTCCCACTTTCCAAGTACCAGTTTCATGGTTTATTAATTGTGATACAAGTGTATACCTTATATCAATGACTGACATCTAATGCGACCATTAATAGATTTGAGATTTAGGAGTTATTCTAGATGTTCACATAACGCCCATCACCATTGCGCCAACCCATCCCCTTTTCAAGCAAACCTCGAGCACTCTATATGAGGGAAGTACCTTGCTTTTAAAACTCTTGTTAACAAATAATTCGACTGCGACCATATAGCCAACATTGCTTTGCTAATAATGAAATATTAGAAGAAGCTAGGTTTTTTAAACCCAATCCCCTAATGGTTTTGGGTAGGCATAGATTTTTTTCAACTGCTCCAATTTATGCCTTTTAATGATTTAGAAATTCGTCACCAAAAGTTGTTAAACATACTTTCGATTTTTGAACACAAGGTTTTTGGAAATAAAAAACATTGCATTGCATTGCATAGACTGGAAGAGATTGTAGCACAACCTTAAGAAGAGTTTTCCCCTCATCGATAAGAACCTGGAATTTCAATTGTCCACCATTTTGCAAATTCGGTCAATGTAGTGTGATAGGGTCCTCTTCCTAGTCCTCCCAACCATCATAAGCATCATAAGCAACCTAAGATAGTTCTCTAGATTTGAAGCAACCTTCACTTTCAAAACATCTCTAATTGAGGCTTTCGTATTATAATCCACATTAGCACCAAAATAAATCGATGACTTTTCATAATTCACCAATTGACCTGATGCTTGTTCATATTCGGATAAAGCAATCCTTATATTTTCAGCCCCTTCTCTTGTAGCTTCACCGAAAAGAATGTTATCATCTGCGAAAAGTAGATGATTGACAAACATACGTCCTCTACCCAACCCAACCCTTTTGATCAAATTATGTTGTTATGCATCAACAAGGATTGTCGAAAAACCTTCTACACAAATTAGAAAAAGATACGGACTTAACGGGTCCCCCTGTCGTAACCCCCTTGACGGTACAAAAGATTCTCTGCATCCCTCATTAATTGCCACCATATATGAAATTGAAGCAATACATCTCATTACCAAGGTCACCCAGTTTAAATGAAAGCTCAATTTCACCATCATACCAACCAGAAGTCTTACTCAACCTTATCATATGCCTTGCTCATGTTGATCTTTAAGGAAAAATTACCCAGTTTACCTTACTTCTTATTTTTCAAAGTATGTAACACCTCATATGCCACCAGTACGTTATCAGAGATCTGCCTACCCGGTATAAAAGCTCTCTAATTCTCATGAATACAACTATCCAATAGGACACTAATTCTATTAACAATAACTTTAGCAAAAATTTTATAAATTACGTTGCACAAGCTAATTGGTCTATATTGTGTAATAGAACGAGCTCTACTAACCTTTGGAATTAAGACAATGTGAATGTCATTAATCTCCTCCATCGCAACTTCCCCTTGCAATACTTTAAAGTAGTAGGCCGAAACATCAAAACCCACGATGTGCCAGTATTTATGGAAAAACAACATGAGAAAACCATCTAACCTTGACGCCTTAAGAGGTCCCATTTTTTTCACTACCCCCCACACCTCCTCCTTAAAAAACTATTGTAGAAGCTGCACATTCATGTCCTAAGGATATAATCATCATTTCGACCTTCAAATGTTGTAAATAATTTTTTAAAAAACTTGAATGCAATGTCCATAATTCATTCCTGATCGGAAACCCACCTACCCAATTCATCCTCCAAACCCTTTACAAAATTCATTTTTTTCCTTCCCGATGCCATCTTATGAAAATAAGCAGTATTACGATCACCATGCTTGAGCCAATTTGCTCGGGTTCTCTGTTCCCAAAACAATTCTTCTTTGTCTGCCTCTAGGTTTAAGCCCAAATGTATCTCTGCTAATTCCAAAATATTACCATCCGTGGGTTCCTTCTCTTGGAGTATTTTAAGCTTATCAGAAAACTTTTTTTTTCCTTAGATTTCTACAATTTTTGAACAGATAAATTCCAAGCCACTAGTCTTTTCCTTAGTCATTCTAGCTTCGATGGAAAGGCATCCAAATTACCTCCCCAATAATCTCGTATAATCTCTTCACAATCTTCCTCCAAGCACCATTTCGCATTAAAACGAAATTGTCTTCTTCCCACCCTATAGCATGCCAAGTTACTCCCTTTACTATTTATTAGGATCGAGCAATGGTCCGATATTGAATGAAAGAAATGAGTCACCGTGAAATTCGGGAAACAATCCCACCAAGTTTGGTTCGCCACTCCTCGGTCGAGCCTTTCTCGAATATTATTTTCAGCAAATCTGCCTCTTTCCCAGGTATACCATCTTCCCGTGAAGCCTAAATCCATAAGGTCACAATTAGCTAAGGTTGTTCGAAAAGCAAACATTTTTTTCATATTGAATTCTACCCGCTTTTGTCTCGTAAGAGATTTTAATCTTATTAAATTAACCTACGACTAGCCAAGCGAGATTTTGGTCTTCTCCCAAATGTCGTAATAGGTCCCAAGATTGATCTCTCAACCGTTTCTCAGAGTGTCCATAAAATCTCGTAATTCGCCATTCAAAACCATCTGATTCCAAATTTTTCTAAAGTAGTTTACCCTTTTAAATTTTTGTTTAATTTTTTAACTTGCCAAATTCGAATATTTAGAAAATTTCGATTCCAACTTTAATAAAAATAGAATTTCGACAAATAATATATTTAATACTTACCTATAAATAATTAAAATTGTGAAATAAATTTTAAATTTTAAATTCAAACGCTATAAAAATACCCAGCAAAGCAAAGCAAACTTTTCCAGTTCACAAGCAACAAATCACACTAATGTGTTCACTTTATTAGCCGTTATATGGATGTTAGCCAGCTGTCATTTTTCTGTTCAGTACGCCCCACGCGCCGTTCTCTCTTCCTATAAAATAACACCCTTCCCCCTCCCTAACCCCCAATCAAACCACCTTTCAAATCTCTCACCGTTTTAGAAGGAAAAAAAAGACCAAAATTTCCCAGCTTTTCTGTCTTTCAGAAATGGCGCAAGTTGGCATGTTGAAGCCTTTTTTGTTGGCCTTGGTAATGGCTATCTTAACCGTTACCTCGGCGCAGGTCAGTGAGGCGCCGTCGCCATCGCCAGACGCTGGAGCTGGATTCTCCGCCGGCGTTTCCACCGCTGCTGTTGGCTTATCTTTGATTCTTTCTCTTATTGCTTTCTTCAAACATTAAATTTATGAGCTTGTTTTGGCTTTGACTCCATGTGTGGTTTTCTTTCTTTTTTTTTTTTCATTTGTATATGATACCATTCATTCTTACTTCATTTGATTATTTGTGATGAAGTCGATTCTTTGAATAAAATGCTTCCGCTGTGATTTATTATTAGTGATTGTTTTTTTTTTTTGCGTAATAAAATTAAAATTTTTAATTAAATGTATGACAGTAAATTGAATAATTTAATTATAGAATCCGGATTTAAGCTAAGATTGAACTTTGAAAATAATTTCCTTTTATTGTTTTTAGCATTTGATTTGAGGTTAATATTTTTTTACTGCCAAATCTTATATCCAAGTTTAGATATGATTTCAAATCTCATAAACCAATAGCGAAAGTTTTTGGGTTTATTCAATGGAATTCTTAGATTACTATAAACAATTTTGATTTTGCCTTAGTGATATATGTTTCTTGGAAAAATTTTGGGTTTGTACAAAGGACTTCTTAAGTTATTGTAAACAATTTTAGGTTTTTTTTGGGGTTCATATTGAGTTTTTTTTAATGAGAATTTGGGTGAAGTTTGTAAATTTTAGTATTATGGTTTTAAATTTCCAAATGAAAAACAAGTAGAAGAAGAGGAATTCCGTAAGAACAGTATGAGAGCACCATGAATTTCCCAGATTTTTCTTCTTCTTTTTTTTTTGGCTTAAAACAAAATATTTTCATGGAATTAATGAATTTCTATTTTATAATATTTTAAATTTATATATTGATTATATATTTTTTTCCAATTTTTAATATTTTTATTTTAAAAATATTTTTGATAAAAAATATATCTTAATTAACAAATTTACGAATTTGTTTACATCATCTAAAAATTGAATCAAAACTTATAACAAAATGATATTTTAGATCTCAAATTGAGAAAAAAAAAAGTTTAGATATCAGAATTGAGAAAAAGTAGATTCATATATTATATTAAATCTTAGGACTTCTAAGGAATAATTTGTTTTAATGTTAAAATTACTAATTTTAATCTCATTATCATTCTTCTACTTATTTTAATTTTATTTTAAACTTAAAACAAATTAATATTATAACATTAGAAGTTAATTCAATTAAGTAAAATTTTAAAATAAAGAGAGAATTTATTTAAAACCAATTTCATATTTAATATATAAAAATTATAAATAAAAAGTTAAACATGAAATAACTTTAAAATTAAAAGATAAAAAATCATCATAAAATATATTCCATTCTCGTATGTAGAAATCAAACCTTAAATTTTATAATTAAAGAATAAAGTGAACATGGCAGATTACATACAGCCTAATATAAGTAGGAAAAACAAAAGCTTTCCATTTGGTTGGGCTTTGTTTTTCTTTTTTCCATTTCTTATTTTTTTTAGAAAATTTTAATTTTTTTTTCAAAAGTATTGTTAAAAATATTATAAAGTTATCAATTAGATATTAGACTTAAAGCTAGTTTAACAATGCTTTTAAAAAGTGTTTTTGAGCCTAAAATTTTCTCCATCTCTTTTTGATCAAAAAATGTTTTTTCAAAACTTAAAAGTACTTTGTTTAATAATGCTTTTATTTCAAAAATATTTTTTATCTCAAAAGTATTTTTGAGAAACAATACTAAACAAAGCTTTAATATACCACTACACTTTTCCATTAAGATGATAAAAATTATTAACAGACGAGTGATTAAAACATTATAAGTTGATAACATTAATGATTAAATTATTTTTTTATATTTCAATAATAAAAAAAATCAAGAAAAGTTAATAATCATTTTTATAATTTACCCTTACATTACTATAATGATATTTTTTTAAGTTTTATATAAAATCAATAAAAAATACATAACTTCAAGTTAAAATTTAAATCTATAAGAGTAAACGTTAAAATCTAAACTTTTATCATTTCAACTGAAATTTAATTTAATTTTATATAAATTATTAATAAATTTAAATTTTTACATAAAAAAAATTCGTCAATACTCTAAATTAATATATATATTTTTACATATTTTGAGTTGGGTTAATGCCAACATTAGGTACACATTTGTTTCTAAAAACAATTATCGTTATTATCCTTTGTGATCATCCAAAGTTGGTCGTTATTTAATGGCGTTTATTTTACTCTTAATTTTTTTTTTCTTTTAAGGTATTTATTGAAACGAATTCAATAATTAATCCTTTGCATTTTATAAATCTATTAAAGAGTGAAAGTTGATCACGAGTTTTAAAACTACTTTATACTGAAAGTGAAAATCGAACTTTTGACCACTGATTAATATTTTACCCTTAATTTTCAAATGAAAGTAATTTTCCCTTTTTCCTTGGGAAATAAGAAAGAAATACAGCAATTAAAGTTTGTAGAGCAAGCATGGACCTTCTACGCCTAGCTGCCACCATGGTCTACCAATGCCGCACACGGCACATAGTGTTGGTTAGGGTTTCACATTCTTACAACACAACATGCCGCCAACAGACAATTACCTTTTCAAACCTTGAAACAACAGCTATCATTGGCTACGTGTCCGTTCTTCATTCTTTTCTGAATCATTTCATCAAACACCTATCGCACACAATTTTGAGCTGTTCAAATAACCCCCTTCTACAAGCTGCTTCCACTTCATTTTTTTAGTTCATCTACCAAACCCTATATTCTTTCTATATATATGAAATCCCCACACCTTGAAAGGTCGTATTGCATACAAAATTTGAGTTTTTATTTTTCTACCTTGAAAAGCATTGTATAGTTTTCTTTGTTAGTTTTCAGAGATGGCGAAAGTTTGCTTCTCTAAAGACATTATGATCATGTTTGTGACTGTTGTGCTCTCCGTCGCCACCATTGTATCAGCTCAGGACAGTGCAATGGCGCCGGCACCGTCAATGGACACTGGATCTGCCTTCTCAACGCCGGTTACTGGTGTTGCTGTTACGTTGTCTCTTATTATTTCCCTTCTTGCTCTTTTGAAGCAGTGAGTTACATAATTTGAGTGGTTGATTGTGTATTGTTTTCTAATATATTGAAATTATTTCTATTATTATTATTTTTGTATCAATATTTTTTTATTTATAATCAATAATTACTATTATTGGTATACGAAGGTTTTGGAATTTTCTGCAAAAATGGCATCTAATAATAGGTAAAAATATATTTCTTTACTTTTTGCCTCTATTATGTAAAAATAAGAAATTAATTAATTTATATTAAATTAAAAAAAATAAAGGTGTTTTTTAAAAAAATATTATTTTTTAAAAAACCTAATTTATTTATGTTAGTATAAAGTACATGAACCACACATAAAAATGGATGAAGTTTGTAAGATATCAATTTATTTTTTGATATAATATATATAAACTAATTTATTTTTTTTTTAACAAAGAAGATAAAATACAATATAATTCTCAATATAAAAGTCTTTATAATGCTTTTATAGTAATAATATTTTATTAAACACTAGTCGAGGATAGCACGTCCGACTTCTAATGAAAATTTTCACTTTTAATCTTTAAAGTTAATAAAATTTTAATTTAATAAATGATAAATTTATACTTTAATCCTTTAAAATGATAAAATTTTGATCTAATATATTAAAATTATAAAATTATATTTTAACTCAATAAAAAAAAAATCAGTTAATTCTACCTCCATAGAAAATTCTTTTGACTTCACATAGCTATTTCACCAAATTTAACATTGTGAAATGCAGATGAAGAAGCGATCTGATGCTAAAGAAAGACCTCATAACCATCTTGCTTATTCCAGCACACATGACAGTAAAAACTTAAATATTTATGTTGTTCATTTTTTTACTTATTTTTGGGCATAAATTAGTAGATCAATGTTCACACTTTTTTTGTTTTGCACTATCCTATTCATGAAGTAGTTCAAATAAAGAAATGATAGATTTAAATTTAGTTGTCACAATTGTTGAGTTGAAGGCCTCAACGAAGTTGTTATCGATCGAGTCACACTTTGAATGAATGTTGAAAATAGCTTTTGACCAATGTTTTGGGTCTTTCCTCATCAAACTTTCCAAAGCAACTTGTAACAAGCCAAACCTGATCGTTTAATAGGACTCGAGTATGATGTGTCACTACTTAACGATCAAACTAACTTCAAAAGATTTCTGGCAAATGCTTTACAAAACTTTAGATTTATGGATATAAAACCTATGATAGCTGATACATTATTAGTGTTTGAATAAAACCATTAAAAAATAATAATAATGTTTAAGTCATATGGTGTATAAGTTCAAGTATAATAATTTCATTACACATAATATAATACTTTAAATTCAATCTATGATACTTCATAAAGATTTCATAAAAACAAAGTCTTAACAAAACAAAAGTTATTTATACATCCTTTCCAAAATACATTTACATGTCACCCCCACGAGTCATGCATGATACATAACAAAACAATTATCTCACAATATCAACAACACTTTGGCATAGTCCATCTAACAGAGTCTTCCTTCAGCTAGCAAGCCTGAGAAGGAAAAAGTAACAGAGAAAGTTCATATGAAGTTAGTGAGTTTCAAAGAGAATTCAAAAATAATATTACAGATGGTACAATTGAACCTTTCAAAGGGGTTTACTCACATTCACATAGTACAACCAATGGCGTATACAGAACACAGACAGACTTAGTACGTCGACTTACTTATCACTTGGGCGTATATTGTATTCCAACTTAACATAACTTAGACAATCCATCTTCATGCTAGCCACGGACCCGGTTTTAGAGTTAGATACATATCATAAAGTCTCATTCACATACATTCTCCCCCTTAACTCCTCATATTATTTTCCTTCATAATACCATGTTTTGTCGTGATCTGCCAATCTGGTTTACAATATATTTGCCTTACCGAAGGCTACACAAACATATCTCCTCTTCTCCATCACCACATGTCAGATCATATCATATTGTACATATCAAAAGCATATGGTAGTGGCTTAAACATGAAGAATGACTCATACTTCATATCACAAACATACTGAACTTAGACTAACGATTTTGGACAACTATTATCCACAGATACACTTTTCATCCTTTATAGAGAATACTTACCTTACACAAACTATAAAATAAAGAAACCATAACACATGGAAGTAAGAAGGAATTCAACAAAAACTCTAGCAAAATCTACAAAGCAAGTCCTTTACCTTTATCACTTGGACCTTCAGTAGCTTCTTGAGCTAAAATAAAGATAATTAAACATATCATATCACTAATCTATCAAATTTAATCATGCATGCAATAATCAACAAAACTTAATCTAGAATCAGGAAGTTACCTTCCTTACACACCATTCTAACATTTATGTATGCAGAACGAAAAACACGTAAATAACTTTGAGGATAACCTAGGGTTTACCAGTAATTACCAGTGAGTTGGTACTAACGTATAAGTTAGCTTAATACTGCGAACTTTACTTCAAAAAACTTGGGTTTCCAAAGAGTTTCAGACGAAATCAAGAAGAAGAAGAAAACGAAGAAGACGTAAAGGTGTTTAGAACAGCCATCGCTAACCTTATATACTTAAACACAAAGACAATGATTAATGGAAGAATTAGATAATTCCACTAACACTCTTGGTTCATGTGATTAAGTGCGCTTATCATAATTTAAGTCTTTTCATTTATAATAGTCTAGTTCATTTCTAACTAAATCTCAACTTAGCTAACCAAATCATCATACTAAAATAATAAACAAATTAATCAACTGCAAACTTGACGAGTTCACCCAAAGCATTTGGGGTGGCAGATACTTAACAAAATAGTTTGCCAAACCACAAATTTCACCAAAATTAAGAGTTCGTCAAATGGCGCAATACACATAATTCTATACTTAGCCAAGATAAACACTTACTCTTATGTATCATTATTTTACCAACTATATGTCAAATAGTAATCATATACAAAGACTTCGTTGGGCGGGTTGTTACATAAATTCCTTTAACTGACCAATTCTTGCAGTATATTTTTGAAAGAGACCTTCAATTGTTGACTTACAGTGAGCCCAAAACAGCTTCTGTAAATCATCACCCCTGTACTCTTTCCTCCAGTTTGTATATATGTGTCTTGCACAAAATCTATGCTTAACATGTGGTAATATCAAGGGCATTTCTTTTAGAAAACCCTTCAAAAGAAGTAAAATTTATTATTATTATATTATTACACACATAACAATAGTTAAATAAAGAAAAAATATATAAAAATTTCTAAAATTCTACATATAATTTATTATAGTGAAGCATTTCCCTCTCTCATCTCCAAGTCTGATTAAATATGTTTCAAGAACCAAGCCCAAGATTCCCTATTCTCTACCTCTATAATTGCCTAAGCTATAAGGAAAATTTGGTTATTAACATCCCTACCCATAGTAGTTAAGAGTTCTCCCTTAAACAACCTTTTAAGGTAACAACCATCTAAAGATAAAACTGGTATACAAAAGTTCATAAATCCACCCTTTAAAGCATTGAAACAAATATATAACCTCCTAAACTAAGGGTTCTTAATAGGATTTGGTCTCAAAACTAATAAGTCAAAGTTACCATTTGGATCTACACTTCTCAAAACAAAAATATAATCAAATAAGTGGTTAAACTCATACTCTAAGCTACTCCTTATCAGCTCTATAGTCGAAGACCTAGCTCTTTGACAAACATTCTTGTTTAGTTTTACTTTCAACTCTTCTTAGCTAGCATTTTCCTTTTAAATAGTTTTAACCTAGGGATAATCTTGATATTGGTAAGAAAGTGTTTCCCTATGAACTTATAATTTGCTCTTTTATTCTTGAAGATTATGGAACAAGTATGTTCACAATCAAATGTCTTGACCTTAAAGCACCTATCTTTATTTTCCTTAGCAGCATATATCATCTACGGGCACTCTTGAGATTTGCACTTAACTTTTGTCCTAAAATTTTCATTTCTAGCTAACTTAAAATCAAATCTATGGTGAACAACATAAGCTGAAAGGGCTTCCTTAAATTGATTAGGGCTCCCAAAGATCATTCCTATCTCAAACCTAGGCTCAATACTACCCTCATTAAAGAATTTTTTCCTAATTTTCCTACAAACTGGCTCACCATTACAATATGAATCATAGTTACCCAAATCACTAGATCCTATATAATCTCTCTCATCTCCAGTACCCTCACCATCAACCTCCCTTGTTTCATCCTTTTGAAGGCCACTTAGGTTAACAACAAGCTCCAAATCTTCAGCTCCCATTGACCTATTTTTCTTTTTGTCTACAAAAACTTTATACTTATTTCTAATATTCATTATATCATCATTATCATCATTACTAACCCATCCTTCCGTACCTACCTCTTCAAGTTCTCTACTTTGAAAGTCACTACCATCTTCATCCTCATTTACATCTTCACTTATATCACTACTTATTCTATTAGTATTTACTCATTCTACCCCCACTAGCAACAACAATTTCCTTATTTAACTCCATAGGACCACTAATCCTCTCTCCCTCTAACTCAAGTTCAAGCCCAACACCCTCACCATTTAATTCAAGTTCAATTGAACCCCTATCAACACCAACCCAAGACATTTCCCCTATAGCTTGAGTCTTAAAAATAAATTAAAAAAAATGTAAGATACCACTAATTTACCAACAAATATCTCAAATAATCAACCTAAGCCATACTTAAACAAAATTAATTAGTAACAAAATTATGAATTATCACATATGTACCACATTTAGATGTAAAACTCATTAAGACTCAATGGGTAAACTTTTACCAATTCATTTCTATGCCAAAGTACAATTAGTTATTACTATTTTTAGGAGTTCAGAAATTTCCATATTTTGCATTGCATTGCATTGATGTAAACTAATGAGTCACAAGAGTTACAACTTCAATACTAAAACTAAATATTTTCTCATATGTTGGCTAAAACCTGTGTATTAGAGTTCTTAGTAGAATTTTCTCCCCATTTATCCAAAAAACCTATTAGATTAATTAGGTTACTATTTATAATAACAAGAACTCTTCGGTTTTATAAGAATCTTAATGTTTTTGTTCTATTTTAATACCCAAACCATTTTTAGTGGTGTCGAGAATAGTGGTCTTGGGACCACAAATTCGACGAGTAAGTTCGTAAAATTAGTCTTTAAATTATACGAGTCAATAATATTTTTATAATTAGAGGTGTAAATATTTTTATTAAATATTTATAGAATCGTATTATGGATGAATTGAAGTTTGGTTCAGTAATTTTGATGATTTATTGCTTAATTAAGGTAAAAGGATTAATTTGTAAAAGAGGTAAAAGTTAATCGCTATAGATTTAAAATATTAAAGGGACCAAAATGGTAATTAAATCATGGTAAAAAAGTCTAAGTGGTGGTGGATATGATTACCCTCCACTAACTTTTGGGTTATTTATTCATTTAGTCCTAGTTAGTTTAGGATTAAATTTGAATTAAACTAGTTTAGTTAAAATTAAAGATATTTGAAGAACCAATTGTGTAATTAAACCTTCCTTAGATGGTAAATATATCATATAATTATATTATGGACATTTATGGGCATGTTTTGATGATTTTATATGTTTAAATTAAAAGGTTAATTTGGTAAAAGATTAAATGATAAGTTAAATCAAAGAAATTAAAGGTAATATCATCATTTTTCCTTTCTTCTTCTTGTGAAAGAGTAGAATAACCATGGATGAACAAGGGAGCTTTCGGTCAAGCTAGGGCACCTTGATTGGAAAGGTAAATCTTATTCGTTTTTAGTCATTTTTATGTTTTTGAACTCGTATTAGCTTAATCTAGCTAATTCGGGGACTAATTTGTAAAAATGTAAAATATTTTGGATTATGTCATTGATGAGTTTTGGATATTCTTGAAGTTTTATGATGGATTATTAAGTTTGGTTGTAAAATAGGACTATTTTGTAAAGTAGTTTTTGTTAATTTTAATGTTTAAGGACTAAAATGTTAAAGAGGACTTCGTGTGAAATAAAAACATGTATGAGTTGTAGAGAACTATAGTATAACTTAGCTGAACTTAGTTTTGCTTGAAATTAGTTATATTGTGAGTTTTGAGCTTAGGGACTAAATTGCATAAAAGTTAAATATTAGGGGAAATTTTGTAAAAAATTCAAAAAAGGACTTAATTGCATAAAATGAATGTATTTTACTGTTGGAATTAGTTAATTAATGAAATTATTATTTAGATCAAGAATAGGTTGAAAATCGAGGCAAGAAAAAAATTATGGAATAGTCCCTGTATTATGTACTACAACAGTTTAGTCAGGTAAGTTCGTACGGTTATTTATTTATTTTGATAACTCTTAATTTACATTTATCCATGATTCATCAAATTGGAAATATGTGAACAAATAAAAAAGTTTCAGCAATGAGCGATATTTTGTATTTGGCTCGAATGAGCGACATTTTGTATCTGGCTTGAATGAGTGACATTTTGTATCCGACTCGAATGATTGATATTCTATTATTGTTAAAATGAGATCATGCACAACTGGAATTGGAAAAGATTGAATAATGACAATGGATAACTTTTATCTGTTGTAAATTGTGGTTGACAGGGATTTCATTGTTATTTCTCATAATTGAATTGTTGTATTGATTGGTAAGATTACTATTAATTTTGTGAACTTACTAAGCTTTTGTAAGCTTATCCGTGTTTTGTCTTTTGTTTTGTAGATTACATTTTGTAGAAAGGAGATCAGATTAACCCAAAGAACCACACTATCTCGGGAACACTCTTTTGGTAGCTTTTGTAAACACTTGGCTTATATGGCATGTAATAGGATAAAGGTTTTTATGTTATATTCTAGTATATATATCTTGATGCGTACTTGGTAGTTAAATGATAGTTGTTGACATGTTACTTTGGATGATGTTGAATGTGACCTTCAGTTGGTATGATGTATAGAAGTAAGCAAGTTATGTGTGTGTGTTCATGAAATGATTTGCATTATGTTGAATTAAAGGTTGAAGTGGATCAAAATTTTTCAAGTTGGAATCGTCACTTATTAGTTTAGTTGATGTTTGGAGTGGTCATGTTAAGATGACGTTGTATAATTGTTAGAATCGGGACTTAAATGGTTGAATGTGTCATGTTTTGGGATATTTTTAAGTGTGTTTAAAGGTATGGTAAAGTTGTTGTATGGATTGGTTTAGGTCCCTAAGCAGTTAGGTGAAGATTATGCATGATTTTGGTCACTTTTGGGCGCACATGGCCTAAACACAAGTAACCCACACGAGTGTGTGCCTTGAGTGTGTTAGATGCAAAATTCACACAAGCTGACACACGAGCATGTAGCCTAAGTCAGTGAGTTACACGATTTGGCAAATGGGCTGAGACATGGGCGTGTGGAACACATAGGCGCGTGGAAGAGCCACACGGCCGTGTGACCCCTGTAAGGTAAAATTTTCAATTTTTCTTAAAATATTTTGATCTATTTCAAATTGGTCCCTAGTTGTTCGTAAACAATTTGTAGGGCCTCAAGGACCCGATTTAAATACGTAAATGTATGTTTAATATTATTTCGAATTATATCTGAATTAAAAAAATTAAATTGATATTTAAATACTGTATGTTATGAAAATATTTTGATGTGTGTAGTAACTCTTCATAACCCTATTTCGATAACGGAATATGGGATATAGGTGTTACATTGCTAGCTTGACTTGAACATTGTACCTAATATATATGCTTCTAACCTTTGAGCATCTAAATGAATTGGTAAAATTTTGAAGCGTAAACTTTTCCTCACGACTAATCATTAAAACCTTAAGTTTATTATAAACAATTGATAAATAATTTAAAAGCAAATGATACTTTTTTGGCCTTTTGTCATTTAAAAGATGTATTCCACTTTCTCAGTATAAAATTTTAAGAACTTACTACCTAACAAAAAAATACATAAATTAGATTATACAATAAACTAAACACCGAAGCTCATTGTTATGTTAATTATATTGCAAGTTGAGTGGCATCGTATTGGGAGAATTGAGCAACTATTTGAAGGGATCTATATTGTTGTTGGATGAGATCAGAGTAGGTGAACTATTATTTACATTGATTAAATAATTTAATGAAATAAACTTCATTGTTAAGTAATCTGGTATATATATTGATTCACTCAAGGTGAGGAAAAAATGATAATAACAAAAATAGATTATTAATTTAACATTGAATAATTAAAATTAAGGAATTTTCTTTTGGCACTCAATACAACATTTTAACTAAAAATTTAAAGAACCTGCTACCTGCCAAAAAATTACATAAATCAGATTATACGAATTAAGTATAAAAGACACTTAACAAATAGTGTTAGCTTAAGCCTAAACCATACCTTTCTACAACTCATTCGGTTTCCTCAAATCAATTAGGGTTTTATGGTTTGCCTAAAATAAAATTCAAATAAGTATGAAATTAGAAAGGTTTCAACAATGAAAATGATAGACAAGGGTTCCAAGAACAAAAAATTTCTTCAATCAAACAAGGTTTCAGTAAAAAAAATTGGTTGTTCAAACTTACCCTCATATCAATTCTACAAGGGGTTGGAGGTTCTCAGAAGATGAGCGAAAGGGTTGGTGAATTTTTTTATTTAAAGAGAGTTGTTGAATATTTTTTTGAATGAAATAGGTTCATGAAATTTTTTGAAAAAAAAAAAATAGACGTTTACGTGGCAAGTTGTGATTGATTGAATTTTTTAACGGGACTAATAATTGGGGCAAAATAAGTAATAGTTTAATAGTTTAGGTACTGGTTTTGACCAAAAAAAGTTTAGATACTAATTTGGGAAAATTAATATAATTTAAGTACAAAAAAAAAAAGGTACTAATTTGAGAAAACTAGTATAATTTAAGTAACATTTTATTGTTTAAGACATAAAAGAAAATGGTATAATTCAAGGGACAAATAATGAATAAAGTTGTGTATGGATAATTTTCTTTTTGTAATTAATAATTACTATGTGTGAAGGTTTTCGCTAAATAAGGGATATATGACGATTTAGAAATTTAATTAGACCTTTAGGTCGTTTTTAAAATTATTTAGAGAAATAGAGTAATTTTGAGAGAAAGCGCGTCCAACCTTTTGAACTAAAAGTTTAAATTTTAAAAATATTAATATTTTTATCCTTCAATTTAAATTTTAAATTTAAGATAAATTAAATTGATTAAAGTACTAAAAGTTTATTTCTATTTTGAACTATATCTTTTTAAAAATGACATTTTGGTAAAAAAAATTAAATTTTAATTAAAAGTCTAATTTAAAACTTATTTATTTAATAGTTAATGTTTAATAATTAAAAATTGAAAAAGAATTTTAAAATTTTTAAAAATATCAAGGATCACTATTAGCAATTTTATTTTTAGAGTTTATATATAGTAGAAGATAGATAGATAGATACATAGATAGATAAATAGATAGATAGATAGATAGTGTATAAGGTATTGTTAAACTGCTTTAATTTAACATTATTCTCCAAAAGTACTTTTGGAACAAAAAATACTTTTGAGATAAAAACATTGCTAAACAAAGTGCTGTTGATTTTTTCAAAAGTGATTTTGACACCAAAAATATTTGGAAAAACACTTTTTTGGTCAAAAGGAGAAAGAGAAAATTTTAACTTTTTTCTCAAAAATGTTTTTTTTCTCAAAAGCCAATCCATAACCTTTGCTTCTAATCATATCGTCAACAAATTCCCATGTCATAACATGCAATGGTAAGTTTCTATTATTTCTACTTGTTTTGCAAATAAAATTATGAAATGCTAACATATTTCTCATATTTTCCTCATCCATAGAAAATAAAAACAAAAATCACTCAATATTGTAACACCTTGCCTGTGAAACTAATTTCTTATTTTAGATTTTCAATTTTTCTAATTCAGCTCGTGCCTTCTTCAATTTTTTTCCAACACGATCACTTTCTTCTCTCAAGACCACAATTTCATCACTAAGGGTTTGAAAATCTTCACAACTCTGACTGTATGTTTGAAGGGACCTAACATCGCTCGAGTTAACATTAGCATCTTCACAACTGAAACTATTAGCATCAGTTGAATCCTTAACCCAGTCAAAATATTTACACCCCCGACAACCACCCTATTAATTGTTTACAAAGGTACCCACGTTACTTACCAGAAAACACAAAAACACATTAACATAAATAATAAAGCTAACATTTACCTTATAGTTTCCAAATCCATAGAATCTCCGACCACAATTCGAATATGTTCGAGTTGTTCAAATTGGAGACAGAGTCCCACATAAACAATTGTGAATGGATTCTTGTGACTAATTTGAACTCGACGCCATTTCCAATTTTTTTTTATCATATTTAAACCTAATCAAATATATTTGTTCGAATATATTTAGCATACCCATCAAACATATTCCCATATGTGACACTTATTACTAAATACATGAAACATAAGAGTATATGCACCACCTTAGCACCAGATAAAATGTGAGACACCCATTTTTCCTCAGTTTTATGAGCAACCAAACAAGGAAGAATAAGAAACACAATGTTTCAAATTCAAAACCACAATAATTCAACAAATCATGATAAGATACAACATGCACTACTCATAACTGAACATGGCATCAACTTAAATATTAAATATTAGAGATCCATTATGCCAAATTGATATTAAAAATTTTGAAACTTTGAAATTAAAAATGAACGAAGCATACCAGATCAAATTAGATTTAAATTAAATATCACATTACTGACTGTACAAATACAAGAAATATCTAATATTCCAATTAGTATTGCAAGCAAGAAGATAACAACTATTATAAAAACATAAATAAAAGCAGTAAGTTATTCAGTGTAAAATATAAAGAATCACTATCATAACACTAGTTACATTGCATACAAAAACAAAACTTCCGGGGTAGAATTCAACAAAACCACTTCAAAAATCACTATAATTCTTGCATAGTTCATGACATGCAACTAATAGTCTTCTTCAACACTAACTGGAGAACAAAATAGAGTTCCTTCTCCAAGAACCATTAATTCAATCCTAAGTAGAGGTTTCTAGATTAAAATTTTCATTAAACCTTTAAATTTTTGAAAATTTTAATTAAGCTCCCTATAACTTAGTTGTAGGATCCACCACTAATAAAAACATTAATTTTGAAAAAAAAGTTTTCATATACTCTAAGCCTTAAACACTAAATCCTAAGCAGAAGTTACAAGATTAATCAATTTTTTCCCAATAATTGGTTGGATTTTTCAATCCTCTATGCTTCTTTTATGTTTTTGTATAGGTTATATTACGATTTGAATACTGATAAGATATAGAGATCAAACAGTGATACAATCATGTGCGGTAGATGTTTAGTTGTCAGATAAAGTGAAGTGCTTTAAACAACAATGTGACTGTACAAGTTAAAAAAACAATGAAACCCATTAGAAAATAGAAAGACATTAGGGATTTTTTTGGAGGAAATTAGAAGAAACCTAAAATTTTTAGAGATTGACTAGCGACACAGTAGGACGGAAGATAATGATGAACGTCGTCGACAAAAGAAGCAACAACGATACAGAGGATTTATCAACACAAATAGGATTTAGCAAACAAGTTCAAAAAAAAATGAAACCCATTAGAAAATAGAAAGACATTAAGGATTTTTTTGGAGTAAAATAGAAGACATCTTAAATTGTTAGAGATTGATCGATGACACAGTAGGATGAAAATGACTGAAGCGAAGAAGGTGACGAGCCGATGAAAATGGTGAACGTTGGCGACAAAAGAAGTAGCAATGGTACAGAGATTACCCTAATTATTGAACGATGATAGTGGACTAATGATGACTACCTGATTGGTGAACGATGATGGTGGATCAGTGTTGACTGCATGACTGGTGAACAACGATTGTGGTGGTTGGTGGGAGTTGGTGCGGAGAAGGCAAAGTTATTTTGTTAGGTTAGATATTTAGTTTTCATCATATTTATTAGTTTGCGTGAATTTAAATCCTACCTTCTCCATCAAATTTGACATCTACATCTACCCCCATTTATTAAATATCTTTTCAACCAATTTCCTTCGGTTTGGCAATTAATGCCAGTATGGTGCAGTTAGTGTAAAAAGTTGTTACCAATCTCGTTGTTGCTCTGTTTGGATGAGCATTAACACTGCGATGAAATTTATTTCAATCACACTGGTAACCTTAAAATTGGCTAGAGTACCATCAGTTAAGCACAATAAAACAACAAATATTTTTGACAGAAAAAAGTACCCATACTTTTATTTATTATTTTATGTTTTTATCCTTGAAAGTTAAACTAATTTCTGTCCCAACTTTATTTGTTTTCAGATTTGGGAAAGAAACAATCATTTGTTTTCAAATTTGGGAATCAAAGTAGTCATTATTCTGGTTTCTCCCTACTTTTTTTGGCTTCAGTTTTTGGTTGTAGTTGCTACTAATTTCTTTGCCTAAAGTTTAGTTTTTCACATATTTTTGTTGATTACATAATATTTAAATATTATGGGTAGCTCCTTAGAATTATTAATATGAAATGATTCTGCCTTTTTATAGGTATAATGACTAAAATAGCCCCTAATGTTTAGGTGTTGGGTTAATTTGGCCCTTAATTTTTTTGGAGCACTTTCGCAGTTAACATTTTATTTTTTTTGTCACATTGGTAAGTTTTTAACGGTGATGCTGACTTGGTCAGTGTGGCACCGATATTACATCGGGGCATGGGATCATAGGATACAATCCTTACCCGATCGTGAAGAATTTTACTTAACGGACACGATGGTAGCTGATGATTACATGGCATGTTTCAAAGTCATCAACAAGTCGTATATGATACCACTTGAGCAGAGAAGTCGGCAACTTCGACTGAAGAGGCAACGCTAACCGCCACAGCAACATAGGAGGAGACGTTGCACGACAGGTTCATTATCTGCTCCGACAAAATATGTGTCACTTATTCTCATTAAATTACCTAACCCCATTTTTTTTTCACAAGCACCATAACACTATGAACCATCATTGCACGTGATCGGTTTTTCTGTTCTTTCAGGTACATATTTTATGTCAACGACGTCCTAGCATATTGCACCCCCATGCAAATGTCGAGGTCGAACCCAATGTCAAGACAGATGCCAACATATGCACCACCATTGATGGCAATATCGACACAGATGTCGACCCAGACCCAATAGTTAATGACGATGTCAATGTTCGGTACCTTTCCAACATACCTTGGGATTGGGGTACCTCATAGTTAGACTCCTATAGTGGCACAAAACACCGCGCGCATAAATAAATAAACTGAGCTTTTCATTAAAATATTTAATACTTCAAATTAAAGATAAAAATTTAACAAAATTATCTATTTAAATTTATCGATTATTTTTAAAATTTTAAATTATCTTTTGGGATGGGAGCTACTTGAGCTGGGCTTCTCTAATTCTTGTTTGCTTTTAGTTTTGCCTGTGTTGGGCTGTTTTTTTGTTTTGTTTTTCCTCTGTTTGGACTCTGCTATGATATATTTAATAAAGGCCCGGTTTCATTTTTTTGAGAAAGGCTAGGCTTTATTAAAAAAGACATAAAACAAAATAAATAAAGTGATTGTTCAACAGTTAGGGCTAATCTCTACAACGATGTTGCTTCTTTTGTCGCTAGCTCGTCACTTTCTCCGCTCTAGTTGTTTTTGTCTTGTCGTGCCATCGATCAATCTCTTACAATTTCAAGTGTTTTTAAATCTCTAATGTCTTTCTATTTTCTAATGGGCTTCATTGTTTTTTGGAACTTGTTTACTAAAACCTATTTGTGTTGATCCTTTGTACCACTACTGTTGAAACGTTTATTTTTTAGAAAACAAATAGGTCTTGAACAATATTAAAAAAAATCGAAAATTGGAAAAATGAGAGTCTCCACCAATCTTTTATTCGGTATGATTGAATCACTACAAAACATTTAAAATCCATTTTGGAAAACATTTTAGTCTTCAAAATCCAGAAAATAGGTTCGGGAGTCGGTTACATGAGAGGAAGGATTAGCACCCTCACACGCCCAAAATTGGTACCACATTGATTATTTTAAGATCTTTTTTGTAAAATTTTGAAAACTCGAATAAAATTCTAAAATATAATCCTTAAATCCATAAATTATGTCTAAGAAAGAGATCGATTTTCATTTGGAAGTCTCGCTATTACGAAGTGATCGGGGAAGAAAGTCACGTCCAGTGAGTTAGGACATAACGTTTCGAGATCCGAAAATAACGAGCTTTCCTTCAAAACAGTTTTTAAACCTTGAAAAGGGTATTCAATTATTTCGGTTTGAAAAAAAATCGCGCTTAGTAAGTTAAGGCACAAATTTTCAAAACTCGAGATAAATGAATATTGCCTTGATTTTAAATATTTATATTTTAGAGAAAAATCAAAAAATGACTTTAATTAAAAAATAGAGATAAAAATGAGCACGTAAATTAAATACGAATTATGTAATTAATGACAAAGTTAAATAACATAAAGCACAAACAATTATACGAATGAATAAATATACGAATATAAGAAAAATGAAATACGAATCGTGAATCTAAATAAATGAGAAAATACAAAATTAATTAAAAGTAAAAAAGTTGATGAGCTGTAATATCATTTCAGAGACGAGCATTCATTGTCGGCGAATTAAAGCGCAAAACAAATTATGTTACGAGTGCATTCCATGAAGTAATTGAGCCTGCAAGTAGCCCAAGGAGCCAGGTACGAGCTCTTCCTTGCAATAAATAAGGAAATAATTGCATTTTCAAAGCGTCATCAAGAACACCTTGTTGACTGAAGGAAGCACAAACCAATAAGAATGATTTAAGATGTTCTCGTATATCTTCATGTGGCAATCCATCATATTGCCCATTAGAATTCAACATTTGGAACATCACTAGCTTGAGTTCGAAGTTTCCAGCTTGGATTGCTGGCTTAACAACTTCAGGTTGCAAGTCATCTAAAGCAGGTACGATAAAATATCGTATAGTCCTGTTTTGTATTTGATCCTTTTGCAGCAGCAGTGGATTATTAATATTTTGTGGTTGCATCGGAGGTATAGCTTCATTATTTCGTGGTAAAGCCATATTTCATTGTTCTTGACGTCTCCTTCGAATAGTTCTTTCAGTTTTGGATCCAAACCAACAATAGATTCTGAATTGCTTTGGGTCATAAAACACCTAAAAAAATGTAAAAGTGACGACAAAAAGAAAACAAGTTAGTAACAACTAAATATTATATAATAAAAATAAAGTGTAAAAACAAAAATAAACATCAAACAAATGTCATTCTCGGTAATGACGCCAAAACTTGACCTACTGTTTAACATCACAACAATAATGTGCTAGCGTACACTGTCAATGCAAGTATAGTAGACGGATATGAATCTGTCGGATATCGATCTAACGAGGATGGCTGTCTTTTATCTATTAATGTCAGTGTAATGAG
Organism: Kokia cookei; assembly: GCA_039519145.1. NCBI lineage: Eukaryota > Viridiplantae > Streptophyta > Magnoliopsida > Malvales > Malvaceae > Kokia > Kokia cookei. Next base: position 15,017,594 of record CM076899.1, on the reverse strand, counting down.
TAAGTAAAATGTGATAAATTGTGAGAGTGGTTGTCGGAGCAATAATATGAAAATAAAAACAAAATGTGATAATAATAAATTGGGGTCCCCAATGTGACTGCTCAGTAGAATACTAAATGCGGCTCACAAGGTTTTACAGGATAGGTGATTGTAGCTGTAATAAAATGCAATGAATATCTTAACCAACTTGACTTTTCTATTCAATCTAAGACTTAAACATGCACATTAACCACACCTTCCGATGATGGCAATGCAACACAGTAAAGAACAAGTGAATCAAATTCCTCTAATCCCCAAGCAACTTCCATTATCTTGTTTGTTAGTTTAAATTATCGCTGCATCTTCTAGTGATAGTGATTGCAATAACACTTCTGTGGTAAAAACATACAAACTTAAAGATTAAACAGTAGAAGCAAGATTGAATAAAATAACATTTAGTCTAGAAATCATGTGAACTTCCATGCAAACATGAAATAAACAGTAAACACCAGCGTTTAAGAAAAAAATGTAAAAGTAGCAAGTGGAGAATACGATTCCTAGGTTACTCGACTTGATCTTTCGATTTCCTTCTTGTGTCGCACTTAAGACTCCTCGTTGGGAGCTATTTTGCATCTCTCCCACGTCGGTTCTCCCATGAGATCTTTAAGCCTTCATAGTCGCAAGCTTCTAAAACTAGATTGAAGGAGAAAATTCACAAAAAAAAACCCCTTTTTCTCCTTCCTATTAAGTATTTATATTTAGCCAAATTGTGCAGGTATCCTTTCATTAGAATTGAGCTGCCTATGGTCGTACCAGTTGTTTATACCAAACTGGATAGCTCGCACTTTTCTATTCTTATCCGGACAACTGTCAGAAGCGGTGACAATCCTGGACGTAATATGAAAATACTCATGCAGCGACATTAGTAGCAAAATATGACAAAATTAAGGGCAACTAAGGTCCATTGAGTTAGAAAATGCAATAAACTAAACTAAAAAGTGCTAAAATATGTGCTAAGGATGATTAAGTGGGAACAAATTAACTAATAAGTAGAGAGAAAACCATGGTTCTTTCTAGTACTTATCAGTTCATGACATGCAACTAATAGTCTTCTTCAACACTAGCTGGAGAACAAAATAAAGTTCCTTCTCCAAGAGCATTAATTCAATCTTAAGTAAAGGTTTCAAGATTAAAATTTTCATTAAACCTTTAAATATTTGAAAATTCTAATTAATTCCCCTAAAACTTAATTGTAGGATCCACTACTAACAAAAACATTAATTTTGAAAAAAAAAGTGTTCATATACTCTAAGCCTTAAACCCTAAATCCTAAGAAGAGGTTACAAGATTAATAAATATTTTCCTAATGATTGGATGAATTTACCAATCCTCTATGACTCCTTTATATATTTGTATTGCTTTTATTATGATTTGAATACTGATAACATGTAGAGATCCAATAGTGATACAATCATGTGTGGTATATGTTTAGTTGTCTGATAAAGTGAAGTGCTCCAAACAACAATGCGATTGTACAAGTTAAAAAAAAATGAAACCCATTAGAAAATAGAAACAAATTAGGGAGTTTTTTTCAAGGAAATTAAAAGACACTTGAAATTGTTAGAGATTGACCTACGGCACAACAAGACAGAAGATAATTGTGAACGTCGACGAGAAAAGAAGTAGAAGCAGTACAGAGGATTTATCAACACAAATAGGATTTACCAAACAAGTTCAAAAAAAAATGAAACCCATTATAAAATAGAAAGATAATAGGGATTTTTTTTAGAGGAAATCAGAAGATAGCCTAAATTGTGAGAGATTGATCGACGGCATAGTATAACGAAAACAATAAGAACAGAAAAGGTGACGAGCCGACGACAATGGTGAACGTCGGTGACAAAATAAACAACATCGATATAGAGATTAGCACTAAATTTTGAACGATGATGGTGGATTGATGGTGACTAACTGACTGGTGAATGATGATGGTGGATTGATGTTAACTCTATGATTGGTGAACAACGATGGTGGTGGTTAGTAGGTGTTGGAGCAGAGAAGGAAAGTTATTTTGTTAGGGTTAGAGATTTAGTTTTCATCGTATTTATTAGTTTGCATGAATTTAATTCTTACCTTCTCCCTCAAATCTAACATCTACATCTACCCCATTTATTCAATTAATTTCCTTTGGTTTGGCAATTAACGCTAGTGTGGTGTGGTTGGTGTAAAAAGGTACTACCAAAGTCACTGATGCTCTGTTTCGATGAGCATAATAGTGTGATGAAATTTATTTCAATCACATTGGCAGCCTTAAAATTGACTGGAGGTTTTACCATCAGTTCAGCATAATAAAATACCAAATATTTTTAACAGACAAAAGTACTCAAACTTTTATTTATTATTTTAATTTTTTATCCTTAAAAGTTAAACTAATTTCTATCCCAACCTTATTTGTTTTAGATTTGGGAATGAAGCAATCATTTGTTTTCAAATTTGGGAATCAAAATAGTCATTATTCTGGCTGCTCCCTACTTTTTTGCTTCAATTCTTGGTTGTGGCTGCAACTTTTTTTCTTTACCTAAAGGTTCATTTTTCATATATTTGTGTTGATTACATAATGTTTGAGTATTATGGGTAGCTCCTTATGATTATTACTATGAAATGACTATGCTTCTTTTTATAGGCATAATGACAAAAATAACCCCTAATCTTTAGGTGTTGGGTCACTTTAGCCCTTAATATTTTTTGGAGCACTTTCACACTTAACATTTTATTTTTTTTCACATTAGCCTAACGGTGATGCTGACTAGTCAGTGCAACATCGATAGCACTTTGAGGCATGGGATCATAGGATGCAATACTTACTCAATTACAAAGAATTCTACTTAGCGGGCACGTTGGTAGCTAATGATTACATGGCATGTTTCAAAGTTATCAAAAAGTTGTATATGCTACCATTGGAGCAGAGGAGTCGGTAACTTCAGTTGAAGAGGCGACGTCGACTACCACAGCAACGTAAGAGGGGACGTGGTTGCACGACAGGTTCGTCATCCACTTCGAGAGAAGATGCGTAGCTTGTGGTCACATAATATTCAAGATAGTTCGCTCTACTTATTCTCGTTTAATTACCTAACCCTATGTTTTTTTCATAAGCACATTTGCACTACAGACCATTATCACACGTGGTTGGTTCTTTTGTTCTTGCAAGTACATATTTTGTGTCACTAGCATCCCTTGCATACTATACCCCTATTCAAATATTGATGCCAAACTCGATGTTGGGATAGATGTTAATGTATGCATCGTCACCGATAGTGACACCGATGCAGATGCTGACCCAAATCCATTAATCAATGACAATATCGATGCTCGATACCTTTTTTATGTGCCTAGGGATTGGGGTACCTCTTTGTTACACCCCTATAGTGGCCCAAACATTGCGCACATCATTATTTTACATTGGTAGATTATCGTTACAATGATTGGACGCAGGAGTGGCAGATAAACGATGGTAAACGAGGATGACACAACAATCGATAGATGAGGAAGATGGTGACACTATTTAAGGGGCTGTGCTAGGATCATATTATGTCTATTACGAGAAGAGGAAGTTTACAGGCCCGTACTTCCAGATACACCTTCAGATGTATGACCGATTACACGTAGAAATCCTCTACGCGACCGTCCTCTATCGCCTTGCAAAACACATTCTCCCCGACGACTCGATTGATATATTTTTCTTATAAATTTTGAAATATAAAAAGAAATATGTCATAAATAAATAAATCGAGTTTTTCATTCATACAATACATTTGTCTTTATTAATATTTATCATTAGTTATGCGTGAGTTAATAATAAATAACAAATTGAATGGGAATATACGAAGCACGATGCTAAATATGGAATTTGGTAGAAAGTAATGTTATTGACACTGAAGCCACAATATATCCTTGTATAGAGAACATGTTGGCTTCGTATGCCTCGAGTTTCTAAAATATCCACATAATTTTTGTTGACCATCTCTCTCTCGAATATCCTTGTTCGTCCTTATATGGGTGGAATTTGGACGACCTTTCGAGACGCAACACAGGTCCTTATTTGCCACCAACTCAAATGGCGTGATAGACACCGACGACCACATACTCTCATCTAGGACGGGTGGGAATTCAAGGCTCCGCACTCTGTGAATATGTTCTAGTCGGTACACATCATTAATGTAAGGTGCGTAATCAATTCTTAATCGCTCATAATTTACAATTGCATGTGCGCATAGGTACCGAAGTGCTTGGAATCTCCCATAATCGCAGGTCCTTTCTGTTAGGTTCACGCGATAGGATACACTTGACTTTTTTAGTTAGGCCTAACGTGCTTCGTGACTCGAAAATTAAGGTCTTGACGCGAGTGGTACACTACATACATGTTTTCTGTCGTTGTACTTTTTCGATTCTCTTTCATCATGTCATCATAGAATGTACCGTCGCCCACTATCTGTCCAGTATATACTGACTTCCTCTTAGGAAACAAGGCGACTAGTTGAAAGTATGTTCCTTTGATAATTGATGTTATCGGTAAATGACGTGTCCCCTTTAGTATGAAATTGATGCACTTGATCAAATTTAACGTCATGTGGTCGTATCATAAATCCTCATCATACGATGACATTCACTATTTGAATGATATATTAGATACATACACTGCAACGTAGGTGTTCATGGTGCTCATGTTGTTTAACATTTAATGAAATTGATTATGGACGAGCTCGTAACTTGTCCAAAAATAGATACCAGTTAGTACAGTTAAATAACCCATGTTCCTGAATATTCAATGTGTAATTAATACATAGTTAGAACTACAAACCCATGTTGATGACTAGATGTCGCTTAGTTGCTGAGGGATAATGTTGATAGTAGTTGGATCTCACATGTCATATGTAGTACCGATGATGAGTGTGATCCCATTAGGATTCATGATGATCAATCGTTATGAGTATTCCAGTCCCCATGTCCAATATGATGCATATGTCAGGCTGCGGGCAAACGATGTAGCGCAACCGACTTAGGAAGAAATCTCAGTCATTTTTCGTTTCCCTGAGATTTATTACGAATGATATTGGCAGAATCTTCTTATTACTATCCTGAGCAACAATAAGCAACAATCGTTGGTGATACCTTCCATACAGATAGGTGTCGTAAATTTGGACAATAGCCTCACAATACTGAGGTGCCTCTCTACACTAGTTAAAGGTCCAAAATAATTGGTGGAATATTCTTCTCCAAGGGAACAACTAATTTTCGGCATATCATAGGCGCGTTTTGAGATCGGTTATGGAACCTGATACGTACCGATCCAATACATGGCACCTTTGTCATAGATTGTTATACAAATCATCCCACCCTTGATGCAACTTCTTCACAGCCTTCTGTTTTCCAACCCATACTTTGTAGTACATTGGAGTGTATTAGAACTAGTTACTTATGTCCGCAATCAGTAAGGGTATTTGAATCGAGGGACTGACTTTCTCCATCGATAGAATAATGTCAACAATCATATTCGAGTCTAGCTTCGAATGGTTTTGACTTGCACCCGTCGCAATATAGGTGTGGAGACCAACGTACTTCTTTACCATCCACATCCTAGTTTTCTTCCAATAAGACACCATGATTTTCCACTTTCACCTTCCATCCTTCTGTGCAAATTTTCCTTCGAATTTCTCAGAACGAGACTTTGTGACGTAGTAGTTCACGCTGTTCTTGATGATGTACCACTTTAATGTAGTAAGAAAAGCATCTTTGTTGGGTATTACATTCCAACTTCTAGTACTCATACATCACAATCTGCCCTTGCATGACCAAGTCTATTGCGTGGAAGCTATGAAAACTCTAAACCACCCTTGGGCGATAGGTTAATGTTCATCATGTAGGGCAACGATTTATATACCCTAAATTTTGCATTTGGATTCGAGGCGTTATCATCATACTTGTAAGGTTTCGATTCTGTTATAACTGGATTTAGTTTAGAAAATAGTGTCACTTTTGAACCATTCGGACCGTGCTGTCGGATTGACTCAGGTTATGACTCATCCACCTTGTTTGCGTACGCACACCCTTCTTCCCCACTTGCAACTCCTTCCTGTCCACACCTTTATTGTCACTTTCAAGCACAGTGTTGGACATAATCTCGCCATCCCCCATCGAAAGGAGTAGGTCACCGGTTCTCTTGTAACCCATGTGTCCGTCAAAGTATTCAATGAGTTGATGATCAGTGTACGTTAGTGATCCACCAATATAACTACTTCCGCCCCATAACATCGACCTAATGTTGAAGTTGAAATCGAATACATTGATTAAATTTTGAGCCCGAGTGTCTAAATTTGGGTTATGCTGATACCCTAACTAGTATTGACCTTCGAAGTTTAGATTGATGTCGAAGATTGATGAGTGTCTGGCCATAGATGTTTTAGGAACATTATAGTAACCACTTTGAAAAAGGCTAGAAAACCCACCGTAGAACTGTGTAGTAGGACTTTCTATTGTAGGTTCGATACTCGTATTCACTACGATCGTGGTCGAAGATGGGCTATATCCATCAGCATCACGAACTCGACATATAACTCCATAATAGCATTTTTGCTTTCGATTTGTGAGTCAATGACTGTCTTCAAATGTGTCTTGCTAATCACATCGAATAGCTCATACTTAAAAGGGTAAAGGATGAAAAAAAATATGCATTGCAACATCGTAATTCTTCCACAGATTGATCCCCTGACTTTGCTCTTGATTCTGGTCCGTAGTTCACGCATTTGAATGGTACTATTGAACGCAAATTCCACGGACGTCGCTCATACAAACATCACCCTGAACTTTGTATTACATATTTGGCTGTCGTAGAATATAACATATTTCACTTGTCGAATCATTTCAATATTGGGCACGATTTGGATGAATTAAAAAAAAAAATAGAGAGTTGTCCAAATGAGTACACACAACTCTTTTATAAAAAAAAAAACTTGATGCGAGTCTAAGTTATAAAAATTACACCCCTTTTATAAGAGAATTATGTAAGGAGAAAGAAAATACGTGCTATGATTTTCTTTTACAAATGCACACATTCATTGTGAATTGTATAGTGTAAGTAATTTTCATCACGCATTCAGAACTCTTATAATTTCATCGAGATTCTATGCATAAGATGTTGAACTTTCATTTCAATAGATGCCTTTCTATTGGGGGAATAACAAATTTATTAGAGAAAGCCCCCCAACTGGGCGAGCTTTCTGAAAGCAATATGTTACGGCGTGTATCACACTGCCTTGTCAGCAATTTGTCTTCAATTTTCCTAACGTACCCGTTACCTTTACCCAATCATTTCATTTTATTTTTTTTCCAAGTAGTAGATAATAATAATATTTGTAAAAACAATCAAATAATCATATTACTTTGAAAATAAAATTAATTGATTGAATTTGATTAATTGGTCGGTGATCGAATTTAGTTCAATCGAAAGTCAATTAATAGTTTTTTTAAAATTTCGATTATTGATTAATTCGGTTCGAAATCGAGTAATTAACTGAATTAATCAATTAACCGAAATATTTGTTGTTTTCAAGACTTATATAGTGTTTCTAATGTCTTATTTATTATTTGCACCTCCATTTAAAGTTTTTTGAAATTATTAAATAAAAGAAAATGAACATTAGTAATGTATTTTTTATATGTTTTATACTTATTTTATCCAAAAGAAAAAAACTTATTAATTTCGATTAATTCAGGTAATCGATCGAATTAATCAAAATATTTCAATTCAATTATAAAATTTAAAAAAATGGTTCAATTAACGGTTAAAATTTTTTACATTTCGAATAATTCGATTAATAATAAATCAATTTAAATATTAATAAAATCGAACATTTAAACACCCTACAAATAAAATGAAAACCTAATTCATAGATTACACTGACTTAATAAGATGTTATCACTATCCAACGAAAATGAAAAGAAGAAATAAAACAAAATTTCCAATTCAAATGAAAATCAGAAGATCCTAAGAATTTCGAAGAATAATAGCAATGAAAAGCACATCAACCCACTGGGCTTCTAATGCTGTTTACACACCAACTTTATTATTATATTTATATGCTAATTTATTATTATGCGGAAAGTACATATTATTTTTTTTATCATGTTTGTTCACTTTATTAGCTGTTATGTGAACGTTACCCAGCTGTCAGACTCCCTCTCAGTAGGCCCCACGCGTCGTTCAGTCTCCCTATAAAACACCACCCTTTCCCAACCCTAACCTCCATTAAGGTTTGTAATATCTCACCATTTTTAGAAGAAAAAAAAAAAAAGGAAAATCCCAAATATTTTCAGCTTTTCCTCTCTTCTAGAAATGGCCCAAGTTAGCATGTTGAAGGCTTTTTTGATGGCTTTTGTAATGGCAATCCTAACCGTTGCCTCGGCGCAGGTTAGTGAGGCGCCGTCACCGTCGCCAGACGCTGGAGCTGGATTCTCAGTAGGAGTTTCTACCGCCGCCGTTGGCTTCTCTTTGATCGTTTCTCTTCTTGCTTTCTTCAAGTATTAAATTTAAGGGCTTGTTTGGCTCTCCTCTCTGTGTGGCTTTCTTTTATATACATGTATGTTTGTATGTATTTATGATACCATTCTTTCTTACTTGGTTAAATTTATTGTAATGAAGTTGATTCTTTGAATAAAATGCTTCCGTTATGATTTTATCTCTTTTTTGTGGTTGAATTTCTTTATTTTTGAAGAAAGTAATTGGCTGTAAAATCCAAAGGTTGTTTTAGCCTGAATGGTCTCTCACAAGAATAATAAATAATGAGGGAATGGAAAAATGGGATGTCAAAAGCGTCCTTTCTTAGTTGTGAAAACGTTGCTGAACAATGACGATGAACTTTCAATGTCAGATATACGCGTTTATTTTGTATGGTAAATAGTTTAACCGGTTTGATTTTAATAAAATTGTTAAATAGTCAATAAATTGTTCAAAAGAATTTCATTTACTTTATTCATCCTTACCTCTGACATCAAATAGTAAAGATAAATTTATTTAGGGTATTATAATAATACGATAAAACTTAAACAATAAACGTAATTAAAATGATAAAATGATATAAATTTAAATCATATCTGAGACGGTAAATATTTTTTAATCATGAGGTTCTGTAAAACAAATTTTTCCTTCTAGTTTTAAGGTTTAATTTTTTCGTAAAATAATTTTAAATGTTATGAATTTATGAACTAAAAGTCAACAATTTTTTGAGATCATTTCTTAGCTTGAATTTGAGTTATAATCTTCTACTTTTCGGTGGGTATACTATTCTATCGTGTCAATCATCGAATCATCCTCTAAATTTATTGGTTTGAATTAAAAAAAATTAAATTAATAATCCAATAACTTAAATAAAAATATTTGAATAATATAAAGATTATTTTATAATTTTTAAAAATTGACAGATTTTGAGTGAAGTTTTTTTGAAAATCTTAACTTTCAAGGAGAATGTTTTGTTTTTACTGGGAAATAAGAAAAATAAAGTTTATAGCCGTTTCCATTTGCATACATATTTTCAGTCGTTTTTTTTTTCTTAACTATTATGTTGGGTTAAAATATGTTGTTAATCTCTGTATTTAATTTTTGTATTTAAAAGAAAATTAAAGAATAAGTTATTTAACTATTTTAATTTTAAAAAGCTTTAGTTTAATAATTAAAATTATAAGTAAAATTTTTTAATTTTACATATTGATTAAGTTACCACACTCATATAACATATCAAGTTAAGTTTATAAATTTTAATAGAAATTATCAACAATAATAATGATTGTAATCATAAATAATAATTGTACTAAGATTTTTAATTGAAAAAGTAAAAAATTTTAATTTTAATTCTTAAAAATATAAAGACTAAATCTTACGATTAATATTTTCAATTGATCTTGAAGGAATTGTAGTCGAGAGTTAGAATTCAATTAATATCTTTACCTCAATTATAAAAAATAGAATTATCTATATAACTCTTTAAACTTGAATAATTAATTTCATTTATATTTACATGGTATCTTAAGTCATATCTATTATTTGTAATATTTGTGAAGTCAAATGATCCTAAGGAAAGAACAAAAATATATAAAAAAAAACCAAACCACAGGAATGAATTCCAGTTTCCTAATTAGATAATATAAATTTCTCTATTTTATTTTCAGTTTTTTTCTCTAAGGAAAATTAAATAAAAAGAAAGGAGTAGTTGCCATGGTGTACTCATGCCGCATACGGCACATGGTGTTGGTATGGTTTCACATTCTTACAGCTGAACATGCGAACCGACAATAACCTTTTCAAACCTTGAAACAACACCTACCATTTGCAACGTGTCTGCTTCCAACTGGTCGCCGTCCATTCATTGAATCATTTCATCAAAAACCTACCGCCCACTATTTTGAGCTGTTCTACAAGCTGGATCCATTTCATTTTTAGTTCATCTACCAAAATCTAAATTCCCATTTCTTTTATATATAAGAAACCCCCACACCTTGAAATGTCAATTGCTTACAATTTTTGAGTAATTTCTTTTCCTTGCAAAAATTTGTGTAATTGCTCCGTTCGTTTTTAAAAATGGCAAAGCTTTGCTTCTCTAAAGGCATTATGATCATGTTTGTTGCCGTTGTGCTCTCACTCACCACCACTGCATCAGCTCAGAACAGTGCAATGGCGCCTGCGCCGTCAATGGATACCGGAGCTGCTTTCTCGCCTGCGGTTTCCGGTGTTGCGGTTATGTTGTCTCTGATTGTTTCCCTTGTTGCGCTTTTGAAGCACTGAGTTTAGTACATTTGAGTGATTGAGTATTGTATTGTTATTGAGTTTATTATTAATTATTATTGTATTGGCTAATATATATTTTTTATTTGTAATTGATAATTACTGTTATTGGTACGTATGATTGTTCAACTTTACTCTTAACCCAAACTCTTCAACCAATCCATTTTCAATTTTAATCAATTTGACTGTCGGTCCTATAATTATTAAAAATATATATCAAATTTATAAAACATTTAATTAATTTAACAGTTGATTTTTATTTTGGTTTTTTTATTTTTTACTGATTATAAGCGATTTGCTTCAAAACTAGTTATACCAATAATTTTTAAATCCAAATCGTTATACCAATAATTCAACTAGAGGGGCAAATGGTTGGGTTCGGAAGGAGTTTTTTTTTAATTCTATTTTTTTAAAAATTTGGATTAATTTGGGTTTAGATTTTTTAAAATTGAATTATGTTGGGTTATAAAGCACGAACACACAATATGGATATAGCATGATACAAACACAGTGACAATAATTTTCAAAATATGAAGATAAAAATACGACAAAATACAACAATTAAAAATATTTTTTATATTAAAATAATTTTTTATTCACTATCATAATATTAAAATAATAGTAACACTTGATTATTTAATCTTAATTAATTAAAATATTTAAAGTCAAAATTTCTATAAATTAAATGTTATGAAAGATAAAAGAGAGTAAATAACAGAAATTAAGAGCTAAAGAGAATAATGTATATTATTCATCAATGAAAATGTTTTATAATATTTTTCCAAATTCTATATTTATAGACATAAAAAAATATACATGATATAAAATTATACTTCTAATAAACATTAAAATCTGAATGTATTTGAACCTCGTGTGTTGACCTGATAATTAAAAGTGTTCATTATCTTAAGTGTGATTTGGGTTCGAATTACGTTAATTGCGATGTTGTTAGGGCTTTGTCATCCCTTTATAATTTACAAAAAAAAAAAAAAAGCACCTTAATGTATAAACTTATCTGGATATTAGTGGAACAATGAGTTTAATAAACCAAAAAATAACCCTACTCTTTCTCCTTTCTTTCATCCACTACAAATCCTTTTCATTTTATCAAATAACAGATCGCTTCTTCATCTGCTCGACGGCCGATTGTCTTTCGTATCCGTCCATGTCCATTTTTTGGACACCGGTGTCTTGACTGTGTCCAACTTCTTCTTATTCTTTGACGTATTTCGGCGTATTCGTTACGTTTGTGTCAAACACACGTACGACGCCGACACGAGAGGGAAAGAGTTGTATGGGTGCTTCATAGATCTCAGCCCAAACTTTGAGAGATTCAAATAATTTTGAATTTTTTAAATTATAAATATTTTAATTGTAAATATAATAATTTATGTAACATCCCAAAAGTTAGTGATATTAAAAAGTATATTTTCGGAACTTCGTTTCCATAAATCGAACTTGTAAATATATTTTTTAATATTTACGGAGTTGCGTTGGAAATGGATTGAATTGTGGATAAATAATTTCGATTAAATAGTGTTTAATTAGAGTATAGGAATTAAATCGAAAAAAAGGTAAAAAGTCTAATTATTAAGGAAATATAATTAAAATTAATTTATAGGACTTATTAAAGAAATAAACCATTATGTATAATCATAATGGTGGTCGGCGAATATTTATAGTACGATATATATTCTTTAAATATACTGATTACATAATAGTATTGTTAATAAAGTAAAAAATATATATAACAAATATGTTAAAAGTTAAGTTATTATTAAAATAAAATAAAAACAAAAGGTTAGTGGATTGAAAGAGAATGTGAATATTCTATTTTCAATTTATTTTCTTCTTTCGAAACAAGAAAGATTAGTGAGAAGACGAAACGTAGTTAGGGTTTTTAAATTTCAAGCTTAAATTGGTTAGTGTAATTTTATCCGTTTCCTATTATTTTTATGTTTTTGGAGTTCTCGTATTTCAATTTAATTAACACATGTTGTAATTTTTGATACCGTTAAAGTTTGATAATGTTGCTATTATTACATAATTGAAGCTTTTGGTCATTTATTGATAAATTATTATGGTTATTTTAATTCGTAGTTAATGTTGATCCAGATTTTTCGAAAAAAAAGAAGAAAAATACGAAGTCATCGATAAATAGTTCGGAATTTATAATTTGTGTTTTTGTAATTCGAACTAACTTATAATATGATACATATTAATTTATTTATTCATAGTAAGATTGTAAGGTGAGATTACTTGTTCATTTGTAGTTATTTGAATTGATTGATGAATATGAGAATTAAATTGAGTATATTTGAAAAATGTGTGTTTTCTTTATAAATGTAAAAAAAAATTGAACATGATTTGAGATAAGTGTGATTGCTATATATGTTGAATCAATGTTTACTTAATATAAATAAATGTCAATTGAGACATTGGTTGATATTAATAATGAAATGGAAATCCTATTAATTGTTTGGACCGAGTCAAATATAGGTGGCATGCTATAGGATAGGAAGAGTTCAAGAATTCTTCGACTACGAGTCGATGAGGCACTAGGTGCCAATTTACTTCAGTTTAACCGAAGAGACATTGGGTGTCAATTTATTTATAGCGTTGGGCACAACTATTTTCTTCGGATTTATCCGATGAGGCACTGGGTGTCAAACAGGTGTGTTGGTTGGATTTGTATATCCATTCAAATTCGAGTCGTGTTAATAGGACTCAAAATAATTATTTTGATATGGAAAATTACATTGACTGACAATGCTAATGAAATAGCAGATGTTTCGAAATGAAATGAAATATAATTTGGAAATTAAAATAGTGAATGGATATGTGAATAAGGAATTGTTGATTTATATATGAAATAAACTAAATTATGATTGATGTGATCATGGTATATATATGGAATTAGGCTTGGATACTATATTATATGTGAATTGAATTTACCTTGTACTATTATTATTATTAGTAAAATGTATTTGATAAATTAATGCATATATTAATTTGCACGTTTGATATGACATTAATATAACATTATCTAGTTTTAACTTGAGTAATTTAATGCATTATATTTTGCTTTTAATATTCGAATTATAGAAATACTGTTAAGTTGTACTCAACGTATGAATTATTTTTCCGTGCGTAGGTTAGGTACTTATTGATTCGATTATTGACTCAACATCCAGCGATAATCCTAAACTCAAATGTTGATGAGTTGTTCATTTTGGTTTTGACATGTACCTAAGATGTTTAATGATTAAATGATTATTTTGTAATTAATTAGCCTTTTGAGATTATGTAAATATAAATATATAAAAGTGTGATGACGATGGTCATATGGTTGATAATTTGATAGGTTGCTTTGGGTAATATGCTTAATGTTCTTTTAGTTGAGAAAAACATTATGCCAGGCAATATGGTTGGTTGATGCTTAATCATGGTCTGATAGATTATGTGCGTAGTTTATAAGTAAGAAATGTTTTGGTAGATTTAATACTTTAATATGTGATGGTTGAATGATTAAATGTATACATGTTTGGTTTGAATATTTGAGATACCATTGCAGTATATTGGTAAAAATGAATTTGGTCATTTTGTTAGATTTGAATTGTTGAATGAGGTGTCAATTGTGGCATAATGGTTATGCATTTAGGTTGGTTGTTTAAAATGATGATTTTTTTTTATTTGAATTGAATGCTTTTGAAGATGTTAAATTTGGTTTAAATGGTGGCTTGTAGCATAAGTGTTTTATAGGTAAATTGTTTATTTTTGAAATACATTTTTCTAAGTACACACAGCTAGGGGTCATAGTTGTGTGTCCTATGTATGCAGATTTTCTTTATATTTTGTTTTTTTTTTTGATTAAATTCCTATTCATTATCGAATTGTTTTTAGGATCTGAATACTCGATGTTTTCTCGAATTAGATTGAATAATGAACATATACATGCTCGTATATAATTATTTAATATGTGTTCATGATTTTGAATTGTAAAATGTTTGTTATTGTGTGATTATTGTTCGTACCACCTTATTGCTCGGGTTTGGTGACAGGACCAGGTGAGAGGAGTTATATTTATTGGTATTAGAGCTATAGGTTTAGTCGATTCTTGAATTAAATCGAGTTTAGAGGTACATGTCATAGTCGAGTCATAAATAAGTCGGGATTTGGATGCTGATTATAATTATTTCTATTTTATAGTTAAAAGATGTCGAGAGAATCAAATATTGAAGTTGATCAAGAGATTCATATCAGTGATAATTTTACTGAAAATTTAAGTAGAGTTGAGTCGATGGCATCGAGCGTTCATTTAGCGGGTGCTTAACAACCTAATGTTGATAAAGCTGATAATGAGGGTCAATGTGATTCAAACTTACTTCGAGCTATAGTTGATGCTCTTCAGCGAGTGGTAGGAGCTACCCTTGCTGTAGTACTTGTACATATTGTTCGACGAGCTCCAATCAAAGAATTACGGAGATTTGGTGCGACTGAATTTTTGGGTTTGAAAGGGGTTGATCCCTCAACAGTGGAAGTATGGATTGAATCGACTAAACAAGTTTTACAACAACTTGAGTGCACCCCTCGTGAATGTGTAATTTGTGTTGTTTCTCTATTGCAAGGAGAAGTGTATACGTGGTGGCAGACGGTAACACGCCACGTACCTGCGAATGAGCTGATTGGGAGTTCTTTCAAAAGGAATTCTAGAAGAAATATATCGGAGAGTTGTACCTCAAAGACAAAAAAACAAGAGTTTTTACTGTTGAAGCAAAGTGAGATGTTAGTGGTTGATTATGAACGAGAATTTTTGCGACTCAGTAAATATGCTGTTGAATTTGTGCCACCAGATGCTGAAAGTTGCAAACAGTTTTTACATGGGTTACGCGATGAACTTCGAGTATAGTTGGTATCGCATTGAATTTCAAAGTTTTTTTATTTAGTTGAACGTGAAAAAATGGTAGAACAAGCATTGTGTCTCGACAAGAAGACTGAAATTTCACGTGCTATTGGAAATCGAACAGGAATTGTTAGTTCGCATCCGCAACCAAAGTGAACTAAAGATTTTTGTGGTAATTGGAAATCGACTTTTAAGTCTGACAGATATGACAGAAATAGAGATCGACAACCCAACTGTGTTTATGGGTAGTATGTGAGGTCCATCCTAAGATGTTGAAATACGAACTTGCAAGCATTATGGGAAGAAGCACCGAGGTGAATGTTGGAAATTAACATGAGCTTGTTTTTGATGAGGACCACAGGAGCATTTCGCTCATAAGTGCCCAAGAAATGATAATGCTACTCTTGTTTTACTCAGATGTCTACACATACTGCCAAGGGATGTGGAATTAGTCGTGGTGATTCTATTTCCAGAGGTGGTGCAAGAATGGGAAGTGATGCTGTTACTCATCAGTCAAAGGCTAGAGCGCCAGCTAGAGCATACATTGTACAGACTCGCGAGGAGGGTAACGCTATTGATGTTGTAGCAGGTATCTTTTTGTTATATTCTAAGCTTGTTTTTGCCTTGATAAATTTGAGATCTTCATACTCTTACATTAATTTTGAATTAGTAAAATCGAATAGCTTAAAATCTGAGATGTCTAGAGTATCAATGGTTGTGTTAAGTCCGTTAGGGCAATTTGTGTTAGTCGACCGAGTGTGTAGACGATGCTCGTTAGAAATTCAAAACATAACATTTCCTGTTTATTTGTTGATTATGCCATTCGGTGATTTTGATTTGATTTTGGGTATGGATGACTTATCGAGCATGGAGTGGTTTTAGATTGCTGTAAAAAGAAGTTTGTGGTTCAAAGTATTGATGGTAGTTTGATTGAGGTGTTGGGTGTATGCACAAATGGTTCAACTCGTATCATTTCGACTGTCGAAACTCTTTTTTAAAAAGTCTTGAATTTTATTTTAAAATCGAAAATGGAGTCGCCATCAATTTTTTTAAGTTGGTGTGGTTGGATCATCGTAAAATATTTTAAGTTTATTTAAACAAAAGTTTTGGTCTTCAAAATCCAGAAAATAGGTTTAGGAGTCGGTTACGTGTAAGTCACATGCCCAAAATTGGTACATAGTCGATTTTTAAAGGTCTTATTTGTTAAAAATTTGAAAACTCGAATAAAAGTTAAAATGCGATCCCTAAAATGCATGATTTATTTAATGTTATTTTAAAAATTAAATTTTGTGAAAAAATGCCTTTTTGTTTATTATTAATTTAGAAAAAGAAGTCATGTCCAAGATTTTAGGGCACAACATTCTCGAATTTTTGAACATAAAGGTCATTTGTTTAACCAAACATAAAATATTTTGATTTGAAATAGGGTATCCAATTATATAAGTTCAACGAAAAATCTTACCTAAGACGTTAGGGCATAATTTTTCGAATCTCTTAAATAAAAGAATATTGCCTTAATTTTTTCTAAAACAATTTAAGGTGCTCGGTTATTTTAAGTCAAAGAGAAAAAACACACCTAGTAAGTTAAGGCATTATTTCCTCCAATTCTCGAAGTAACGACCAGTCATGATTTTTATTTCAAACTAAAATTTTTATTTTAAAAAAGGTATTCGGTTATTTTGGTTCGAAAAAAAGAAGTACCTAGTAAGTTAAGGCACGATTTTCTCGAATCTCGAAATAAGAAACATTGCCTAGATTTTGAAATTATTTATTTTATAAAAAAACAAATATATTTTTAAAAAATCGAATGAGTATGAATGAGCATGATTTACAATTTAATAATGATAAAACATAACATGACATGACATAAAAAAGATAAGTAAATACACAATGAGATAAAATAATAGTAAATGCAAATTGCATGTAAAAACAAATAAAGTGACAAAAGGATTAAATTAAAAAAAAAACAGAAAAAACGATGTAATTTTAAAATTTATAAAAGGATCTAAAAAAAGAAAAAAAAGAAATTGTAAAATAAATAAAAATTAAAGGATTTGATTAAAAAAAAAACAGAATATAAGGGTGAAATTTAAAAGAAAAACAAAACTTGAGAGTTGAATTAAAAAAAAACTAAAAATAAAAGGATTGAAATTAAAAAAGGGAATAAAGAGGGCCAAACTTAAAAGGAATAAAATGATAACGGGACTAAATTAAGACTAAAACAAAATTTTAAAGCAAAAATATAAAAAATATAACGAACAGGACAAACCAGAATAGGGCAATAAATAGCCCATCCTTCCAAAACGCGCGGACCCTAGGCGGGTTCGAATCGAGTCGGTACGAGGTGTCAAGACGATACCGTTTTGGGGCGTTTAAGTCACGCCCAAAATGACATCATTTTGGGGGCTATAAATACTCAAAATTAAAAAAAAATCATTTTCCCTTCATTTAAAAAAAAAAACCTTCCCTTCTCTTCTTTTATTCTCTCAACCTTTCAACCCTTTAGAACCCAAAATAAATGAATTTAAGAATGATTAACCGTATGGTATGAGTACGACTGAAAAAGAAAAGAAAAAGGTTTACCAAGTAAGACACAAAAATGCATCGTTTTCATTGAAATAAAAGACAATGGTCATGTGCCCTCTGTAAAAGGATCCTTATTGCTCTTGGGCTTAGAGCAATAAGTGTATTTTGAATATTACTCTGGAAAAGTCCTAAAAACTACAAGAAGTTCCTCCACAGTCTAATTTTTCAAAACACTTCCAATGATATAGGGATGAACTCTTGATGGGTTCCACTCTCCGTTCTTCTTCTTTGGATATGACTTCGCTCAAATTTTTTCAACATTTGATTTATCATGTTTTCACAAATTTTATTCAAAATTGTTAACATCTTCCTGATACGATTGTTTTAGATATGTGAGATTTTTATTTTTATTTTTTCGAAATTTAATGCATGCAATGAAATGCAATGCTAATGAATAATAAAATGCATGCAAAAAGGCGTTGATCTTGGTTCAATTCCATTAGCATAACTTTATTAGAAAACAAATTTTCTTTCCATAAAACAGATACATATATGGTCGTGCCTTAATACTCAAAGCCTTAGTCTTCTTAAGAAGTCAAACTAATTTTTGTCTTGATTCGACCTTGATTTCAAGCTCAAAACATTGGCTTGAATAGCTAGGGCTCGGAAGTTGTTAGCCGCTTCTCGTACTTAGGTTAAAGCCTCGCTCGTGACATGACCCTTATTTCTAACATGCCTTTAAGAGCGTTGGAGTTGTTTCCATAGTTTCTTCGAGAAGCTCAACTTGTAATACATAACTCTATAGTGAGGCCTCAGTTCTTTTACTTTTTAACTTCTCATTCATGACCTGACTTACCTTTCAGCTCAGTAGCAAATCCAAGACCGCATCATCTATATTCTCTAATTCCTTATGGAAAATGATTAACTCATGAAAGATTAAGGCGAAGACGTCGACTTTTTCCTTGCGTCAGGGTGTACCAAAATTAAGTCTCGCAAACTCTTCCAAGTGATGTACTTATTATGCCTTTCTACCTTAATTTAGGCAAAAATCTATTGTTTACTCTTCTCGATCATATTCCTTAGCCTCTTTAAGAAAGTTGAGACTTTGGTGACTCTCAAGTAGGCTTCATCGACTTGAATCCTTGAGCGACAGAGTAAAGTCGTGTACTCTTCTACCATGGGCACATGTTCCTAAAAGCGAAGCAACTACAAGCTGATTCCCAATAATTCGTTAGGGCTCGAGAGAGATGCGTATCCACTTTAGCCTTGAGTAGGTAAATCAGATCACCATATTCGCAGTAGAACATCTACCTCATTTCCTCATCCATATTTCTTTCAGCTCTTGCAAGCCATTCTAGGTTACTTTTATCCGGTTGTAATCCCAGAACTCTAATATGTGCTTGATAGGAAATCACCTTTTTGCGTTGTTTTTCCTTGGACCACATATGTACAGCCACGTTTTTTCTACCTTATCAAGGAACCTGTTTTCTTATGACCAGTTCTCTATTTAGTAATTAAACACGAATCAACACCTTTTTTAAATGAAAATGTATTGCAAACATATTCAAAAGAAACAAATCAGTATGATTAATACAGGAATAAAACTTGAAAACAATTTGCAATTAAAAGCAAAGAACAAGAATATAACCGTATCTCTTACACCTTATATGTGTAACCACTAAAGGTTCGGCACAGTTCTACTTAAGGTTGGCTCTTAGGGCTCGTTACATGCAGTTGGGTCCTAAAGTAAATGTACCAGAACTAGTGGATTCCTCAATCCTCACCCATTATAGGCTCATATGAATGAGTTCAGTTCAGGAGGATACATTTCTCATATGTTTGCACGAAAGTGAAAACTTCACGAAAATATAAGTACAGTTGTAATCTCGAAAGCGATTCACAATCCTACATAGAGGTGAAAACCCCACGAAAGAATAGCTTCACACTTCCACTTAAAGGGTTTAGTCACAGATGCAAGTGAATGCAAACCTATACTAGCAATATTAACACAATATTATCACGGTATCACATAAAAAACTGCAAAAGATGACATATTAATTTAAACCGAGTTTTAAATCTTTAACAAAAAGACCAAAAAATAATCGACTCACGGTTTGACTCTCTTATTGGTTTCCAGTGGAGTCGTCAAGCTGTCGAAATGTTTTTTTTTAAAAAGTCCCAAATTTTATTTTAAAACTTAAAATGGAGTCATCACCAATCTTTTTTAATTTTGTATGATTGGATTGCCGTAAAACATTTTAAGTTTATTTAAACAAAAGTTTGGTCTTCGAAATTCAGAAAATAGGTTTGAAAGTCGATTACATGTGAGGAAGGATTAGCACCCTCACACGCCTCAAATTGGTACCTAATCGTTATTTAAAGGTCTTATTTGTTAAAATTTTGAAAACTCGAATAAAAGTTAAAATGCGATCTCTAAAATGCATGATTTATTTAATGTTATTTTAAAAATTGAATTTTGTGAAAAATTCCTTTTTGTTTATTATTAATTTAGAAAAAGAAGTCATGTCTAAGATTTTAGGGCAAAACATTCTCGAATTTTTGAACATAAAGGTCATTTGTTTAACCAAACATAAAATATTTTGATTTGAAATAGGGTATCCAATTATATAAGTTCAACGAAAAACTTTACCTAAGACGTTAGGGCATAATTTTTCGAATCTCTTAAATAAAAGAATATTGCCTTGATTTTTTCTAAAATAATTTAAGGTGCTCGGTTATTTTAAGTCAAAGAGAAAAAACACACCTAGTAAGTTAAGGCATGATTTCCTCCAATTTCCGAAGTAACGAGCATTCATGATTTTTATTCAAACTAAAATTTTTATTTTAAAAAAGGTATTCGGTTATTTTGGTTCGAAGAAAACAAGCACTTAGTAAGTTAAGGCACGATTTTCTCAAATCTCGAAATAAGAAACATTGCCTCGATTTTGAAATTATTTATTTTATCAAAAAAATATATTTTTAAAAATCCGAATGAGTATGAATGAGCATGATTTTGAATTTAATAATGATAAAACATAACATGACATGACATAAAAAAGACAAGTAAATACACAATAAGATAAAATAATAGTAAATGCAAATTGCATGTAAAAACAAATAAAGTGACAAAAGGATTAAGTTTAAAAAAAAACAGAAAAAAACGATGTAATTTAAAAATTTATAAAAGGATCTAAAAAAAGAAAGAAAAAAAGGAAATTGTAAAAAAAAAAAAATTAAAGGATTTGATTAAATAAGAAAACAAAATATAAGGGTGAAATTTAAAAGAAAAACAAAACTCGAAAGTTGAATTAAAAAAAACTAAAAATAAAAGGATTGAAATTAAAAAAGGGAATAAAGAGGGCCAAACTTAAAAGGAACAAAATGATAATAGGACTAAATTAGGACAAAAACAAAATTTTAAAGCAAAAATATAAAAAACAGAACGAACGGGTCCAAACCCGAATATCTAAAAAGATAAAGGGCTACATGGGCAATTTTATCCAAACCTTGACACGTGTCACTCTATCATGCGCTCAGTGTCAAAGGATCGAGATGCAAAAGGGTAAAAACTTGAGGCGGAGATTCAAAAAAAACAAAAAAACTGAAAAATGATTAAATTGAAAACCTAAGGAAACGTGAAAGGAATAGGGCAATAAATATCTCATCCTTTCAAAATGCGCGGACCCTAGGCGGGTTCGAATTGAGTCGGTACGAGGTGTCAAAACGATGCCGTTTCGGGGTGTTTAAGCCACGCCCAAAACGACGTTATTTTGGGTGAATACTCAAAATTAAAAAAAAATCATTTTCCCTTCTTTTTTAAAAAAAACCTTCCCTTCTCTTCTTTCATTCTCTCAACCTTTCCCTTTGGCCAGTCATGGGAGCCACCGTGCCCTGCCATGGACCATCAATCGCCAACGATCGAAAATCACCAACTATCTCCCTTTTAACCTTTCAACCCTTTAAAACCTAGATTTGGGGTTCTTTTGCTCAAAATTCAAGGCTAAACGCCTCAAAATATTCGAAACTCATTCGACTTTTTCGGTTTTCAAAGAGAAAATCCATTTTTTTGTTTTATGAGATTTCCTTCAGAATATGGGTTGTTTGAAGGGTTCACAACCAAAAAGCATACCACCCTTCATCGGGGGTGGTGGTCTTAGCCACAGATGGCGGTGACAACGCTCGGATGACACCTAGGTATGTCTCTATTTTTTTTCTTTTATTTTCGAAATAGAATATATATATATAGAAACATAAATATGTATTAAACAGTGCATTATTTCTTAAATTTATTGTTTTTTATTTCAATGCATTTGTTCTTCATAAAAATCGAAGAGAGAATTACAAAGCTTTTTCTTATGGCTTTTATAGCCGAAAATTGAATCATTATATTTTGTTTTTTACTATTTATTTTTTTCTTGTCTCTGTTATTTTCTCTGTCTATTGCAAGTTGCTTTCGATGGTGATGGTGGCAGAGGCGTGGTGGTGGCAAGATGTCAAAATCGGTCCTGTGGCTGACGTGGAGAGGTAGTGGCGGCAGGTGGCTTCTTGGGAAACTAGGGTTCACTATTTGTGTTTAGGTTTTGGGCTTTTTGGGCCTTTTAGGCATTGAATTTTAGATTTAGGTTTGGGTAATTTTGGGTTTGGGTTTGAATGAGTTTGTAACTGTAAATGGGTTTAAGTGTTTTTTGGGTCTTTCGTATTTGAACATTTAATAAAGGTTTTTTATTTTTTGTTTATCTGCTTTATTTATTTTATTTTTGTTGGGCCCGAATAAATTAGGCTCCGACAGTTGCCTCTCTTTTCTCGTTACTGTGTAATAGGAACAGAGCAAAGATTAAAAGGAGGACCAATTTCATCTAGTCCCACTGAATTCGGCTTCTCAAGTACTCTGTTTTTGAGCAACTTGCTTTTTACTTCGTTAGTCATTCAACTTCACTGCATCTGCTTCTCTACAACATTAAGAAGGTAAGATTTGGCATCGTGATTTTATCTTGCCCCATAGTAATTTCAAAGAGATAAAATTTGTTATTGTAACTTCACTCCATTCCATTACAATTTTAGGGAGATTGAGATTCACTATTTGTTTTACTCTGCCCTTCTGCAATTTTAAG
Source organism: Kokia cookei (assembly GCA_039519145.1). Lineage (NCBI taxonomy): Eukaryota > Viridiplantae > Streptophyta > Magnoliopsida > Malvales > Malvaceae > Kokia > Kokia cookei. Next base: position 14,994,244 of record CM076899.1, on the reverse strand, counting down.
GGTATGAGAGTTATGTGTGTGACTTCAATTTGCCCCATTGAATTAAGGGTAAAAGACTGGATAGCTTCAATATTCCCCTCTAGATTTGGGGGTAAAAGACTGGATGACTTCAATCTGCTCTTATTGGATTAGGGGTAAAAGATTGGATGACTTCAATCTGTCCCTCTAGATTAAGGGTAAAAGATTGGATTGCTTCAATCTGCCCCTATTGGATTAAGGGTAAAATATTGGATGGTGATGTAACTTCACTCCATTGCACTGTAATCTCAGGGACATTGAGATCTGTTACTTGTTTTAATCTGCTTCACTGCATCTTCAGGAAAAGAGAATTTGAAGGTTCACTCCATTCGATTGTAACCCTATGGATATTGAGATCTGCTTAATTATTTTTATCTAACCCACTGTAACTTAGGGGTATTGTAACTTCTCTCCATTCCATTGTAACCTCAGGGACATTGAGATCTGTTACTCATTTTGATCCAATCTATTATAAAATCAAGGATATAGGATATGGTACTTCGTTTCACTTCATTGTAACTTTGAGGTACAAGATTCGCCATTGTAGCTTTAATCTGCTCCTCTTCAGCTTTAGGGTATAAGATTTGTCGTTGCAGCTTCAATCTTTCCCTTCACATCTTTAAGGTTTAAGATTGGTCATTATATCTTCAACCTTTCCCTCCATATCTTTAGGGCATGAGATTCATCGTTGCGACTTCAATCTTTTCCTTCACATCTTTAGGGTATAAGGTTCACCGTTGCGACTTCAACCTTTCTCTCCACGTCTTTAGGGCATGAGATTCTTCATTGTGGCTTCATTCTTTCCCTTCACATCTCTAGGGCATGAGATTCGTTGTTGCGACTTTAATCTTTCCCTCCTCATCTCTAGAGTATAAGTTTACCGTTGCGGTTTCAACCTTTCCCTCCACGTCTCAAGGGTATAAGATTCGTCGTTACAGCTTCAATCTCTCCCTCCACATCTCTAAGGTACAAGATTCGCAGTTGTGGCTTCAATATTTCCCTACACGTCTTTAGGGTATAAGATTCAACGTTTCCTTGGCTTATCTCGCCATTTTGTGAGGATGAAACCTGTAGAATATGCTTCTATGGACCTCTATGCAGGCCAAATTATTAGGATGCAATAATCAGAATGAGTCAAATGCTCCTAACTAAATGAATGCGCATGATGAATGTTAGATTCAATTTTTTTTATGGTTTTTGGGTTGACATGGTTTGTCATTTCTCCAAGTTCTATTACTAGTGTGTCACCATTTTTTCTTTTCTAGTTTGGTGCTTTTGATATGAAATCCAAAGAGGCAATCATAAACTGAACTATTTGTTTCAAGACCCCTCTGACCCTCGGGTTTGGTTATTTCCAACTAGTGGTCCTGTTTCAAGTCCTTGTACTACTTAGAAATTTTTCAGAGCAATATGCATAAATCCTTTTATTCCTTATATCGTTAGACCACAAATCGCTATTTCAAAGCAAAAATGCTTGAATAGGATTGTAAGATGGATAAAATTGAATTTTATTGGAGGCAAAGCTCGCATGAATGAAAAGATTAAAAATCATTGGTCCATTAACTGTTATTTCGATGCAAAAATGATTGAACAGGGTTGCATGGTGGATAAAATTGAATTTTATTAGAGATAAAGCTCGCATGAATGAAAAGATTAAAAATGATTCATACTGGTCAAAAGTTGCCAAACATAAGGTGAGCAAAGAATGAAATTAGGTGCCCTAGATATCAAAGTATGAGCTTCGCTGAGCAAACTTGATGAGGATCATTCTGAGCTTTGATATGTGTCCATGAAACCTGGAATACTTCGTCGATGCATTAAGGTATAAAGTTTCTTCACCTTGTTACTTTTGAGAGAGAAGACCATTTCATGCCCCCTTTTTATTCAAATTAGAGCCGCCCTTTCAGGTTTTAAACTCAAATCTCCTTAGATTTTGAGATGCCCTTTACGGGTTTTCACCTCTACCACTCATTTTTTTCATTTTTTTAATCTTTTTTTTGGGGTGAAATACTTCTTCATCGAATCCGAGTTCACAGGGTTGAGCAAGTCTTTACCGTCCATCTTTGTCAAAATCAAAGCTCCTCTAGAAAAGACTTTCTTCACCTCATGGGGCCTTTCCCAATTCGGCATCCATTTTCTTTGGAAGTCTTTTTATATGGAGGATCATTTTCAAGACCAGAGCTTTCTCATGGAATTCTCTAGGGCAGACCTTGTTGTCATAATCCCGCATTACTCGTTCTTAGTACATAAAACCATGTCGGATAGCTTTCAGTCCACTTTCCTCGATCAAGTGTAACTGATCATATCTGTATTGGCTTCATTCTGTTTCATCAATTCTAACAAAATTTGGAGGGAAGAAAACTCGACTCCAATGGGTAGGACTGCTTCCATTCCGTAAGTCAATGAGAAAGCTATTGCCCCAACAAAGTCTTGATAGATGTCCAGTAAGCGTAGAGAGCAAATGATAACTTCTCATTCCAATCTTCATAGGTCTCGATCTTCTTGATATTCTTATTAAATGCCTCCATTGCCTCATTCAAATTTAGACCCTTGCCCTCGTGCGTAGATCTTGTGATATTGGTATAGAAAGCAACTTTTATAAACTCGATGAAGTAATCATTGATCACGAAGATGAATTTATGCTCATTGGAAACTTGTAAAATTGACCGAATGATGTCCATGCTCCATATAGAAAAAGGCCATGACGTGAAGAGGTGAAAGAGATGCCCTTTGTGGGTTTTCATCTTGACTTTTTCCTTTTCCCTTTGTTTTTTTTTCTTATTTTTCCTTGGGTTTCAAGATGCCCTTTGTGGGTTTTTTTTATCTCGACCCTTTTTCTTTTTCCTTTTCTTTTTCTTTTTTTACCTCCTTTTTAATAACACGTCTGGCCTCATTCTTCGAAGTTTCTATTTGAACTAGATTGTATTCTTCCTTTATGGGAGCTTGTGCATCATGACATCAGTTCTTTAAACACGACATGCTTTGATAGGATCATGCGAAGACCTTTTCGAATTCTCAAAGTAGCAAATCCAAGACCGCATCATCTATATGCCCTAATGCCTTAGGGAAAATGATTAACTCATGAAAGATTAAGGCGAAGACATCGACTTTTTCCTTGTGTTAGGGTATACCAAAATTAAGTCACCCAGACTCTTCCAAGTGATGCAATTATTATGCCTTTCTACCTTAATTTGGGCAGAAATGTATTGTTCACTCTTCCCTATCATATTCCTCAACCTCTTTAAGAAAGTTGAGACTTTGGTGGCTCTCAAGTAGGCTTCATCGAGTTGAATCCTTGAGCGACGGAGTAAAGTCGTGTAGTCTTTTACCGTGGGCACATGTTCCTAAAAGCGAAAAAACTACAAGTTGATTCCCAATACTGCGTTAAGGCTCAAGAGAGATGCGTATCCAGTTTAACCTTGACTAGGTAAATCAGATCACCATATTCACAGTAGAGCATCTACCTTATTTCCTCATCCGTATTTCTTTCAGCTCTTGCAAGCCATTCTAGGTTACTTTTATCCGGTTGTAATCCCAAAACTCTAATATGTACTTGATAGGAAATCACCTTTTTGCTTTGTTTTTCCTTTTGACCACATATGTATAGCCACGTTGTTTTCTACCTTATCAAGGAACCTGTTTTCTTATGACCAATTCTCTATTTAGTAATTGAACACGAATTAACACCTTTTTTAAATGAAAATGTAATGCAAACATATTCAAAAGAAACAAGTTAGTATGATTAATACAAGAATAAAACTTGAAAACAATTTGCAATTAAAAGCAAAGAACAAGAATATAACCGTATCTCTTACACCTTATTTGGGTAACCATTAAAGGTTTGGCACAGTTCTACTTAAGGTTGGTTCTTAGGGCTCGTTACATGCGGTTGGGTCCTAAAGTAAAGGTACCAAAACTAGTGTATTCCTCAATCCTCACCCATTATAGGCTCATATGGACGAGTTCAGTTCAGGAGGATACATTTCCCATATGTTTGCACGAAAGTGAAAATTTCACGAAAACATAGGTACAATTGTAATCTCGAAAGTGATTCACTATCCTACATAGAGGTGAAAACCTCACGAAGGAATAGCTTCACACTTCCACTTAAAGGGTTTAGTCACAGATGCAAGTGAATACAAACTTATACTAGCAATATTAACACAATATTATCACGGTATCACATAAAAAAACTGCAAAGGATGACATATTAATTTAAACCGAGTTTTAAATCTTTAACAAAAAGACCAGAAAATAATCGACTCATGACTTGACTCTCTTATTGGTTTCTAGTGGAGTAGCCAAGCTGTCAAAATGTTTTTTTTTTAAAAGTCTCAAATTTTATTTTAAAACCGAAAATGAAGTCGTCACCAACCTTTTTTAATTTCGTATGATTGGATCGCCGTAAAATATTTTAAGTTTATTTAAACAAAAGTTTGGTCTTCAAATTCCAGAAAATAGGTTTGAAAGTCGGTTACATGTGAGGAAGGATTAGCACCCTCACACGCCCAAAATTGGTACCTAGTCATTATTTAAAGGTCTTATTTGTAAAAAATTTGAAAACTCGAATAAAAGTTAAAATGCGATCTCTAAAATGCATGATTTATTTAATGTTATTTTAAAAATTGAATTTTGTGAAAAATGCCTTTTGTTTCGAATTAATTGAGAAAAAGAAGTCATGTCCAAGACATTAAGGCACAACATTCTCGAATTTTTGAACATAGAAGTCATTTGTTTAACCAAACATCAATTATTTTGATTTGAAATAGGGTATCCAATTACATAAGTTCAACGAAAAACCATACTCAAGACGTTAGGGCATAATTTTTCGAATCTCTTAAATAAAAGAATATTGCCTTGATTTTTTTAACAAAAGTTAATGTGCTCAGTTATTTTAATTCAAAGAGAAAAAACACACCTAGTAAGTTAAGGCATGATTTCCTCGAATTCCCGAAGATAACAAGCATTCTTGATTTTTATTCCAAACTCAAATTTTTATTTTAAAAAACGCATTCGGTTATTTTGGTTCGAAGAAAAAAATGCACCTAGTAAGTTAAGGTACGATTTTCTCAAATCTCAAAATAAGGAACATTGTCTCGATTTTGTAATTATTTATTTTATCAAAAAGCAAATATATTTAAAAAAGTCGAATGAGTGTGAATGAACATGATTTACAATTTAATAATGATAAAACATAATATGACATGACATAAAAAAGATAAGTAAATACACAATGAGATAAAATAATAACAAATGCAAGTTGCATGTAAAAATAAATAAGGTGACAAAAGGATTAAATTAAAAAAAATGTAATTTAAAAAGATATAAAAGGATCTAAACAAAGAAAGAAAAAAAAAGGAAATTGTAAAATAAATAAAAATTAAATGATTTGATTAAATAAAAAAACAGAATATAAGGGTGAAATTTAAAAGAAAAACAAAACTTGAGGGGTGAATTAAAATAAAACTAAAAATAAAAGGATTGAAATTAAAAAAGGGAATAAAGAGGGCCAAACTTAAAAGGAATAAAATGATAACGAGACTAAATTAAGACTAAAACAAAATTTTAAAGCAAAAATATATAAAAAAAAAAGAACGAACGGGGCCAAACCTGAATATCTAAAAAGTTAAAGGGCTACATGGGCATTTTATCCATACCTTAACACGTGTCACTTTCTCAAGCACTCAGGGTCAAAGGATCAAGATGCAATAGGGTAAAAACTTCTAGGGGAGATTTGGAAAAAAAAAAGAAAAAGGATTAAATTGAAAACCCAAGGAAACGCGAAAGGATTACGGTAGTAAATAGCCCATCCTTCCAAAACGCGCGAACCCTAGGCGAGTCCAGATCGGGTCGATGCGGGGTGTCAAAATGACACCGTTTTGGGGCGTTTAAGCCACACCCAAAACGACGCCATTTTGAGGAGCTATAAATACTCAAAAAGTAAAAAAATAATTTTCCCTTCATTTAAAAAAAAAAACCTTCCCTTCTCTTCTTTTATTCTCTCAACCTTCCCCTTTGGCCGGTCATGGGAGCCACCGTGCCCCATCGTGGACCACCGGTCACCAACGACGGAGACCGTCGCTTACGACGGCCAAAAATCACTAAAAAGATCCCTTTTAACCTTTCAACCATTTAGAACCCATATTTGGGGTTCTTTTGCTCAAAATTTGAGCCTAAACACCCTAAAATATTCGAAACCCATTCAACTTTTAGGGTTTTCGAAGGGAAAATCTCTTTTTTTGATTTATGAGATTTCCTTCAGAACATTGGTTGTTCGAAAGGTTCACAACCAAAAAACGTACCACCCTTCATCAGAGGTGGTGGCCTCAACCACGAATGGCAGCGACGGCACTCGGACGACACCCAGGTATGTCTCTATTTTTTCTTTTTTTCTTTTTTTTTTATTTCAATGCATTTGTTCTTCGTAAAAATCGAAGAGGGAATTACAAAGCTTTTTCTTGTGGCTTTTATAGCCGAAAATTGAATCATTACATTTTGCTTTTTGCTATTTGTTTTTTTCTTCTTATCTATGTTCTTTTCTTTGTCTTTTGCAGGTTACTTTCGGTGGTGATGATGGCAGAGGCATGGTGGTGGCAGAATATCAGAACCAATCCTATGATTGTCATGGAAAGGGAGCGGCGGCAGATGGCTCCTTAGTAAACTAGGGTTTGCTATTTGTGTTTAGGTTTTGGGCTATTTAGGCCTTTTAGGCATTAGGTTTTAGATTTGGGTTTGGGTTTAATGGGTTTGTAAGTGTAAATGGGTTTAAGTGATTTTTAGGTCTTTTGTAATATGGACATTTAATAAAGGTTTTTTATTTTTTGTTTATTTGCTTTATTTGTTTTATTTTTGTTAGGCCTGGACAAATTGGGCTCTAACATCAACAATTCAAGCTAATAAACTTCTCAATTCCCTAATGTGTTTTTTGAGGAATTATTGAGATTACCACCTGATAAGGAGGTCGAGTTTGCAATTGAAGTGTTTCCTGGTTCAACTTCAGTGTCAATGTCCCCTTACTATATTGCATCGACAGAATTAAAGGAATTGAAAGTGAAATTGCAATATTTACTAGATCGTGACTTTATTCGCCCTACTAATCACCTTGGGAGCTCTAGTTTTTTTCGTTAAAAAGAAAGATGGATCGATATGGCTTTGTATAGATTATCGGTAAATAAATAAGTTGATAATCAAGAATTGGTACCCCTTACCTCGTATCGACGATTTGTTTGATTAACTAAAAGGAGTTTCTATCTTTTCCAAGATAGATTTGAGTTTTGGTTACTATCAATTGAAAGTCAAAGATAGTGATGTACCAAAAATAGCGTTCCGTACACGTTATGGTCACTATGAATTTCTAATGATGCCTTTTGGTTTAGCTAATGCTCCAGTGACATTAATGGATCTCATGAACTGTATTTTCCAACCCTATTTGGATAAATTTGTGGTAGTTTTCATTGATGACATTTTGATCTATTCGAAAGCTGAAGTGGAGCACGAACAACATCTTCAGATTGTTTTATAGCTATTACGAGAAAAGTAATTATATGGGAAGCTTAGCAAATGCAGATTTTGGTTATCGAAAATTCAGTTTTTAGGGCATGTTATTTCGATTGATGGAATTAGAGTTGATCAGAAAAAGGTCAAGGCCATTGTTCAATGGGAAGCATTGAGAAATGTGTTAGAAGTTGCAATTTTCTTGGTTTAGTTGGTTATTACTGAAGATTTGTAAATGGATTCTCGAAAATAGCTATGCCATTGACGAAGCTTTTACAAAAGAATATTCAGTTCGTTTGGAACGATCAGTGCCAAGAAAGTTTTAAGAAATTGAAGTGAATGTTAACTGAAGTGTCAATTTTAACTTTGCTTGAGTCAGAAAAAGATTTTGTTATGTATAGCGATGCCTCTTTGAATGGCTAGGGATGTGTTCTTACGTAAGAAGGGAAAGTGATTGCATATGTGGCCCATCAATTAAAAATGCATGAATGCAATTATCTGACGCACGATTTAGAACTCGTTGCGGTTGTGTTTGCTCTAAAGATTTGGAGACATTATTTGTACGATGAAAAGTGTCATATTTATATTGATCACAAAAGTCTTAAATACCTCTTAACCTAAAAGGAGTTAAATTTGAGACAGCGACGCTAGGTTGAGCTTTTAAAAGATTATGATTATGTTATTGATTATCACACTGGTAAAGCTAACGTTGTAACTGATGCGTTGAGTAGAAAGATAGCAGTTAAACTTCAGGCGATGTTTGCTCAGCTTAATATTAATATGGATGGCAGTTTGTTGTTTGAATTGAAAGTTAAACTAGCTTTACTTGATCAAATCAAAGAGGCGTAAGTTTCTGATGCTAAATAGGCGAGAAATAGAGAAATGGTTCAGAACAACTTGTTGGAAAACTTCAATATTGATGACTGTGGTTATTTGATATTTTGTAATCGAATATGTGTTCCTAACGTTACTGAGTTGAAAGAATTGATATTTCATAAAGCTCATGATAGCCCTTTTGCTTTGCATCCTGATGGAACGAAAATGTATCGTGATTTGCGAGAGTTGTACTGGTGACCCAAAATGAAAAGAGAAATAGTTAAATTCGTGGCTAGATGTCTAACTTGTCAGCGAGTTAAGGTAAAACATCAGGTTCCCACCAGATTACTTTAGCCTATTTTAATTGCTGAATGGAAATGAGAACGTATAACGATGGACTTCGTAACAAGGTTACTATTATCTTCGAGCAAGAAAAACACTATTTGGGTGATAGTTGATCGACTTAAGAAATCGGCCCATTTTATTGCAGTTAGAACCGATTGGTCACTTCCGAAGCTTGCCAAAGTTTACATTCGAGAAATTATTAGGTTGCACGGTGTACCTATGTCGATTATATCTGATCAAGATCTTCGATTTACTTCAACATTTTTGAAACAACTGCATGAATCTCTTGGTACTAGACTTAACTTCAGCACAACTTTTCACCCGTAAACGGACGGGCAATCTAAGCGTGGTATTTAGATTTTGGAAGATATGCTTTGAGCCTGTGTAATTGACTTTGAATCAGGTTGGGAATGTTATTTACCTTTGGACGAGTTTGTATACAATAATAGTTTCCAATCGAGTATTCAAATGGCTCCGTATGGAGCTCTATATGGTCATAGGTGTCGAACACCTGTATGTTGATCAAAATTGTGTGAAACAAAAGTTGTTGGCTAGAACTAACCTGAGAAATGAAGGATATAGTTAGGTTAATTTAAGATAGATTGAAAACAGCTTTGGACAAGCATAAATCATACGTGGACTTGAACCGTTGACACATCGAGTTTGTTGTTGGTGACAAAGTGTTTTTAAAGGTTTCACCGTGGAAAAAGATCCTTTGTTTTGGTTGTAAAGGGAAGCTAAGTCCTCGTTTTATTGGACCGTATGAAATCATTGAAAAGGTGGGACCTATTGCATATCGTTTGGCATTGTCAGTTGAGTTGCAAAAAATACACGATGTCTTTCATGTTTTAATGCTCAAGAGATATCATTTAGATCCATCTCACGTTATTTCTATGGAAGAAATTGAAATTCAACCTAATTTGTCTTACGATGAAGAACCAATTAAAATTCTAGCTCGCGAAGTGAAGGAAATGCGAAACAAACGTGTTCCACTTGTGAAAGTCTTGTGGCATAGTCACAGTGTTGAGGAAGCGACTTTGGAGTCTGAAGAGACAATGAGATCACGATATCCCAACCTCTTTTCAGGTAAATTTCGGGGATGAAATTTCTTTTGGGAGGAGAATTGTAACGTCTCAAAAGTTAATGATGCTAAAAAATGTATTTTCGGGGCTCTGTTTTCGTAAACCGAACTCATAAATATATATTTTAATATTTACGTCTCATAAATATATTTTGGATAAGTAATTTCGATTAAATAATGTTTAATTAGAGTATAGGAACTAAATCGAAAAATGGTCGAAAGTCTAATTATTAAGGAAATGTAATTAAAATTAATTTATAGGACTTATTAAAGAAATAAACCATTATGTAATCATAATGGTTGCCGGCTAGTATTTATAGTACAATATATATATATATATATAATAAATATGTTAAAAGTTAAGTTATTATTAAAATAAAATAAAATAAAGGCTAGTGGATTGAAAGAGAATGTGACTGTTCTCTTTTCAATTTATTTTCTTCTTTCGAAACAAGAAAAAATAGGGGGAAGACGAAACGCAGTTAGGTTTTTAAATTTCAAGCTTAAATTGGTTTACGAAACGCAGTTAGGTTTTTAAATTTCAAGCTTAAATTGGTTTAGTGTAATTTTATCCGTTTCTTATTAATTTTATTTTATTTTGGAGTTCCCGTATTTCAGTCTAGTTGACTCATATTGTAATTTTTTATACTGTTAAAGTTTGATAATGTTGTTATAATTAGATAGTTGAAGCTTTTGGTTATTTGTTGATAAATTATTATGATTATTTTAATTCGTAGTTAATACCGACTCGAATTTTTCAAAAAAAGAAAAGACAAAGACGTTGTTAAATAGTTTGGAATTTACAATTTATGTTTCTATAATTTGAACTAACTTATAACATGCTACATATTGATTTATTTATTCATGGTAAGATTATAATGTGAGATTACTTGTTCATTTGTAATTATTTGAATCGATTGATGATTATGAGGATTAAATTGAGTATATTTAAAAAATGTGTGTATTCTTTATAAATGTAAAAAAAAAATTGAACATGATTTGGGATAAATGTGGTTGCTATATATGTTGAATCAATTTTTACTTAATTATAAATAAATGTGAATTGAGACATTAGTTGATATTGAATAATGAAATGAAAATCCTATTAACTATTCGGATAGAGTAAGATATAGTTGATATATCATAGGATAGGAAGAGTTCATGGATTCTTCGACTACGAGTCGATGAGGCACTAGGTATCAATTTGCTTCAATTTAACCGATGAGACACTGAGTACCAAACAGGTGTATTGATTGAATTCGTGTATCCGTTCAAGTCCGAATCATGTTAATAGAGGAAGAACATGATAAACTCGAAATAATTATTTTGATATGACAAATGACATTGAATGACAATACTAATGAAATAACATATGTTTCGAAATGAAATGAAATGCGATTTGGAAATTAAAATAGTGAATGGATATGTGAATAAGGAATTGTGTGATTTATATATGAAATAAACTGAATTATGATTGATGTGATCAGGTATATATATGGAATTAGGCTTGGATACTATATTATATGTGAATTGAATTTATCTTGTATTATTATTATTAGTTGTAAAATGTATTTGATAAATTAATGTATATATTAACTTGCACATTCGATATGACATTAGTATAATATTATTTAGTTTTAATTTGAGTAATTTAATGTATTATATTTTTCTTTTAATATTCAAATTATAGAAATATCATTGAGTTATACTCAATGTACGGATTATTTTTCTGTGCATAGGTTAGGTACTTATTGATTCGATTGTCGACTCAGCGTCCAGCGACAATCCCAAACTCAAATGTTGGTGAATTGTTCATTTTGGTTTTGACATGTATCTAAGATGTTCAATGGTTATATGATTATTTTGTATTTAGTTAGCCTTTTGAGATTATGTAATATATATATATATATATATATATATATAATTGTGATGGCAATGGTCATGTGGTTGATAATTTGATAGGTTGCTTTGGGTAATATGCTTAATGTTCTTTTAGTTGAGAAAAATGTTATGCTAGGCAATATGGTTGGTTGATGCTTCATCTTGGTTTGATAGATGATGTGCTTAGAATTTAAGTAAGAAATGTTTTGGTAGGTTTAATACTTAAATATGTGATGGTTGAATGACTAAATGTATACATGTGTGGCTTGAATATTTTAGACACCATTTGGGGTATATTGGTAAGAATGAATTTGGTCATTTGGTTAGATTTGAATTGTTGAATGAGGTGTCGATTGTGGCATATTGATTAAGTATTTAGGTCGATTATTTAAAATGATGATTTTTTATTTGAATTGATTGCTTTTGAAGATGTTAAATTTGGTTTAAATGGTGGCTTGTAGTATAAGTGTTTTATAGGTAAATTGTTTGTTTTTGAAAGACATTTTCTAGGTACACATAGCTAGGGCTCATATTGTGTGTCCCATGTATGCAGGTTTTCCTTATATTTTGTTTTTGATTTGATTAAATTCCTGTTAATTATTGACTTGCTTTTAGGCTCCGAATACTCAATATTTTCTCGAATTAGATTGAATAATGATTATATACATGCTCGTATGTAATTATTTAATAAGTGTTCATGATTTTGAATTGTAAAATATTTGTTATTGTGTGATTATTGTTAGTAGCACTTTATTGCTCGAGTCTGACAACCGGACCGAATAAGAGGAATTACAATTTAAGTTAGATAACATAATTTATATTGGCCTTATAAGAAACATAAATTATATATATTTAATAGATATCATGGTAGTCGGTACATACCAAATCATTCCTCAATCAATACCAAGTAATTTAGAAACACAATACCAGTTTGTATTGGTACATGTCGATCCATACCCGTTGATATAAACTTTTGATATTTCAAACTTAAATTTTATTTATTTTTATCTTAAACATTTTAAAGTTATTGAACCTAATTAATATCATATAAATATATTACATTAATAAAATTTATTAACAAACTAAAAATTAATAATTGAGATATATTTGCATTTATATATTATATATAATTCATAAACAAGTAAAATGTTAAATTATAAATATATACATATATGAGAAAATAAAAACATTTATAAATTCAAAATGATACATTGGAGTTCATCGATATTTATAAGTATCAATATCAAAATAAAAATAGTATACTCACTGATATGATACTAATCACCTTAATAGGGATATTTTCTATTATCCTACCATAAAATAAATTAATCAATTTTAATTTCAATTGTTTTTTTCTAAAGTTACTTTAAAGGATATCTAAAATAAAAAAAATGATAAACTACTTAATTGATGACCAAATCTTTTAAGCACTTTTATTTGGATGACTTATATAAAATTACTTATAATTTAATCATCATTATTATAATAATTAAATATTTTAATCATTCTTACAGTTAACTCACGTATTTGATTTGATATTCCACGGAAGCAATAGTTTTACACGTAAAAGAAAATTTGGGCTGAACTATAATGAAAGTGACATTGTTTTGGGTTTTTTAACCTTAAATCCATGAAACCAAATAGTAAAATCTAAAAAAAGTACTTTTTGTTAAAAAAAAAAATCCCAAAACACATATTCAAACTTTGACTGAAGTTATATTTCTTCTTGAGAATGAGGTTGACATGAAAGAGCTGCACCAACAAACGGAAGGTAAAAAGGAAAATGTCAATGGAAAAGTTGAGGAAGAAAGAGAAGGACAAACATAAGTTGAAGAAGATGAAAAAGAGGGTTCAACAGTGTAGAAGGAAGCAGAAGGTGAGACAAGCCAAGGAAGATCCAAACTTCATACCCAGAATCCCAAGAAACCAACCTAAAAAACGAGTGAAAGGAGAGTGAGGGTCAAGACAAGTTATTGCCAAATTGTTGTAGAGAGATATTGTGATACAAATTAGGTAACTGATAAAGTTAGTTCTGCAAGTGGGTATGTCTTTATTTTGGATAGAGCAACTATTTCTTGAAAGTTTGCTAAACAGACATGTATTGCTCACTCCACGATGAAATCCAAGTTTATAACTCTTGACTTAGCCGAGCAAAAGGCCGAGTGGCTTAGGAATCTGCTTGCAAAGATTCCTTTATGGGGGGAACCTACACGTCATGTGTCCTTATTATGTGATTCACAAGTCACCATTTGTGTCGCTCAAAACTAGACTTCCAATGGCAAGAAAAGGGATATACTAATAAGATATGAAAATTTTGAGAGGAACCTAGCTGGTCCACTAACCAAAGGGTTATGTAGGAAAATGATTTTTAACTCGTTAAGGGGGATGAGTCTTAAGTCTGCTGGTTGGGAAATTCTTGGTGGATACCCAACTTAGTCTTTTAAGTTCAATATGGTCAAACAAAACCATGGAAAGACTCATAGTGTACATCTTTACCTATCCCTATGGCAGTCAATGTACATGCATAAGGATGAGCTCTTTGCTCTTAATGAGTTCATAGCCTTGAATTTTGGTGGTCCTAGTGAGACAGACTTGATGAATTCACCGATTTGTGAGGTTGAGTTTCTTACTCTTAATGAATTCATATCCTAAAGTTCGGGTGGTTCTGTTGGGACAGACTTGATGAATTCATCAAATTTTAAAACTGAGAGGTTGAGCTTATTAAATGTTCTTAATGATTTCATAGCCCTAATCCAGGTGGACTATACTAAGATAGACTTGATGAAATCACCTACGTAAGTGTGAAAGATTAGCCACCTTCTATGAAAAACACTGGGCCATTTTTCTAGAGCACTTACCAGCATCTCAGGGTATATTGGCTAAATGTTGAACTATCGCGGAACTCAATTGGACCTGAGATTAATCATGTGTAATTAGTTAACCCTTATATTAACAAATTCAATATTTGTTCACTTGTTAAAGACAAGAATCACTCATTTCACTACGTACTAGTTCAAATCCACAAGATACTAGTGCTTAAGCGATTAATTTCGTTATTGCTCTTCTCATGTTTTACCTTTTCTCATGTTTACAAAATTCTCCTTTTTTTTTTTGCATTAGTGGGGGAATGTTGGTAATGCAAAATTAGAAATATTTTTTGTTGTAGAATATTTTTTGGTTGAGGAAAATCCTTTGATTTTTGTAGAATATTTTCTGTTGAAAAAAATCCTCTACTATTTTTGGAAATTGACACTGCTATTTTACCATTTTCCATATCTGGAAACAATATAAATAGCATGCTATTCTATTCAATTTTCACAACACAAAAATAAGAAAACTCAATTCTCTCTTTTCTCTTTTATTCTTGCTCTTTTAAAAAAATCTGGTGTTTTACTAAATTACTGTCTAGGAGATTGGGTTTTAAGTGGGACTGTCTATGACTCCTCCAATCTTTCTTGAGAATTGAGCCTAGTGTGGTTTACCTGAGTTTCTTCCAATTTATTTCCCGACTTTTACGGGAAGAGAAATCCTTTTGAGTTTTATCGTCCTCATTTGGGTGTAAGAATTTGGAAGTATTGTGTTGACCTTAGGGGTTGACATCTATTTTTGATTACATCGATTAAGGCAAAATTGCTTTTAATGTAGTGGTTCTTCCACGATGCAGTGATTGTTTTATTTATTTATACTTAGTTTGGTTTCATGTCAGTACTAATGGTTTTGTTTGCAGTAGTATATCTCTAACAGAAGAGGATTCAACAGTGTAAGAGGAAGAAGAAGGTGAGACAAGCCAAGGAAGATCCAAACTTCATACCTAGAAACCCAAGAAATCAACTCGAGAAACAAGTCAAAGGAGAGTGAGGGCTAAGACAAATTATTGCCAAATTGTTTTTTTATTAATGATGTGTGAGCCAAAGCTGTCAATAGGGGTATCCAAGGAGGCTTGGCTATGCAGCACAAGTTTCACCAAATGATTACCAGAGAGGAGAAAGCAACCATTGGTTAAACAAAAGGACAATAGAGATAAACCTGAAAGAAGAATCAACATTGACTCCAATCCTTGCCCTATTTTTTTACAACCACCTTGCTCCTCTTGCTCTTTCTCGACTACTCCACTTATGGATACAACGGTTGTAGCAACAACCAATGGAGCTGGCGGTAGTGGCTAGCCACCCAAATTCTATCTGGTCCATTGAGTTTTTTTAAACTAAAATTAATTTATTTTCGATTGACTGTTCAGAGTAAAATTTCTTACGTGGACATGAAGTGTAATGCCACATCAAATGCGCTAGTGAGGATTTTTTATCAAAATAATACAAAAAATATAATTAAATACCAAAATGGTATGTCCACCCCATTAATTATCAAAATGATATGTTTTTGGGGGTGGAGAGCACTTAAGAGGCGACACCACTATGCACACCTGACACAAATTTTTCTTTTTTTTTATTACATTTTATCTTATAAAATTAAAAAAAAAAAAATATTTTGTGGTGCCATTTTAATAGGCGAGGCACCACTATGCACTTTTAACCCATTGTCATATTTTCAGGTACCATATATACCAGGAACGTATTTGACTGGGTTGTGCCAGTCTAATAGGTGGCGCCAAATGTGCCCTTTTAATGGGCAGCACCAAATGTGCCCTTTTAAAGGGTGACACCACTGTGCTAATATCAGATGGATGCTTGGGTTGGGACACTATAAAAAGGGGTGAGGGTTAAGGGTTGTTTAAATTTGTTTAAATTTGAGAAAAAAATAAACAAAGAGAAACAGTAGAAGAGAAAAGGAGAAGAAAGGGAAAAATAAAAAGGTAATTCTTTTTATTTTTATATAGTTTAGTTTAGTTTAGTTTGATGTTTATTTGTTATAATTTTTTAGTAGGGTATATTTTAAATTTGTTATTTTATTGAAATTTTATTTATTTTTAACAGATTTATTGAAGATGCATAATCAATTTTTCGTATGCATTTTGATGGAGTAATTTTGAGAACATTAGTTGGATGTATATTTTAGTGTTGATAACAAATAGAAATAATATTTCGTCGAAATGTCTCAGTTGATGATATGAAAGCAAGGATTAGTGCAAAAAATTTTAGACGTTGTGGGAGAAGGATCTCGAAACTTTTCTACAAGTTTCCAATTTCAACAGATCCCATCAAATTCTCCGAGATGGAACTTGTAGACGATAAAGACGTGGAGACAATGATCACTCTTTATTGTTCGAATCACAGTGACCAAAATGCATCGATTTAGTTGTTTGTCGAGTTAGTTGATGTGGAACCAACTGAAGATCCAAATTGAATAGGAAATGAAGATCCAATTCCATATATGGTGGTTTCAATATCGTACGTTGAAAGTCAATCAATAGTACGCGGAATCAATATCAATCTTAATGTTGTTGCACCAAAGAATGATATGGATGAAGATGATGGATATGGTAGTTGTATTCCTTCTGATCACGAGGCTGATATTGATAGTGATCCCGATGTGGACGAGGACCCGAATGATATCGACAATGAAGAGGTGAACGGCGATGAAAATTATAACGCGTCTCTAGTCGAGAACCCGATTAGACATATTATGATGCACAATTATCTTACTAGGGCACACATGTCGCTAATAGACCTCGATGTAGCACATGCAATCGAGTTCATAGAGTACCCTGATATACTACCTGTTCACCGATTGGCCGTAGCACCAGAACCTGAAGAGTTGTTTGTGGGCCAAAATTTTGAATCCAAGGAAGAGTGCATGTTTTCCATTAAGTGGTATAGCATGAATGTGTCGGTGGACTACAAAGTCGCTGTGTCTAAACCGACATTGTATATTGAGGAGTTTGGAAGTCGACGGAAGGTTGCAATTGGCAGGTATGAACTGCATTTTTCCAGAAGTCGCTAATATGAAAGATAAGAAAATTTGTTAGGCCTCACACATGCACTTCAACACGTATGTCAAAAGATCACTAGAAACTCAATTCCAGAACTATCTGCACATATATCATGCCAATGGTTAAGGACTTGTCGACCATAAAAGTTTCTACACTGATTGTCGAGATGCAAGCACGATTCTAGTATTAAATTTCATATCAGAAAGCATGGATAGCGAAATAGATGGCAATGGAATAATTGTTCAGTGATTGGGATGAGTCATACAATAAGCTGTAGGGGTGGATAGTCGTAATGCGACAATACATGCTTAGGATTGTCATTGAGTTGGTGACACGACCTTATTATGGCCTAGATAACAACCTACAATCGAGAAAAAGATTTTTTCAGTATATGTTTTAGACGTTTGATCCCTGCATTCGAGCATTTCCTCACAACAAGCCATTTCTTCAAGTAGATGGGACTTGGCTATATGAGAAATATACGCAGATTCTACTTATTCTGGTGGCTGAAGACGGGAACCGAAACGTGCTCCCGATAGGATTTGCTATTGTGGACAAGGAAGACATGGAATCATGGGAAACCTGCGGAGGTATGTTGTTTATAACGATAATATTTGCATCATCTCCGATAGAATAATTACCGCCATTAGGCGTACCGGTGTACCATGGAAATCGATTTACTACAGCCAACACATTACAGCTAACTTCCAACAAGAATATAAGAATGCAGACTAGAAGAGACGACTTGTGAAAATGGGTAAAAAAAATTTAGTTTCAATTTATATTTTTAATGTTTTAATTTGAGACTGTAACTTATCTTTTCTTAATACATACACAGCATACAAGCTAGAGCCACACCGATTTTGGCAAAGAATGACCAGACTTGAGCGTGACATGGAAGGTCAAAAGAAGAAGCCTTTGTGAGAGTGGTTGGGTACCATGAAGCCATGGCAATTGTCTGAAAGTTTTAATGACGGGTTTCGGTATGGTCAAATGACGACCAACCGGGTAAAGTCGATTAACGGTGTGTTCAAGAGAATATGACATCTTCTGATTTCATTCATGTTATCAACTACGTTCTATAGGCTGGCTACCTTGATGCCAATAATGAGAAACAATGAATGTCGAACACGTGTTTGTCGAAGTTGTCAGGGATACAATGAATGTAAACTTATAGAGAGCGAGGTCGATGAATGTTGAAATATATAAAAGACAGTTTCAAAGATTTCAAGTTACGGAGACCATTGGGTGTCGACCTGGTATCCCACTTGGGTCCTCCGGGGTTGATATCTAAAATAAACACTGTGCTTACAGGAGGTTCGATACACTTCATTATCCTTGTGCGCATCTCGTGGTAGCTTGTGCTCACACGTCGCTCAATATTGAACAATTTATCGACCCCGTATACACTCTCAAGTGCATGTTACGTATTTGAAAAAACGAGTTCCTCGTCATGCTTGACTTGTCTACATGAGAGGTGCTTCCGACGACTTTTGAGCTTATCCCGAACAATGGTTTTCGAAGGAATCCGACATTCGCATGTGACCAGAATCCACAATAAAATGGACATGAGGGAGAAAATGGATGGCAAGCTTTGTGGCGTGTGTAATTTAGCTAGGCATAATTGGAGTAATTGGCCCCAACAAACCTACCATATTAGACAATCATCCAGATCGGGTAGGAATTAAGCCATTGTACTCGATTATGAAATGAAATTACTATGTTTATTTTAATACGTCCAATTTATATTTACTATGTTTGTTCCAACTTAAGTTCTTAATTATTAGGTAATTTTAATAAGCCTTAAAAACCCTAAACCTTAATCTTTAAAAACCTTAAATCCTAAACCATAAACCCTAAATCCTAAACCATAAACCCTAAAAATAGGTATGTATAAACCTTAAACCGTAAAATGTATATGAAATTTAAGTCATAATATAAATATGAAATTTAAGTCGAAATATAAATATGAAATTTAAATAAATAGTCAAAAAGTTAAAATGTATGTGAAATTTAAGTAAAAAATTATCAATAAAAGTCAAATATACACAATTGCCCACTAATAGATAAAACTCTAATATCCATGGTCAGATGTGTGTGGTCCTCGGGGTATATTGTCGTGGTGGTCAGCGTTCACGACGAGGTTGCTTGTTAGGATCAACGTTATCAATAGCAGTCATCTGCTCGAGAGGAATGGAGTATTGTGGTGATAATGATGGGTCGGAAAGAGTGTAGTAAACTGTGGCTCAACAAATTGAGGATGATATCCTTAGCTTAATGAGTTAGGGATATGTGAGGATCCCCCAATGTCCGGATGATAAGAATCATCCGATGCCTCTTCCTCTTCCTATTGCTCTAGCTTTGGCTCTGGTGAAGGAGTCGGATAATAAGGATGCCCAAGTTGAGTCATGTGTGGGTGGATTATCGTTGATTGTCCATAAAGTAAATACGGTTTCCTCACCTAAAAGTACCACTGTATGTAGTATAATGAGGGCTACAAATCGGGAGTATACTCCATCGGAGATATCCGTGTCATTCAGTTGTTCCACACATGAATATTATCAACGTAAAATTGCCCAATTACAATGATGTTTCCCTCTCTCATCAATCCCGTGGATATTCCCTAATTGCATTGGTAGTAGCGAGATAGGCTATTTACAACCAAACATACATTGTCTCATCTGTCGATACAATCTCCTAAACATACTTACTAAGTTGAACAAATTCTCACTCATATTTTGCCACTGTTCTGTTTCCCTGTCTCAATTCTAAATTTTTTTCTTTTTCTTATCTAGGTAACTTTTGCTGACATATTTCTTTTTGAACTCTATCTGAGAGAATTCCTAGGTAATCTCATTCTCAGGCATCACTGCTAAAATCGTTATCCACCAACTGTAAGCCTCATCTTTTAGTAACGAGGCAGCACACCTCAAATAGTCTTTTAGAGGACAAGTAACCGGAATTTAGCTCTGGAAGGATCATCTTCTATGCTTCCCCGAAATTCTTCTACACCATATTTTCTAACCCCGTCTATCGGAATACGACGTCTCTATTCCACTACTGGAAGAGGTGAAGGCATAGTTGGAGGTACTACTGGTCGAGCAGTAAGCTGGGCAACAGGGGGTGGAGGAGGTGATGACATCGAATTGTTTCTCATGAACTCCAAGAACAACTGCCACATCAGTCTTTTAAACATGTTCTTTGCTTCATTTTTTGTCATCGGTAAAATTCATTAGTTGGGAGATTACTGTTTACCTCATTAGTTTCCTCTTTTTCAGAGTTAGACATTTTGTGGTTATCTATAAAAACTATAGTTAGATTAGATCCATCTATATCACACTACCATATGTTCATATGGCATGTACTTCTAGATCATTAAATATGATCAATATAGCCTAAGAAACGGTTAAACCGAAAGTTTTGATACCACTAAATATAACACCCAAAACCTGAAAATCGTCACTGACTAAGGTCTCGATGTCATTTTATTCATCAATCACTGTTAATCTTTCAAAATCATGTCATTTGATCTTACATTATAAAGAAATACATCCAAAACGTCATTTATTATCATTTAATTATAATCACAATTTAACAGGGGAAAAAGGTCATTTCGAAGATTTTTGGAGACTTCTACCAGTATTTGATGGACAAGTATCATAGTTGTTAAGTCAGTAAACAGTTCAGAAATGGTGTAGACTTTTATCGATACAAGTGATAGTTCTACCGTTATAAGTGACTCTTCTACCGAAACAAGCCTTACTTCTACCAGTACTAAAAACTCTAAAGAGCTAAGAAGTCTAACCCTACAACTTCTACCGATACAAGAATCCCAACTATCGATACCTTAGAAAGTAGAACTACTGATACTTCTATTGACACTACTAATACAATGCAAGTCAGAATGTAACCTCTTTCCTACCCTATATGAGATCTATCAAAACAAGTACACAGAATTCAATGAATCATGCATAAACTCAAGTTTATCAACTAATTATCATCTCATAACTTCATAATTTAACATGACAATACATCAAACATAGTTTTAAGATATTTCATACATCTCATAGAGTAGGTATAACACATTGAACTAACTTAAAAACTTGGTCAACATATATCTAAAGTTCATAACATGAAAATTAAATAGTTTATACAAGAAATACAAAACAATTACATCCTAGTACATGCCATTAAATCGAGTGATATAAAAACTACCAAAAGAGCTCCCGAGATAGTGTGATGTCTTCAAGATGGTCCAATCTTCAAGTCGCAAAATGGAATCTACAAAACAAAAACAATTTCACTAGTAAGCTTCATAACTAGTAAGTTCGCAAGGTTTATCAATTTACCGAATAACATGTGGTAAACAAATCTGTAAACCTGTCGATCCAGAACGGAACTGTACTTCAATGATCGTTATTCATTTTACTCCATGTTGATCCAAAGGTCATGCTTGTTACTAGTATACGATGCTGTTCTCAGCCATTGATAGGATATATCTTTTCCCTACGATGCTGCTCACACAAGCTGACGAAAATATGCAATCAAGCATAAATATCAGCCATCGTAGGGCCTGTAATCCATTTTGAGATTCTATTCACTTTCTAGTGACTCACGATGCCATAGAGAATCCGTAATAAATGCAAGATCTCAGTCATCGAATCATTTAACTTTCGCGCAAGGCTGGGTAAGTCTTCTTATGTTGTTTCTATCTTTCACATCTCTAATTTGTCGTTCCAAACATCAACAACCATAAAGAAGGCAGTTATAAGCAGCTACAAGTAAGAATTTAACATTATGAACTTACCAAATTGGATTGTAATTGTTGTTAGACTCTAGAGACTATTCTGCTAATTTTCTTTTTACGTGTTCGGTGGCACGATCGTAGTCTACATCCACAAATCATTCAATTTCTCACATTAAATCACACAATCAATTCATTTAACACAATCTAGTCCTTTTTGGTAAAATTATTATTTTACCCCTAACCTTTTACTTTTATTCATATTAGTCCCTAAATACGATACATGCAAAATAATCTTTTCTCTTGGACAACCAATACCAGCTGAATAATCATAGGTCTCCACAAGTCCCTACACTTCAATTATTTTACACCAAATACGCACAAATTCCATTATTTAATATTTTAGTCCTTGAACCTATTTTCATCCAAAATCACTTTACAGAAAGATCTAACTCAAGCATCAAGCATTCAAATTTTTCTAAAGCTTTCAAGAACAAACATTTTCAACAATGGCAAGTTTTATAACATTTGATAGATTCACAAATTGGTCCTTAAATTAGCTAGATTAAGCTAATACGGACTCAAAAACATAAAAACTATTGATACTTCTCTAACCAAACAAACTGAGTGTTTTCTGTAGCAACTTTGTCAACGGCAAAGCTATGATAGATAAATTTTCACAAATCGACGGTAATAGCCTGTCAATCCTAGGAAGCTACGTACCTCAGTAACATTCCTCGAAACTTTCCAATTGAGGATACCCAAAATTTTACTCAAATCAACCCATATTCCTTCCGAAGATGCCACATGACCCAAAAATCCAACCTCTCAAAGCCAAAACTCACATTTGTTGAATTTTACATACAACTATTTCTCTCGTAGAATCTACAATACCTCTCTAAGATGCTGAGTATGCTCTGACTTTGTTCTGGAATAAATCAGTATGTCATCGATAAAAATAACCATAAATCTGTCTAATTGAGGTTGGAACACTCGGTTCATCAGATTCATAAATGCTACTGGGGTGTTAGTCAACCCGAACAGCATTACTAGAAACTCATAATGTTCATACCTAGTTCTAAATGTTGTTTTCATCACGTTGCAATATTTCACTTACATCTGATAATAACCTGACCGAAGATCTATCTTGGAAAATACGGTTGCACCTTTCAACTGATCAAACAACACGTTAGTACGAGGCAACGAGTACTTATTCTTGATTGTTACCTTGTTCAGCTATCCATAATTTATGCACATTCTCATCAAGCTATCTTTCTTCTTTACAAACAACACTGGTGCACCCTAAGGCGACACACTGGGTTGTACAAAGCCTCTGTTTGACAATTCTTGCAACTGAGCTTTTAATTCTTTCAACTCGATCTGTGCCGTTCTATATGGTGGGATTGAAATCAGTGCAATACCCGGTAACAAATCAATGCCAAACTCTACTTTTCTGATCGGTGGCAATCCTGATAATTCTTCTGGGAATAGATATGTAAACTCATTAATAACTGGTACTTGTTTCAAATATGTCCCTAAGACTCGTGAGTCGAGTATATATGCCAGAAATGCTTCATAGCCTTTATGGACCATTCTCTTTGCTGAAATAGCTGAAATCATTTTGGTCCCACTGTTCAATCGATCGAACTCAACCATAATCACTTTACCTATTGGGCTCTTCAAATCAATCTTTCTTCATTTGTAGTTTACTACTACATCATGTTCAGATAACTAATCCATACCCAAGATCACATCGAACTTAGTAAAAGGTAACAACATTTGGTCAATGGGAAATTCACAATCTTGGACTTTCAGTGGGCATTTACGACATACCAAATTAACAATGACACTATGACCCAACGGGTTTGTGACTTGTATATCAAATTCAGTTGACTCTACTGACAGTTTTTTATTAGTTGCTAATGAAGTGCAAATATATGAATGGGTTAACCCTGGATCAATCAGAGCACACATAATATCATTAAAAAGGTAAAATATATTGGTCACAACATCGAGAGCGGTGACCTCTTCTCTAGCTCTAATGGCATATGTCCATGCAAGTGCTCGAGCCTTAAATCGAGTTACATTACCCCTGTTGTCGCCTCGATTTCTACCCGTACTACTGCTCTATCCTGAGCGTTTACCTTTTGATGGAGTAATAGAGTGTTTCACACTCTGATCCTCTTTCACTTCCGAAGTCATCGGGCAATTTGGCATGAAATGATTTGTACCCCCACATTGGTAACAAGCTCCTTTTGTCTTTTGGCATTCACCCGCATGTACCTTCCGTAATGATCACATAGTAGGTTCAGCGCATTCCGGACACTAGCTACATTGGCTACAGGACAATTCTGAAATTTAGACTTTGGTAGTCCTAATCTACTCTTGCTCAGAAGTCTAAAAGAGATTGCCCTACGAGTTTCATTTTCTTTAAATTTCTTCGGTGGTGGCACAGAAAAAGTTCTGGTGATATTCTTCTTCCCAGACTCTTGATACCTCTTCTCTCTCTGCCTCTTATTATTGTAAATTACTTCCATCTTTTGAGCTTTATCTTCTAGAACCACAAACGGTCGCAGCTCAGATCCGCCCACCATCATCTTGTTCTCGTCATTCAACCCGTCTTCGAAACGAACACACATTGTCTCATCTGTCAGTACAATCTCTCGAGCATACTTACTAAGTTGAACAAATTCTTGCTCATATTCTGCCACTGTTTTGTTTCCTTGTTTCAATTCAAAAAATTCTTTATTTTTCTTATTCAGGTACTGACATATTTCTTTTTGAACTCTGCTTGGAAGAATTCCTAGGTAACCTCATTCTCAAGCATCAATGCTAAAATCATTGTCCACCAACTGTAAGCCTCGTCTTCCAGTAATAAGGCAGCACACCTCAAATAGTCTTCTGGAGGACAAGCCATCTCGTTAAGAACTCTCAGTGTGTTTTCTAACCAGTATTCAATTCTAGAAGGATCGTCTTTTATGGTTCCCTGAAATTCTTCTATACCATATTTTCTAACCTTATCCGTCGGAATACGATATCTCTGTTCCACCACTGGAGGAGGTGAAGGCATAGTTGGAGGTACTACCGGTTGAGTAGTAGGCTATGTAACAAGGGGTGGAGGAGGTGGTGCCATTGGATTATTCCTCATGAACTCCGAGAACCACTGTCCCATCAGTTCGAAAAACATGTTCTTTGCTTCGTTTTCTATCATCGGTAATATCAGTCCACCGTGACTAGCCACGAAATCATTAGTCGAGACATTGCTGTTTACCTTATTAGTTTCCTCTCTTTCGGAGTTAGACATTTTATGGTTATCTACAAAACTGTAGTTAGATCGGATCCATCTATATCACACTATCGCAGGTTCATATGGCATGTACTTCTAGATCATTAAACACAATTAATACAGTCCAAGAAGTGGATAAATCGAAAGCTTTGGTACCACTAAATATTGCACCTAAAACTCAAAAACTGTCGCCAGTTAGGGTCCCGGTGTCACTTTATTCATCAATCACTTTTCATCTTTTAAAATCATTTCATTTAATCTTACATTATAAAGAAATACATCTAACACGTAATATATTATCATTTAATTATAATCACAATTCAAAAAGGGTAAAAAGGTTATTTTCAAGATTTTTGGAGACTTCTATCGGTATTTGATGGATAAGTATCGGTAGTTGTCAAGTCAGTAAACAGTTCAGGAATGGTGCAGACTTTACCAATACTAAAATCTCTAGAGAGCTACGAAGTCTAACCCTGCAACATCTACCGATACAAGTATCCCAACTACCGATACCTTAGAAAGCAGAACTAATGATACTTCTATTGGCATTACTGATACAATGCAAGTCAGAATGTAACGTCTCTCCTACCTTGTACTTCTACCGATACATGTTTGAGATCTACCGAAACAAGTATACAGAATTCAATGAATCATGCATAAACTCAAGTTTATCAACCAAACATCATCTCATAACTTCATAATTTAACATGATAATACATCAAACATAGTTTCAAGACATTTCATACATCTCATAGAGTAGGTATGACACATTGAACTTAAAAACTTGTTCAACATATATCTAAAGTTCATAACATGAAACTTAAATAGTTTATACAAGAAATACAAAATAATTACATCCTAGTACATGTCATAAAATCGAGTAATGTAAAAACTACCAAACGAGCTCCCGGGATAGTGTGATGTCTTCAAGATGATCCAATCTTCAAGTCGTAAAATGGAATCTACAAAACAATAACAATTTCACTGGTAAGCTTCATAGCTAGTAAGTTCGCAAGGTTTATCAATTTATTGAATAACATGTGGTAAACAAATTTGTAAACCCGTCAATCTAGAACGAAACTGTACTTCAATTATTGTTATTCGTTTTACTCCCTGTTGACTCAAAGGACATGATGCTCATTTTACTCCCTATTGACCCAAAGGTCATGCATGTTAGCAGTTTATGATGCTAGTCTCAGCAATCAATATAATATATATGTTCTCTACGATGCTTCTCATATTAAGCTGATGAGAATATGCAAGCAAGCATAAATCTCAGCAATTGTAAGGCTTGTAATCCATTCTGAGATTGTATTCACTTTACAATGACTCACAATGTCGTAAAGAATCCGCAACAAATGCAGGATCTCAATTATCGGACCATTTAACTTTGGCACAAGGCCGGGTAAGTCTTTTTCTGTCATTTCTATTTTTCACATCTTCAATTTGTTGTTCCAAACATCAACAACCATAAAAAAAGGCAGTTATAAGCAGTTACAAGTAAGAATTTAACATTATGAACTTACCGGACTGGATTGTAATTGTGGTTACACTCTAGAGATTATTTTGTTAATTTTCTTTTTCCACGTTTGGTGGCACAATCGTAGTCTACATCCACAAATCATTCAATTTCTCACATTAAATCACACAATCAATACATTTAACACAATCTAGTATTTTTTGGTAAAATTATGATTTTACCCCTAACCTTTTACTTTTATTCATTTTAGTCCCTAAACACGATACATGCAAAATAACTTTTTCTCTTGGACAATCAATACCAGCCGAATAACCATAAGTCTCCACAATTCCCTACACTTCAATTATTTCATACCAAATACACATAAATTTCTCTTTTAACATTTTAATCTTTGAACCCTAATTTCATCCAAAATCACTAAAAAAAAAAGATCTAACCCAAGCATCAAGCATTGAAATTTATCTAAAGCTTTCAAAAACAAGCATTTTCAACAATGGAAAGTTTTATAACATTTAATAGATTCATAAATTGGTCCTTAAATTAGCCAGATTAAGTTAATATGGACTCAAAAACATAAAAATTACTAAAAATAATTAACGTTTGCTTACTCAAATCAAAACTTGAAGTTTTGGATGAAAAACCCTAGCTCTCCTTTGTCCAAGCCGTGTGGAATACGAAGAAAAGAGGAAATTTTCATTTTTTTCTCATTTTAATTAATATATACTATTAATGGCATAATTGTAATTTTAGTGACTTTCACAATTAACTTAGTTATTCACTTGTTAAGCTTTAATTAATCATATTTACTTCTAATATTTCTCAAATGATAAAACACCCACTAAAATCCTTTAAGGTAATTTGTTCATTTCGTCCTTCTAACTTGTATAAGCCTAATTTCGTCCAGGCCAAATCGAAGCTCAATGTCAAATTTTTAAGCCCAATTTTATTTTATTTTTTGTTTTTATTTATGTTATAAATATAAATAAATAAAAATGAAAACTAAACCAAATTTAACAATCCCCTTTACAAAACTCAATTTTATTTATTTATCATTTTATAAATGTAAGTAAATAAATAAAATATAAAATAAAATACCCAAAACAAAGTCTAAATCCATTTGCAAAGGCCCAATTCTAATTCCATTTTAATTTTATTTATTTATTTTTATCTATTTATAAATATAAATAAATACAAACAAAAAATAAAAAAATAAATAATAAAATTAAACAAATACAAGCCAAATACGCATACCCAAGTCCAAAAAAAAACTTCATTTACAAATTAAAACCCAAACACAAACCATACCCAATTAAAATACAAGCCCAAAAACAAAAAAACCCTAAAAGCCCAAATAGCCCAAATCCTTAACTCAAACACAAAAAAAAACGTAGCACCGCTTTTTTGCTGCCGTCGTCGTCGCTTCCATCGTCGATTTCTTCGGATCACGATCTCTATGATTTGCACGTAGCCATCAAACCAAAAATCTGGAAAATTGGTTGTAAAATGTGCTATCAATTCACAACAATGTACACACAAAAAATTGGTAGGGAAATTCATGAGAAAAAACAATTGAAAGAGGCATTTCGCAACCAAAATTCGAGCAAGTATTCACAAATCACAGTCAAGCAAGATACTCTTATTGTTCTTTTCGAAATTTCGACATTAAATTTTTTTTTTTTTGTTTATTTAAAAACAAAGAGGAAAATAAAGGTAAAAGTTGACCCTTCGTGCCAACTGCCCTTCCTCGTCACCGTGAATGCTCGTGGGAGCCCGTTGGAGGGGTCGTTGGACAACTGATGTCTAGATCCGAACGGTCTCCACTCGTTGGAGGTTTATTAGGTGCGATTTTGATAAGGAAAGTCCTAAATTAGCGCTCGAGGAAGTTGAATGCGTAAAAGGGTGATCTTTTTAGACTTCCGACTATTGCGTACGGTGGTTATTGGCAGTGTCGTGCAGTGGACGAACGGCGGAGGGACACACCGAGCATGGGTCGACCGATCGGCCAATTGAGAGAAAACTAAAAGCCTTTTTTTTGTTTTTTTTAGAAAGAATGAACAAATGAAAATTTTTAAAGGTTACAATTTAATCCTTGATGTCATTCTTTTTGTTATTTTTAATTCAACCCAACAATTTCACTTAGTTTTCAAATTTGGTCATTAACCCAAAAGGGTCCCTGAAACTTCCATGTGTCAAGATTTTTAGGTTATTGCCCTTGAAGCCTTTGTTTTATTTTAAAATTATGTTTTGACCCTTAAACTATCCAAAAATTTTAAATTTGGCCCCTGAACTTTTCAAAAATTCTAATTTGATTCTCGAACTTTCCAAAAATCTGAATTTGCCCCGATTTTAATGTTTTTTTTCTTGTTTATCTCTTTTTTTTTATTAAATCCCTTTTATATGCATATGTATATTATTTTATTCGTTTGTCTTTATTTATTCATTTGTTCGGTTATTTATTTCCTTAATTTATTTTATTGTATTTTATGCATATATATTGTTTTTATTATTTATACTTGTAAGTCATGTGCATATTTTCACATAACATGCTAATTTGTTTTTTTTTTTAAATACTCAAATTGTTTTAATAAATCAAGCCAATGTCCTTTGTCTCGGGAATTTGAAAAAATCATGTCCTAACTCACAGGGTTTGATTTTTTTTCTTTGAACCGGGATAATTGAATACCCTTTTAAAATTTAAATAAGAGATTTTTTTTACAATCTCGTCATTTTTGAATATTCGAATTGTTATGTTCTAACTTACTGAATGTGACTTTTTCTTGATTAATTCGAAAAAACGAGCTTTCTTCGAAAACAAAATTTATTTTCAAAGTAAAATAAATATGACATTTATGCATTTAAGGATCGCGATTTAAATTTTTCTTGAGCTTTTAATTTTCAACAAATAAGATTTTGAATAATCGATTAGGTACTAATATTGGGCGTGTAAGGGTGATAATCCTTCCTTATGCATAATCGACTCTTGAACTCGTTTCATGGTTTCAAAGACCAAAATTATTTTAATGATTTTTTTAAAACAAATCTCGAAAGGTGACCCAATTACATCCGTTTTAAAACAATTATTGGTGGCAACTCCATTTTCATTTTCCAAAATAGAAATCAAGACTTTTTTTTTAAATGTTTCGACAGCTTGGCGACTTCATTGGGGACAATAAGAGAGTCAAACCGTAAGTCGATTCTTTTTGGTCTTTTTTGGTTGAAAATTTCAAATTAGATTTAATTTAATTTGTGATCCTTTGCATTTCATTTTTATGATTATATGTAGTTTTGATAAATGTATATTGATATTGCTATACAAGTCTACAGTTTTGCATACATTACATTTGTCACTACACCTTTTAAGTGGAAGTATGAAGCTACTCCTTCGCGAGGTTTTCACTTCCGTGCAGGATAGTGGATCGCTTTCGAGATACATCTGAACCTATGTTTTCGTGAAGTTTTCACTTCCGTGCAAACATACGGGAAATGTGTCCCCCTGAATCGAACTCGTCCGTGTGAGCTTATAATGGGTGAGGATAGAGGAATCTGCTGATTTGGGTACCTTTACTCTAGAACTCAAGACCACATATATAGAGCCTTAAGTGCCCACCCTAGGTATAACTACACTTAACCTTTAGAAACCACCTAATAGATGCGTAGGTTCTCTATGGTATATTTGTTTATACATTTTTATAACTGTTGGTACTAACTTGTTTTTTTTATCTTATTTTGCATTGCATCCTCATATTAGGAAAGGTATTGACTTGAGTTCGATTACTAGTAGAGAACTGGTCATGAAAAAGGGTATCTTGATGAGGTAGAAGACAATGTGGCCGTGCGTATGTGGTCAGAGGATAAACAACGTTAAAAGGGTGATAGTCTAGCTGAAGGCCATGTATCGGATTACTTGGATTTCACTCAGATCAATGTGACTCAAAATAGCTTACAAGAGTTGAAAGAAATCTGGGATCAGTGGGATAATTGAATGAAGCAGATTTTCTACCGAGAGTATGGGGATCTACCGTACTTGTTAGAAGTTAAGGTGGACAAGCATCTCTTCCGAGCCCTTGTATAGCACTGAAATCCAACTTATAATTGTTTCACCTTTGGGAACGTGGATATGGTGCCCACGATTGAGGAATATACCGCTCTATTTCATTGCCTCAAAATTCAGGTAAATAAAGCCTATTTGAGAGTCGTTAATGTGCCAACTTTCCTTAAAAAGCTTATCAACATTACGGGAATGAGTAAGCAATGGGTCACAGCTCGAATTAAGGTACTAGGTGATAACAAATGTATTACTTGGAAAAGCTTAAGAGATTTGATCTTAGTTCATCCTGATGCAAGGAAAAGGGTTGATATATTTGCTCTAAGTTTGTACGGACTGATTATATTTCCCAAGGCATTGGGACACATAGATGAGGCAGTTAGTGATTTATTCAATCGATTAGACAAGGGGGCTACACCTATTCCAGCAGTTCTGGCTGAAACTTTTAGGTCATTAAATGCATGTCGAAAAGAGGGAGAAGGGAGATTTATTGGTTGCGTACCACTACTGATGGTTTGGTTTCATAGCTACTTTTGGAAAGTGGAAAAGGTTTCTTGTCGAGTGTTTTCTATGAGTTATTCTCCTTTGAGGGAATTTGTTACTAGAAAAAGGCGAGAGAACATTTTTGAGGAAAAGTAGATGGTAATACTCCATAGTCTTCGAGACGAAGATATAGAATGGTGAGCACCGTGGTTCATTCCCAACGAAATTATTTATCGATATGGCGATTTCGACTGTGTTCCGTTACTAGGGATATGATGAGTTGTAAGGTATGCCCCTTTGTTAGTAATGAAAAAGTATCAGTTAAGATAGTTCATCCCAGTAACTCAGGGTTTGGCTCAAGATGAGTTTGTATATAAGGGTGAGAACAATAAGAAAAGGGTCCGAGAGATATCAAATGCCTAGAATCAAGTTCGTAAAATGAAGCCATTTGCTGCAAATCTCATGGTAACTTAAGAGTATGATAAATGGAGGGGTAGGGGAATCAATGACAATATCCTAGTGCCAAATCTCGAAAATGTCCCCCCAATTGTGGAATATATGCAAGTAGTCCCATCAGAATTATAGCTCATAAAGCAAGACTTTGAAAAGAAAAGTTTTGAATTAGGGAAAAAGATTGAGACATTAGAAGCAGGAAAGATGCAGTTGGGATTGAATGTTGATATCCAAAGGTTAGAAGCCGAGAAGCTGAGGAAAGGAAAGAGAAAGGTTGAGGAAGACTTGGATGATTTGAAGAAGGATTACAAGAAGCTTTGTTAGTCAATAAAAACTGCTGGGTTAGGTAAAACATCAAAAAAGTGGCAGCAAGAAATCCAAGAGGAAATGATAAAAGCGAATTAGTAGAAGAGAAAGTTTTAAGATGTTCAATTCCAAGGAGATGCTATAAAGAGTGAGTTGTTAGAGAGTCAGGTTGAGAGAGTTGAGTTGAAGGCTTAAATAGTCGAGTTAGAAGAGTCTTTGCATAGGCACCACAGTCGTAACTCTGCAACAGAATTGAAGACAAGTCAGGTTGAAAATGCAGAATTAAAGAGAAGGGTTGGAGAACTCGAAGCTTCATTGTAAAATTGTGAAATTCAGATCGATTTCCTCGAAAGAACCTTGGAAACAAGTAATATGCAACTTCAACGCTCTCAGAGGCAAGTCAGGGACCGAGACCATGTCATGGGTGAAGCATTGACACAAGTAAGAGAAGTGACAAAATACTTGCAAAAGTTAGTTGTTCAAGCCGATGCTTTGAGCTTATAGTATGAGTCAGTGTCTGATAAAGGTCAAAAGTTAACATGTCTCTTTCAAAAGATTAAGACTCTGAGCATTAGGGCAAGACCTTATTTGTAATTATATTATGTAAAGACTTTCATTTTCTAGTAAAGTTATTCTATTAGAATTCGATTAAGAGTCAATACCTTTCTTGCATATGTATTCATGCATTAAAATTTCAAGAAAGAGTTACTCTGGAAAAACCACACCGTTAGTACACTCATGCTAAGACAAGAGCAATGGATATGAAGGATCAGCTGCATGAATAGTTAGCAAAAGTGCAACAAGATATGAAGGACCAGATTATTGAGTCTCAGAAAGACATTATCAATCAATTAACTCAATTATTGGTTGGAAAAACTGATAAGGGAAAGGGTATTGTAATTGACCTAAAGGAAAGGAGTGATGGTCTTCTATGTCCTTCAAATGTTACCCCCACGCTGGCTTAAGCTCCACAATAAACGTGTGTTCAAGAAGCATCTGTCACTATTAACCTACAATCATGCTTGTTTGGCACACCAAAATCGAGAAACTACCAAACGGGTTCTAGTTCTAACCTAGGAAATAACCCTATCGACATTGGCGTACCTAATTTAAATGAGGTGATGGAGCTAGAAAAAATAAGAGTCGAACTTCCTAACCAGTTAGAGGAGCGCTGTCAATGGTTAAAGGAGAGGTTTATACCTTTAGAAGGAGATGAGGGGTGATGTAGGATTGATGCTAAGGAGTTGAGTTTGGTTCCCAACATGGTACTTCCCTCAAAATTTAAAGTTTTGGAGTTCAAGAAATACAATGGGACAAGCTGCCCAGAGGCACATATCACTATGTTTTGCAGAAAGATGATGGGGTATATCCATAATGGTCAGCTGTTAATACACTATTTCCAGGATAGTCTAATGGGGTCAGCTACAAGGTGGTATAATCAATTAAGTCGTGCCAAGATAAGTTCTTGGAAGGATTTGACACATGCTTTCATGAGGCAATATGATCATGTCACCGACATAGCTCCTGATAGGATCACATTGCAAAATGCTGAGAAAAGGTCGGGTGAAAGTTTCAGGTAGTACGCTGCAAGGTGAAGAGATATAGCCACCCAAGTATAACCACCACTGTTTGAAAGGAGACAACGATGCTCTTTGCCAGTACTTTGAAGGCATAATATATCAATCATCTGCTGGGAAACACTACTAAAACTTTCTCCGATATGGTCATGTCGGGAGAAATGATTGAAATGCAATCTGAAGCAGAAAAGTCGATGCAAGAGAGAGTACCAAAAGGTTTGCTCCAAGAAGGAATGATAGTGAGGTGAATAATATAAGCTTATACTGGTGACACAGTCTAAAGCCTCAACAACCAGTTATCAAAGTAAACTGAGACAAGAATCAAGCTCAAGGCCGAACATTAAAAGAATCAATTCACTCCCATCCCGATAACCTACAAGGAGCTTTACAAAAGTTTATACGATTCCCGAGTGGTGTCCCCCTATTATTTAAAGCCAATGCAACCCCCATTCCCAGAATGGTATGACACAAATGCTCAATGTGACTACTATGTAGGAATAACGAGTCACTCCATCTAGAATTGCACTGCTTTTAAGAAGCTGATTGAAAGATTTATTAAGATGGGGATGATAAGGTACGATAAATCTACAGGACATAATATAGCTAGAAATTTCTTGCCAAATCATCCAAATCAGGGGGTAAACATAATAACGGATGAGAGGAGCAAGAGGATTAAGAATGATGTAGGGGAGGTCAAGTCTCCATTAAAATGGGTTTGGCAACAGATAGTTAATAAGAGTTTGATCGTGCAAGAGAAAGAAGACATGGTGACAACAACTGAAAACTACTACGAGTTTCACATCGTGGAGGGGCATAAAATCCAAGGGTGTGTTGAATTCCGAACCTTGGTACAAAAGTTGATGGATAATAAATAACTTGAGTTCTTTAAGGAGAGGAAAGATGAAGGGACAAATGATATTTGTGCTTTTGAGGAAGGGGCACCGAGAAAGGCTTATAAGGCCAACCTACCAATGGTAATTATATCTAGGCCAAGGGGCGAGGTTGGAGGTCGAGTGACACCACGAGTCATCATTCAAAAACCCGTGGCATTTTCTTATAAGGACAATAAAAGGGTACCATGGAGCTAAGAGTGCAGCATAATGGTACCGAATGAGGAAGGATCGAATGAAAATGCAAGTATTACAAATGTAGAGAAAAAGGTTAATAAGAAAGCCTTGATGGTTGGACTTGAGAAGACAGAAAACAGTAAACTCGGGATGCTAGTGAATGAGCCAATAACTGAGGAGAAGGCCAAGGAATTTTTGAAATTCCTAAAGTATGACGAGTATAACGTGGTGGAACAGTTACATAAGCAACCAGATCGAGTATCAGTTTTAGCCCTACTATTAAGTTCAAAAGCTCACTATAACACGCTAATGAAAGTGTTGAATGAAACGTACTTGGCGGAGGATATCTCAGAAAACAAGTTGGATCGACTGGTTAATAACTTAAGTGCAAATAATTTCATCTTCTTCAATGATGATGAAATACCTTCGGGGGGCATAGACTTAATGAAAGCTCTTCACATTACGACTCGATGCAAAGGGTACACTTTACCGGGCGTATTGATAGATAATGACTCAGTCTTGAATGTGCTACCACTAACAGCATTGAATAAGTTATCGATAGATAGCCCTCACGTGAAGGCATGCCACAACGTAGTAAGGGCCTTTGATGGAACGGAG
Organism: Kokia cookei; assembly: GCA_039519145.1. Classification (NCBI taxonomy): domain Eukaryota; kingdom Viridiplantae; phylum Streptophyta; class Magnoliopsida; order Malvales; family Malvaceae; genus Kokia; species Kokia cookei. The sequence continues at coordinate 14,958,663 of CM076899.1, read as the reverse complement.
AGACGAGTGATGAGCAGAATTGAGATTCCACTCCTAATTGGTCCAAACACGTATGAGATGGACTTTTTGGTGATGTGCATTAGACCTACTTACAATTTCTTGTTAGGAAGACCATGGGTCTATTCGACAAGGGCAATACAGTCATCATTGCATCAAAAGTTAAAATTGGTGATAGAGGGTCGATTAATCACAATTAATGCTTAGGAGGATATCATTGCATCAGTGACTAGCGATGCGCCCTACATAAGTACAGATGAATAGGCCATGAAGTGCTCCTTTAGATCTCTAGAGTTTGTAAATGCTACCTTTGTAGTTGAAGGGAATAGGATCCTCACACCGAAGATGTCTTCAAATACCCGGATGAGTCTAAAATTGACAGTTCGAAGAAGAGCTTTACCTAGAAGAGGACTAGGAAGATATCTCCAATGAAGGATCATTTGCCAATATTGGCAAATAAACACGATCGTTTTAGCTTAGGATTTAAGCTAGGTGTGAAACAAATAAGAGAGGAATTGCAGAAGAAACAGGAAGTGAGAAGAGCACGAATAAGTGAGGAAGAAATCAAAGGTGAACCAATGATCTTTCCCCATATATCAAAGACATTCGTGTTGGGGGCATTATTAACCCCAAGCAAAGGTTGACATAAAATAATATGGTGGAAATAATGGAAAACTTGGGCATCAGTGCTATTTTCGAGGAGATGAGTAAGCAAAGGAACTTCGCAGGAATTCGTCCCTACGCCTTTGGAAGCATTCTAGACAACTGGACTTTGGAAGAGCTCCTTGGAGTTTTTAAGACTTTTCCAGAGTAATGTTCAAAGCACCCTTGTTGCTCTAAGCGCGAGAGCAATATGGATCTTTTTGTAAAGGGCACATAATCATCAGTTATTATTTCAATAAAAATGATGCACTTTCTTTCATCTAAATTGGAAAACACTCTTATTATTCTTTTCATTCATCTCATACTGCAATAAACATTCTTAAATTCATTCATTCTTTGGATCATTTTAGTCCATATGATAGGTCCCTATATATCAATTATATGAGTAACGTCGTTGCCGACTTAAAGCTTCATTTTGAGCAAGATGTATGTTCAGAGGAATCTCAAGATTTTGAAAATGCTCAAGACTGTAATTTATCTCCTGACTTGCTATGAATGGTAGAGCAAGATGAAAAACAGATCCTGCCTTACAAAGAATAAATAGAAGTTGTGAGTTTAGGGGATGAAACTGACAAAAGAGAGGTGAAGATCGGGACATGTATTTTCTGCAAAAACAATGTGAGATCTTATTAATTTGCTTCAAAAATTCAAAGATGTATTTGCATGGTCGTATCAGGATATGCCCGGTCTAAGTACTGATATCGTGGTACACAAGCTCCCTATAAAAGAATTGTGTAAACCGATCCAATAGAAGCTTCGAAGAATGAGACTTGATGTACTCTTGAAGATAAAAGAAGAGGTCAAAAAATAGTTTGATGCCGATTTCTTACAAGTGGTAAATACTCAGAATGGGTGGCCAAAATAGTGTCAGTTCTTAAGAAGGATGGGAAAGTGTGAATGTGCATGGATTATAGGGACTTAAACAAGGCTAGTTCAAAGGATAATTTCATGCTACCTCATATTGACACCTTAGTGGACAATTCGGTAGGTCATTCTTTGTTCTCCTTTATGGATGGTTTTTTCGAGTACAATCAAATAAAGATGCATCTTGAGGATATGGATAAAACTATATTCGTTACCATATGCACTTTCGGGGCTACTTTAAGCAAGTTATTAAGCTTTGTGGTCAACAGAAGGGGAATTGAAATCGATCCTAATAAAGTCAAACCTATACAGAAGTTCACACCACCACGTACTTAAAAGAAAGTTAGAGGGTTCCTAGGGAGATTGAATTACATCGCTCGGTTCATCTCTCAACAAAAGACTTTTAATAAAGTTAAGCATTACTTGTCTAATGCTCTAGTTTTGATGCCATCGAATCTGGACAAACCCTTGATCCTGTACTTGACCGTATTCGAAAACTCTATGGGATATGTATTAGGCTAGCATGATGAGTCGGGAAAGAAAAAAAGAGTAATTTATTATCTCAGCAAGAAGTTCACTGAATGCAAGATAAAATATTCGTCGATTGAGAAATTATGTTGTGCTTTGGCTTGGACTACCCGAAGGTTGAGACAATATATGTTATATCATACGACTTGGTTAATTTCAAAATTGGATCCTCTCAAGTTTATGATGGGGTCAGTTACATTGAATGGAAGGATGGCCAAATGACAAATGCTACTTTTTGAATTTGACATAGTTTATGTGAACCAGAAGGCGATAAAAGGGAGTGCAATAACAGATTTTCTAGCTAGCAAAACTATCGAGGATTATGAGCCATTAGATTTTGATATCCCAAACGAGAATCTAATGTATGTTGCAACCACTGTAGAATAAGCTTTAGAAGAACAATCATGGAAAATGCATTTTGAAGGTGCTTCAAATGCTACTGGCAAAAGGATTGGGGCAATTTTGATATCCCCGGAAGGAGATCATTATCCCCTCATGAGCAAGCTCGACTTCGATTGCACAAACAACATGAAAGAATATGAAGCATGTGTCATGGGTATTCGGGCAGCTATAGAACGTAAGATTAAGATTCTGGAAGTGTACGGGGATTTTGCGTTAGTAATTTATCAACTCAAGAGAGAATGGAAAACGAGAGATTCCAAGTTGATGAATTATCGAAAGTTATTTCTCGAGCTAATTAAAGAATTTGAGGACATCACCTTCCATTACCTCTCACGAGAGGAAAATCAGATGGCCAATGCTTTAGCTACTCTTGCCTCCATGATCATGGTCAATAAGCAAGAAGATATGAAGCCTATTCAAATGAGTATTTACGAGGTTTCAGCTCATTGCTACAACATTGAAGGGGAAGAAAAGGATAATCACCCTTGGTACCAGAAAATTTTGCAATATGTAAAAGATAATAAGAACCATGAGGAAGCCACCAAGAACGACAAAAGAACATTGAGAAGGCTCGCAATTGACTATGTCCTTGATAGGGATATTCTGTATAAAAAGATAAAAGATAAAGTCCTGTTGAGGTGTGTTGATTTTGTTGAGGCTAAGAAAATCTTAGAAGAAGATCATGAGGGTGTTCGTGGAACAGATGCCAATGGTTTTATTATGGCTAGACAGATTATGAGATTCAAGTATTACTAGTCAACCGTGGAGGGAGATTGCATTAAATACACTAAGAAATGTCACAAGTGTCAAATTTACGGAGACAAAATTTCTATACCTTCTTCATCTCTCCATGTTATGATTCACCACGGCCTTTTTCTATGTGGGGCATGGACATCATCGGACCAATCTTGCCAAAAGCTTCAAATAGGCATAGATTCATTTTTGTGGTTATCGATCACTTTACTAAGTAGGTGGAAGCTGCTTCTTACGCTAATGTCACGAGATTAACGGTCAGCAAGTTCTTGAAGAAAGAAATTATGTAGTTATAGAATGCTAGAGAAGATCATATTTGACAATGCTTTGAACCTGAACAATAGCACGATAGAAAAAGTTTGTAGTCAATTCAATATCAAACATCACAACTCAATACCGTATCACCCGAAAATGAACGAGGCAGTGGAAGCAGCTAATATGAACATCAGGAAAATTGTGGGGAAAATGACAAGACTTACAAAGATTGGCATGAAAAGTTACCATTCGCTCTCTTCGCTTATTGAACGTCTGTTAGAACTTCTACCAGGGCAATACTTTTCTCATTAGTATATGGAATGGAGGCAGTCTTACCCATTAAAGTCGAGATTCCTTCCCTCTAAGTCTTGTCAGAAGTAAAGTTAGATGAGGCAGAATGGATCCAATCAAGATATGACCAGCTAAACCTAATTGATGAGAAAAGGTTGAAGGCTATCCAACATGGACAAATGTACCAAAAATGAATGATGCGAGCTTATGATAAAAAGGTTCGCCCTAGAGAATTCCATGAGGGAGATCTAGCTTTGAAAAAGATTCTTCCTATGCAAAAGGACTTCCGAGGCAAATGAATGTCAAATTGAGAAGGCTTATATATGGTAAAGAAGTCCTTTTTTAGAGGCTCTTTGATTCTAGCTGAGATGGATGGCAAGGGTTTGTCAAACCCCTTGAACTCAGATCCAGTGAAAAATATTTCACCTAAATTCAAAAAAAAACTTGCATCATCCATTTTTGGTACATCTATCCATGTTGGATAACCTTGCTCAAAGCATTTTTTACATTGAAATGATGGTTAATGGACTTGACGATATAAAGGTATAAAAAGATTTCTGCATATCGCTTTGAAAATTTCTAAATAGTATAGGGACCTGAAATAGGACCACTAGTTAGAAATAACCAAATCCAAGGGTTGAAGGGGTCCTGAAACAAATAGTTCAGTTTTTGAATACCTCTTCGAACGTCATATCGAAGGCACCAAACTTAAAGGAAAGGCATGGTGATAGATTAGTGTTAGAACTTAAGCAAAGGACAATCAACGACAACCTAAGGACTAAAAAACAAAATCATTCTAAAATATGACATCTTTGCATTCATATCAACATCATTCATGCGCATTTAAATAGGAGCATTTGATTCATTCAAATCATGGCATCCTAGTTACATGGCCTAGATAAAGGCGGATAAAACATGTTCTACAGGTCATATCCTCAGAGAATGGCGATAGAACGATAAATCTTATACCCCTAAAGTTGTAAAGAGGCGGATTAAAACAAATAACGAACCTCAATCTCCCTAAAGTTGCAATAGAATAGAGCAAAGTCACCACATCCAATCTTTTATCCCGACAATAGGACAGATTGAAGACCATTCAATCTTTTACCCTAATCAGAGGGCAGATTGAAGACCATCAAATCTTTTACTTTATTTATTCATTTGTTCGGTTATTTATTTACTTAATTTATTTTATTATATTTTATGTATATATATTGTTTTTACTATTTATACTTGTAAGTCATGTGCATATTTTCGCATAACATGATAATTTGGTTTTTTTAAATACTCAAATTGTTTTAATAAATCAAGGCAATGTCCTTTGTCATGAGAATTTGAAAAAATCATATCCTATCTCACTGGGTTTGGTTTTTTCTTTGAACCGGATAATTGAATATCCTTTTAAAATTTAAATACGAGATGTTTTTTGAAAAGCTCGTCATTTTCGAATATTCGAATTGTTATATCCTAACTTACTTAATGTGACTTTTTCTCGATTAATTCGAAATAATAAGCTGTTTTTGGAAACAAAATTTGTTTTCAAAGCAAAATAAATATGACATTCATGCATTTAAGAATCGTGATTTAAAATTTTCTCGAGCTTTTAATTTTCAACAAATAAGATTTTGAATTATCGATTAGGTACCAATTTTGGGCGTGTAAGGGTGTTAATCCTTCCTTATGCGTAATCGACTCCCGAACTCGTTTCATGGTTTTAAAGATCAAAATTATTTTAGTGATTTTTTTAAAAAAAATCTCGAAAGGTGACCCAATTACACCTGTTTTAAAAAAATTTATTGGTGTCAACTCCATTTTCATTTTCCAAAGTAGGAATCGAGACTTTTTTTTTTTTTTAAAAACATTTCGACATAACTTATTAACTCTACTTTTGAACCTTTTACGATTCAGTCTTTTTTACTCATCACTATTTAGACATTAAAATTTCTTATCCAAATTTTAATGCAATGCTAATGACATCATAAATATTAAAATAAATAAATTTTAACTCGACTCGTCGGAGTTGTGGTTCCAAAACTACTGTTTTCGATACCACTGAAAACCGGACTATTACAAGCATCCTAGTAAGTTGTAGCAAAGTACCGACGACACTTCGATCATATTAACGTCAGTGACCACATTCTCATCAATTGAGAGCCCGAGTTGCAATGCAAAATCCTCCAAAGTGATGGTGCACTTCCCTCACGGCAGATGAAATATGTGGGTCTTCGGGCGCCAACGCTCCACCAATGCAGATATTAAATCATATCGCAAATTTGGATCAATGCCGCTAATCCAAATCCGACCAACTCCAAGCATGGAATCAGATGTTCATGGGGTTTATAGGCTAGGCCATTCACACGACCACTCAATGCGCGATACCGACAACTGCCCTGTTAATTTACCGAAATAGTTAATATAACCTAATTTAATTTCGTAAACCTAATTTAATTTCATAAATGACGTAAGTAACAAATAATAATTCTATTACAGCGATATTGTCTGCGTATGATGTTTCATTCACCGTGCCTAATATGTAAGAACACTCCTTGTTAATCAAAGAATTCATTCTGTAATTAAAAAAAAATTAATTCAATTAGTTAGGTACATGAATAATTATTTTGGTAAAAAATTAATAAAAACCTAAAAAATCATATTATTAAATATTATAAATCAAATAAATATTAGGTATATTCGAAATATAAAAAAATATGGATATTATTATTTTAGAGGCTATTTTATAAAACTTACTTACTAACAAAATTAAATTAAATTAAATTAAAAATAACAAAGCTTATCTTTCTTTCTCTCCCTTATCTACTCTACTAAATAAAAAATTAATAACAAAACACATAAAAATTAAAAAACTAAACAAATAATTTATAATAATTACTTTAAAAACTTTAAATTAAATTAAACTAAAAAAAAATTATAATAATTACCTTTCTTTTAGCTTTTTTCTTCCTTTAATTTACCTACTAAACAAAAAAAAATTATAACAATCACATAAACATTAAACTAAAAAAATATTTTATAATAATTACTAACAAAATTAAATTAAATTAAATTAAAAACAAAAACAAAACTTACTTTTCTTTTTCTCCCTTACTCTACTAAATAACAAAATTAATAACAAACCAAATAAGGATTAAACTAAACAAAACAAATAATTTATAATAATTACTAAAAATAACTTTATATTAAATTATAAAATTAACAAACATTTACCTTTCTTTTATTTTTTTTCTTCCCTTAATCTACTTACTAAACAAAAAAAATTAGCACAAATCACATAAATATTAAACAAAAATAAATATTTTATATTAATTACTACTAAAAAAATAACTTTAAAATAACAACAAAATTTAACATAAAAAAATTTTAAATAACAAACAAACAATTATAACATTAAACTAATTAAACTAAACTTTATAAATTAATTAAATAAAAATAAATTAAATTAAAACAAGAACAAAATAAAATTTTACCTTCCTTTTTCTTCTTCTCTCTCCCCCTCTACTCTTCTTCTTGTTTTTTTAACATACCCCTTACCCTCAAGTCCCCCCACCCCTCTTATAAAGAAAATAAAACCCTAAATCCTCCAAAATTTACCCCAAGCCGAGGCTTCCCTGCATGCAGCAGCATGCATGTTGCCACGCCAATGCCGCTTCTGTGCTGCCCACGCCAGCCGCATGATGAAATAGGGGTGCCGCCCATCAATATGACACCAAAGGTGCCGTCTCTCCACATGGCACCAATGGGGTATCAGATATGAAAATAGTATATACGTACCCGTATATATGAGAATGGGTTAAAAATGCACAGTGGTGTCACCTTTTAAAAGTGCATCACCTAATAATTTTTTTTTTAATTTTTTAAAAAATAATAAAAAAATTGTGTTAAAATATACAATGGTGTCGCCTCTCAACAACCCTCTACTCCCAAAAACATATCATTTTGATAATTAATGGGGTTCATACCATTTAGTATATAATTTATTTTTTTATATTATTTTGATAAAAAACCCCGCTAGTGAGAAAATGGTTGAGGAACTAAAATGTTTAATTATTGTAGCGAAAATGATTAAATTGTAAGTATTTTATCTGAGTGATAAAAATGAAAGCTATTAAAAAGTTAGATGACCAATTAAACAATTTACCTAATAAGAAACGAAAAACAAGAAAAGTAGTAGGGAAGCTTGACACGGACATGGCGTCGGTTAAGGTTTCATATTCTTACAAGTTAACATGCCAACCGACCAAAACCTTTTCAAACCTTGAAACAACAGCTAACATTTGCAACGTGTCGCTTCAGACTGGTCGCGGTCCATTCTTTGAACCATTCCATCAAACACCTACCGCCCACTATTTTGAGCTGTTCAACAAGCTGGTTCCACTTCATTTCTTAGTCCATCTACCAAAATCTAAATTCCTATTATATATATATAAGAAACCCCCACACCTTGAAATTTCAATTGCTCACAAATTTTAAGTAATTATTTTCTTGCAAAAATTTGTATATTTGCTCCGTTAGTTTTTAGAAATGGCAGAGCTTTGCTTCTCTAAAGGCATTATGATCATGTTTGTGGCCGTTGTGCTCTCACTCACCACCACTGCGTCAGCTCAGGACAGTGCAATGGCGCCTGCGCCGTCAATGGATACCGGAGCTGCTTTCTCGCCGACAGTTTCCGGTGTTGCGGTTATGTTGTCTCTGATTATTTCCCTTGTTGCGCTTTTGAAGCACTGAGTTACGTACATTTGAGTGATTGAGTATTGTATTTTTTTGGTATCATATTGAATTTATTAATTAATAATTAGTGTTATTGGTATCATATTTATATCAATTCAATTCAAATAATAAACAGAATATTTTTAAATTTAAATTTCATTAAAAATATATAAATATACCCAAAGTCAACACCCATTAAAAACCATAAATGAATTTGATACTTATAGGAATCAAGTTCTTGTTCTATTATGTCAGTTCCCTTTTCTTGATTACAAAAGCCTATTAAGTTGCGAGCAACACCTCGATACTCATACCTATCGAGTTTAGATTAATATACAATAGATTTTGTATATACTATTCAATGAAACAAAGGAATTCGATATCGAAAATGTCAAGGTAGTCATAAGAAAACATATTTTGGAAAAATAAGTTTGGGTTAGTATATATACTTTGCCTTTTGAATTTGTTTATTTATACGGGTTTGATATCTAATTTTTTTAGATTTAATTGGTATTTAAACTTGTATTCCGTCACACATTTTGGTACTTTCGTACTAACACGATTAATTTATATTGATGTGACACTAACAACCAATCAAACTGTAACACTTGGTAATCTCTAAGCATGACATGTTGCAAAAAACCTAAAAATCTAAAAATATTTTAAAGTATTTAAGATTTTTAAAAAGTATAAAATGTTTTCATCTTAATTTAGACAATTATTTGTCCAAGTTCATTCTAGACATATCTTTTTAATTTGTTTTATAACATATCAAGTTTTTATATTATTTGGAAATAAAAAATATATAAAAATCTAAAATATATTCTAAAAAACATTAATATATTAAAAAAGTTATAAATATTATTTCACATTGAAATTAATTTTGGACAAAATATTGTTTAGATTAAATGAACTTGAAAAACCATTATCCTTATTCATTCCAAACATGTTTTTAGTAGTTTTATATAATATTAATTTTCATAAAATATTATATTTTTATATTATTAATATTTTAATTAAAATATATAAAAATCTAAAAAACCTTTAAAAGTATATAAATTTATAAAAATTTAAGATAATTAGAATTAAAAATAATTTAGAAGTATATAAATTTACAAACAAATAGAAAAATTAAGGCCATTGAAATAAAATAATTTTAATTAAAGATAATGCCGTTTAAATTAAGACCATTAACAAACCAGAAAGATAAATAGTGTTCTTAGTATTTTTTTAGTTAATATATCTTTAATTTAAATGGTTTTAATTTTAATTTTTTTTATAAATTTACATATTTTAAAGTTTATTAGATTTTATATATTATTTAATTTCAAAATAACAATCCGAATATCTTATAAAAAATTTTAAAATACATAAAATTATTAAGAAGAGATGTTTAAAATGAATATGGACAACCATTTGTTTAAGTTGATTTTATATGTGATAATATTTTTATAATTTTATAATTTAAAAAATTATTTTTAAATTTTTTATTTTTGACCCCATCTAATGGAACAAAAAGTAACATTTGGATTCCATAAAAACAAAAATCCAATACTAAAGTTGTGTTTAAATCTTGAATAATGCAAATGGTTATATTTAAATCTTGAGTAGCATAAATTTTGTAATAAAATGCATATAAATAAAAATTATTGATTATTTTCAAATTTATGAGGATTATTATTTGATATATTGGTGGTGGAGTTTTTTAATTCCACAAGCGAGTTTAAAAAACTATCAGGTGTTCATTTAATTTTTACATTTTAAAAAGAAAAATATTTGGTACACTGTCAGTGGAGTTTTTAAGCTTCACAAGCAGAAGCAATGGGTTGAAAGATGTACTATAGAGATATAGTAAAATATTAAAAATATATACTAAGAAAAACACATGATAATTTTTTAGTACTGCTTGTGGAATAAAAAATACATTGTCAGTGTACCAAATACTTATCATTTTTAAAATATCAATTAAGAACACTTGACAATTTTTTAAGTCCGCTTGTATGTATCAAATAATAACAAAATTTATAAATAGTTGAATTTTTATTTTATTATTAATATGAAATTTTGGATTTTACTTTAATCATTTATCTATCTATCTATATATATTATAAGGTTACTATTTGGACATTGATAGTGTATTTTTTTATTCCACAAGCAGTCTTAAAAAATTGTCACATGTCTCTTTTTTTTAAATATTTTATTATATCTCTATAAAACATTTGTTAACCCCTCAATCTTATTTGTGAAATCTAAAAACTCCACTATTTATTTGTATTATAAATATAAAAAAAAAATTATTCTATAAGTTCATACTATTAAAGTTCAAATAAAATTATGAAATAAATGGATATATATTCATTATTTTCACCCAATAAAAAATAATTTTTAAAAATATTCAATTCTCTCAAAAGAAAATCTCAATAATTTTTTTTCCCACGTTGTCCAACCCACTTACTATAATACCGAAGATTAAAAATACATAGAAATTTTTTAAATTCATGAGAAAATTAATTCCATCCCATATTTTTTATACAATCATTAGCTATATATATCAACCAATATTAGCAAACAATTTATTTTTTTGCCCTAATTAATATTATTAGCCCAGCCCAATGGGCGATTGTGGAAATTGTATAATAAGCAATGCAGTAATGTTTCTGGCCTAGTTTGTTTCATAAGGCATAAGGCCCATTAGTAATTGTACAATAAAATTTAAATTTTTTTTTGAGGAAAAACCCATATTGTTTAAATTTGAATAAAACAATTTTGTTTTAAATAAACCAACCTTTGCCCCTTTTATTTGATACTTTTTTATACTTCTTTCTTGAAATTTATGTTGTTCTAGATTGATATTGAAGGTCAATTTGTTTACATGTAAAAAGTTTACGGAAAATATTTTTTGCATTTTTTTATATTTGTTTAACAGAAAATAACTTGGTCAACATAAAATAAGCCATTTTTCTAATAAAATGATTTATCATTTTGAAAAGCATAAGTCATTTTCCGGAAAAGAGCTTCTCTAGGATAGGCCAATATCATCCGTCGATGCAATTCGATCTTGACCGTCTATTGTGGGGGAGCTCAACTATAAATAGGGAGCCTCCCCTCATTTGTAAAACACACTCCATACTCCATTCTTTGTATTGTTTCTTTGTGAATACAATAGAGAGCATTTACTCAAACTCTTCTCCTTTGTTCTTATTTACTTTGGCTTTTTGTTGTCTTTTGAGCCTTCTTTTGGCAAATCGCTTCCGCTATACAAATTTGGTGCCTTAGAGGAATTCTCTTGGTGAATTCTAAATCGAGAGAATCAGGCTTACTTAGGCGTTGTTTGATCGAGAAAAGCGTCTAAGGCCGCACGCTCCAAGCTTTGAGTTCTAGGGACGTGACAAGTGTTAATTTTATTTTTATATAAAATTAACTTAAATCAAGCTTAATATTATTATATTGATAATAATTTTTATTTTTATTTTTAAAATTATTTAAAATTATTAAAATATTAATATAAAATATTATATTTTTCAATATTATTAAACAAACATATTTAATTATTTATATTTAGTCATATAATAAATTATTAATATAATTAATATTATTTATTATTTTAAATAAATTATTTAATATTTTAATTTTATTTTAATAATAAATTTTAAATAATATTCTTCACATATTATTGAAAATATTTAATATTAATATTTTAATAATAAATATTTATTACAATTATAAATATATTAATAATAAATGTTTGTAGTATAAAGGTTAAAATGTGTCATAAGTCTATGTGCTTTTCACAAATTTGCAATTTAGTAGTCTCTGTACTTTTATTTTAAAGAATTTAGTCCCTCTATTTTTCAAATTTGAAAATCAAGTTCAATTGTTGACGTTGTTAAATTTTTTTGTCAATTTTATTGATGTCACATTTTTAAATAAAAAATACTCACTTGGTAGTCATGTAACTAAAAATGACGTTGTAATGAATTTGAATTTAATAATATTTTTTTAATATATGCAAAAACAATATAATATATAAATTTATAGATATAAAATAAACTCAATTAAATAATGAAAAGATAAGAAAATCTTAAATGTATGTTTGTTTAATTGAAAACAATTTTTATGAAATATTTTCAAGAAATCTATTAAATAATAGAAAATATTTTACACAAATTCACCAAAAAACCATAAAATATTAGTTTTTCTCGAAATAATTTTCTAAAAACCATTTTCAATGAAACAAACGGACTCCAAGTTTATATTTTGTCTAAAATTTTAATCGGTATTAATTGGTGATAATGCAATATCATGAGATTTTTTCATATCATCAAATAATTTTTTAAAATTATATAATTTTTAAAAAATATTCATAACTCAAGTATTGTTGTTCTAAACTACAACATTGGTCTCTTTAAGCTCTTCAATCAAAGTGAAAAGTGCTGTTGAAATACGCACGCACCATTTAAAACAACCCAATTCATATATCCAAAAACCCAAAAATATGTATTTAAGTTTTTTTTATAAAATTTTATTCTTTTGTAATGTTTTGCATTTTTTTTATACAATTTGTATTTTTTATAATTTTTATATGAATTTTTATTTCTTATATACATTTTTGGAATTTTTAAGCTTTTTTAATTATGTTGAGAAGATGGTTGATTGTTACTTGCATAGTTAGTTTTTATTTTTAGTTTAGTTAGTGAGCTGTTAGATAGTTAGTAGATAAATTATAAAGTTAGTAAGGTTGTAATTATAAACAGTTTGTTTTTTTGAATGAAAATTCATTTTTCCTTATCTTTGGTTCAGTGATCGGTAGTTTTAACAAGGTATCAGAGCTCTAGTGATTAGTGTTTTTCTAGTGATTCAATTACGATAAACTAATTGGGTGCGTTGTTACCTTGTTGGTTTGCTGATTGAAGAATTACAACTAGTTTTGTTTTTTTTTCTTGGGTTGTGTAGGTTGACAAACCAAGCCCATTTTGTTGTTGATTGCTATCGGCTCATTGTTTGCTATTAGCTTGTTGTTTGTTGCTGGCCCAATGTTTGATGTTGGGCAAAGTCTAATTGATAGGTTAAGGCTTTCTCTTGTGGAGTGTTTTTCCTTTGGTTGTGTCGTTTTTAGGTCATCGACTTTGTTGGCTCCCTTTACTAGTTTTGATTATTTGCTGTAGATATGGTGAATCCTTCCGATTTAGTCATTGATTTGAATCATCCCTTTTACTTGCGTCCATTCGATACTACAGGAGCATTGTTAGTGTCTTATTAACTGCTTGGAGTGGGAAATTACAATGTCTAGAGTAGATCAATGAAGATTGCATTGTTAGCCAAGAATAAATTGGGTTTTGTGGATGGTATTTGTACTAAAAGAATCATTGCCAGACGAGCTGGGTTATCAATGGGATAGGTGTAATGCCACTGTCTTATCTTGGATTCTGAACATTGTTAGCAAAGAGCTTTTAACGTGAATTTTTTTTCTTCCAGTGCGACGATAGTATGGAAAGATCTTGGTGAACGCTTTCATAAGGTTGATGGCTCTAGGGTTTTCTTCTTGCATCGTGAAATTACTTTACATCTTCAAGGTACGAATACTGTCTCTATATATTTCACAAAGCTACGACTATTTTGGGATGAATACGATGTGCTTGTGTCGTTTGCCTCCTGTGATTGTGATTAGTCACAATAGAATATAGAGCATGTGTTACAACATCACTTATTCCAATTCCTAATGGGACTGAATGAGTCGTATAATGCAATGCGCAGCCAAATCTTGCTGATGAACCCATTACAGATTGTAAACCAAGCTTACTTCATGCTTGTGCAAGAGGAGTCTCAAAAGCAACATAATTCAAATGTTATCGAGTTTGATTCGATTTCTTTACACTCCATGAATATGGTTCGAAAAAGGAGGTTTAATGGAACGAGCGACCATTGTAAGATCAAAGGGCACAAGAAAGAGAATTGTTACAGAATCATTGGTTACCTAACCGATTTCAAATTCACAAAGAGGAAAGCAAATAATGTTTCAAGTCCTGTGGTGAACAGTGCTTCGGTTAATGACCCTAGTAGTGGTAGTAAGGTGGATCGTGATGTGAATGTTATGTCCGATCCGAAAGCACCTGTGTTTACTCAAACACAGTATCAACAAATTTTGAGTATGTTGAACAAGGAGCCTACAGTTGAAAAAACTACAAGTTTGGTAGGTATGGTTGATATGTCAAGCACTTGGGTTATGGATACGAGAGCAACTGACCACATTATTTGATTTTCAATCCTTAGAATTCTTTATTGCATGTACATTAAATCCTCCTTGGGTTCGACTCCTGAATGGTTCCTCAGTATCAGTTACTCATGTTGGCACTTGCACCATTCAACCTGACCTTTAGCTTACTAAAGTCTTTTATGTTCCAAATTTTCATTATAATCTACTTTCTATTTCTAAACTCACTAACGATCTTAAATGCTAAGGGGGATTGGTAAGGAGCAAGATGGTCTATACATCTTGCAATCTACTCGATAGACCAAAGTGGATGCAGCTATCACAAAAAGTGGATGCAATTATCACAACACTATATATTCCTTGTACATCTTGTTCAATAAATGTTGAACCATTTTACCTTTGTCATGCTAGACTTGGTCACACCTCTGCTTCAAGATTGAATAAGGTGCCTAATCTTCCTTGCACAATTTCGAATAGTGATAAAATTCAACAGTGTCCAGTATGCCCACTTGTTAGGCAAACTAGATTGTCATTTCCTATAAGTACATCTCGTGTTGATGCTATTTTTTTCACTTGTTCATGTAGATTTGTGGGGCCCTATTGAGTCTTTACTCATTCTGGTCATAGATTTTTTTAGCCATTGCTAATGATTACTCAAGAATGACATAAGTGTATATGTTGCGAAATAAAAGTGATACTCTTTTATACTTAAATATTTTGTTACCTTGGAAGAATCAGTTTTCAACTAACGTTAAACATGCGCGAAGTGATAATAGCTATGAGTTTTCAAGAATGAGTGTAATGATTTTTTAGTTCACTAGGCATTGTGCATCAAAGTTCATGTGTATATACTCCTCAACAAAATAGGGTTGCCGAGCATAAGCATCGTCATTTGCTTGAAGTAGTTAGGTCTCTCAAATTTCAATTCATATCCCTAGTAAATTTTAGAGTGAGTGTATTAATGATCACCCCCGAATGTACTTCCGTATGGTGTAGATTTCGAGTTTTCGCAAGTATACGGGTCAGATTATAAATATAATGTGTTACAATGGAACACTTGGTAGTTTTTTGATTATCGTACCTAAAGGAGGCGTAAAGCTATAGTAAATAAAATTCATGCAAGGAATAAAAGTAATTAGTACTTATTTTAGGATTTATAGTATGAAAAATAAAAGAGTTATTTTGAAAGTATAAAATAAAAGATAAACTAAAATAAAGAATAAAGTAAAAGTTTGAGTTGTAGAAAATCTTATAAATGGCTTTGGGGAGATTAGGTCGTTTCCATATGATTTCTTCAATCGTTGGGTTTTGGGGATTTTCCTCCAATCAACTAGTCACTACCCCAGTTGGATCTCTCGATCTTCTTCCGGCATATCAAGTCGATAGAGATTACTTATCTCTAGATGTCACAGTCTAAACCGTTTTGGGAAAATATGTTTACGGATGGGCAATGCCAATTTTGGGTTCATTCCCATGTAGATGACTTTCTAAGGTTGTCAGACCTATGTTTGTTTGATGTTCTTCCTTTCCCAAACAACTGATCCGAAAGGTAAAATCCTTGTAAAACAACAATCAATTATTCATACGTCCACTCCCTAATTCCCCAAAATGAAATTAGTTCCTCATGGTTTCTTTGTTCATCAATGAAACAATATATGTAAACATATAAATGCAAAAGAGAATGAAAAAGAAACTAAAATTGTATCAAGCGATCTGTCGAGAAAAACTTCTTGATCGTTTACGCGAGTTTCTACAATCTCGTTTCGAAAACTGAAAATACAAATGAAACTAAAAACTAAATCTAAGTAATAGTGTCCCCAACCCTAATGATAAAGGTCCTATTTATAGCTTTAAATGGTTGTTTCTTCTCAACCCTAAGTCAGCTACCATTTTTCGTGCTTAAGTTGCATTGTAAAGATGAAAACGTCCTTCGCTTAATGCAGATTCGAAGTCTGGGGTAAATGTCATAACACACCAATACCTGTGTCGTGACATAGCATGCAGTCTTTGGATTCCTAGTTGCTGGTCCCTTTGTTGTGACATAGGGATGTCTATGTCATGACGAAGCGGTCAGTATCATTATAACTCAACTACTACTAGCCTCCTGTGCACTCACAAAGTAGGTTAGCTAATCTTTAGGCCTCAAAAGCAATAATACAACCTTCTTAGCACAATTTATTAGAAAACAAAACTAGACTAAAAATTTATAATATATAAAGAAAATTAATCGATTTCAAGCTCATCAAATGTGAAAATAAGTTCAATCTGTTAGGTACAAAATTGACAGATCAAACTCCCCCAAGCTTAAGTCTTTGCTTGTCCTCAAGCAAAACAGAAAACAAAGCAAATAAAAAGAACAAAAGAAAGATAGGTGAGCTTGAAACTCTTTCATACAAAGATAGGCTTGCAACATTTATTCTAGGCTTCATATATCTTTTAATAATCTTAACATGATGATTGAGCGATTTCACTTTTTCAAAGTAGAGATAATTTAAGTTCAGTGGGTTACAAAAGATACAAATATCAAAGTTCTACCAATATGACTCTATCAATACCTAACATGAGTACTTTGATTATCCTAATACAATACAAACAATTATAATGAGATTATGCAATGTTTATATCCATTTATGCATAGAGTCGGTTAGGTCACATAAGGCTTTTCAGCTTGTAACGTGTTGAGTCTTAGGACATGTATGATTTTCAAAGAATAGTTAAGCACACAAAAGGTTACATAACACGAAAATAGTTTGGCACATTGTATTATTCCCTATTCTCCCTTTTACGTCCCGTTCCATCTTACCTCCTTATTTCTCCTTCTCTCGCCTTTCTTATTTCTCCATTTTTTAGGAAATCAATCTAAAGTACTCCTTCTACCTTAGCCTATGAGTATGCTATTTTCTTTGTTCTTCGAGTAAGCTTTCTCTTTTTCTATTAGTGACGTTGTTGATTTTGTCACTCTTCACACTTTTTCTTACTCTTTTCTTTTTGTGTTTTTACTCATTTTCTTTTTGTTTTTTTTTTCACTATTTTTCTCTTCTTTGGCTAAATCTAGAAGTCATACCTTATCATGATTTCCCTCTTTTATTTTACAACTTCCACCGTAATGTGTCTACGTACCCTCAATACATATGACCATACATCCATTTTCATGCAATAAAAGACCAAAGAAAAGGATACACACAAATAATCATTTGAGGCATAAGAGGTTTGTAGTGTAGCGCATCAAAAAGGTGTTATAAGGTTCAAAGATGGGTACTAATTGGTAATTTAGAATAGGGTTTGGCTTTTTAACTCTAAGTGTGTCCAAATAATGCCTTTGGTCATCCCTAAACAACTTAATATGCACAAATGTTAATTTAATCACCTAATTTCAAAATTATCATCTATCATATATACTAGCATGCTCGTTTCCTCATATTATGCATATTATACAATATCAATAAAACTTTTTCTATCTATACATAGTGTAACCTATAGAACTTCAAAAATTTCATGCTAAAAAATGTAAAATTCCTCATCATCATGCCAAATTTATAAAGAAAACATAATCAACCTATTATATGTGATCCTAACCAATCACTTGTATTTCTATAAGCTCTAGCACACATCAAAAAGACAAAAATAAAAATAAAACTATATGCCAAAAATTCCTATGTTACCTCCTACACTTTAGATAACATATTGTCCTTAATATATAGCTCGAAAAGTATTTAAGGAAAGAAGTTACTCGATTGATCTTGAAAGCCCTGAATTATTATGTCTCCAAAATGTAGGGTTCCTACAAAAATAATTAAAGCTGTCGAAACCATCCCTTATTTGGAAAAACGACGTGTTTCGAAAATGATTTTAAAATCGAAAAATAATGGGAGTCGCCACCAATCCTCTACTCGATGTGATTGGATCACCACAAAACGTTTTAAAAAACCGTTTTGAAACATGTAGGTCTTCGAAATCTAGAAAAACAGGCTCGGGAGTCGGTTACGCATGAGGAAGGATTAGCACCCTCATATGCCCAAAATTGGTACCGTATTGATTATTCTCAGGTCTTAATTTGTAACATTTATAAGCTTTAATAAAGTTTAAAATACGATCCCTGAATGCATGAGTTAAGTTTAAAAGAAAACAGGTTTGTTTGGAAATCTCGTTGTTTCAAAGTGATCGAGGAAGAAAGTCACGTTCAGTGAGTTAGGACATGACATTTTCAGGATCCAGAAATAACGAGTTTCCTTCGTAAAACTTCTTAGATTTTGGGAAAGGATGTTCGATTATCCCGATTTGATGAAAGGTTGCACCTAGTAAGTTAAAGCGCAAATTTTCAAAATCGAAGATAAATAAACATTGCCTCGATTAAGGGTATTCGATTATTTCGATTTGAAGAAAAATTGCACCTAGTAAGTTAAGGCGCAAATTTTCGAAACTCGAAATAAAATAATATTGCCTCGATTTTAAAGTTTTTATGAAAACAATTTTGAAAACAAACATGCTAGTTAAATATGAAATAGCAGTTAATAATGAATATTGAATAATGTGAAGTGAGATAAATAAGAAGATAAAATGGTAAAAAATCAAAAAATGCAAAATACAAGTGCATAATGGTTAAAATAAACGCAAATATTAATGATGAGGAAAAAGGACACGATCAGGTTTGAAGATAAGACTTTTCGGATGCCAGGGGTAAAATGGTAATTTTGGATTCTCGAGGTAAAAATGGTAATTTTGGCAAGGTTTTAAAAATGGAATTTTTAGACATTCGGGGGTAAAAGATAATTTTGAGAGTTTTAGGGGTAAAAATGGGATTTTTGGAAGTTTGGGGGTAAAAATGGGATTTTTGGAAGTTTGAGGGTAAAAATGGAATTTTTGGAAGCTTTAGGGTCAAAAATGAGATTTTTGGAAGTTCGGGGGTAAAAATGGAATTTTTGGAAGTTTAGGGACCTTCAGGGCAATAAAACCAAAAAGGAGTGACACGTGGCAACCCCTCAGGCATCATGAAGTTAGAGGGCTAATTTGAAAATCATAAAAAATTTATGGGTCAATTTTATAATTAAATTAAAACAAATTAAAAATAAAAGGGACTATTTACACAAATAAGCCAAAATCATGACACGTGGCAGCTCCTGATGCTTTCAAAAGGCCAAAGAATTAAATTGAAAAGCATTGAAAATTATTTGGCCAAATTAGAAATAATTAAAAGTACAAAAAGGACTAAATTGAAACAGTCAAAAAATGTGGAAGGCCCAAATGCAAAAATATCCCTTTTCTCAAAAACACGCTGATCCTCTAGGCAGGTCGGGTCAGCCATGGGCAATAGCTCAAAACGATGCCATTTTGGGGTGATTTGGCCACACCCAAAACGACATCGTTTTGGTGTGCTTTATATACCCATTTTAAACCTCATTTTTTACTTTTTTTTTCAATTCCTTTTTCAAACATTTTCAAAAAAACTTTTTTTTCTCTCCTCTCTCTCTTTTCTTCTCTTTGGTCGGCCACTCCCTCCGATTACCGTTCGACGCGCGTCGCTACCACGCGTCACCGTCCGACACCTTCGCCGCTGCTTCGCTGTCGCTGGTCCTCCATGCCCGCTGCTAATCTCCGGCCACGCGCCGTCAGGTAGGTCAAAAGTCTCTCTTTTTCACTCTCTTTCTTTATTTCCTTTAAACAAAACCGATCGGAGTATGGATCTTAAGGGATTCAACTCAGATTTGCATGAAAGTAAAAATTCTTTTAGGCCTGTTGTTACCTGTTTTACTACCCTTTCAAAATCGTGAGTCTGTGTTTAGTCCATTAAAAAAAAATCTTTGATTTTTAACCATTTTTACTCTCCTTTTCGTGTTTCCATGGCAGATTCAAGGAGGACGTGGCACGGGCGACATTCGAAGAGGGTTCCGACGACGGTGCAGTTTAGGGAAGTGTTTCTGTCCTTTTGTTTTCCTTTTATTTTATCGTTTAATATTTCCAAAAATATTTATTATTTTTGAAAAAAAAATTATTATTATTCTTATTAATATTAATTATTACTAATAAAATTATTTAATGTACATTTATTACGAAATTATCACAAAATATTTAAACATTAATAATAAACCATGTCAACAGGTAACTGATATTAATATACCAATTAATGCCTCTGAAACGTTGCAAACTTTAAACCAGAATTAGAACAGACAACGAATATACCTCTAGAATCAGTGTCGTTTGGCTATTTGGATCTGTTGGGCTTTGATTCTGGATTTTGGATGCTCTTTCTTCTGTATTTGAATTGAAGCTGTCCAATTAATTGCTAATAGTCCTTGTGTCTAAAGAAAAATAGTGACTGTGTATTGATTTCTCTCCACCGTTTTTCTCCTTGTATTATTAATTTTGAAACTGGTTTTATAACCAGTTTTACAATGATTACAAATTTGTTTCTCTTATCTTTTCTTTCTTTTGCAGTGCAGGTTCGTCTTGCAAATGGGCGGTTGTGCAGGGCAAGTTGCGAGTTGGTGCTGACGTGGCGTGTTCTGATAGGCTGAAACAGAGGCAACAGAAGTACAAGTTGAAGCTTAGGGTTTCTGATTTGGTTTTAGTGTCTTGGTTTGGGTCTGTCTGTAATCGGGTTTGGGTGTAATTGGTTTATTTGGGCTTAGGTTTTGGGTTATTTGGAATTGGGTCTGTAATTGACCCAATTTGGATTGTAGAATTTGATATTGGGCTTGTAACTGGATATTAAAGTTTGGACTTTCATTTGTAATTGATTTTTAATTTTAAGTTTAAAATTATTCCAAATTTAAACTAAATTTAATTTTAAAAAAATGAATTTAAATTTAAAGTAAATTTAATTTTAGAAATAAATCTAAAACCCATCTAAACTTGAAATTAAAAGTTTGACCCAAAGTTTAAGCCCAGTCAAAATTGGGCTTTAACAGTTGCCCCTCTTTGCTCGTTGTTGTGTAACAGGAACAGAGTAAAGACCAAAAGAAAGCTCAATTTTGTCAAGTTCCATTTCTTCGCTGATCTTTCTTCAATTGGTCCACTTTTCGTTTTGTTGACCGTTTGATTTTGCCGCATCTACCTCTGCATCTTTGATGTTGTGATTTCATCTTTCCCTTAGGCAAAAAGACAAAATTTGCTACTGTAATTTCACACCATTCTAAGGAGATTGGAATTCGTCACCGTAGTCTTTGAGTCTGGTTTCATTGACTTGGCCTTCTTCTCAGTATCTCATCAGGAAGATGACCATATCACCTGTTTTGATCCACTTCTCTGTGTTTTATCAGGAAGATGGTTTTGGTTCACTTCCCCTGTATTTCATCAGGAAGCTAACCGTTTTATTACTTCAACTTGCTTCTCAGTATCTTATCAGGAAGCTGTGGTTCGAAGATTTGCTCACATCGAGTGTGGGTTTGATTTGGACTTCTTCTCAGTATCTCATTAGGAAGATGACCGCGTCATTTGTTTCAATTCGCTTCTCTGTATCTCATCAGGAAGATGAACATATCACTTGTTTTGATCCACTTCTCTATGTTTCATCAGGAAGATGGTTTTGGTTCACTTCCCTATATTTCATTAGGAAGCTAACCGTTTTATTACTTCGACTTGCTTCTCAGTATCTCATCAGGAAGCTGTGGTTCGAAGATTTTCTCACATCGAGCGTGGATTTGATTTGGTCTTCTTCTTAGTATCTCATCAGGAAGATGACCGCATCGCTTGTTTGTGGATGGTCACAATCTGCCCCATGATCAGGGCAAAGTTTTGGATTCCTGCATCTCTTCAACTTTTCCTCGGTGGTCTTAATGATTCATCTCGCCATGTGGCGGGGATGTGACCTGTGAAATATGCTTCTATGGGCCTTTATATAGGCCTAAATTAGAAAGTCATGATTTAAATGCTCCTAACTTATATGAATGTGTATGATAAATGTTAGATTTATTTATTATTATTCAGGTCGGCATGGTCTATCGCCCGTCCAAATTCTGTATTTAATGTGTTGCTCCATCTTTTCTAGGTTGTTCTGGAACTGCTTGTTTTTATGTTCATCTTCCCATTGGTAATCTTGTTTCGGACTTCTATAATTTCTGAAAATTCCCGAATAATGCTCATAATTTTTTATATGATTTATTAGTTCATTACCCATTATCTAGATGCAAAATGCTTGGACAAAATTGTGCAGAAACAAAGTCGTATTCCATTAAAAAGAGGATCAAAGGAAACAATCATTAGTTAAAAATTGCCAAGTATACAATGAAGAATAATTAGTTGCCCCAGATATCGCAAAATGAGCTACTCTGCTCCAACTTGCTTGAGAATCATTCCTAGCTCGGATGTGTGTCTAGAAGATCTAGAGTACTTTGTTGATGTTTCAAGTTGTAACCCTCCTCCATCTCGTCAACCCATTCTTGGACCTGAGCCGCCCTTTGCGGGTTTTCAACTCAAAATTTCCTTGTTTCGAGGAAACCCTTTACGGGTTTTCATCCTGAACCCCCTTTTTTTTTTCGAGATGCCCTTTACGGGTTTTCATCTCAATTCCCCTTTTGTTTTTAGGCGAAGTATTTTTTCACCGAGTCTGAATTGAAGGGGTTGTACAGATCCTTGCCGTCCATTTCTATTAGGATGAGAGCTCCACCTAAGAAAGCTTTTTTTACCACATAAGGTCCTTCCTAATTGGGCATCCATTTCCCACGAAAATCTTTGTGTATGCGAAGTATCTTTTTCAAAACTAGATCTCCGTCATAAAATTCCCTAGGACAAACCTTTTTTGTTGTATGCTCGCATCATTCTTTTCTGGTATATCTGGCCATGGCGAATAGCTTTTAATCTCTTTTCTTGGATTAAATTCAACTGATCATATCGAGCTTGGATCCATTCAGCCTCATCTAGTTGAAGCTCGGTTAAGACTCGAAGGGAAGGTATTTCAACCTCAATAGGTAAGACTGCTTCCATACCGTATGCCAATGAGAATGGTGTTGCTCCAGTAGAAGTCCTGACTGAAGTTCTGTAGGCAAAGAGGGCAAATGGTAGTTTTTCGTGCCAGTCTTTGTAAGTCTCAGTCATTTTTGCCACAATTTTATTGATGTTCTTATTAGCTGCCTCCACAGCCCCATTCATTTTTGGGCGATAGGGAGAAGAATTATGATGCTTGATTTTGAACTGTTCGCAAACTTCTGCTATCGTGCTATTGTTCAAATTCAAAGCATTGTCAGATATGATCCTCACAGGCATCCCATATCGACAAATAATTTCTTTTTTCAGGAACTTGCTAACCGTAACCTTGGTAACATTTGCATATGAGGTCGCCTCTACCCATTTAGTGAAGTAGTCAATTACCACAAAAATGAATCTATGGCCATTAGAAGCCTTTGGAGAAATTGGCCTGATGACATCCATGCCCCACATAAAGGCCAAGGAGAGGTCATGACATGAAGGTGTGATGGAGGTACCTGAATCTTGTCTCCAAAGATCTGGCACTTATGGCACTTCTAGGCATAATTGATGCAATCGCCCTCCATAGTAGACCAGTAATACCCAAATCTCATTATTTTTCGGGCCATCGTGAAACCGTTGACGTGTGTCCCACAAATGCCTTCGTGAACTTCTTCTAAGTTCTTCTTAGCTTCAACTGTGTTGACACATCTCAACAACACTTGATCTTTTCTCCTCTTGTACAAGATTTCCCCATCTAGGACATATTCAATGGCCAGTCTTCGTAATGTTCTCTTTTCATTTTCTGAGGCTTGCTCGGGGTACTTTTGATCTCTCACAAATTGAAGAATATTCTGGTACCATGGGCAATCATCTTTTTCTTCTTCTTCCTCTGCCTCAATATCACAACAATGAGCAGGAGCTTCATAGATACTCATCTGAATGGGCTTTACATTTTCTGTCCTACTCACCTTAATCATCGAGCCTAAAGTAGCAAGAGCATCGGCCATCTGGTTTTCTTCCCGTGGGAGATAATGGAATGTGACGTCATCAAATTTTGTGATCAACTCGAGGACCAATCTGCGGTAATCCACTAGCTTAGAATCCCTTGTTTCCCATTCTCCTTTTAGTTGATAGATTACTAGTGCGGAGTCTCCATAAATCTCCAGAATTTTGATTCCCTACGCTATGGCCGCACGGATTCCCAAGATACATGCTTCGTATTCAACCACGTTGTTTGTGCAATCAAAATCAAGCTTGCTAGTGAAAGGGTAGTGATCTCCCTCTGGTGATACCAAGACTGCTCCGACCCCATTACCTATGGCATTTGAAGCTTCATCAAAATTCAATCTCCAAGGTCGTTCTCCCTTGATTGCCCCTTCAGTAGTCGCAATATACATTAAATCTTCATTCGAGAAATCGAAGTTTATCGGCTCATAGTCCTCTAAAGCCCTACTAGCTAGGAAGTATGCTATCGCACTCCCTTTTATTGCTTTCTGATTGACGTAGACTATGTCGAATTTCGAGAGCAATATTTGCCATCGAGCTAATCTCCCATTCAATGCTGCTGACTCCATCAAGTACTTTAGAGGATCTAATTTCGAAATCAACCAAGTGGTATGATATAATACGTATTGTCTTAATCTGCGTGTAGTCTAGACTAGTGCACAACATAATTTTTCAATTGGCGAATACCGCGTCTCGTAATCAGTGAATTTCTTGCTGAGATAATATATCGCCCTTTCCTTCTTTTCGGATTCATTATGTTGGCCTAGTACGCATCCCATGGAATTTTCAAAGACTGTCAAGTATAGGATCAATGGCTTATTAGGAATTGGGGGTACCAAGATGGGAGCCTTGGATAAATAATCTTTGACCTTATTAAAGGTTTCCTGACATTCATCATCCCATACACCCGGGTTACGCTTTCTAAGTAGGCGGAAGATAGGATCGCATTTCTCAGTCAATTGTGAAATGAACCAAGCAATGTAATTTAGTCTTCCAAGGAACCCTTGAACTTCTTTTTGCGTGCTGGGTGGTGGTAGCTCCTGTATGGCTTTGACTTTATCCAGGTCAATTTCAATTCCTCTTTTGCTGACAACAAAGCCTAACAATTTTCCTGATGTGGCCCCGAAAGTGCATTTTGCTGGGTTTAACTTTAATTGATATTTCCTGAGCCTTCCAAATAACTTCCTCAGGATTCTCACATGTTCTTCCTCCTTTGGGATTTCGTAATCATGTCATCAACGTAAATTTCAATCTCCTTATGCATCATGTCGTGGAATAGGGTCACCATGACCCTTTGATAATTTGCCCCTGCAATTTTGAGTCCGAAGGGCATCACCTTGTAGCAAAATGTTCCCCATAACGTGACAAATATGGTTTTGATCATATCCTCAGGGTCCATCCTTATCTGATTATACCCAGAGAAACCAACCATAAAGGAAAACAGAGAATATCCTGCCGTGTTATCGATTAAAGTGTCGATGTGGGGTAAGGGAAAATTATTCTTTGGGCTAGCTTTATTTAAATCTCGATATTCCACACACATGTGCACCTTTCCGTTTTTTTTAGGAACGAGGACTGTATTAGCTACCCATTCAGAGTATTTAACTACCTGGAGAAAACCGGCGTCAAATTGTTTCTTGACTTCTTCTTTTATTTTTAACAACACATCCGGTCTCATCCTTCGAAGTTTTTGTTGCACGGGTCTACTTTCTTCCTTTATAGAGA
Organism: Kokia cookei; assembly: GCA_039519145.1. Taxonomy (NCBI): domain Eukaryota; kingdom Viridiplantae; phylum Streptophyta; class Magnoliopsida; order Malvales; family Malvaceae; genus Kokia; species Kokia cookei. The sequence goes on along the minus strand of CM076899.1, from coordinate 14,932,343 downwards.
GTTTATGCACCACAATGTCAGTGCTCAAGCCTTGCTTATCCTGGTAAGACTATGCGAAGATATCTTGGAACTCCTGAAGCAACTCGATAAGATTCCTTCTGGTTTTTACGGAGATGCTTGTCCTAATTTTCACCTCTTTCTTTTCATCTTTGTGCCCTAGATTAATAACTTCCACTGGGTCCGAATGAGGCAAGATCTATTTTTCTTCCTGTTCCATCATTCTTAACAGTTCCGGAGGCAGATTACAATCTTGATTATCTTCAAGGTCTTGAAGTTCTTCCAAACACGTATCTTGCTCGAAGTGGGGTTCTAAGTTAGTGTCAGGGTTGCTCATATTATTTATATTTGAGGATCTGTCAAGGGATGAAAAGAAAGTCCAAAGACCAAAATAAATTTACGAAAGAATGACTATGTGGTATATGTATGAGTATGTATGTATTAAAGAATAATCAATCTTGTTTATTGGATATGTACGAATGGTTTATTATGCCGAATTAAGAAATGAAAGAATAATTATGGAGAATAATATAAGACGGAAAGTGCATTTCATTCAAAATAACTGAATAATGACCATGAACCCTTTCACAAAAAGATCCATATTGCTTCTGAGCCTAAAGCAATAGGTGTTTTCGAGCATTACTCTGAGGAAATCTTAAAAATTACAGGGAGTTCCTTCACGGTCCAATTATTTAAGGTACTTTCAGGTGCACACGGACCAATTCTTGATTGATCACTCGCTCCTTTTCCTGTTGGTTAATCACTCTTCCTAAGACGAAAGTCTCGTAGATGTGTGGGAAGACCATGGGTTCCCACAAGATGTCTTTTCCAGACAGTCTGACCCTCTTTCTTTCTTGCCTTTTCTCAAGCTCCTTCCTCTTTTGTTTCGCGTCTGGCCTGTACCCCAGGCCATAACGATCCCGTTTTTCTATTAGCACCGGCACATTAACTCTTCCTTGGAGATATTTTCCTAGTCCTTTCCAAGGTATAACTCCCTTTCCAACCGTTAATCGCAAGCCCATCTTGGTGGTCGATGATATTGTAGGCACCGATATCTTCCTTCCTTCCGAAATGAAGGTTACATTGACAAACTCTAGTGAGCGGAATGAGCATTCCACAGTTTCCTCGTCTATCTCCACGTAGGGTGAATCGCTTGTTATGGACACGATTATTTCCTCCTCAGCATTAATCGTGATCAGCAGCCCTTTATTTATTAGCTCTTTCTTGTGCAAAGAATAAGGTACTGCTCCAGCCGAGTGGATCCATGGTCTTCCCAACAGACAGTTATAAGTGGGCCTAATATCCATTACTAAAAAATCCACTTCATAGGTACTCGGCCTAATTTGAAGGGGTATTTCAATCTTCCCTATTACCTTCCTTTCTATCCCGTCAAATGCCCTCACTATGTTATTACACCCCTTCATGTGAGAGCTATCAATTGGCAATCTTTGTAGTGTAGCTAGTGGTAGCACATTTAAGGCTGAACCATTGTCTATGAGTACTTCAGGTAGCGTATACCCTTTACAACGAGTAGTGATGTGTAAAGCCTTGGTGGACCCTATTCCTCTCGTCAGTATTTTGTCGTCGCTGAAGAAAATGAAGTTATCAGCACTCACGTTATTTACCAATCGATCTAGCTTACTGACGGAGATGTCATTTGCTACATATGTTTCGTTCAGCACCTTCATTAGTGCGCTTCGATGGGCTTCCGAGCTTAAGAGTAATGACAGGATTGATATCCAAGCAGGCTGTTTGTGTAGTTGTTCTACTGCACTATATTCACTATGCCTTAAAAATTTTAAAAACTCTTTTGCCTCATTCTCGGATACAGGCTCGTTCGTGGGTGCTTCGGGCTTGCTAGTTATCTCTTTCTCAACCTCACACATTATTGTCTTCCCTTTACTGACCTCTTTTTCTTTATTTATAGGGTCATAATTTTTACCACTACGGGTAACAAGATTTATGTCCTTCCTCGGTTCCCCCTCTCTTGGTATGGTCACGTTGCAATTGTAACTCTATGGGACCTTCTTGCTATCCTTGTAAGGAAATGTTACAGGCTTCTGTATGATGATGCGAGGGGTTGTCTGTTCTATTGTCGTGCCACAAATAATCACCTTGGGGTGATTGCTTCTATAAACCTTAGCTGTTCCGTCCTTGGAGGTGCAAACATCATTAGCTTCCCCTCCTTCAAAAAATTCCAACTCCCGATTGTCCATCAGCATTTGGACCACGGCTTTAAACTCGACGCAGTTTTGAATTTCATGCCTTTTAACGGCATGAAACTCACAATAGTTATCTTTATCGATCATCATACTCTTTTTATCCTTCACAATTATCCCATCTTTGACCATCTCTTGCCATACCCACTGAAGTGGAGACTTAATTTCTTCAACACTTCTCTTAATTTTTCGAGCTCCTTCTTCCAACAAGGCATTCACCCATTGCTCTGGGTGATTAGGTAGAGGATTCCCAACTATATTATGCTTTGCGGGCTCTTCTAAATTTACGACTCCATGCTCTATGAGTCTTTCGACTCGTCTTTTAAAAGTAGGGCAGTGTTTGATCGAGTGTCCTTTTGCCCCTGCATAGTATTCACAGTGAGCATTCGCATCGTACCAAGCCGGGAATGAGGGTTTATATGGTCTTACACGCTAAGGAGCTACCTCATACGCTATAGGATCTTGTAGAGTTCTCCGTATGACATCGGGAGGGGGGTGTATTGAACTCTTCCTCTATTTGGCCTGATACCCGGTTCTTATCGCGGGGCATTTTGGTAATTGTCCATTAAAGCTTTGGGCTGACCTGTCACGAAAGGTTTGGTGTATCTAGGTCTCTATACGTTTGCATTGTTGACCTTATTATCCCTTTTTTTTGGGGCAGACCTTTTAGGGCTTTTTCCAGTTTCAATCTTGCCGGCCTTGATTGTATTTTCGATCATCTTCCCTGATATGACCATATCAGAGAAACTCTTGGTGGCATTTCCCAACAGGTAATTCAAGTAAGGAGCTTTGAGGGTGTTGACAAACAACATTGTTGTCTCCTTTTCTGTTAGTGGTGGTTGTTCTTGGTTTGCCACCTCGCGCCATCTTTGCGCATATGTTCTAAAGCTCTCGTTCGACTTCTTTTTCATATTCTACAGTGTAAGTCAATTAGGAGCTATTTCTATCACATGACCGTATTGCTTTAAGAAAGCCTGTGCCAAATCTTTCCATGAATGGATCTTTGATCGGCTTAATTGATTGTACCATCTAATTGTCGACCCGACCAGGCTGTCTTAAAAGCAATGAATTAACAATTGGTCATTATACACGTGTCCCGCCATCCTCCTGCAGAACATGGTCAAGTGGGCTTCAGGGCAGCTCGTCCCGTTATATTTTTCAAATTCTGGAACTTTGAATTTGGGAGGGAGAACCAGATCCGGAACCAGACTTAATTCTTTGGCATCTATCTCATAGGAAATTTCAATCCCTTGCATCGCGTCGATTTTCTCCTCTAACCGTTTGTATTTTTCCTCTATTTGTCTAGGGAGATCCTCTCTTATCATCTCGTCAAAGTTTGGGACCCCCAGATTCGTAGCATTATCTTTTGGGTTTGACCCAGATCCAATTGGATAATTGGCCGGTCTCGACGTGCCCGTAGCCTGCTGCTATGCCCTTATAGTAATGGTGGGCTCTCGTGCCGGCATTTCATGTGAAACTGGGTTATGGCGAGGTGTAAAGCCTGGGGGGACCATTGGGTCCTCTTCTTCCTCAATAGCAGGGCTCTTTCCCTTATCGGTCATGCTTTGTTTTACTTGTGCTAATTCATTCATTAAGCTCTTTTGTACCTTCATGAATTGACTTTTCATTTCTCTACACATCATGGTCATCTGCTATTGGGTGCGCTCTTGCATTTGGTCTTGTAATTCTTTTTGGATTTGTTCAAGTCTTTGCTCCATAGCCTTTGTTTTCTTTCGAGTATTATAGCGATGTGAGTTTTCAATGATTACTGATGCAATTGATGGTAAGTTTTTAATAAGTTAGGATCGTTATGCAGAAATATGCAAAAATATGATACGAATAAGATGCATGTATGCAAGAGAAAGGTATTGACTTATAATTCATTTTCCATTTAGAAAACTTCATTTGGATAATAAGTTCCTTAACATAAAGCAAATTACATAAACAGTTTTGCTTTGATGCTCAGAGCCTTGACTTTCTTAAGGAGTCTTGATAGCTTTTGACCTCGTTCCGTCTTTGTCTCGTACTGTATACCTCTCTCTGACTTCTTTTTGGGTTTGCTGAAGATGTCAATCATTTGTCTCCAACGTCCTTTCCAAAATCTCAGTTCGTATTTCACTATTCTGTAAAGAGCCTTCTAATTCTTCCATCTTCTTATTCAGTCTCTCGATCTCAGCTCGACCTGCCTTCAACTCCATTATTGAATTTTGGCTACGATGTCTGTACAAGGATTCCTCCAATTCTCCTACTCAAGCTTTTAATTTGGTCACTTCGGCTTAGCTTTCTAAAAGGCTACTCTTCATAGCATTTTCCTAAACTTGGGTGTCTTGAAATTTGTTTTTCTAGTGACTTGTTTTATTTTTCTCTTCGTGGATTTCCTGCTGCCATTGCTCTGACGTTTTACCTAAACCGACGGCTCTCATTGACAATCGAAGCTTTTTATAGTCCTTTTTTAGGCTGCTAAGATCTTCTTCAGCCTTATTTTTCCCTTTTATCAATTTTTCCGCTTCTAGCTTATGAACATCAACGTCCAATCCTAAAAGCACCTTCTCTTCTTCCAGCTTTTCTATCGTTTTCTCCATCTCAGCATTTTTCTTTTCGAAATCTTGTTTAATTATTTCTAATTCAGTTGGGACAACTTGTAAGTATTCTTCAATTGGGCGGATAATCTCCGGGTTTAGCACAGGAATATTATCGTTGATCCTTCTATTTTTCCACCAATCATATTCTGTAGTTATCATGAGATTAGCACCAAATGCTTTCATTTTTCGAACCTGGTTCCATGCATTTGAGATTTCTCGAATCCTTTTCTTATTATTTTCTTCTCGGTACGCGAATTCACACTGAGCTAACCCCTGAGTCGCGGGTGTGAACTCTCTTGATCTGTATTGTCTTGAAACCAGCAAAGGTGCATATTCGGTTTCTCCCCATATTCCTACCAATGGGACCTAGTCGAGATCTCCGCACCAATACAATATTTCATCAGAAGCGAACCATGGTGCTCGCCACTCTATGTCCTCGTCTTTGAGGCTTTGGAGTATGACCATCCACTTTTGTTCTGAGAAGTTTTCTTGTCTTTTCATGGCCACGAACTCTTTCAAAGGGGAGTAATCTTTAGACAAGTACTGATAGGAGACTTTTTCTATTTTCCAGAAGTGACTATGAAACCATACCATCAATAGCGGTGCGCAAGCAATAAATCGATCTTCTCCCTCCTTTTTACACGTATTTAAGGATCTAAAAGTCTCAGCTAGTATGGCCGGGATAGGTGTTACTCTTTTACTCAATCTATCAAACAAATCTATCACCATGTCCTCTATATGTCCCAAAGCCTTTGGAAAAACGACCAATCCGTAGATACTCAAGGCTAAGATGTCGATATTTTTCTTAGCATCTAGATGAGCCAGTATCAAATCTCGCAGACTTTTTCACGTGATGCACTTGTTATCGCCTTTGACCTTAACTCGAGCTACAACCCACTGTTCTTTCATGCCAGTGATGTTTATTAATCTTTTAACAATGGTCGGGAGATTTGAAGCTCTAGAATAGGCCTTATCTACCGAAATCTTCGGACAACGGAGCAGAGTGGTGTATTCTTCTATCGTTGGTGTCATGTCTATATTCCCGAAGGTGAAGCAATTATAGGCTGGGTTCTAATACTGCGTTAAGGCTCTAAAGAGGAATTTATCTACCTTAACTTCGCACAAGTATGGCAAATCTCCATATTCTTGGTAAAAGGTTTGTTTCATGTTGTTGTCCCAATTGTCCCATATCTCTTTCAACTCTAACACATTGTTTTAAGCCGTGCTGATCCTGGTATAATCCCAAAGTTCTGACTCATATCCTTCTACTAAGCTGTCCCCCTTTTGGCATTGAGTCTCCTCCGACCACATGCGCACGACCATATTGTCCTCCACTTTATCAAAGTACTTATTTTCCATGATTGATTCTCTTATTGGTAACTGAACTTTTGAGTCTATACCTTTCCTTTATATGATGATGAAATGCAATGCGAAAGAGACAAAATAAACAAGTTAGCGAAACGCAATAATAACAATATACAAGTATAGCATAGAACCTAAGAGTTTGTCTTGGAAGGTCGCTAAATGGTTTAGTACAACTCTTTCTAAAGCAAGTTCCTACGACTTACTATATGTGGTTTAACGCTCTAAAGTAAGGGTACCCAAACCAACAGATTCCCCGATCCTTACCCATTACAGGATCACACGGACCAGTTCAGTTTAGGGGGACGCATTTCTCATATGTTTGCACGGAAGTGAAAACTTCACGAAAACAAGGGTACTTTGTAATCCCGAAAGCGATCCACTATCCTACACGAAGGTGAAGACCTCACGAAGGAGTAGTTTCCGGCTTCCACTTAAAAAGGTAATATCATATGCGGATGTATGCAAATTTACACTAGCAATATCACATAATAATGTCACAAAAGATGTCGAGGATCGCATATTAAACAAAATTGAAGCTTAAAAGTTTTCGAAGAAGACCTGAAAATAATCAATTTTGGCTTGACTCTCGTTTATTTTAAAAAGTCCCCAGTGGAGTCGCTAGCTGTCGAAACCATCCCTTATTTGGAAAAACGACATGTTTCGAAAATGATTTTAAAATCGAAAAATAATGGGAGTCGCCACCAATCCTTTACTCGGTGTGATTGGATCACCACAAAATGTTTTAAAAAACTGTTTTGAAACATTGAGGTCTTTGAAATCCAGAAAAATAGGCTCGGGAGTCGGTTACGCATAAGGAAGGATTAGCACCCTCGTGTGCCCAAAATTGGTACTGTATTGATTATTCTCAGGTCTTAATTTGTAACATTTATAAGCTCGAATAAAGTTTAAAATACGATCCCTGAATGCATGAGTTAAGTTTAAAAGAAAACAGGTTTGTTTGGAAATCCCGTTGTTTCAAAGTGATCGAGGAAGAAAGTCACGTCCAGTGAGTTAGGACATGACATTTCAGGATTCAGAAATAACGAGTTTTCCTCTGTAAAACTTCTTAGATTTTGGAAAATGATGTTCGATTATCTCGATTTGATGAAAGGTTGCACCTAGTAAGTTAAGGCACAAATTTTCAGAATCGAAGATAAAAAAACGTTGCCTCGATTAAGGGTATTCGATTATTTCGATTTGAAGAAAAATTACACCTAGTAAGTTAAGGCGCAAATTTTCGAAACTCGAAATAAAAGAATATTGCCTCGATTTTAAAGTTTTTATGAAAACAATTTTGAAAACAAACATGCTAATTAATATGAAATAGTAGTTAATAATGGATATTGAATAATGCGAAGTAAATAAAATGGTAAAAAATTAAAAAAATGCAAAATACGAGTGCATAATGGTTAAAATAAATGCAAATATTGATGATGAAGAAAAAAGACGCGATCGGGTTTGAAAATGAGACTTTTCAGATGCTCAAGGGCAAAATGGTAATTTTGGATTCTCGGGGCAAAACTGGTAATTTTTGGAAAATTTGAGGTTTTAAAAATGGAATTTTTAGACATTCGAGGGTAAAAGGGTAATTTTGAGAGTTTTAAGGGTAAAAATGAGATTTTTGGATGTTCAGTGGGATTTTTAGAAGTTCGAGAGTAAAAATGGAATTTTTGGAAGTTTCGAGGTTAAAAATGGGTTTTTTGGAAGTTCGAGGGTAAAAATGAAATTTTTGGAAGTTTTGGGGTTAAAAATGAGATTTTTGGAAGTTCGAGGGTAAAAAATGGACTTTTTGGGGTTAAAAATAGAATTTTTGAAAGTTTGAGGGTAAAAATGGAATTTTGGGGTTAAAAATGGAATTTTTGGAAGTTCGAGGTAAAAATGGAATTTTTGGGGTTAAAAATTGAATTTTTGGAAGTTCTAGGGTAAAAATGGAATTTTTGGAAGTTTCGGGGTAAAAAATGGGATTTTTAGAAGTTCTAGTGTAAAAATGGAATTTTTGGAAGTTTTGAAGTCAAAATGGAATTTTTGGAAGTTCGAGGGTAAAAATGGAATTTTTGGAAGCTTTAGGGTCAAAATTGGGATTTTTAGAAGTTTTGGGGTAAAAATGAAATTTTTGAAAATTTAAGGACCTCCAGGGCAACAAAACCAAAAAGGAGTGACACGCAGCCCCTCAGGCATCTTGAAGTCAGAGGGCTAATTTGAAAACCATAAAATTTTATAATTAAATAGAACTTGATTTTAGGATTAAATTAAAACAAATTAAAAATAAAAGGGACTATTTACACAAATAAGCCAAAATCATGACACGTGGCAGCTCTTGATTCTTTCAAAAGGCCAAAGGATTAAATTGAAAAGCATTGAAAATTATTGGGCCAAATTAGAAATAATTAAAAGTACAAAAGGACTAAATTGAAACAGTCAAAAAATACGGAAGGACCAAAAGTAAAAATATCCCTTTTCCAAAAAACACGCGGATCCTCGAGGTGGGTCGGGTCGGATCGGGTCGACCATGGGCAATAGCTCAAAACGACGCCGTTTTGGGGTGATTTGGCCAGACCCAAAACGACATCATTTTGGTGTGCTTTATATACCCATTTTAAACCTCATTTTTTACTTTTTTTTCAATTCCTTTTTCAAACATTTTCAAAAAACTTTTTTTTTCTCTCTTCTCTCTCCTTTCTTCTCTTTGGTCGGCCACTCCCTTCGATCGTCGTCCGACGCGCGTCGCTGTCGCGCGTTGTCGTCCGACGCGCGTCGCTGTCACGCGTTGTCATCCGACACCTTCGCTGTTGCTCCGCCGTCACTGGTCCTCCATGCCCGCTGCTAATCTCCAGCCACGCGCCGTCAGGTAGGTCAAAAGTCTCTTTTTTTCACTCTCTTTCTTTATTTCCTTTAAACAAAACCGATCGGAGTATGGATCTTAAGGGATCCAACTCCGTTTTGCATGAAAGTAAAAATTCTTTTAGGCCTGTTGTTACCCGTTTTACTACCCTTTCAAAATCGTGAGTCTGTGTTTAGTCCATTAAAAAAAAATCTTTGATTTTTAACCACTTTTACTCTCCTTTTCGTGTTTCCATGGCAGATTCAAGGAGGACGTGGCACGGGTGACATTCGAAGAGGGTTTCGACGACGGTGCAATTTAGGGAAGTGTTTCCGTCCTTTTGTTTTCCTTTTATTTTATCGTTTAATATTTCCAAAAATCTTTATTATTTTTAAAAAATATATTATTATTATTATTTATTACTAATAAAATTATTTAATGTACATTCATTACGAAATTATCACAAAATATTTAAACATTAATAATAAACCATGTCAACAGGTAACTGATATTAATATACCAATTAATGCCTCTGAAACGTTGCAAACTTTAAACCAGAATTAGAACAAACATCGAATATACCTCTAGAATCAGTGTCGTTTGGCTATTTGGATCTGTTGGGATTTGATTCTGGATTTTGAATGTTCTTTCTTCTGTATTTGAATTGAAGCTGTCCAATTAATTGCTAACAGTCTTTGTGTCTAAAGAAAAATAGTGACTGTGTATTGATTTCTCTCCACCATTTTTCTCCTCGTATTATTAATTATGAAACTGATTTTATAACCAGTTTTACAATGATTACAAATTTGTTTCTCCTATCTTTTCTTTCTTTTGCAGTGCAGGTTTGTCTTGCAGATTGGCGGTGGTGCAGGGCAAGTTGCTGGTTGATGCTGACGTGGCGTGTTCTGATAGGCCGAAACAGAGGCAGCAGCAGTACAAGTTTAAGCTTAGGGTTTCTGATTTGGTTTTAGTGTCTTGGTTTGGGTCTGTCTGTAATCGGGTTTGGGTGTAATTGGTTTATTTGGGCTTAGGTTTTGGGTTATTTGGAATTGGGTCTGTAATTGGCCTAATTTGGATTGTAGAATTTGATATTGGGCTTGTAACTGGATATTAAAGTTTGGACTTTCATTTGTAATTGATTTTTAATTTTAAGTTTAAAATTATTTCAAATTTAAACTAAATAGAAATTTAAAATAAATTTAAATTTAAAAAAATGAATTTAAATTTAAATTTAAAGTAAATTTAATTTTAGAAATAAATCTAAAATCCGTCTAAACTTGAAATTAAAAGTTTGACCTAAAGTTTAAGCCCGGTCAAAATTGGGCTTCAACAAAAGCATACAAAAATAATTCCTAATGCTAATACTACGAGTTATATAAGTCCCTAAAATTTAAAGAAATTATCTAAAAAATTAAAAGTCTTAAAATAAAAAAAAATCCTAAAATAATTAAAAATTAAAGTTCAATCTTCTTCCTCCGATTCGGGTTGAGGATCCATTATAGCCTTGCCCTTTTCGGTGTAATTTTGATTGGAGCTCTCGCCTTGTCGTTGTGTTGGGCTTCAAATCACCGGTCCTTTGGGAGTTGAGTAATGGGTCTGAAACATTGCCTCATACTCGTCACCGACGTTAAGCTCGTCTTGCTCCTCGTTGGCTTCTCCCAACTCAGGTTCATCCTCTTCTCGTTCTTCTCCAAACATGTTTGGAGGGTAATTCGAAGTTGGTAGCTCGTGTTTTCATGCAAACTCCATCAGCATAGGAGTCGATTCTTTCATTCATCTAATCATGCTATCCAACTTCCCTTCAACGCTTCCCCCAAACTTTTTTCTATCTTTCCCCGTGCTTTTGGATTTCAAGGAGGCTGACACATCCATCTTTTCCTTCCCCTTGTGATTCTACTCCTTAATTTGTTTCCTTTGAAGCTCAACATACTGTTTATAAATAGAGTCACCAATAATGCTTCTCGTTGGCTTCAAGAATGGCTCATTTTCGCTCATCGACACATTCACCTTTCTGCGTAGTGCCGTCATAAGGTGTGGAAAGAAGAGTCTTGCTTTCATGCTTTTCGTACAATTTTGTATCTCTTTGTATATCTACCTCCCTACATAGATTTTCTTTTTCTACAAAATAACATATAATAGAATAGCTCAAAAGGTGTTAACGTTAGAAACATTTAAAGTAAGGGCTATTCTTGTAGACTAAAATTGCATCCACATCTTTGTAGTAAGCAACATAATGGCTTGGTTAAAATTGGATGGTGATCCATAATTAGGGTGATAATTCCAAGTACCCCTACCCTCAGTTAAGAACCTAATAATTTCTTTCATATCAATGTTCTGAAATAAATCTAAATCTACCTCATTCAAATAGTTTGTCTCATAAAAGGGTACATAATAAAATTTACAAATATGAAAGGGCAAGATTGGGATGTATTTTCCCCGTATGCATACTTTCTCTAAGGCCCTATTTTTAATAATGTTCTCCTTTAATGAAGCATAGAATTCATGAACAACAAGTACAACAGCATTACCTGTTGGGGAAACATAAAATTGTTCCTATTGATGGTACCTTACTAGTTGCCAGACTTCCTTGCATAGGACCATCAAAGGTTCAAATCCTCGTTTTTGCATTAGGGGTCAACCTTGTGAGGCGAGAAAATATCTTTCGATTTCAACATTTGCGAACCACTTATACTCGAAGTCACTATCGTTCTCTTACACCATAGCTCTCTTTCGTGGAGGCATTGTAATCTAATACAAAAAAGAGATAAACAATAACCAACGGAACAATAAAAATGAAGAAAATACCTTTGATTTTGAGGATGGGCCTTACTGATGAAGTCCCCTTACATCGTTAAAATAAAGGAATTCTTTTGAAGGAATTTGAGTTTTAGGTTTTTGAGTGGGAAGGGAATGATAAGAGGTTTGGGGGATTTGGGATGAGTTAGAGAGTATTTGAGTGAATGAGGTGAGCTTAGTTTAGGTTAATATATATAGGGGGTGTAAAAAGTAAGGGTTTTAAAGTTTAAATTTTGGGTAAAAACGGTTTTAAAGTACCGGGTTGCACGAGCGAGTCGGGTCAACCCTGTAAATTTTACAGTCAATGTTGCGACATAGCCAAAGTATGACGCAACATACCTGTCAGTGCCTGTTTGTCACGATGTAGTTCCCTTTGTGTCGTGACAAACCCTTCTGTTCTAAAATTCCAACGGACTGCTTCTTATGTCGCAATATAGCTCCCCCAATATCGCGACATAGCCATCAGGTTTGGGTTTTTAGCATCCTGACGCCTTGGTTCCGGCGTACGAGGGGATAGCATGCTGGGGTTTCCTTGGAGCAGCCTATTTGCTTCGTCGCGATGTGGCCTAACTATGTCGTGAAAACCTGTCAGATTTAAAAGAAATAACCTGAAACAAATGAAATGTTATTACGTTAGTATGTTACTGACTAAAATTTAAAATTAAGGGTTAATTCTTATTAGAATTATCTAACAAGAGCGTTAATGTGCTCTTTGACCCATCTACTTTATCGTTGTTTATCCAGCAGCCATCGTACCATGCTACTCTCCGACGCTTATCTCTTTCTTGAAATTTTCTTTTTCTTCTTGCGTAGATCACTACCAATTCCTTTCGTCGATCATATTGATTGATCACGTCTGTAAATTTGTACCACCATACTTTCTTAGACTTACTTTTATCAGTGTTCCCCTCGAGGAACTCATTTACCTTCGTGTGGTGGCATAATAGCTACTTAATTACATCGTTCAGAAAAAATGATGAATTTATTTCCAATCCATGTATTGATGTTACAATAGCTATTTGTTTCCCTTGTAATTTCCATCACCATGCTCCAATTCTTGTGGCTCGTGGTACCATTGCAGTAATTGCTTCTCCCACGAATGCACACTTTCTTGTTTCACGGATGTAATTATTACGCTAGTTGAGTGTTAGGATTTGGCTCACGAATATATCCTATTCTCTGCAAAAATTGAAAAAAATTTACATTAGAAGTTTCTCTAGGGATTTGCTGCATCAGGAAAGTATTATACAGAATAGCTAATCTCCATTGAAAATTGAATCTTTGATCAGTGATATATTCAACTAATATTTCATTTGTTGACGATTTTGCGACAGTCATTAGTTGAAGATCTAAGTTTGATATATGAGAACCGTCTTTTTCCTCTATGATGATTGACTCGTCATTGGATTGAGGTTGAATCTCAATTTTTATTTAATTATCCCATTCCTCTTCCAAAGGCGAGATCTCGTTTTGTTCGATGGTCCAATCATTTGATTCAAAACATTCACTTTATGTTTCCTCCTCTAACCATTATTCCTGTTCTCGTTCTATTCGTTCAAATTCCAGGCACATCTCCCTAAAAGACTAACCATCATGTGGATCGGGGATCTGAGTTTCTTCGCAGAGTTGACTTAACTCTAACATCAATAATCTTTGGTTTTCCTTTATCTCCCAATATTCATAATACCCGTCTTCGTAGATTTTGGTATCATAATCATCATCAAACATGGGATCTGAACAAAATAAATCGTAGGCATCCATGGATTTAAATGTTATGGAAATTAAAAACGTAATGTTAGATCGCAAATGAATAAAACTGTTAGTATGGATAAATCATATCTATAACTTAAAATGTCCCTAATTATTTTAATACAAAGAAAGAATAAAATTTACTAAAGTGTTGCCTCCTAGGCAACGAAGACAAAAACTTGACTGCCCCTGAATGTACTCCCGTTCGGTGCATATTTTGACTTTCTGCAAATATACGGGTCATGTTGTAAATATAGTGTGTTACAACAGAGCACTTGGTAGTATTTCGAGGATTGTACCCAAAGGAGGCGTAAAGCTATAGTAAATAAAATCCCCGCAAGGAATAAAAGTAATTAGTACTTATTTTAGGGTTTACAGTACGACAAATAAAAGTTTGTTTTGAAAGCATAAAATAAAAGATAAACTAAAATAGATAATAAAGTAAAAAGTTTAAGTTGTAGAAAATCTTATAAACGGTTTTGGGGAGATTAGGTCATTTCCATATGATTTTTTTAATTGTTAGGTTTTGGGGATTTCCTCCAATCAACTAGTCACTACCTCAGTTGGATCTCTCGATCTTTCATCGGCATAGCAAGTTGATAAAGATTACTTATCGCTAGATGTCACAATCTAAATCGATTTGGGGAAAAGGTGCTCTCGGATGGGTAATACCAATTTTGTGTTCATTCCCACCTAGATGACTTTCTAGGGTTGTCAGGCTTAGTGTTTGTTTGATGTTCTTCCTTTCCCAAACAGTTGAGCCGAAAGGTAAAATCCTTGTAAAACAACAATCAATTATTCATACGTCCACTCCTTAATTCCCCAAAATGAAATTAGTTCCTCATGGTTTCTTTGTTCATTAATGAAACAATATATGAAAACATATAAATACAAAAGAGAATGAAAAAGAAACAAACTGTATTAAGCGATCTATCGGGAAAAACTCCTCGATCATTTACGTGAGTTTCTACAACCCGAGACGTTATGTTTCATGAAACCGTGTTTCCTTTTATATTTCCTAACAAGAATTGTGTTTTACCCTACAAATGATAGCTCCAATTTCCTTGAACTTGAACTTGAAACCTATGCATTCTATCTATCCCACACTATCCTCATTTCCAGCAGATTCCACTTCCACATCTTTACCACTTAGTGATTTTTCTTCAAATCAGTCTTGTTCTCCTGAGCATTCAACATCTTTATTTGTTCCTCTACCCTCTAATTTGCGACACACCACACGCTCTATCAAGCAGCATGCATGGATGTGCAATTATGTTTGCTCCAATCAATCTTCTACTTCCCTTGTTACAGGTACATACCATATTTCTCATGTTTATTCTACTTTTTGCACTTACCAGTTCATACTCTGTACTTTGCAGCTCATATCTCTTCCATGTCTGAACCCAAAACCTATACTGAGGCCATCTCGGATCCATGCTGGGTCGATACAATGCAATAAGAAATTCGAGCTTTGGAAGACAATGGTACGTGGGAGGTTGTTTCTTTATCATTTGGAGTGGTTCCTATCTCGTGCAAGTGGGAATTTAAGATCAATTACAACTTTGATGGTTCTGTGGAACGCTTGAAGGCTCGAATGGTTGGGAATGGATACAACCAGCAAGCTGGTATTGATTTTTAAGAAACTTTCTCTCTTGTGGTCAAGCATGTCACTGCTTGGACAGTCATTAGTGTGGCTGCCATGAATGACTGACCTCTCTTCCAAATGGATGTGTACAATGCATTCTTTCAAGGTGATTTGCAAGATGAGGTTTTTATGGATATTCTTTAAGGATTTTACAAATAGGGGGATAACAATGTGTCATGTGCTGAAATCTTTGTATGGTCTAAAGCAAGCCTCTCGATAGTGGAATTTGAAGCTTATTAAGGCATTACTTCAAAGGGGATACACACAAAGCATATATGATTATTCCTTTTTCTCAAAGAGGCAGGGAGGTAAGATAGTTATAATTCTTGTATATGTGGTTGATTTGTTAATTACAAAAAGTGATATTGGTATGATCAATGAGCAAAAAAGGTTATTCATCAGAATTTTAAGATGAAAGACTTGGGGGAACTGATGTTTTTCTTTGGCATAGAGATTATGAGATCGAAAGAAGGCATTATGTTGAGCCAAAGGAAGTATCCATTGGAGTTAATAGTTGATATTAGATTGGGAGAAGCCAAACCAGTGAGCACACATCTTGAACAAAATCAAAAACTTACTTTGAGTGAGTATGACAACTCCATACAAATTGCAAACTTGTTGACAAAGGCACTTGGAATCAAGCAACTTGAGTATCTAGTATCCAAGTTGAGGGTTAAAGATATCTTTCACCCCTCAACTTGAGGGGGAGTGTTGAGAAGGTGGTTGATTGTTACTTGCATAGTTAGCTTTTATTGTTAGTTTAGTTGGTGAGCTGTTGGTTAGCAAATAAGCTATAAAGATAATAAGGTTGTAATTATAAACAATTAGTTTTTTTTGAATGAAAATTCATTTTCCTCATCCTGTGGTTCAATGATCGGTAGTTTTAACAAATTATATTTATTAAAAAAAATTAAGACCATGATGTGTAAAATTTTATAGTGTTACTTCATTATTTCGACGAAAAAAAACTAAATTGTTTGATAAAATTTAAGTTTTGACATTGATTTAGATTGTTATTTTAATTTTAAAAAAAATGAGAGTCCTAATAAAAAAATTTCTAAGTATGAACAAGACTAGGAAATGTCACTCCCACCGTATCTGCTAACAACAGATGTATGAAGCATGCAGGAGGGACATAAAAAATCACAATATATATATATAGTGCAATTTTTTGAGATTTTACTACCTAATTATTGTTTATTATATTTTATCAAAATATATAAAAATTTTCAAAATTCTGACATATCCATACTGTCTATCATTTACTTTTGAAGTCAGGTTCAAAGTAGGTAAAATTATGTTGAAATCGACATCGAGTTAATTTTAAGGTATGATATTACCGTATTAAATTGAGATCAAGGTAGACAAAAGACCATGGCCCTCACTTTATTATCTGTCTCTAAATTTACTTCAACAAATTCTTGTTCTTTTATTATTCACAAGTTCTCTCTTTTTTTATACATTTAATTGTATTTGAACTTACATTATTACAACAAAAACTCTCTTAATTAAATTGAATCTTAATCCACATGATATTTTTTAAGTTGAAATGTAGATATTAATCATTGATTATAATGATTAATTTTTTATCGTTAATGTTCTAAAAAAAAAATAATTGATTACAAAATTTATTTTATTCCCATCAATTAAACGACGAAATAAACAACTACGACACTACACGAATTACCCCGATTAAGTTGGAAGCATGGATGCACTAAATATTTGAGATGGAATTGAAAAGAAAGTTGAAAGTAAAAGGTAGTAATTTTGATAATAAAAGGAAAGGAGATAATTTAGGATAATAAAAGCTGTAGTTGTAGAAAGTTATAGTTGTGAAGAAATAAAAAAACATCACATGCAAGTGCAATGATGTTTTTCTCTTACAGTTCATGTGACTTCTCGGAAGCTATTCAAATGTAGCGTAAATTTTGAGGAAAGGACAATTTTTCTAGAATTAGAAAGGAAAATAAATCTCCCACCGACTGCTTGCTCAACTCACAAGGTTGAAACCAAGTACAATCAATCAATTTCTATTGGAAAAACAGAGTACAATTATTTATGAACAATTGCTAATTAAAATGCCATAAATTCTGTTAGCAAAAAGGGTTGTTTTTGAATTGGCTGTACCAGAGTTATGAGGAAGGGAAAAGCACCATAATTCGTCTATATTTATGTTACGCCCATATAATTTGGGTTATAATAATATATACTAATAAATTCAACTTTACCATATTATTTTTATTAAATTTGTTTTTTACGCTTAATTAACGCTTGAAAACTCATCTAATAAATGAATCTGAGTTTAATTATTTGTAATTATAAAATGCTGACATGTTTGAATGATTATTGTAATTGATGGATTTTATTGAATTCGATGTAATTGGATCACTTTAATTATATTTTTCAATTCTTAAAAAAGGATGAGAATTGAAGTAATTACGTAGCTAATTTATTAAAATCCAATTTTCAAAAATTATTTTTATGCAAGTTATAAAAAAAATATTATAAACATAAAAACATAATAATTATGATAAAAAAATTCTAGATTATTAGTGGTGGGGTCAAGGGAAGATTGGTTGGGGCCCATCTCTTTAAAATATATATTTTATTTAAATTATTTATAATTTATAAAATTTTAAATTATTAAAATAATAAAATTATATTTTTACTATCATAAAAAAAATATAATTTAATTCTATTCCCTAAAAAGATATTTTGGCTTCGCCACTAATTATAAATACTAAAAAAATTATATTATAAAAATAACTTGTGTATTATATAAAGTTATAACAAAAAAAAATTATATAGTTTAAATCTTAAAAAATTTTCTTAAGTTATGGTTAAAAATTTATTGTAGAAAATAAATTACATGTTACAAAAATATTATAATATATTTATTTATAAAAAATTATGCTTAAAAAAGTATGAACATAATTTATTTATGTATTCATATTATATGAAAATAATGTGTTTATTCATAAAAAAAAATGTTATTTTTTTTATTGTAGCTTATTTATAAAAAAAAATATCTTTCTAAAGTTATTGAAAAAAAAAAAGTATTTATGAAAAGTATTAGGAATGTTATTCGACAATTTATAATTTTTTTATAAAATTTATATATTATTTTTACTTAATTTGTATATTATAAAAAATATATAATTTAACATAAATATTTTTCCAAATTAAATTTATGTAAGTTTTTAAAAAAAGACATTATAAAAACTCTTCATTTTAGTGATCTACAAAAATTAAATTCTTTTGTTTATAATTTTTGTGCTTATTAGTTTAAATTAGTTAGATATGAAATATTTTTATCAATAAATATTAAATGCAAAACACATTATAATTTTAAATAAAAGAAATTGATTCGAATTTTAAAGATAATATTATTGAAAGAATCAATTATAAGATGAATATATATATGGTAAAATTTTGATAATCCAAAATTTACTTTTACGAAAAAACGGGGTGAAATATTGAAAGACAGCATTGTCACTCTCTTTGCCAAAAGGGGATGTTTGGGGAGAAGAAGTAAACAGTACAAACAATGGAGAATATTTAAGTTGTCTGGTCATAATTTTAGGTTCCCCATGACTACCCATGTGTGGCTGACCTAATAACTTTTACTAAAAAAAGAAACAAAATTCATTTAATTATTTTCAATGCTTTATTTCTTTTTTATAGATCATCATGCTTAATCAAGCATTGGTTAATATAAAATTTTACTAACTTGTGTCCAAACATTTCTCTTTTTCGAAGTTATTACAAGATAAATCGTTTTTTATTTAATGAATTAGAAATAATGAACTATCATGAAATGATTATAAAGGTTTTGCTAAAGTATTTATATAACATAAATATTAGTTGGGATAGGATTTACTTACACGATGTAAAATTTAAGATGATTTTATGTCATTTCATCATTTTTTATGATTGATATTTTAGTAATGTAATTGTTATATTTCATGTTTTATTATTATAGATCATGGATGTAAAATTTAGAATAAAGATTTTATTAAATATTTATTTTACGTAAAAAAGTTTTCAACCATTAAACGTATATTAATATAGATAATATTTTAGATCAATATGATAGAAATATTAGATTGATTTTAAATTTTACATGCATGACAGGACAGTTGTATTAATAAGTTCAATTGTTGAATTGTTAAAATATTATTCGTATGAAAAGTTATGAAATAATTTAAAATTATATATGTTGATTTTATACCAACATAAAACTAGTGAAAATAGATCTCTACCCTTTTGTTGTCGTTGTTATCAATAATTTGAGGTTTATAAAATTTTAATTATTTTTATAAATTTCATATTTTAATTATTTTTATATTATGTGTATAAGTTTTAACATTACTCGAAAAATACTAAAAGTCTAAATATAAAAAAAAGGAAAAAATATGTCAAGCTAATTTAAGTTTAACATTAAATAAGCATGGAGCTTGGCATAAACTTTTAGGTGTGCTTATCTTAGGGATTATTTATATGATATTTGATCTAATAAGCTCTTGAACTTTTTAAAAAAAAAATCAATTAAGTTTTTTAGAATTTTTTGCACTCTATCAAGCCCTTGAACTAACAAAACATGCTAAATAGACACTTTGACTAACGTTAACTATTAGTATTTTTTAATGAATGAGGTAAACAAGAGGAAAGATATGATGGTTAACGGGGAATAACGAAGTGAAGGTTATAGAATGGTTTTAGTGTCAGAGATAGTTGGGAGATCATGAAGGAGGAGTGTGTACATGTGTGCATGTGAGCTATTTGTCTTGCCCTTTTATAGCAGGGAACAAGCTTTGCTATGTGTCTTGAGGTTACTGATTTGGGAGTTTGATTTGATATCTTTGGTAGTGACAGTGATGTTATGTCTTAGGATGAAATATTTTAGGGTGATAAGTAATCAATTACTTTGGGCCTCCACGTGGCAATCACATAGTCTTAGCGGAGCTGTCCCTTTTCTAAAGTTTGTTGAGTTGATATTTGTGAACTAACCCCAAGTTTGTAGTGTATTTGGTTCCATTGATAGACATGTGTTTAGCTATCTATGGATGCACTTGAGGTTCATGAGGTACACTATAAGGTCCACGAGGCTCACTATATAAGGTATAAATGGCTCAGTACACAAGGTATAACAATTGCCTCCAAATGAGTGAAGGTTATAAAGTGACCTTCGCAAACATGTTGGGAAGTTTGCAACATGGGTGTAAGTAATGGAGGTTTGGATAGTTAAGCTGAAGTCTATGTTGAAGTGTGACATATTGTATGAGTGTTTTCATTTTGCATATGGGTATTTTTAAATTTGAATTTTAAATAATTGAAGCTTTTAAGTCCATTAATTTTGTGGCAGGATAAATTATTCTTATATACACATTCATAAATATTTAATGATAAGTTTGCAGAACATGCGAGATTTTATGGCGTGTTTATTGGGTTCAAAATGAAACCTTCATTATTTTTAATATTTGGATACATGTTCCATGTTTTAGTGAGGCAACTTTACATGTATAGGTAATAGCGCGTGCGTGGGCGCATGCTAACATATTTAGTAATTTTGAAATCAATTGAAAAGTTTTTTATTCACTTATAAGTAGGTGACTGCCCTTGAATGTACTCTTGTTCGGTGTAGATTTAGGCTTTTCGCAAGTATACAAGTCAGGTTGTAAATATAGTGTGTTACAACGAAACACTTGGTAGTATTTCGAGGATCATATCCAAAGGAGGCTTAAGGTGATTGTAAATCAAATCCATGCAAAGAGTAAAACTAATTAGTACTTATTTTAGGGTTTATAGTACAAAAATAAAAGAGTGTTTTGAGAGCATAAAATAAAAAGATAAAATAAAATAGAAAGTAAAAGCAAAAGTTAAGATGTAGAAAATCTTATAAACGACTTTGGGGGAGATTAGGTCGTTTCTGTATGATTTCCTCAATTGTTGGGTTTTAGGGATTTTCCTCCAATCAACTAGTCACTACCCCAGTTGGATCTCTCGATCTTCTGCCGGCATAGCAAGTCGATAAAGATTACTTATTGCTAGATGTCACAATTTAAATCGATTTGGGGAAAAGGTGTTCACGGATGGGCAATACCAATTTTGAGTTTATTCCCACCTAGATGACTTTTTAGGGTTGTAGGTCTAGTGGTTGTTCAATGCTTTTCCTTTCCTAAATAACTGATCCAAAAGGTAAAATTCCTGTAAAACAACAATTAATTATTCATACGTCCACTCCCTAATTCCCCAAAATGGAATTAGTTTTTCATGGTTTCTTTATTCATCAATAAAACAATATATGAAAACATATAAGTGAAGAAGAGAATGAAAAAAAATTAGAATTGTATTAAGCAATCTGTAGGGAAAAACTCCTCGAACGTTTATGCGAACTTCTACAATCTCGTTTCAAAACTAAAGAAAATACAAATAAAACTAAAAACTAAAGTCTAATGAATGGTGTGTCAACCCTAGTGCTAAAGGCCATATTTATAGACTTGGACGATCGTTTTCCTCAACCCTAGGTTAGCTACCGTTCCTCGTGTTTAAGTGGCATTGTAAAGACCAAAACGCCTTTCATTTGGTGTAAAATCAGTGTCCAGGGGTCGATGTCACGACATAGTAGTCAGTGCACTTTTTCGTAGACATCTTTAGGGTTGGTCACGACGTAGACATGCTATATCGCGACATAGGGGGTAGGTTGCAACATAGACATGCTATGTTGCAATGAAGAAGGAAGATTCATGATTTCTTCATTCTAATCCCTTTGTTGCGATATCCATTGTCCTGTGTCGTGACATAGTGATCATTTTTTATATGATACACCTTCTAATGGTCTCATACACACTCACAAAGTACATTAGCCAACTTTTAGGCCTCAATCGTCCTTAAAGAATATAAAGATACTTTTTAGCACTTGGTTTTCACAATTTATTCAAAGGTAAAAACTAAGTAAAATCCTATAGAATTATAAATAAAATGCTTGATTTCAAGCTCCTCAAGTGTGAAAACTAGTTCAATCTACTAGGTATAAAACCAGTAGATCAGTAGGGATGGGGATAACTACACCACCATCATCATCATCATCATCCATTTCTTAAGTTTTCTGATATCTACAACTTCTTTGTCCTCTATGTTTTTGGTGCGATTTTTGTTGGTAAGTTTCTATTGTTTTTATTAATTTTTATACTGTTCTTTACTTTCATTTTACCCTTAGTGAAACATGACTACAAAATCAATTAACATTCCCATTGAGAGAAGAATTCTTGTGTTCCATATCATTAGAGGAGATGTGGAAACTGTTGGTTTGTAGGGGGATTATTTGTTTCGATAATTTCAAATACAAATTTAAGATTGTGACAAGTAAACACCAGTTGAGTGAGATGGAAAACCATAAGAAGGAGAATAGTTGGGTTCTACCACCTCTGTATGTATTTGAAGCAGGTTTTTAGTTACCTTTGCACATCTTTTTTGTCGAAATGTTGAATTCCTGTGGAGAGGCTTCGGGGTATTTGATGGTCTCTTCTTGGTGGATATTGATTGCATATTTTTTAGATTTTCATTTCCATGGAGAAGAAGCTTTTGTAAATTTATTTAGGATAATATATATAACAACCCTTTCTAGTGAGACAAATCAGAAAGGATTCGTGATGTTTACTACTCGAAGGTAGAAGAAAGCCATCGTTGATAATACCATTAGTAATTTGTGTTTGGTAAGGGAAAAATACATCAAGATTGAGTAGATTTGTGATAGAGACTTTCCTTTCACTTTACCTTGGGTGGAACTTTCCACTGAAAGGAGTACATGAGATTCTTGTTTGTTGAACGAAGCAAATGAAGCTTAGTTAAAGGTTGAAAACAAGTCCACCTATAAGATACTAGCAAGTTCATAACTTAAGAAAAGTGTGGTGATCTTGTTTGATGGAAAAGATCCCCAATGGCTTTTGTGATGTGGACTTCAATACTCTTCATCAAAATCAACTTGCTAGAGTGAAGCCATGTACCGAAGCTTGGCCCTATAGAGATGATAGTGTAATGACGAAGATTATTTTAGGATTGTGTGAGCCCAAGAATTGGTTGTTCCTATTCTTTTTGTCCCGAGCAAAAGTAGGATTATAGAAGCAACAAAGGAAAAAACATTGGTACCACTACGAAGGTTTTTAAGGCTCTAAAAGTTACAAAGGAGTCAATAATTGCGAAAGTTCTTGAGGATATTGAAGGAGTCAGAATTATTGACATTACTTAAGAGCCTTATGAAGAAAGTGAGGAACCTAATTTGAAGGTTCACATAAAAAGAAAAAGAGATGTTCGCTCTCTTTCTGCTGCTGGGAAAAGTCCCCTAATAGGAGATTTGATAAGTACTGAATCTCATGCGAGCTTGATCGCCTCCAAATATACTCCCGTTCGGTGTGTGTTTTTGAGCTTCTGCAAGTATATGGGTTAGGTTGTAATATAATTTGTACAACAAAATACTTGGTAGTATTCTGAGGATCGTACCCAAAGGAGGCTTAAAGTAGTAGTGATTTAAATCCCTACAGAGAAAATAATTAATTAGTACTATTTTTAGGGTTTATAGTATGATAGTAAAATAAAATGTTTTGAGTTGAACAATATAAAAATAAATATAACAAAGTGAAAGAAGGAGATAGTGAATTCGATAAACGGATTTGGGGAGATTGGTTCACTTCGGTATGGGTTTTTTAATCGTCGATTTTGGGGACTTTGCTTTCAATCAACTAGTCGATACCTTAGCAGAGTCTTCCGATCTTCCATTAACATAACGAGTCAATAGAGACTACTTATCACTAGATGTCATAGACTAAACTGGTTTGGGGTCAAGGTTTTCATAGACAGGCAATACCAATTTTGGGTTCATTCCCACCTAAATGACTTTCTAGGATTGTTAAGCCTAGTGTTTGTTTCATATTATTCCTTTCCAAAATAATTGATCCAATTGAAAATCCCTGTATAAGAATCAAATATCTATACCTCCATTCCTTAACCGCCAAAATGGGATTAGTTCAGAAACTTGAATTGTATAGCAATCTTTCGGGAAATAATTCCACGATCGTTTATGTGAAGTTACAAATCTTGTTTCTAAAACAGAAAGGAAATAACAAAGAAAAAATGAAACTAAGTTACAAGGTGTGTAAAATCCTAGTGCTAAAGGCCCTATTTATAGCCTTGGACGGTCGTTTTCCTCAACCTTAGGTCAGCTACCATTCCTCGTGTTTAAGTGGTATTGTAAAAATTGAAATGCCCTCCACTCGGTGTAAAATCCACGTCTAGGGGTTGATGTCACGATAGATCAGGTCCTGTGTCGCAACAAAAAGGTCAATCTACTCCCTTGGTGCAATCGTACAGGCATTTTTGTATCATCGATGATGTATGTCGTAACAAAGAAATCAGTTCCAAGATTGTTCAAGTTTGGTCCCTTTGTTGTGACATAGAGCATTCTATGTCGTAACATAGTGATCAGCTTCATACTTGATTGGCTTCTAAAGCTCTCTTGCATACTCATGAAGTATATTAGCTAACCCTTAGGCCTCAATCGGCCTTAAAGGCAATAAAATGCACCTTTTTGTACTTTTTACAAAATTTATTCAAAAATGAAAAACTAAATTAAATCCTACGGGAATAAAAGGAAAATACTTAATTTCAAGCTCCTAAAGTGTGAAAAATAGTTTAATTTGCTAGGTACAAAACCAGTAAATCAAACTCCCCCACACTTAAGTCATTGTTTGTCCTGAAGCAAACAAAACAAGAAAAGAGAACATAAGAGCTTGAGTTTGTATCATACAAGGATTAAGTGTGCATCATCTACTCTAGGCATTATATATTTTTCAATAATTTTAACATGATGAGCAAGTAACTTTACCATTCTTAATTAAAAACATATAACTCCTGTAAGTTACAAGAAATACAAACATTAAAGTGTCATCGGTATAACTCCATCAATGCCTAATACAAGTACTTTAATTATCCTAGCACAATGTAGATAACCATAATAAGATCATGTAATTCCGCATTTAATTATTCATAGAGTTGTTTAAGTCACATAGGGCTTTTCGACTTATAACATTCTGAAGCTTATGATAGGTATGAAATTCAAAGAATAATAAGCACAAGGGGTTACAAGCACGAAAATAGTTTGACACATTGTATTGTTCCCTATTCTCCCCTTTTAGTGTCCCATTCCATCTCACCTCTTTATTTCTCCTTCTCTCGCCTTCCTTTTCTCTCCACTTAAGAAATCTCAATATAAACTAATCCCTTTAGCTAGCCTATTTGTAATCTTTTATTTCTTAAGTAAGATTTTTCTTCTTTTTGGTATTTTTGTGACTTTGTCACCTTTCATATACTTTCTCACTCATTTTTTTTTCTCTTTTGTCTCTACTCATCTTTTCTTTTTTCTTTTCAATTGTTTTTCTCTTTTTGGCTATACTAAAGTCATATTCCATATTGATTTTTCTATTTCGCTCCTTTTTTTACAACCTCCATCTTAGCGTGTCTACTTACCCTTAATACATATGACCATACGCCTATTATCATGCAAAAAAAGGACCAGAGAAAATTATATACACAAATTATCTTTTTAGGATTAAAGGTTGTAATGTTGTTCATCAAGAAGGGTTATCAGGCTCAAAGATGAGTACTAAATGATAATTCAGAATAAGGTTTCGCTTTTTAGCTCTAGATGTATCCAAACAATGCCTTAGGTCATCCCTAAACACCTCAATTTGCACAAATATCTATTTAATCACATAATCCCAAAATTACTATCTATCATATATACTAGCATGCTTGTTTCCTCATATCATTCACATCATTTGGTACCAACAATACCTTTCTATTTATATTTAGTGTAACCTATGGAACTTAATAATTTCATGCTAAAAAATTTAAAAATTTCTAATCCTCATGCCAAATTTATCAAAAAATACAATCAACCTATTATACAATGCTCCTAACCAATCACCTACATCTCTACATGCTCAAGCACATGTCAAAGCAAAAATAAAAATGCTAAAAATTAAACTAAATGCAATAACTCCTATGTTACCCCTTACACTTTAGATAACACATTATCCTCAATATGTGGCCATTTTAAAATTAAGGAACGAAATTACCCGATTAATCGTGAAAGCTTTTCTTCTAATGGTGGTTGTTCTTCTCCTTTTATTCGTGAATAGCTCGAAATGTTGTATCCCCAACATGTGGGGTTCCTACATAAGGATTAAAGCATATATAGGCAAAAATAAATTTTACTTCTAATCCTTCTCTTAGTAATTAAATAAGTCCTAAAACCAAAACTTATCCCAAAATTACTAGTCTTCAAAAATTAAATAGAATAAAGTCTAAAATTTTCAACAACTCTCAATCTTCATCCATCTCCTCCTCCTCCTCACTTTCTTCCCCTTCTTTAATTTTCTTATCATCATGTTTTGCATTTATTGGCCCAAACATGTCGGTGTTTAGTTAGGGACCCTAATGTTGTATTACCGAGCAAACTCTTAAAATAATGGCCACGATTCTTGCATCCATTGTATCATCCAATCGAGCTTTGGATGACTTCCTTCACCAATTTCCTATTTGGCTGGTGCCAACCTTTATGATGAAGTTAGTGTAGTCACCGAATCTCGTGATTTTATTTTCCCTTCTTTTATTTGTTTAGCATGAAGCTCCATATATTGTTGGAAGAGTGTATCACCAATAACGCTTTTTGACCGCTTTAACGACTGCTCAGTGCATGTCATGGGAACTCTTGCCCTCTTACACAAACCCGTGACTAAGTGTGGAAAGAAAATTCCCACCTTTTGGCTTTCTACAATCGGTTCATGTTTTGATGGATTCATTTCCCTATACAAACCTGCTTTTTTTGCAAAATGAAAAATTATAGTATTGCTCGAAAAGCATTAACATTATAAACATTTAAAGCAGGTATCATACGAGTACACATAAAGGATCCATTTTGGCTTTTAGGAACATAATGGCTTGGTTAAAAAAAGTAAGGATACTAGTGCCTGGCCTAAATTTTCATTCTCCCCTTCCCTCAGTTAAATAGGTAATTACCTCATTCATGTTTATATCCTGAAAAAATTCCAAATCAGTTTGATCTAAAAAATCCTATTCATAATATGGAGCATCAAAGAATTTACAAACAAGTTTAGGGGTTACCTTAACACTAGTTCCTATTACCATTAATGTTTACCATGTAGTTTCATCATTAGTCCTAAAGATATAGTCTCTTAGGGCAACATAAAATTCCTGAACTACTAGGATAACTGTAGGTTCTGTGGGGATTGTCCAAAATCTTTCCCACCTATGGTACCTAACTAGAGGTCAAATTTCTTTACATAAAACCATCAAAGGATCAAAACCCCTCTCTTGAATAAATGATTTACCTTGAAACTCATTAAACTATTTTTCTATGTTTGCATTCATAAAGCTCGAAGGGTTTGTACCCGTTGATGGTTCAGATCCAATAGCCTTTTTAACCTTTCTAGGAGGCATTTTAAGTATGAACAATGAAAGAATATTGAGTTAGGAACTTTAAACCTAACTTGGTGTGATTCCTTCTTTACTTGATGCTCGTCCTTTCTTATAATAATCGATAAAACCTGAAAAGTGAGAAAGAAGAAATAAACAAGTGATAGATTTTTAGGTTTTTAAGAAGATTTAGAGAGAAAGTACTTTGAGGGTTAAGAGAATGTTTTAGTTTTTATAGTGAGTGAAATTTAGGGTTTTTAGTGTTAAAAATCAGAGAAATTAAGTGTTTAATCATTGGGTTGTGCAGTCGGATTGGGTCAATCCTATAACAATTACAGTTGATGTCGCGACATGGGAGGCTATGTCGCGACAAACACATTAGTCCCTGCTTGTCGCGATATGATTAAGGCTTCATCCTGACATCAGCCTCAATCTTGAATGGTCCTCCAATATGTACTCTTTGTTGCGTTATGAAGGTCTTTTCGTCTTGACATCTACGTCAGTTTCGTATTCTCCTCATTTTGACATCTATGTTACGACACGGGGGTGGTGTGTTGCAACATACCCCTATTTTCTGTTAATTACTAAAAGAAAACTTGTTAAAAAATATGCAATAATATATAGAAGTTAGTTTCACCTATTTACCTTTACATCTTACTACCGAACTCATCCGACATGCTTACCCTCGTCAATCGTGTCCAACTTTCTTCAGCATTTATTCATCTCCTATCAGTTCTCTCCATTTTATTTACTTGATCCCTTTCTTTGAACATGTTAATCCGTTCCTTGTTTACAAAAGGGATCTTACTGGGTCCTTCACTCCCATCCATGTTAAGCAAGTGACAACGCTTGTGTTTCTCTATTCCATCTGTTTTATCCCCAGATTTGAAAATTTTTACACCACCATTGATTCTCATTGTCAACTCATTGGTGCTTAAATCGATGGTAGATCTAGTCGTGGCTAAAAAGGGCCTTCTTAACAAGATAGGTATATCCTTGTCTTCTTCGAAATCTAGCACCACGAAATCTGCAAGGATGAAAAAAAATTATCACATGAACCAACATGTCCTCTAAAATCCTTTTCGGTCGCACAGATGATCGATATACTAGTTGTAGGGTCATTTGGGTGTTCTTGAGATCTCTACTCTCAAGTTTTTCAAAAACCAGCAAAGGCATCAAATTTTTGCTCGCACCGAAATCACATAAGGCTCTGTTAAACTGAAGTCTCTCAATCTTGATTTGAATTGTGAAACTGCGAAGGTCCTTCATCTTTTGAGGAATTCTCTTAGAGATAATAGTGCTGCAAAACTCATTTACTTCCACTTGCTTTCCTACCTTGATTTTTCTATGCCTCGACATGATCTCCTTTAAGAACTTGGTGTATTTTGGTACCTTTTCCATGAGTTCAATCAAAGGTAAGTTAACATTTAAGGATTTAAACAGATTTAGAAAACTTAGAAAGTCATCATCGTCGTCTTGTTTCTTCTTTTCTTCTAATCTCTTTGGAAATGGAACAGTGGTACCTTTATCTTCCTTAGGCATATCATATTTCTTTTTTGATGTTTTTTTCCACCGATACCTCTTTAGGTAATGTGACTTCAGTGTAATCTTCGGAGGAGATTTCTATAGTCTCATGTTATTTTATGTGTTCCTCATCCTCTTTGGATTTTTCTGAGCTACTCAATACCTTACCCGATCTTAATTTGATTACCTTAATGTGCTCTTTCCCCTCACTTTGAGGATTGTTTTTAGTGTTACTCGGGATACCTATCCTAATTTACCTTGTGAGATCTCCTACCATACTCAGAAATTACTCTATTCGTTCCTCTAGTTTTGTCAAAGATCTAGCAGAACTAGTGCACTCAGACTACACTTACTTTACATTCGCTCGCATTGATTGCATTTCTCCCTCTATCCTATCTAACCTCTGACCACATACAATATGGTCACTTTGGCTTATTTTTTTTGGCTGCCTCTATAAAAATGGAGGTTGGTAACTTAGCTTTCTCGATTGGTTAGTGTTATCATTTCCTCCTTGATTTCCTCTCCACCTAAAATTAGGATGATCCTTCCTTTCTGGATTATAGGTATTTGAGTAGGGATTTCTGCCTCTATTCTCAACATAGTTAACATCTTCCTTCTTGATAAAATAATGGTAGAGAGGTTTGTCTTTTGCTTGTGATGATGGTATCGCTATGGCAGATTCAATTCGGTCCAGTCTCTCTAACAGTTATTGGTATTTATCATCTTCCTTTATCATTTTAATCGAAGCAGGTTTCTGCCCATATGTGAACCTCTCAATAGGCCATTGGCAAGAGTTCATTGCCATAGTTTCGATCAACCCATTAGAATCATTATAGGTTCTATTCATTAAGGTGCCTCCTACTGTACCATATATCCTAAATCTAGCAGATGCGTCCAATCCATTATAGAACGTCTATATTTGCAACCATTCCAGCATACCATGATGTGGACATTTTAGTAGTAGTGATTTAAACCAATCCTATGTTTCATTGAACCCTTCGCCCTCAACTACCAAAATGTCAAAAGCTCTCT
The DNA here is from genome assembly GCA_039519145.1 of Kokia cookei. NCBI lineage: Eukaryota > Viridiplantae > Streptophyta > Magnoliopsida > Malvales > Malvaceae > Kokia > Kokia cookei. Next base: position 14,902,121 of record CM076899.1, on the reverse strand, counting down.
CCGGAGTTGGATTGTTTTACTGATGAGAAAGAATTTCTATAGGAATTTTCCTACGAGCTCGTCCCATGTAGTAATGGATCCTAGTGCTTCCGCATCTAAACAAGAAAAAACATTATCAATCAAAGAAAATGGAAATAATTTGAGATGAATGGCATCATCAGTAATACCATTGTAACGAAAAGTATCGCATAATTGTAAAAATTGCTTTAAGTGCAAACTAGGATCTTCAACCATGGTCCCTCTAAACTGTAAATTATTTTGAATCATTTGGATCATGGCTGGTTTAATCTAAAAAGTATTTGCGATTATAGTTGGTCTAGCAATACTCCCTCGTGTCAGATCTATATTAGGCATAGAATACTCCCTCAGAGTCCTTTAAGCTTCCACCATCGATTTGTTTGCTGGGAGTTGTGGAGATATCCTAACGTCCTCGATGTTGTTATTAACAGGATTAATAATCGAATCTTCCGACTCTTCTTGTTCCTCAGGTGGTGGTAGCTTTTGCATTGAGTTTCGATTTTGTCTAATTAATGCTTCAGGGTCAGAGATTGGATCTACCAAGTTTCCTTGGCTCCGAGTCATAAACTTAAATTCAACAAAGAAAATTTAATAATAATAAATAAACAAAATAAAATAAAAGGAATCGAATCTGTAGCCTAAAAATCTCCTAATTATTCAAATAACAATGAAGAAATAAAAATCAATAAAACGTTGCCTCCCCGGTAATGGCGCCAGCAACTTGATCACCTCCGAACGTACTCCCGTTCGGTGTGTGTTTTCGAGCTTTCGCAAGTATACAGGTTAGGTGTAATATAGTTTGTACAATGAAATACTTGGCAGTGTTCCAAGTATTGTACCCAAAGAAGGCTTGAAGTAGTACTGATTTAAATCCAAATAAAGAAAAGAATTAATTATTATTATTATTAGGCTTTATAGTACGATAGTAAAATAAAAGGTTTCGAGTTGAAGATCATAAAAATAAATAAAACAAAGTAAAAGAAGGAGATAGTGAATTCAATAAATGAATTTGGTGAGATTAGGTCGCTATGGTATAGGATCTTCAATCGTCAGTTTTGGGGACTTTACTTCAATCAACTAGTCGCTACCCTAGCAGGAGCTTCCAATCTTCCACCACTATAAGAAGTAAATAGAGACTACTTATCGCTAGATGTCACAGTCTAAACTGGTTTGGGGTTAAGGTTTTCACGGATAAGCAATACCAATTTTGGGTTCATTCCCACCTAAATGACTTTCTAGGGTTGTTAGGCCTAATGCTTGTTTCATGTTCTTCCTTCCCCAAACAATTGATCCGATTGCAAATCCCTTTTTTCAAGAATCAAATACCAATACCTTTACTCCTTAATCCTCCAAAATGGGATTAGTTCCTCATGGTTTCTTTAAACTTCATTAAGACAACAATATAAATGAACATAAGATTGAATTAATGAAATGAAAAGAAATTTGAATTGTATAGCAATCTGTTGGGAACTAATTCCATGATCGTTTATGGGAAGTTACTAATCTCATTTCTAAAATGGAAAGGAAATAACAAAGTAAAAATGAAACTAATGTACAAGGTATGTAAAAGCCTAGTGCTAGAGGCCTTATTTATAGCCTTGGACGATCGTTTTCCTCAACCCTAGGTCAGTTGTTGTTCCTCGTGTTTAAATGGCATTATAAAGATTGAAATTCCCTTCACTAGGTGTAAAATTCGCGTCCAGGGGTTGATGTTGCGACACATCAGGTATTGTGTCGCGACAAAGAGGCCAATCTACTCCCTTGGTGCAATCGTACAGTCGTTGTTGCGACATATGTGATGTATGTAGCGACAAAGAAGTCAGTTCCAAGTTTCTTCAAGTCTGGTCCATTTGTTGCGACATAAAGCATTCTATGTCGTGACATAGTGATCATCTTCATACTTGATTAGCTTTTAAAGGTCTCTTGCACACTCATGAAGTACATTAGCTAACCCTTAGGCCTCAATCAGCCTTAAAGAGAATAAAACGTACCTTTTTGCACTTTTTACACAATTTATTCAAAAATAGGAAACTAAATTAAATTCTATGGAATAAAATGAAAATGATTAATTTCAAGCTCCTAAAGTGTGAAAAATAATTCAATCTACAAGGTACAAAACCAACAGATCAAACTCCCTCACACTTAATTCATTACTTATCGTCAAGCAAACAAAACAAGAAAAGAGAACATAAGAGCTTGAGTTTGTATCATACAATGATTAAGTTTGCAACATCTACTCTAGGCATTATATATTTTTCAATAATTTTAACATGATGAGCAAGTAACTTTACCATTCTTAATTAAAAACATATAAGTTTAGTAAGTTACAAGAAATATAAATATCAAAGTCTCATTGGTATAACTCCATCAATGCCTAATACAAGTACTTTAATTATCCTAGCTCAATATAGATAGCCATAATAAGATCATGTAATTCCACATTTATTTATGCATAGAGTTGTTTCAGTCACATAGGGCTTTTTGATTTGTAACATTCTGAAGCTGAGGATATGTATGAAGTTCAAAGAATAGTAAGCACAAGGGGTTATAAGCACGAAAACAATTTGACACATTGTATTGTTCCCTATTCTCCCCTTTTAGTGTCTCATTTCATCTCACCTCCTTATTTCTCCTTCTCTCTCCTTTCTTTTCTCTCCACTTAGGAAATCTCAATATAGACTAATCCCTTTAGCTAGCCTGTGAGTATTCTTTTATTTCTTGAGTAAGATTTTTCTTCTTTTTGGTATTTTTGTGACTTTGTCACTTTTCATATACTTTCTCACTCATTTTTTTCTCTTTTGTTTCTAATCTTATTCTTTTTGATTTTTATTGTTTTTCTCTTTCTGGCTATACTAAAGTCATATTCTATATTGATTTTCCTATTTCGCTCTTTGTTTTTACAACCTCTATCTTAGCGTGTCTACTTACCCTCAATATATATGGCCATACGTCTATTATCGTGAAAAATAGGACTAGAGAAAAGAGTATACACAAATAATCTTTTTATGCTTAAAAGTTTGTAGTATAGTTCATAAAGAAGGGTCATTAGGTTCAAAGATGGGTACTAAATGATAATTTAGAATAAGGTTTTGCTTTTTAGCTCTAAATGTATCCAAACAATACCTTAGGTCATCCCTAAACGCCTCAATATGCAAAAATATCTATTTAATAACATAATCCCAAAATTAATATCTATCATATAACATGCTTATTTCCTCATATCATTCAGATCATTTGGTACCAACAATACCTTTCTATCTATATTTAGTGTAACTTACAAAACTTAATAATTTAATGCTCAAAAATTTAAAAATTTCTGATCCTTAGGCCAAATTTATTGAAAAATACAATCAACCTATTATACATGGTCCTAACCAATCACTTGTATTTCTACAAACTCAAGCACACATCAAAGCAAAATAAAAAATGCTAAAAATAAAACTAAATGCAATAACTCTTATGTTACCCCCCACACTTTAGATAACACATTGTCCTCAATGTGTGGCCCTTTTAAAATTAAGGAGCAAAGTTACCTAATTGATCGTGAAAACTTCTCTTCTAATAGTGGTTGTTCTTCTCCCTTTATTCGTGAATAGCTCGAAATGTTGTGTCTCCATCATGTGGGGTTCCTACATAAGGATTAAAGCATGTATAGGCAAAAATAAATTCTACTTTTAATCCTACTCTTAGTAATTAAATAAGTCCTAAAACCATTATCCCAAAATTACAAATCTTCAAAAATAAAATAGAATAAAGTCTAAAACGTTCAACAACTCTTAATCTTCATCTATCTCCTCCTCCTCTTCACTTTCTTCCCCCTCTTCAGTTTCCTTATCATCATGTTTTACATTTATTGGCCCAAACATGTCCCTTGTGTAGCTAGGGACCTTAATGTTGTTTTGCCGAGAAAACTTGAAATAATGACCCCGATTCTTGCATCCATTGTATCATCCCATCGAGCTTTGGATGACTTCCTTCACCATCTTCCTGTTGGGCTGGTGCCAACCTTTGCAATGAAGTTAGTGTAGTCGCCGAATCATGTGATCTCCTCTTCTATTCTTTTATTTGTTTGGCACGAAGCTCCACATAATTTTGGAACAGTGTATCACCAATAACGCTTTTCGATGGCTTCAACGATTGCTTAGTCGATTTCATGGGCACTCTTATCTTAACATAGGTCCCATTATCTTATTATACAACTCAGGTGTCTATTTCTACAACTTATTCTACAACTCAAGTGTCTATTTCTCTTCCTACTTCAACAATTTCTACCTTAACTACACCTATCTTAACTTCTCCTGCCTCAACTGTCTCTATATCATTCTCTTTTAGTCCACTGTCGCAAAATTATTATCTAATAATGTGCAAGTGTACATAGTCATCAATAAGTAATAAAGTAGTGCATAAGAGTATCGTCTCCACAGGGTCTGTATGTAAGGTAATTATTTATGAAATTTATCAAATGGCATGTTGGTGAAAGAAATAATCAAAAGTGAATTTAGTTAACCAATTAACCTAAGTAAAATTTACTAAGTATACAAAAACAAAATAAGTGTTAACAAAGAATAATAAACAACAAATCACAATATTAATTACTGTGCATGAATGAACTAGATTAATTACTTTCCCTTAACTTAAAATTATTAAAAATAATGTTAATAATATTACGATAATTTTGTGGCAATTTGATTATTTGCTAACCTAGAATTTATAAGTTTATGAAGTTATACTTCTATACCTTTAAGTCTCTTTTGCATTCTTCTATGTTCAATTAACTTCAATGTTTCATAAGCAAACATCATGGTTATGCAAGGTAACAATATTGCTAAATACCATTACTAATTTAATTTTTCAAGAAATTAAACATGCACCATTCAAATAGTGTGTCCACTAATTACCATATTGTTTGGATTAAATAATTAGTTCATAAGGTTCTCAACATTGTTTATGCATGAGTATGATATTATTTGAATGAATAAATAGAAAAATGCACAAAACAACATTACCGGAGTATGAATAACATAAGTTAAGGAATTGCAATTAATCTAGCATCAACAAAATTAAGTCATCATCATTAAATTGAAAGTAAAAGAATAAATGGAAATCATGTTTATCAACTTGAAACAAAAAAAAGATTAAAGGGAAGAAAACTGTAAGCTGATTTTGGTGATTTTTTGTGGCACTGCTTGTGTTGCTTCTCCTTCTCTCTTTTCCTTTGCTTCGATGCACAAATGCTTTCAAAGTGCCAAATTTGATTGCTCTAAAAATCCTCTAAATTGCTCTCTCAACTCTCTGTTGTTTGCTCTCAAATGTGTAGTGAGTGAATGAAAGATGAATGAATGAATGATGAGTGAATAATGACAATTGCTTGCCCCTATTTATACTTGTTTAAACCTTCTATTTTTTAGCATGTCATCCCTTGGTATTTGGAAGAGAAGTAGACGACATGGAAGGAGTTGCTTGATTTGTGGAGAAGGTTTGGTTGTTTCAAGGGAAAGAGGTTGCTTGAATTGTGAAGAGAGGTGGACAATCACCTTGATTTGTAGAAAGGGAGATTTTCATGCTGATTTGGTGGTTGCATGAGATGAATACCAGGTCACATGGACAATTTAGGCACCTTAAGTGGACGGTTAGGCTCCTTTCCTCCCTTAGTGGACGGTTTGGGCTCCCTCCTCCCTTAATTGGTTGTCTATATTTGTTAACCCATTTTAGAGTTGGGTTAAGAGGAGTCTTAAGATCCATTAAGAATTTTTAGGGCATCCAGAGATGACACCACTTCAGCCTAATCCTATAGGGCTTTTGTTGCCGAGATGTTGCAGCACTAAGCATCCATAAGTGAGTTTCAAGTCCATGTTCTTTCTAGTGCTCCAATTATCTTCAAAACTACAAAAACCATGTTTTTAGCATATAAAATGATCAAGACAACAAATTTACATTGACATTATCCAAAAGGACAAAATTATAATAAAAACTACAAAATTTTTTATCAACTAATCGGAATTTACATGAATTATTAGTATAAAAGTACTAAAGATAACTCTATATTTTAGAGTTATTAGCTATAAAACCTAAAAATGCAATAATTAAAGGCAAAATGACTTAAAAATAAGCTCGTTAAGTGTCAAAATGTACCTAAACTACCATTACAGTTTGTGGCAAGTTAATAATTAAATAAACGAAGTTAAAATGGAAATAAATTATTTGGTCATTATGAATTTGTTGAATGTAGAAATATTAAAAATATTTTCTCATAGATTTTTTACGAAAAAGTTGTCACACCTCGAAATGTTAAGTTCAAATTGGAATAGTGACTTTCGTTACTAAATTGAGAAACTTATAGAGGGCTCTAGTGAAAATAAGATCAATTGGTAGATTGGTTGTGGAAAGATTAGATTCCAACTAAGGTTCCATCACATTTGAACTAGAAAGCTTCTTAGTGAGAGACATGATGATTATGAATATGCACACTTGGCTGTTGAGTTTGAGATTGTTGAAGGAAGTGTGTGAGGAATATATAAGGGAGAGACATTATTCTCTAGTGTGGTTCTTTCATTTTTTTTGTTCTTTCTTCATCTTCTTCACTAGTCTAGTTGTAAGAAAGAAAGAAAGATAAAAGGAGAGATTTGCATGGAAGAAGGAAGCTAAAGTTTGAGCATGAGTAATTGATGATTTCTCAAGCTGGTAAGCTTGTTAGCCTTTCTATGTTAATGAATTTAAGAAAAGGAAGGAAAGTTAAGGATTTCTATTATCCATCAATTCTATTCTGTTATGGGTAAAGGTTACAAATAATATTTTAATTGGTCTTTACATGTAAACAAGTTATGGTTCTTATGATGATGAATTATTCATTAGAAATTTTGAAACGATTGTTATGTTTTGTAAGTTGGAGGCTCGGGTAGCAAAGGAAAAGCTAAGTAGATGGTTTTGGCGTTAATCTCTAGTTGAGTTCCATCATGTTTGACATGTTTGATAATCTTTCGGAGTTGGACGGCTTAATAGTTTCACATGAAGGAATCTTATGCAAATCATGAAGAGGTTCATTTGAGTGTTTGGGTATACCACTATCTTTTTCGTACGACTCATAAAGAGGTTCATATGAGTACTCATTGTCCTCAAACCCTTTATCATCGCTCCATTGGTTCATCGTGGCTTCGTTTGACCAACCTATTATGTAGTTCCATTTGTCCTCTTAAGAGGTCCTTTCATCATTAAACCACTTGTACTCAAAATTTTCTATAATTAAATCATTTAATCAACAAGGTAAATAAAAAAAAATTGAGAGTAACACAATTAATGGATATAAAAATTAGTACACTATCTAGCTCATTCATCTTTCAACTAATATTATTTACAAGTAATCAATTCAATAACAATTATCACCATCGCAATCCCCAGCAACGATGCTAACAACTTGACTACCTCCAAACGTACTAATGTCTAGAGTGTGAATACTGCAACTAAAGATATGGAATTGAGGCAGTGCCTGCAAGTATATAAGTTAGGTTGTAATATAGTTTGTTTACAACGAAACACATTGGTAAGTATTGGAATGACGGACATGTGTAAGTGTACACAATCGTATCAAGTAATAAAGTGACAAGGAAATGTCGAGTTATCGTACCCACAGAGACCGTGTCAGAAAAATAATTGTGAAATAATTAAACTAACAAATTGGTGATAAAAATATATTGATTTGGAAAGGGGTTTAATAAGCTAAAATTAATCTAAGTAATTAACTAAAAAAATATAAAAGTAAAAGTAATTTCCAATGCTCAATTTCAAGGTTTTTTAAATCAATATGACATAATGTGCTAGATCAATTGCATTTTTAAACTTAATATTATTAGAATCATGTTCATGCTTGTTACGAATTAAATTCACAGCAACTTGTACTTTGTTAACTAACGACATACATACTTATTAAATTAAATAATCTCTTAACATATTCCTATGTCAATTCAAACAATTAATCAATTTTAACAAGCAAGTATAAGATCAAGTGAGGTAACAACAAACGTCTATGTTGAAAAAATTTAATCACAAGAATCTTGCAAGTTATGCAAGCCTAATGTACCGTTTAATATCGTCGCTAATTTAACCTTCAGCTTCCTTAGAAGATTAAACATGCACAAATTAAATATTACATCCAATAATCATAATTTCAATCCGGTTAATGATGAATTCATTTGTTATCTTACAAATGTAATGTACGTATATCGTGAACATGATTTTATTTCATTAAACAAAACAACAAGGCCTGTAACAACACAAACATGATTTTTAATAAATTAAGCAATTGAACACGATATATCTAACACAAAATTAAATTAAGCCATTTTAATGAAATCAAGAATAGCAAAATAAATAGTATTCATTGTAACAACAATAAGAAATTAAAAGAGAAAAAAACTAGAAACAAATCCAGTAGTTCTTTGAAGCTACTAGCATGTTTTTCTTTGTTTCTGCTCATTCTAGTCAGATCAAGGTCTCTGATGAACACTCGAATGATGCTACTCCAAGGTAGAAGAAAAACTCTTTCTCAAGAGGGAAAAATCGGCAAAGGAAAGAAATGAATGAAATAAAAAACTAGAGAGAAAATTGAGTGAGAAGAAGAGATGTTGTGGATGAGTTGAGTGATGAAAATAAGTAGCAAAGGGGGGTATTTATAGGTGGGTTTGGAGGCTATTTTTAGCAAGGAAATTTCATCCACTAACCTCACCATGGTCGGCCACCACTCAAGCAAGTTTGAATTGTTCAAACTTCGCTTGGTTTAGCTTGGGGCAAATTTTTAAAAGCATAAATAGTGGAGGGGTTTGAATGGAGTTTAAGGGAACCTTGAGGGCTGTTTTGCAAGAATAAAAAAAAACTCAAATCAGCTGATTGGATCAGCTATATGGGCAGTACTGGGTTGCCCAATTGCTTGGTGGTTCAGTCCTTCACACTTAGCACACTAGGCCACTTTCTTTTCAGGCATTATATTAATTTCTAACCTAATTAAAATTAGATTAAAATTTAATTATAAAGTATATAAATATTTATAAATTTGACCGTCATTTGCTGGAAAAATAATTAGCCTTGTTCTTGGTTCACTCGGTGTATAAATTACCCCAACAGTTCAGGCATTCTGCAGTGTTTGCTAAGTTGATTTTCATCAATTGTTTCAAACTATCGAAAATAAATCAAATTCATGATTAATTATTATAAAAATAATTAAAATTTAAAATTTTGGAAATTTAAGTACAATTTAATTATGTTATAATTAAATTATATTTTTGACAATAATTACTACGGAATTGCATGAATTTGAGCTAGAAAAGGCATGAAAAAGTCTATATAATTTCATGTTTCCACACCCTCAAACTTAATTTATTGCTTGTCCCAAGTAATGCACAAATCACAAAAGAATTGATCATTTCTTCCCATAAATATGAGTTTAATGAGATTAAGCACAAGAATAGGAATTCTGAGATTATGCAACCAAGTATACATATTATTCAAATTATTCTCAATTATCATCATGCTAACCGAAACTAGACTAAATGCTTCCTTAATAACGACATGTCAAAATCTTACCATTTGATTTTCATTCCATCATTTAAGACCAAATTGCAATCACTAAGCTTAACTTATGCCTTCATATGTTGAACATAGCAATTTCTCTCCACTAATGTAGATAGCATAGAAATCCGAATCAAATAGGTCTTTTATATAAGTTGTAACGGGGCTAGGCTATGGGTAGGTAAAAGATAGATATATTTAAGCTAAAAACCCTAGACTCAACTTACATCGGACCTTCGGGATGATTATGTAACAGCCCGATTTTTTAATGGTGTCAAAAATAGTGGTTTTGGGACCATAATTCTGACAAGTAGAGTCGTAAGTATATTTAATTTTCCATTTCTATGTCATTAGCAATGGATTAAAATTGGTTATGGAATTTTAATGTTTAAATAGTGAATTAAGTAAAAAGGATTAAATTGTAAAAGAGGTAAAGGTTAATTACGATTGATTTAAGAATAAGGGACCAAAGTGGTAATTATACCAAGGTAAAAAAGTCTAAACGGTGGAGGATATGATTTAATTCCACTAACTTTTGGGATATTTATTCATTTAGTCCTAATTAGCTTAAGGCTAAATTGTAAATAAGCGGTTTGATTTTAATTTAATATAATTGAAGGATCGAATAGGTAAATTAACCAAAATATTTTAGTGAGTGGTTTATTATGACACTTATTGTCATTAATTAGAAAAATTAAAGGTTAATTAAGAGATTAATTAAGTTAATTAGGAAAGTCTTAAAATTTACAATTATAACATTAGGTATAACTATGAAATTAAAGAAGAAAAATCACATTTTTCTTCTAATTTCTTCTTCTTCCTCACGACTAAGACAAGAAAACCTAGGGTTTTTCATTGATGAACTTTGAGCTTTGATTTGGGTAAGCAAACATTGACCGTTTTTAGTAATTTTTATATTTTTGAGTCCGTGTTAGCTTGATCTAGCTAATCTAAGGACTAATTTGCAAATCTGTCAAATGTTGTGAATCTTACCATTGTCGAATATGCTTTTCTTTGAAAGTTTTTGATAGTTTTGGATGCTTGATGATTAGGTTGGATCTTTTTGTTAAGTGATTTTTTATAAAATTAGGATTTAAGGACTAAAATGCTAAATGATGAAATTGGGTGTACTTTAGGTGAAATAAATAGATTGTAGGGACTTGTATGAGATAAAGGTATATTCGAATGGTATGGGTTGAGGAGAAAATGAGAATTTTGCATGTTTTATGTTGAAAGGACTAGATTGAATAAAAGGAAAGTATTAGGGGTAAGATTATAATTTTCCCAAAAAGGGTCAAATTATGTTAAATAATTTGATTATATGTTTTAATTTGAAATTGGGATGGATTGTTAATTTAGATTACAATCGTGCCACGAATCGTAGAAAAGGGAAATTAGTAGAATAGCCCCTGAAGTTTAGCCAAACTGCAATTTCATCCGGTAAGTTCGTAGTGTTAGTTTATACACATTGTATGTTTCTTGTACTTTCACTATTGTTATAGCAACTCGAGGAAGGTTAAACGTTCATGATGATGGAAAGGCAAATGAATAAACGACATGTCAAGCTTGGGGCCGGTTATTTGATTTTAAGCAATGGCTAAGATCCTACGTATGTTGTAGTATCCTGACAGCTTGTGTGAGCAGCATCGCAAGTTGACAGATTCTGAATGAATACTGAATTGTGGACCACTCCGATGGCTGATTCTTCGTGTATGTTGCGAAGTCTTCGCGTATGCCACGAATTCTTATCAGCTTATGTGAGCAGCATTGTATATTGGTTAACCATTCTAGGCTCATAAGAGCTAACCATTTTGGGCTCGTAAGAGCTAACCATTTTGGGCTCGTAAGTATGAACCATTCTAGGCTTATAAGAGCTAACCATCTTGGGCTTGTGAGAGGTAATATTGTCTGTGCTCGTCTGAGCTAAAATCTGGAAGACTGAAATAGATTAAATTTGTTACTGTTCACAAGATTATGAATACATACTCCTTATCATCTTTATAACCGATTTGACTATTCTATAAGAAAATGATATTTGCGAACTTACTAAGCTTAATAAGCTTACCAGTGTATTTGTTGTTATTTTGTAGATACATTTTGTTGTCTGAAGATCGGATCATCTCCAAAATATCACACTATAACAGAGCTTGTTTGGTAGTTTTTACATCACTTGGTTTTATGGCATGTACTAGGATGATGTTGTTATATAACTCTTGATTTTAGATGGTGGTTCATTATTGTAACCTTGGTTGGGTAGTTATCATACCTTGCATGATACTATGGGTGAAAATAGGCTTGCAATGAAATGAAATTTATTATTATATGTGTTTTGAACTTTAAGTATATTTCTCTTTGTGTCTTATGTATGAAATGAGAATTGTTGGCTGAGCTTGAGAACTTGTGGGAATATTTGAATTCTGCATATTTGTTTCAGTAGAACCTACGGTTGCATTGATAAAAGTATAGGGTAGGAGAGAGGTTGTTCATTGAATTGGGTTGTATCGATAGTTGAATAGAAAGTATCATAGTTATGTGTTTAGAAGTATCGATAGTTATATACTTGTATCGGTAGAAGTAGCAGGGTGAGACTTTTAGCTTTTTGGAGTTTTTAGTATCGATAGAAGCATGGCATGTTTTGGTAGAAGTCTCACTTGTATCGATAGTACTGTCTCAAGTATCGGTAAAAGTCTGTACTATTCCTGAACTATTTATTGACTTGGCAACTACCGATACTTGTCCAACAAGTATCGATATAAGTCTCCAGAAATCTTGGAAATAACCTTTTTGCCTTGTTAAATTGTGTTTATAATTAAATGATAATTTACGACATGTTGGGTGTATTTCTTTAGTAATGTAAGAACAAATGACATGATTTTAAAACGATATACAGTTATAGATAATTAGAGTGGCACCAAGACCCTAGTCAGTGATGGTTCAAGTTTTGGGTGTTGCATTTAGTGGTATCAGAGCTTACGATTTAGTCGTTTCTTGGACTGCATTGATTGTGTGAAATGATCCAAAAGTATATGACATATGAACCTGTGATAGTGTGATATAGATGGATTCGACCTAACTACTATCTTTGCAGATAAGAAAAACGCCTGATTCAGAACGAGGGGAGACTAACGAGGTAAATAGTAATGTTTCAACTATCAATTTTGACGCAAGTCGAGAGGTACCGATTGTACCGATAATAGAAAGTGAAGTGAAAAACATATTCTTCGACTTAATGGGACAGTGGTTCTTAGAATTCATTAGGAATAATCCTATGGTACCACCTATCCCACCTCCGACTACACAGCCTACTGCCTGACCTATGAGACCTTCGGTAAGGCCTCCACCTCCTCCTATGATAGAAGAGAGGCATCGTATACCGACGGATAGGGTAAGAAAGTATGGGGCAAAAGAACTTTGCGAAAATGCTGAGGATGATCCATCCAGGGCTGAGTATTGGTTGGAAAACACTCTGAGAGTACTGAATGAAATGACTTGTCCGCCTAAAGACTATGTTAGGTGTGCTGTTTCATTACAGAAAGACGAGACATACAATTGGTGGATGTTGATTGTAACAGTGGTACTTGAAAATGAAGTTACTTGGGAATTTTTCCAAGCAGAGTTCAAAAAGAAATACATCAGTGAATGGTACCTGGATAAAAAGAAGGAATTCTTAAAGTTGAGACAGGGAAACAAGATAGTGGTAGAGTACGAATGCGAATTTATACTTCTCAGCAAGTATGTCGGGATATTGTACCTACAGATGAGGCTATGTGTGTCAGATTTGAGGACGGTCTAAATGACGAGATTAAAATGATGATAGGTGGTTCTAAAATACAACCATTTGTTATCCTAGCAGATAGAGCACAGAAAATGGAGGAAATTTACAAGCACAAGAGACAGAGGGAAAAAAGGTCAAGATAATTCAGTAAGAAGACTTCTTCCAAAACTTTCTCTTTGCCGCTGCTGAAGAAATTCAAAGAGAATGAGAACCGAGTGACAGATTCATCTAGTTACCTGAGCAAGAGCGGGTCGGCACAACCTGAAACTAGATTTCAAAATAGGCTTGCGGATAGTGTAGCCAATGTTTGTAATACACTTAACCTAGCTTGTAAATATTATGGAAGATTCCATCCGGGTGAGTGTCGTTTGAAGAAGGGGGCATGCTTTCGATGTGAAGCAACTGACCACATGGTACGAAATTGTTTAGTATCACATGAAGAGGAAGAGAATCGGAGTGTATAACCCTCACTCACACCATAAAAGGGTAGACGTCCTGGTCAGAGCAGCATTGTAGGCGGAAGTTGTAATGAGGTTAAGGAAAATACAAGTAGATCCGAAGTTCGAGCACCTGCATGGACTTATGCTATTCGAGCAAAAAAAGAGGCAATTGTATCCGATGAGATGACTGGTAAATTCTATCCTTGATGTGACTGTGTGTACTTTGAACGATTTAGGATTGATTTATTCTTATATCGATACTGCTTGATAACTGATAAAATCTATCTATCAAGTCGATTGAAGTTGAAATACTAATTACAAACCCTTTGGGATCGTAGTGTCACAGTTAGTCTAGTATGTTGTAGATGCCTCTGAAGGTTTGGGTGGTGAGTTCTTGTAGATTAATGTTACTATCAAGTTATGAATTTGGTAATTATTATGGAAATAGATTGATTGAAAATATATATTACTGTAGAAAAAAGTGGACTAAAATGAATTGGTTGAAACATTGAACTAATATACTAATTATGGATAAACTTGATAAATTAGATAAAGTGAATAAGAATTATTCAATGGTTGGTGTTATTCGAGATTAATATGAGAATGTTATTTTCTAGATTTGGATGAGCTAATAATGATTTTTATTGTGAGGAAAACATTAGAATAAACGGATACTGCTAAGTAAAATTTTGAGGACAAAATTTCTTAAGGGGGAGAGTTGTAACAGCCCGATTTTTTAGTGGTGTCGAAAATAGTGGTTTCGAGACCACAATTCTGTCAAGCTGAATCGTAAATTTATTTATTTTTACATTTATGATGTCATTAGCAATGAATTAAAATTTGGTTAAGTAATTTTTAATATTTAGATAGTAAATTGTGTAAAAAGGATTAAATTGTAAAAAAGGTAAAGGTTAATTGCGATTGATTTAAGAATAACGGACCAAAGTGGTAATTATACCAAGGTTAAAAAGTCCAAACGGTGGAGGATATGATTTCATTCTACTAATTTTTGGGATATTTATTCATTTAGTCCTAATTAGCTTAAAGTTAAATTGTAAATAAGTGGTTTGATTTTAATTTAATATAATTGAAGGATCAAATAGGTAAATTAACCAAAATATTTTAATGAGTGGTTTATTATGACACTTATTATCATTAATTAGGAAAATAAAGGTTAATTAGGAAAGTCTTAAAATTTACAATTATGCCATTAGGTATAAATATGAAATTAAAGAAGAAAAATCACATTTTTCTTCTAATTTGTTCTTCTTCCTCATGGCTAAGATAGAAAACCTAGGGTTTTCCATTGATGAACTTTGAGCTTTGATTTGGGTAAGCAAACATTGACCATTTTTAGTAATTTTTATGTTTTTGAGTTTGTGTTAACTTAATCTAGCTAATCTAAGGACTAATTTGTAAATCTGTCAAATGTTGTGCATCTTACCATTGTTGAATATGCTTTTCTTTGAAAGTTTTTGATAGTTTTGGATGCTTGATGATTAGGTTGGATCTTTTCGTAAAGTGATTTTTGATGAAATTAGGGTTTAAGGACTAAAATGTTAAATGATGAAATTGGGTGTACTTTAGGTGAAATAAATGGATTGTAGGGACTTGTATGAGATCAAGATATATTAGGTTGGTATGGGTTGAGGAGAAAATTGGTATTTTGCATGTTTTGTGTTGAAAGGACTAGATTGAATAAAAAGAAAGTATTAGGGGTAAAATCATAATTTTCCCAAAAAAGACAAAATTATGTTAAATGATTTGATTATGTGTTTTAATGTGAAATTTGGATGAATTGTTGATTTAGATTACAATCATGCCACGGATCACAGAAAAGGGAAATAAGTTTAGCCAAATCGTAATTTCATCCAGTAAGTTCGTAGTGTTAGTTTATACACATTGTATGTTTCTTGTACTTTCACTATTGTTACAACAACTCGAGGAAGGTTAAACATTCGTGATGATAGAAAGGCAAAGGAATAAACGAAATGTTATGCCTGAGGTCGGTTAACTGATTTGAAGCGATGGTTAGGATCTTGCATATGTTACAGTATCCTGGCAGCTTGTGTTAGCAACATCGCAAGTTGACAGATTCTGAATGAATAGTGAATTATGGACCCCTCCGATGGCTGAGTCTTCTCATATGTTACGAATTCTCATTAGCTTGTGTGAGCAGCATCGAGAGTGGGAAATTCTAGACCGTATCGATGGTTGAGTCTTCGTGTATGTTGCGAATTCTCATCAGCTTTTGTGAGCAGCATTGAGAGTGGGAAATTCTGGATCGTATCGATGGCTGAGCCTTCGTGTATGTCATGAATTCTCATTAGATTGTGTGAGTAGCATCGTATACTGGTTAACCATTCTAGGCTCGTAAGAACTAACCATTTTGGGCTCGTAAGAGCTAACCATTCTGGGCTCATAAGAGCTAACAATCCTGGGCTAGTGAGAGCTAATGTTGTCTTTGCTCGTATGAGCTAAAATCTGGAAGACTGAAAGAGATTAAAGTCATTACTATTCACAATATTATGAATACATATTCGTTATCATCTTTATAACCGATTTGACTATTCTATAAGAAAATGATATTTGCAAACTTACTAAGCTTAATAAGCTTACTAGTGTATCTGTTGTTGTTTTGTAGATACAATTTGCAGACTGAAGATTGGATCATCTCAAAGATATCACAATATTGCGGAGCTCGTTTGGTTGTTTTACATCACTTGGTTTTATGGCATTTATTAGGATGATGTTGTTATATAACTCTTGATTTTGGATGGTGGTTCATTGTTGTAACCTTGGTTAGGTAGTTATCATACCTTGAATGATACTATGGGTGAAAGTAGGCTTACAATGAAATGAAATGAATTATTATATGTGTTTTGAACTTTAAGTATATTTGTCTTTGTGTCTTATGTATGAAATGAGAATTGTTGGCTGAGCTTGAGAACTTGTGGGTATATTTGAATTCTGCATACTTGTTTCGGTAGAACCCATGGTTGTATCGGTAGAAGTACAGGGTAGGAGTGATGTTGTTCACTGACTTGGTTTAAATTGGTAGTTGAATAGCAAGTATCGGTAGTTATGTGTTTAGAAGTATCGGTAGTTTGTATACTTGTATCGGTAGAAGTATCAAGGTGAGACTTTTAGCTCTCTAGAGTTTTTAGTATCAGTAGAAGCATGACATATTTCAATAGAAGTCTTACTTGTATCGATAGTACTGTCTTAAGTATCAGTAAAAGTCTGTACTATTCCTGAACTGTTTACTAACTTTTACAACTACTAATACTTGTCCAACAAGTACCGGTAAAAGTCTCCAAAAATCTTGGAAATAACCCTTTTTCCTTGTTGAATTGTGTTTATAATTAAATGATAATTTATGACGTGGTTGGTGTATTTCTTTAATAACGTAAGAGCAAATGACATGATTTTAAAACGATGAACAGTGATAGATGATTAGAGTGACATTGGGACCCTAACTGATGACCGTTTCGGGTTTTGGGTGTTACAAATTACCTTAACATTCACAAACTTTTCGAATTTTGAGTACTCATGCTCTTTCTTTTGTTTTTCTTTTGAGTGCATATGCTCTATTCTTTCTTTTTTTTTTTCATTTTTTTTCAAACATCATATTGGAAGTACAACAATTCTTTTAGCATTGTGGTACTTCTTCTTAACTTCCCCAAACTTATTTTCAAGAAATATTCTTTATAGACTGAGTCTAGTGTTTGGGACAATTTAGAGATAAGTATGAGAGATAGGATGGCTTATCATTGTAAGGTTCAAAGAAAATTAGGCCATATAGTCTCAAAGTTGGCTTCAAGAGATAACATTCATTAAGGTTAGCTTGAAAGGCTCAAACGATCCAAACAAATGTTGCCTAAATCATTTTCAAAATACCATGCTTCCTAGGATTTCGCCTCAAGAAATTACTAAGTCAATTCTAGAGACTTAAACTTTCATGCATGTTTAGCTTTTATAAGGTATGGTATGATTCGCATATTTTATTAAGAATAACATTCATGTCATGGTTCAACTTAACATCACAACCATTGAGATAATTAAACTTTATTTATACTAAATCTTAGCATAATCAACAGAAATTCAAATTTTGTTTTTCAGCAAAATTTTAAGTAAATTCATAAAATAATAAGAATTAATAATTATTAAGAAAAAAATTCAAGTTTCGGTCCCCGTACTTAAGATGAACAATGTCTCCATTGATATAAACTATAGAGAGAATGCAAAAATAAAAGTGAATTGACACTGTACACCAGGTAGGATTTATGAAGAGGAGGTGAGTTAAATTTAACTGCTTAAATACCAAACTCCTCCAAGGTCCAATCTTAGACATGTATATATCTACTTCTTATTTTGCTAATTGTTCAATTTTATTATTGACTTCAACCTCTTAATTTGTTATGTAAAAATTGAAAATTACCTAATGACTTAAAACCTAATCCTAAATTTATCTCAGAATGAAAAACTTGAAATAACCTAAGAAAATAAATTAAAGAAAGACAAGATCCCCTCTTTTTTATTTATGTGTAGACCCCTCAGACTTTGACTCATCTTTTGCTTCATTGTTCTTGTTGTTGCTTGAATCACCTTGATCTTTCTTTGACATAGTATGTAATCTGGAAATTCAGGCACAAAAATAAACAGTCATGAAATATTTTCTCGAGTGCACATTTAAATGAGTCATCCTGTATTTTCGTGTCTCTCAAATAGGCATATTGCTACCATTGCATATGTTGCATGCAATCCATCATCTTTGACAGCTTATCTCGAAGTTCTAAGTGAGGTGACTGAGGTTTAGGTATTGGAATAGACATGCCAAGTTCAGACATTTGTTCAGTAAACTTTGTCTAATCAGGAATTTCTACTGGCTCTGTTGGTTCTATCTCTTCAAGATGTTCCTCTTCTTTGGGATCTTCAGTTGAATCTTCTTGCTATTGAAGGATGGATTTTCTTGCTACTCGAATAAGGTCCTAATCAGTGATTTTACCTTGGCTATACCTTGTTTTCTTAACGTTCCCAAGGATTTCAGCCTTTAAGCATTGATCTATGATCGTGAATGGGAAATAGGCTTGACCAGAACGTCTTACGGCATAGTTTCGAATTTCTCTAAGGATAATTTTTCCCACATCTATGGTCTTTACTGTCAAGATTGAGTATAGCAAGACCATTCATTCCATTGAAATTGTAGTCCCATGTAAGATAGGCATAAGACTGAACCAAATAAAATAAAATCATACTTTCGCTAACGGTGTCAAGTGTTCTCTGTAGCAAGTATGAATTCCACTCTTTGACACCATCCATTTAGAATCGGGAATTGCAAGTTCTTGAAGAATCTCTTGCAACTTCGTGGCCTCAATATTCTTTATTAAGATAGAATATACATCTTCATCAAAATCAGGTAGGTCAAAGTATTCGTAATGGTGCTCGACTTTAATGGTACCTTGATTCCTTGGACGAGAACTTTTATTAGTTCACTCAAGGTCAAATTTGCATAGAAATCTCGAACCAATTGCTCGTCTACACTAGGTCGTTTTCACAAAACACTCCCAAACTTAAAGCTTCAGCAACTTGCCGAATGCTTGCCATGAAGTTGGTATAATTTCTTTCTTTCAACATAAACCCTTTCTCCGGCAGCATTTGTTGATTTTTTGAATACAGTGTCGTATCTTGCTTTAGCTTCTACCCTATGGAATTTATTTTGTGCTTTTTCAATTTGGATTACAACACGAATTCTCTTGCGAAGCATGATTTAATCCAAACATCACATAAGATGGAGACAAATAATATTTTCCCAAAATTTAATTAGTATAAAATATTAGCAATTCAAAATAAATTATAAAGTTAAACAATTAAAACAAATTAAAAATTAGGAGACAAATTTACTTCCCACCTTCGTATGAAAATAAAAATCCAATAAAATAATTAGACTATGAAGCAATTTATGTCGGGTTAGGGTTGGTTGAAGGGTGATTGGTGATGGTGGTATGAAGTTAGGATGCACAAAGCTTAGATGAAGGGTAGTAGCAGTGCACGATGGTTGGTTGGTGCGTGGCGTGCACGGCAAGCGATAGTAGCAATGGACGAAGGCTGCGATGCGCGAGGATTTTAGCAGTGGTGCATGCATGGAGCAGGGACTAACAGGGCGCAAGGGCTGGTGCGAGCTGGGTGTATGCGGCTACTGACGTTGTCGATAGTTGTCGATGATGTTAGATGGATGCTGTTGCTGCACTAAGGGACGATGATGCTTGCGAATGCTCACAGGGTGCTGGTAGCAGCTGGTGGTCTCGGCAATAGTTGTGAAGTGGATGGTGCATGGTAGGGTGATGGTTGATGGTATTTATAATGAAAAGGTAAAAAGAATTTAACTTAAATTTCTAGATCAACATATAAATCCTAATGCTAAAATAAGTCAATAACAACTAACATATAATAAAATACATTATTTGTTATTACTTCATTTATTTAAATAAGAACTCTATTAAAAATCTTAATTCTATTTTGGTAATAATTAATATAAATTATAAAGAATTATAATTATATATTAGTTATTATCAAATTATTAAAAATTAAAACCCTTTTATTTTAGCTGTTTAAAATATTTATAAGAAAAGACAGCTAATTTCAATCTTTACAAAAAGAACAACCAAATTTCTTAAATAATTTAATAAAGTCCTTGAACTTCAAAGTGATTTGAAAATTGGGTTGCCATTAAAACTTGGATCAACAATTGACCCTTTTCATTTGAAAAGTTCAAAATTTCTTTTCTCACTTAGGAAATAATTTCTTAGAAGATTATGCTAAAATTAATTTCCAAGAAAGATTGGAGGGGTCACAAACAATCTTCCTTAAGTTCCAATCTCCTAAATAGAATTCATTTCAACATACTAATCCAGAAAGTATAACCTAAGTCCTTTATTATAATGAAGACAAGAAAAATTAAATATCTGATAAAATGAACAATGATTTATCCCGCTCAATTTTTTCCTCCCTAATAGTGTTTCAAACATTGAGCATTGACTCGAAAATTACCTCTCTTACCTTGGAGTTCAACAACTCCGTATGGAAAAACTTGATGGATGGTGAATGAACTAGACCAACGTGATTTCAACTTACATAGAAAAAACTTAAATCTAGAATTAAACGATAAAACTTGCTGACTTGCTTCAAACTCTCGGACTCGAATATGCTTTTCATGCCATCTTTTTAATCTCTCTTAGCATAATTTTACATTTTCATATGAGAATGTTCGAAATTCTTCTAACTCGTTAAACAGAAGCATTCGTTTCTCTTTAGCAAGCTTGAGATCTAAGTTGAGTTGCTGAAGAGCCCAATAAGCTTTATGTTCTAGTTCCAAGGGCAAATGACAGGCTTTCCCAAATACCAATCTATATGGAGAAATCCTTGTAGGTGTCTTGTATACTGTCCTATAGGCCCATAAAGCATCATCTAGTCTTTTGGACCAATCTTGTCAGTTTGGACAAACTTCCTTCTCGAGTATACCCTTTATTTCTTTATTCACTAGTTTAGCATTACCCATTTGTCTGCAAATGGTAAGTTATGGCAACCTTGTGTTTTACTCCATGTTTATTGAGTAACCATTTGTTCACAAAATGGGACCCCTCATCACTAATGATAGCTCTAGGAGTTCCAAACCTTGTGAACATATGCTTCTACAAAAACATCATCACTACCTTGGCATCGTTTGTAGGATATGCCTCGACCTCAATCCACTTAGATACACATTTACTACTACCAAAATGTACTTGTTATTAAATGGAGGGAATGGACCAAAGAAGTTAATACTCGAAACATCAAACAGTTCCACTTCAATGATGTTTGTTCGGGGCATCTCTTTTCTATTAGTGATGTTTCTAACTCTTTGACATCTATCACAACATTTTACATAGGCGTACGCATCTCTAAAAAAATTTTGGCCAAAAAAACACGACTTGTAATACTTTGGCCACAATACATGAACCTCTGAAGTGTCCCTCACTTGGAGCCATGTGACAATGATATAATATTTCTTGTACCTCATTTTTTTTCACGCATCTCTTGATCATCTAATATGTGCTCTTCTTGAACAAGTATGGTTCTTCCTAGAAATAGTACTTAGTATCGTGAAGGAAATTTTTCCTTTGATGATATGTCTTATCAAAGAGAATCAAACCACAAGCTAAGTAGTTAGCAAAATCAGCAAGCCATGGGGTGTTATGACTTACCTTAAGTATGTGTTCATCTGGGAATGTCTCTTGTATGGGTACAAAAGTAGAGGTTCCCTCTTGTGGTTCCAATTTGGAAAAGTGATATGCTACTAAGTTTTCTACACCTTTTCGATCTTGAATTTCTAAATCAAACTCTTGGAGTAGTAGTACCCATCAAATCAATCTCGGCTTGGCATCTTTCTTGGCTATTAAGTACTTGATCGCGCGTATGATCCGTAAAGATAATCACTTTTGTACCTATAAGATAAGATCAAAACTTGTCAAAAGTAAATACAACTACAAGTAGTTCTTTTTCAGTTACTATATAATTTAGTTGTGCTCTCGTTAAAGTTTGACTTGAGTAGTTTGACTTGAGTAGTAGATAGGATGAAAAACTTTTTTCCTTTGCTAACATATCACAGCTCCGACCATGAAGTCACTTGCGTCACACGTTAACTCAAATGGCAACTCCCAATCCAGTGTGACAATAATTAGTGCTGAAACTAATCAATTCTTCAAATCATTAAATGCATTCAAACACTCTTAATCAAAGTTTAATGTTGATTCCTTCTCCAATAATTTGCTTAAAGGTTTGGAAATCTTGGAAAAGTCCTTGATGAACCTCCGATAGAATCTGACATGTCCCAAAAAGTTCCTAACACCTTTTACAGATGTTGGAGGTGGAAATTTCTCGATAACAACTACCTTGGATTTATCAGCCTCAATTCCTTGTCTCGTTATTGGGTGCCCCAAAACAATACCTTCTCGTATCATGAAATGACACTTTTCCCAGTTGAGTACAAGGTTTGTCTCTTCGAACTGCCTTAGCACCTTCACTAGATTGGCTAAGCAATTATCATAAGTGTCTCCGCAAACTGAAAAGTTATCCATAAACACTTCAAAATACTTCTCAACCATGTTAGTAAAAATAACCATCACACATCTTTGAAACGTAGCAGGTGCATTACATAAACCAAAGGGCATGCGTCTAAATGCGAACGTACCGTACGTGCATGTGAACTTCGTTTTGTGTTAATCTTCTGATATGATTGTAATCTGATTGTACCTCGAGTACCCATCTAGAAAATAGTAATAGTCTCGTCCCCCGAGTCTATCCAACATCTGAACCAAGAATGGTAAAGGAAAGTGATCTTTCTTAGTTGCCTTGTTCAATTTTAAATAGTTTCTGCAAATTCACCATCCCATAATCGTTATAGTCGGTATCGACTCGTTATTTTCATTATCTATGACCGTAATACCTCCTTTCTTTGGCACGCACTGGACTAGACTTGCCCACGAGCTGTCTAAGATGAGATAAATTATACCCACATCTTACCACTTGATGATCTCTTTCTTTACTATGTCCTTCATAATAGGGTTCCTTTCTTTCTATTTTCTAGAATGATCTCCGTTGTCCATCAATCGTCCCGTTCTTTCTATTTTCTAGAATGATCTTGTGCATGCATATGGATGGACTAGACTTGATTATCTCCGTTGTCCATCAATCATCCCTTTCTTTCTATTTTCTAGAATGATCTTGTGCATGCATATGGATGGACTAATTCCATGAATATCGACTATAGTCCATCCAGTAGCCTTCTTGAATTGTTTCAACACTTGAATAAGCTTCTCTTTCTGTTCTTTGGTTAGCTGAGCTAAAATAATTACAGGCAAAGTAGAGGCGTCACCTAATAAACATATTTTTAAATGCGAGGGAAGTACCTTGAGTTTTAATTTAAGTGGCTCTTCGATTGACGCTTTTGGTTGGACATAATCTCTACTCTCTAATTCCATAGATTCAAAATGAGATTGTGGATTAAATCCCCTCGAATAAGCTTCTAGCAAAGCTAAGTGATCCCCTCTTCATCACTTGGAGGGTCTGTCAACAAGATTTTTTTCTAAAGGATCCTCAATAGAGTTGAGTTCCTCTTTCATGACTAACTCTTCTAACTCGAATACTGCAGAACAATCATCAACTACATCAAGAAATCGCATGGATTTAAAAACATTAAATGTTACCTGATCATCCTAAACTCGCATAGTTAGCTCGCCTTTTTGGACATCAATTAGGGTCCTTCCAATTGCTAGGACCAGTCTTCCTGTAACACCCCAATTTTGATTAAAATGATTAAATTGGAATTTTGGTGAAAATTAGGGACTGAAATTTGATCTTAGTGATTTGAGGTCTAATTTGAAAGTTTGATAAAGTTTAAGGATTAATTTAGCATTACTTAAAGTTTTGTGATTGAATTGTGATTTTTAGGACTTATCTGTAAAATGGGACAAGTTTGGGGTTATTCTAAAAACCCAAATATTCTTTGAGCCCCTCCGTGTTAATGACCCATTCTTATAGGTATCTAAACCCCCTTTTCTAATTTTCTAAACCTTTTAGCCTCCCACTTTTATTTTTCTTCTTTTTCTCTCTAGACAAGAACTTTCTCATCTCTCCCCTCTCCCCTCTCCCTTTTTTCGTTCAAGCGCCAACAACCCACTGACAGTCGTCCGTGCACCACACCGTCGTTGCTGAAATACTCCTCGTCACCTTGCGAACCTAACCCTTCCCTCTTCTTTTCCTTTTTCGTTGCTATTTGTGAGAATCGATGTTAAAACCGATTTGTTTCACTTATTTTTCGCCACTCTTCGTCGCGAGCTTTGCTCCTTGCCATCGTTTTTGACGTGGGTATGTGTAAGGTATCATTTTCTTCTCTTTTTGTGTCTTTTCGACGAGCTTGTTTGTCGCCGTCCATCGAGCCTTCGATCGACACTGTCAAGGGGTTATGAAACCCTAATCTATTATGTTACAAAAGTTTAAGAATTGGGCCAACCTTAGCAACCCAATTTCCACTGGTTTTTAACCCAATCCTTATTACCCAACTAACCTAAACCAAACCTAAACTAAACCCAAGCCAATTACCCAAGTGTGTGTGCAAACCCAAAACCATGAAGACTTAATACCCAAACCCTAAAACCAAATCACCTAAAGCTTAGACCCAACTCGATTTGACCCGCTCATTGACCGAACCCGACTTAAACCCATTGGCCAAACCTGAGCCATTGACTGTTGACCGTTGATCGTTGATAATTGTCCATTAATCGTTGAATTTTTGGGTTTACTGTTGACTTTTTTTGAGAAACGATACCTTACCATTTTTTTACGTCCTGAGTTCGTTTCCGCTGTCCTTTTTGTCAAATTCAAACTCGAAAGCCTCGTTTTTATTATTTTATCTTTAGTTTGCACTTAGAGTGTTTCGGAGATTTAATTTGGGAAAATCTTATGTGAGGTATTTGTGTTTAGGTGTGTTTAGGTGATCATGACTCTGAGGCTGACGATTTACCTTCTCCTCCACTGGTGTAACCTACTCCCGCATTAGTTTCAAGAGTTACATGTGAGTTATATTAGTTAGTTTTGTGTTTAATTGGTGGCTTAGGAATATTATTAATATTTAGTTGTGTTGTAAGATCTAATTCTGTTAGACCGAGTACTCGACCAGTGCATGGTGGACGACCTCCTCGTCGTTAGAGTTTCTGCTTCCTAGAGGTGTGTTTCTAACTGTAGCATACCCTATTGTATGAGATGTTGTGCCGTATGTGATTACATGTTGTCGTCGAGGTATATTGTTATTGTGATGCCTATATTGTGATGTGAAGATGGTATAATTGAGGTTGAGCCGTGTAAATCATGTTGATATGGTCATGCATATATACAGGACATGTGGCTGATTAAAATTATTGTGATTATACTACTGTGTATTGTGGTTTATGAGAAATGCCATGAGCTTGAGACTGAGTCTTAAAATTGAGATATTTATGTGATCATATCACTGTGTGTTCATGGGTTGAGATTGTATGGTGGAAGACGTGATAATCACCCTTTAAATGATTGATACTAAAACCACACTGCGACTGGTGAGGATTATTTGGGAAAAGGTTCTAGGGAACCTTTTCACTGTGTTGGTGTGCTGGAGTATGGGTGCATTGCATTTTGCATGTGATTGTTGCATGATTTGTTGTTACTTTTGGCGTTATGAATTGTTATGATATTATATACTAGGTTGTATGTACTCTAGAGACACACTGGGCTTTTTTTTCCTTACAATTTCCTTTATAGATACCCGAGACATAGGTGACTTGGTACCGGAGGCATATTTATAGATTTATTTTATTTTTATTATTTTATCTTGGGTTTTTCATTGTACTTTGTTGATTATTATTTTATTAGGATTGTAAGTTGATTTTAATTTTGGGGATTTTAGTATTTATTTTGGAAGTTTAATTATTTTATATAAATTATAGACTATATATATATGAATGTATGAGAATGATTGTGGATTATCGGATTGCATGAGGGTATAATTACATAAATAACCTTTTGGATCCGATCATATCTCTTGGGTCGAGTAAAAAGGGTTACATTTAGTGGTATTAGAGTTGAGTTAAACCCACGGATTGTGAGGCTCTCTAGACATGGTTTTAAAAAAAATATATAATAAATAAATAAAAGTTTTTGGGGTTAAATGGGGATTTTAATAAATTATTGTGTTATAAAATAATTTTTGTCTTTATTGTATAAATATATAAAAGTTGTGATTTATTCTAAATCTCCGGTACCAATTCTTACCTTAGTACTTTTTACTTATCTAGATAGATAGTATGCCACCACGTAGGAGTACTAGACTTACGATTAGTTGCGGCCAAGGTTGAGGCTAGGGTCGTACTACTAGGGCTGATAGTGACCCTACTCCTGTAATTGAGCCTGAAGTGAATATGGATGAATTGCCACATGTTGAGGAGGATGAGTTGCCCATAGGTGTAGAGGGTCAGCAAGCTGCTGTGGGAGACTTACTACTGAGGAAGCTCCTGTTGAGGATGTGCTTGACATTGGGGATAACAAGACCATGAAGTTGGATAGTGCTACAGTTATTCAGGAATTATTGAGATTACTCCATGGTTCTACTAGGGGTCAGTTTGAGGGTTCAAGGATGCCTATTTCTACCGATTTTATAACTGTTAGGATGAAGGTATTTGAGGGTAGGATTGGTATGGATCCTTCTATTACTGAGTATTGGTGAAGGATCTTCAGAGATTGTTTATAGAGATGAACTATCCTGGTCGGTAAAAGGTTAGGGTTGTTATTTCTTTACTTTGGGGTGAGGCTCGAAATTAGTGGGATACTATGGAAGAGTCTACTCCTGCTAGTCGAATTACTTGGGATTCTTTTAGAAAGGTCTTCCAGGAACACTTTGTGGGTGAGGAGTTCTTTGTTAAGTGTAGGGATGACTTCATGAATTTAAGTTAGGGAGACATGTTTATTAATGACTATGAGATTGAGTTGCTGAGGTTGGTCCGTTATGCATCTAGGCTGGTTACTAATGAGAAGGAAAATTGTGATTGGTTTAGAAAGAGACTATGACTCTCGCTCCAAGCTGAGGTTAATATGCATCATGATAGAGTATTTAATGATTTGGTTAGTTGAGCAAGGTCAGTTGAGAGTTTGAAGGCTCGTACAAAGGCTTAGATTGTTCAAGACAAGGAGCGTAGTAAAAAGCCAGCAAGCACAGCAGTTCAGCCTGTTTCTGGTGGTCTTTTTGTTAAGAGGCCTAAGGAGGAGGCAGTTTAGCCTAGTTATCCGAGGGTGAGGCCTACAATTTTGATAGTTTTTGTGGGTAGTGTTGGTGGTTCTATTGGTCCTCGTCCTTTGCATTTCTATTCTTATTGCAATAAAAGATTTGGGGCCGAGTGTTAGAGGAAGATTAGGGCATGTTTTAGGTGCAGTTCATAGGAGAACTTCTTTAGAGATTGTCCCTATCCTCCTACTAGTTCATTTGTGCAGAGTCAATCTTAGACTTCAGTTCAAGCTCTTACTGGGAGCAGAGGGCAAGTTAGATCGACTACTTTGGGTTCAGCTACTAGAGGTAGGCCGGTTCAGAGTGGTAGAACAGTTAGATCTAGGGCGAGATAGCCTGGGTTAATGTATGCGACTAGGAGGCATGAGGATCATGATGAGCCTGACATCATAACGGGTACTTTTTCTGTTCACTCTGTTCCTTACTTTTCTTGACTTGGTATGGTTCAACGCATTCCTATGTGGTGAGTGCAGTGTCGTGGGGTCTTAAGATTGTTGTGGAAAATGTTAAGTCTGCAGTTACTGTTCAAAGTTCTGTGGGTATTTCTGTAGAGGTTAATAAGATATATCGCAACTATCCTCTAGAGATCCAAGGGGAAATCTGTCTTGCCAATTTATTGGAGTTGGCATTTAATGAGTTTGATTTCATACTTAGAATGGATTGACTCTCTAAGCACCGAGTTAATTTGGATTGTGAGAGAAAGAGGATAACTTTGTGAACTTCTGATAATCGGGAGATAACTCTAATTGGTGAACGTAGAGGGTTTCTATCTAATGTGATCTAAGCCCTTAAAGCCAAAAAGATGATTAGAAAGGGTTCCATGGCTTATCTGGCTTACATCTTGGATCCAAGGCAATCAGATTCTGGGATTGAAAAGATTCTAGTAGTATGGGATTTCCCTGATGTATTCCTAGAAGAGTTATTAGTGTGCCACCTAAACATGATGAGGTTGAGTTTGGCATTGAGGTCTATCCCGATACTACTCCTATTTCCATGGCACCTTATCAAATGACACCTAAGGAACTCAAGGAATTAAAGATACAATTGCAAAAGCTGTTAGATAGAGGTTTTATTGGACCTAGTGTTTCACCTTGGGGAGCACCAGTTTTGTTTGTAAAGAAAAAGATGAGACACTTCGATTGTGTACTGATTATCGGAAGTTGAATAAGCTGACGATTAAGAATAAATACCCCTTGCCTCATATTGATGACCTATTCTAACAATTTCGAGGAGCTACTATGTTCTCTAAGATAGACCTGAGATCTAGGTATTATCAGCTTAAGGTCAAAGATTTTGATGCGTTCAAGATAGCTTTTCAAACTCGTTATGGGCACTATGAGTTTTTGGTAATGCCCTTTGGGTTAACTAACGCTCCTGCTGCTTTTATGGATATGATGAATAGGGTGTTTCAACCCTACTTGGATCAGTTTGTGGTGGTGTTTATAGATGATATCTTGGTTTACTCTAAGTCTGAGGTTGAGCATGAGGAGCATCTTAGAATCGTTTTGCAAACCATGAGAGAGAAGCAGCTTTATGCTAAGTTCAGCAAGTGTGAATTTTGGCTCTCTAAGGTTATTTTTTTGGGAATATAGTTTCTATTGAGGGTATTTGTGTGGATCCTAAAAGGATTGAGGCTATTATGGGCTGGAAGCAACCTAAGAATATTCCTGAGATTCGTAGTTTCTTGGGTTTAGCTGGCTACTACCAGGGGTCTGTTGAAGGTTTTTTTATTATTACAGCACCTTTAACTAAGCTCCTGAGGAAGAATGTCTCATTTGTTTGGATTGAGGCCCAAGAGTCTAGTTTTAAGAAGTTGAAGTCGGTGTTGACTCAAGCATCGATTTTGATCCAATCTGAGCCTGGGAAAGCTTTTACTATTTACAGTGATGCTTCTCACACGAGATTAGGATGTATGCTAATGCAAATTGGGAAAGGTTATGGCTTAAGCATCTCATCAGTTGAAATCGCACGAGATTAATTACCCTACCCATGATCTTGACCTTGCCACTGTGATCTTTGCTCTTAAAATTTGAAGGCATTATCTCTATGGGGAGAAGTGTTACATCTTTACTGATCATAAAACCTTAAAGTATTTGCTTACTCAAAAAGAGCTTAATTTAAGACAACGTCGTTGGTTGAAACTCCTTAAGGACTATGACTGTGAGATTGAGAATCACCCTAGTAAAGCTAATGTGGTTACTGACGTCTTGAGTTAAAATACTGTGAGTGAACTGAGGGTTTTATCTGCCAGAATGAGGTTGTTTGAGGATGGTAGTCTTTTAGCTGAACTTCGAGTTATTCCAACTTTACTCTCGAAAATTAAGGCGGAGCAGTCTAATGATCCGTATCTAGTGTACCGTATGAGAGAGGTAGAAGAAGGTATATCTGTGGACTTCTCTGTGGATCAGAATGGTATACTATGCTTCCATGGTCGATATTATGTTTCGAAGGATTCTGGAATTAAACATACTATTCTTCGTGAGGTGCATGATAGCCCTTATTCCATGCATCCTAGTAGTGATAAGATGTATAAGAATCTTCGTGATAGGTACTGGTGGAAGGTTTTAAAGAGAGATGATGTTGACTTTGTGTTGAAGTGTTTGACTTGTCAGAAAGTCAAGGCTGAGCATCAATGTCCTTCTGGGTTACTTCAACCGATTGAGATTCCTCAATGGAAATGGGAACGGGTGACTATGGATTTTGTCAGTGGTCTTCCCTTAACACTATCCAAAAAAGATTCAGTTTGGGTGATTGTGGATCGACTCATTAAGTCCGCACACTTAATTTTAGTTAGGGTTGACTATCCTTTGAGCAAGTTGGCTCGACTCTACATTTCTGAGCTAGTTCACCTTCATGGGATGCCTTTGTCTATCATTTCTAATTAAGATCCAAGATTTACTTCGAGATTTTGGGAATCTTTGCAGCGTGCTTTGGGTACTCAGTTAAACTTCAGTACTGCTTACCATCCGTAGACTGATGGTCAATCTGAGTGTGTGATTCAAGTTTTGGAAGACATATTGAGCGGTTGCATGATTGAGTATCAAGGTAGTTGGGAGGACTTTTTACCACTGGTAGAGTTTGCTTACAATAACAGTTATCAAGCCAGTATTAAGATGGCTCCTTACGAGGCTTTGTATGGGCGTAAGTGTTGCACCCCTATTGGTTAGACGGAGTTGACTGAGCATCAGTTGTTGGGACCGAATATTGTTCAAGAGTCTAAGGAGACAATTAGATTGATTCATGAGACACTTATGGTTGCTTTTGACAGACAGAAGTCTAATGTTAATTTGAAACGTCGAGATTTTGAGTTTAATGAGGATGAAGAGGTCTTCTTAAAAGTATTTTCGTGGAAGGAGGTGCTTAGATTTGGACAGAAAGGCAAGTTGAGCCCTCGTTTTATCGCTCCTTATTGGGTACTTCTTTGAGTGGGACCGATTGCCTATCAGCTTGAGTTATCGCCTGATCTTGAGCAGATTCATGATATTTTTCATGTCTTTATGTTGAGGCGTTATCGATCGAATCGATCTCAAATTGTGCCTATTGAGGACATCGAGGTTCGTCTTGACTTTAGTTTTGACGAAGAACCGATTGAAATCATTGCTCAAGATGAGAAGGTTCTTAGGAGGAAGACTATTAAGATGATTAAGGTCTTGTGGTGCAACCATGGTTATCAGGAGGCTACTTAGGAGCCCAAAGCGATCGTCAAGGCCTGGTATTCACATCTTTTTGGTCCAGGAAAATTTCGAGGACAAAATTTCTTTAAGGAGGGGAGAATTGTAACACCCCAATTTTGATTAAAAGGATTAAATTGGAATTTTTGTGAAAATTAAGGACTAACATTTGATCTTAGTGAATTTTGAGGTCTAATTTAAAAGTTTGATAAAGTTTAGGGATGAAATTAAGCATTAATTAAAGTTTTGTGATCGAATTGTGATTTTTAGGACTTATCTGTAAAATGGAATAAGTTTTGGGTTATTCCAAAAACCATAATATTCTCTGAACCCCTTCATGTTAATAACCCATTTTTATAGGTATTAAACCTCCTTTTCTAATTTTCTAAACCTTTAGCCTCCCACTTTTATTTTTCTTCTTTTTCTCTCTAAACAAGAACTTTCTCATCT
The DNA here is from genome assembly GCA_039519145.1 of Kokia cookei. NCBI lineage: Eukaryota > Viridiplantae > Streptophyta > Magnoliopsida > Malvales > Malvaceae > Kokia > Kokia cookei. Next base: position 14,870,360 of record CM076899.1, on the reverse strand, counting down.
CTTCCCTCTTCCTTATTTCGTTAAAGCTCCGACGACCCACTGACGGTCGTCCGTGCACCACACCGTCGTCACTGAAATACTCCTCGTCACCTTGCGAACCTAACCCTTCCCTCTCCTCCTTTGCCGTTACTATTTGTGAGAATCGGTATTAGAACCGATTTGTTTCACTTTTTTTCCGCCACTCTTCGTCGTGAGCTTCGTTCCTTGCCATCGTTTTTGACGTGGGTATGTGAAAGGGATCATTTTCTTCTCTTTTTGTGTCTTTCCGATGAGCTTGTGTGCTGCCGTCTATCGAGCCTTCGATCGGCACCGTCAGAGGGTTATGAAACTTTAATTTATTATGTTACTAAAAGTTTGAGAATTGGGCTAACCTTAGCAACCTAATTTCCAATGGTTTTTAACTCAATCCTTATTACCCAACAAACACAAACCAAACCTAAACTAACCCAAGCCAATTACCGAAGTGTGTGTGCAAACCCAAACCCAAACCCATGAAGACCCAATACCCAAACCTTAAAACCAAATCACCCAAACCTTAGACCCAATTATGCTTGACCCGCCCATTGACTGAACCGAACCCGTTGATTGAATCAAACACGTTGGCCATTGATCATTGACCGTTGATAGTTGATAGTTAACCGTTCACCGTTGACCATTGACAGTTGATCATTGAATTTTTGGGTTAATCATTGACTTTTTTCGAGAAACCCTACCCTACCATGTTTCGATGTCCTGAGTCTGTTTTTGCTGTCTATTTTATCAAATTCAAACCTAAATGCCTCATTTTGACTATTTTATCATTAATTTTATACTTAGAGTGTTTTAGAGATTTAATTTGGGAAAATCTAATGTGAGGTATTTGTGTTTAGATGATCACGACTTTTAGGTTGATGATTTACCTCCTTCCTCTACTGGTGCAACCTACTCCTGCACCAGTTCTGAGAGTTACACGTGAGTTATATTAGTTAGTTTTGTGTTTAATTGGTGGCTCAAGAATAGTATTAATATTTAGTTTGTGTTGTAGGATCTAATCCCATTAGACCGAGTACTCGACTAGTGCGTGGTGGACGACTACCTCATCGTCAGAGTTTTTTCTTCCTAGAGGTGTGTTTCTAACTGTAACATACTGATCGCATCTGTAACGTCACAACAGTTGTGCAAGTGGACACACGTTGATGCAAGTATAGTTGATAGAACAATTCTATCGGATATCGATCCCATGAGGAATGGGTTCTTGATGTTCAGCTATCGAAGCAACTAATACTAAAATTAGATGAAATGTAAGTAAAGATGTCAGCATAATTAAGTCAGATCTGTAAACTAAAATTGTTAATACTGTCAATGTAATCAAGGTTAATTATCAAAGCAACAGAAAGTAAATCAATTGTTGTGGAAGTTTTAAGAATTTAAATGTATAAAGTAAAGGTTTGATCAAGTGTAAAGGATTGAAGTGGATTACTAATTTTACTAAGTCGCAATGCTGGATGCGTCGATAAGGTATTGTATAGACGAATTGTCATAGCAATAGAGTTCCAATGAAATTTTACCAATAACAGTCCTCCATTTAATCAAGACTCAAGTACCCACAACCACCTCACCTCTCGGTGTGAGCAATGTTGTGCACTCAAGAACAAGTGACTAGAATCTCTTTTAATCCCAAGCAACTCTCCTATTTGGCTTGTTAACCTAACTTGTCACCGCATCTCTTTATGTTGGTAGACTACAAATGCACTCTCGGGTTTGATGCAGTTAGATCCAAGAATAAATAGATGAAAAGCATTAAATAAGAATCAAAGCAATCTAACAGTGAAAGATACTCTCGTATTCATTCAAATGTCATTAAAATTCATCAGCATAAAGGAGGGGTTAACGAATACAATCGAAGCTTACTATCTTTGGACTACTAGGACTATTCCTCAACCGTTCCTCTTGCCTTGCATCTATCACCTCTTGTCAGAACTGGTTGCTCCTTTTCTCCATCAGCTCACCGTTTTCCACCTTAAATCTCAAAAACACACAGTAATTACAGTATTTAATTCCTCTACCTCTTAATATTTTCTTCCATCTTCTTTCCTCTATTTATAGCCTTCAAAAGTTCTAGGTTTCATCCTCCATTATCAAATCCAGATCCAATTTGCAGCTATCAAAGTTAGTTACAGTACAACTGTGCACTCACACAGATTTAATGTCTATTTCAGATATCTACAGGTTGTCGCTACATTGCCGGGCGTGATTTGAAATCGTCAATTGCAGCTACAACGTGTGATTTTCCTACGCTGGTGCTTCCAATTGTATTTTCAGCTTGAGTTCACTTATCCAAAGCTCAGGTTTTATACGGCGACATCTTTGATCACAATTTTAAGCTGATCTTGTCGATGCATTCTTCTTCTAGCATTGACCTTCTGAGATGAGTTTCTGCGCTGACAATTCTAAGGCACAATATATAGGCTGCTTGTAGCGACATTAATACACAAAAGATGTAAAAAATAACAAGAATTTAAACCAAACTATAATGTCTTAGAAAATATAAAAACTACGTATAAAATGCTTACAGTGCATGCTAAATACGATACAAAAGAGACAATTAAAACATTAATTTAGTGAGAAAATATATGTCATTTGTAATGCTATCACACCCCCAAACTTAAGTTTTTACTTGTCCTCAAGTAAACAAAAATTAGGAAAGTCACAAGCAAACATGTCACCACAATCATTATTCTCGTAACTAAATTTCTAGCTTGTATAGTTGGTCTCACAACCCCTGGCTATAGATTATCAAGTATAGGCACAACAAAATCTCTTATTTTCCTACTTTGTACTTGTTCTTCTTGTGGAAGCGGTGGTGGTAGATTATTAGTAACTTGTGGTTGTTTTGGAGGAACAACATCTTATGGTAGCAATGGTGGTAAGTTGTTGTTGTTGTTGTTACCAGACATTTTCTTTTGTTCTTGTCTTCTCCTCATAAGTGTTCTCTCGAGTTCCGGATCAAAGTTCACAATATCCTTTAGATTTCCCCTTGTGGACAAGCAATGTCTAAAGAATTTTGAAAGAAATTAACAAAAAGAAAGTAAACAAATTAGTAAAAGTTAGAAGTTAAGTAAGAAAATTAAATTGCAACTACAAAAACAAAAGTCAAACAAATGCCAATTCCTCGGTAACAGCACCAAAACTTGATTGTGTCTGTAACGTCACAATATTTGTGCAAGCGGACACACGTTGATGCGAGTATTGTTGATAGAACAATTCTATCAAAAATCGATCCCACGAGGAATGGGTTCTTGATGTTCAGCTGTCGAAGTAACTAATACTAAAATTAGATGAAATGTAAGTAAAGATGTCAGCGTAATTAAGTCAGATCTGCACACTAAAATTGTTAATACTGTCAATGCAATCAAGGTTAATTGTCAAAGCAACAAAAAGTAAATCAATTGTTGTGGAAGTTTTGAGAATTTAAATGCATAAAAGTAAAGGTTTGATCAAGTGTAAAGGATTGGAGTGGATCACTGATTTCGTTAAGTCACAATGATGGATGCGTTGACAAGGTTTGTATAGACGAATTGTCGCAGCAATAGAGCTCCAATGAAATTTTACCAATAACAGTTCTCTGTTTAATGAAGAATCAAGTACCCACAATCACCCCACCTCTCAGTGCGAACAACGTTGTGAACTCAAGAATAAGTGACTAGAATCTCTTCTAATCCCAAGCAACTCTCACTGTCTTGCTTGTTAACCTAACTTGTCATCGCATATTTTGATGTCTGTAGAGTGCAAATGCACTCTCGTGTTTGATGCAGTTAGATCCAAGAATAAACAGATGAAAAGCATTAAATAAGAATCAAAGCATTCTAACAATGAAAGATACTCTCGTATTCATTCAAATGTCATTAAAATTCATTAGCATAAAAGGGGTTAATGAATACAATCGAAGCTACTAGGACTATTCCTCAACTGCTCCTCTTGCCTTGCATCAAGCACCTCTCATTAGAACTGGTTGCTCCTTTTCTCTATTAGCTTACTGTTTTCCAGCTTAAATCTCAAAAACACACAATAATTGTCTCTATTTATATCATTCAAAAGTTACAGGTTTCTTCCTCCATTATCAGATCTAGATCTAATTTATAGCTATCAAAGTTAGTTACAGTACAGTTGTTCACTCACACAGAATTAATGTGTACTTCAGAGATTTGCAGGTTGTCGCCACATTGCTGGGTGCGATATGAAATCGTCAATTGTGGCGACAACGTGTGATTTTCTTGTGCCGATCCTTCTAGTTGTATTTTCAGCTTGAGTTCACTTATCCAAAACTCAGGTTTTATGCGGCGACATCTCTGGTCATAGTTTCAAGCTGATCTTGTGGCTGCATTCTTCTTCCAGCATTGATCTTTTGAGATGAGTTTCTACGCTGACAATTCTAAGGCACAATATATAGGCTGCTTGTAGCGACATTAGTACACAAAAGATGTAAAAAATAACAAGAATTTAAACCAAACTATAATGAGTTAGAAAATATAAAAACTAAGTATCAAATGCTTACAATGCATGCTAAATACGATAGAAAAGAGACAATTAAAACATCAATTTAGGGAGAAAATATTTGTCATTTGCAATGCTATCACATACCCTATTGTATGAGATGTTGTGTCATTTGTGATTACATGTTATTGTTGAGGTATGTTGTTGTTGTGATGACTATATTGTGATGTGAAGATTGTATAGTTAAGGTTGAGCCGTGTAAATCATGTTGATATGGTCATGCATATATACAGGACATGTGGCTAATTAAAATTATTATTATTATACTACTGTAGACTGTAGTTTATGAGAAATGTCATGAGATTGAGATTGAATCTTAAAATTGAGATATTTATGTGATCATATCACTGTGTGTTCATGGGTTGGGATTATATGGTGGAAGACGTGGTAATCACCCCTTTAAACGGTTGATACTAAAACCACACTACAATTAGTGACGATTGGTTGGGAAAAGGTTCTGGGGAACCTTTTCACTGTGTTGGTGTGTTGGAGTATGGGTGCATTGCATTGTGCATGTGATTGTAACATGATTTGTGGTTACTTTTTGCGTTATGAATTGTTGTCATATTATATACTAGGTTGTATGTACTTTAGAGACACATTGGGCTTTTTAGCTCATTTCCCTACAGTTTCCTTTATAGACACTTGAGACATAGGTGACTTGATACCCGGAGGCATATTTATAGATTTATTCTATTATAGGTTTTTCATCGTACTTTGTTGATTATTATTTTATTGGGGTTGTAAGTTGATTTTAATTTGGGGGATTTTGGTATTTATTTTGGAAGTTTAATTATTTTATATAAATTATAGACTATATATATGAATATATGGGAATGATTGTGGATTATCGGATTGCATGAGGGTATAATTACATAAATAACCTTTTGGATCTGGTCATATCTCTCCTGGGCCAGGTAAAAGGGGTTACACTTCTTTGGATGATTGACAACTCTTTATCTACTTTAAATTCTAAGATAACAAAGTCAGCAAAGATAAATTTATCTACACGTACCAACACATCCTATATTTTTCCTTTAGGATGTGATATGGATAAATTTGCTAGATGAAGTGTAACCGTAGTTGGTCTAACTTCACCTATCCCCAACTTTCTAAATATCGACTTGGGCATCAAGTTAATGCTCGCACCCAAATCACATAACGTCTTACCACAGTAAGTTGCTCCAATGTTGGAGGTTATGGTAAGACATCCAGGGTCCTTCATCTTTGGGGATATTTTATCTTGAAGATATGCATTACATTCCTTCGTTAGGGATACCGTCTCAGATTCTCTAAGTCTTCGTTTCTTGGACAAGATATCTTTCTTGAATTTGACGTAATTCAACATTTGTTCAAGTGCTTCTACCAATAGATTGTTTATATGAAGTTGCTTGAGTACGTCTAGAAACTTCTTGAATTAACCCTCCTGCTTATGCTTTTGAAGTCTTTAAGGGTAGGGTGTAGGAGGATTCTTTACATGGACTGGCTGATTCGTCTTTTGTGGCCCTTTTGCATATAATGAAATTGTTAGTTTATCAGAATTGACTGGGTTTGAAGTTTCCTTTTTAGCATTTACAAGTTTTGGTTCTGACAAAACTAGAGCTTTAACACTTGGTTGAACTTCGATTGCGTCTTGAGCATCAGTTGGCTCCTTTTCAACTTCAACAATATTTGGATCTAATAACTTTTTGCTCCTCAATGTTAACGCTTTACAGTGCTCCTTCGTTGGATTCCTTGGATTCTTCGTATCACTAGGCAAAGCACCTTGTGGATAGTTCTTAAGTTCAGTGGCAAGTTGCCCCACTTGATTCTCTAAATTCTTTAGAGTGGCGTCATTCTTTGCCATATATGCCTTCAATAGGTTCTCCAAGCTATTGGAAGGTTCGACTTGTTGCGGTTTTTGAACTTGTTGAGTAAATCCTTGTGGCTAGGATGGTCTTGGTTGAACATAAGTGTTACTAGGTCTAACCCCTTGATTACTCCAAGAGAAATTAGGGTGGTTTCGCTAATATGGGTTATAGAAGTTTGATTGCGGTCCTTGCCTGCCTCGATTTTGGTTTTGGTTATCAATGTAATAAATGGATTCTGGGTTCAATGGACATTCTTCGAACAAGTGCCCTTCCCCACAATAAACATAGGCTGCATTCTCAAATTGATTAGGTTGCTAAGATGCAACATTGTTAACCCATTAGCGGTAAAATTCTTAAGCATTGAGGAAATCAAAGATGCCTGAGCTACAAGTGAAGTGAGTAGATCCATTTCATGTATTCCCGCGACTCGTCTTCTTGAAGCTGCTTGATTAGTTGGCCATTATTAATTGTTGCTTGCAATCCTTTCTATAATTTCATAATTCTCAATGTAAGACCTAGAAAGAATAACACCATTGGTAGAAGCGCCTACTACCATCCTCGTGTGAGCATTGAGACTGTTATAGAACGTTTCTAGTTTGATGCAATACGGGATTCCATGATAAGGGAATTTTCGTAATAACTCTTTGAATCTTTCCCATGCCTCATACAAGGATTCGTCATTCATCTGTTGAAAGGTAGTGATTCCATTCCTCAACTTAGAATTCTTGCTAGAAGGAAAGTACTTCATAAGGAATCATTCCGGTAACTCTTGCCATGTGGTAATGGAATCTGGTGGCATCGAAGATTAACCAGGCTTGAACTCTTTCCCTTAGTGAATATGGGAACAGCTTCAATTGTAGCACATCTTCAGATACTCCGACTTACTTGAAAGAGTCGCTCAACTCCATAAACAATCTTAGATGAAGATGAGCATCTTCGGTAGGCATTCCACTAAATTGGCTCACTATTTGAAGCATATGGAACATCACTGGCTTCAGTTCAATTTGTTGTGCCTCGATTTGGGTCTCCTAATACTCGAATTAAGCTCATGAAACAACGACACATCATACTGTCTCAAGGCTCTATCCCAAACATCAACAATAAGGATATTATTTCAAGCTTGATTTGCTCCATTTCCTTGATTTTGATTCTGATTTTCAAAATTAATCTCTTCAGTCCTTCTTTGAGATGCTTGTCTTCTTCTTTCTCGAAAGGTACATTCAATTTTAGGGTCCATGTGGAGTATGTCGATAATTCGATCTCATAAACACCCGAAATGATTAGAAAAAAATTAAATAAGTTAAAAATTAGAAAAACCAAAATGAAAAATAAAAAATTTCACAAATAATTTTTAATAGTCTCGGACAACGATGCTAAAAACTTGGAAAGACGGACATGTGCAAGTGTACACAATCGTATCAAGTAATAAAGTAACAAGCAAATGTCAAGTTACTGTACCCACAAAGACTGTGTCAGAAAAATAATTGTGAAATAATTAAATTAACAAATTGGTGATGAAAAATATATTAATTTGGAAAGTAATTTAATAAGCTAAAATTAATCTAAGTAATTAACTAAAAATATATAAAAGTAAAAGTAAATTCCAATGCTCAATTTCAAGGTTTTTTAATCAATATGACATAATGTGCTAGATCAATTGCATTCTTAAACTTAATATTATTAGACTCATGTTCATGCTTGTTACGAATTAAATTCACAGCAACTTGGTACTTTGTTAACTAATGCACATTCACAGTTATTAAATTAAATAATCTCTTAACATATTCCTATGTCAATTCAAACAATTAATCAATTTTAATAAGCAAGTATAAGATCAAGTGAGGTAACAACAAACATCTATGTTGAAACAATTTAATCACAAGAATCTTACAAGTTATGCAAGGCTAATGTACCGTTTAATACCATTGCTAATTTAACCTTCAGCTACCTTAGAAGATTAAACATGCACAAATTAAATATTGCGTCCATTAATCATAATTTCAATCTGGTTAATGATTAATTCATTCGTTATCTTACAAATGTAATGTAATTATAACATAAACATGATTTTATTTAATTAAACAAAACAACAAAGCCTGTAACAACACAAACATGGTTTTTAATAAATTAAGAAATTGAACAAAATCAATCTAACACAAAATTAAATTAACCTATTTTAATTAAATCAAGAAATTAAAAGAGAAAGGGACTAGAAACAAATCCAATAGTTCTCTAAAGCTACTAGCGCGTTCCTCTTTGTTTTTGCTCGTTCTTGTCAAATCGAGGTCTCCGATGAAAACTCGAATGATGCTACTCCAAGGTGGAAGAAAAACTCTTTCTCAAGAGGGGAAAATCGACAAAGGAAAGAAAGGAATGGAATGGAAAACTAAAGAGAAAACTGAGTGAGAAGAAGAGATGTCGTGGATGAGTTGAGTGATGAAAATGAGTAGCGAAAGGGGTATTTATATGTGGAATTGGAGGATATTTAGCCACTAATCTCTCCATGGTCAACCACCACTCAAGAAAGATTGAGTTGTTCAAACTTTACTTTGTTTAGCTTGGGGCAGATCTTCAAAAGCATAAATAGTGGAGGGGTTTGAATGGAGTTTAAAGAAACCTTGAGGGCTGTTCTGCAAGTATAAAAAACAACTCAACTCAACTAATTGGATCAGCTATATGGAGGACACTAGGCTGCCAAATTGCTGGTGGTTCAATCTTTCACACTTAGCACACTAAGCTACTTTCTCTCTCTTCAGGCTTTATATTAATTTCTATCCCAATTAAAATTTGATTAAAATTTAGTTATAAAGTATATAAATATTCATAATTTGGACTGTCATTTGCTAGAAAAATAATCAGCCTTGTTCTTGTTTCACTTGGTGTATAAATTACCCCAAAGGTTCAAGCATTCTATAGTGTCTACTGAGCTGATTTTCATCAGTTGTGCCAAACTGTTGAAAATAAAATAAAATTTATGATTAATTATTATAAAAATAATTAAAATTTAATATTTTTGAAATTTAAGTACAATTAAATTGTATTTTTTGACAATAATTACTACAGAATTGCATGAATTTGAGCTAGAAAAGACATGAAAAAGTCTATATAATTTAATGTTTCTAAGTATTCTAAGGATCGTGCCAAAAGGATTACAGTTTGAGGAAAACTATTACCAAACTAATTACGAAAAATAATTATTAATCTACTTGAATAACGAATTAGTAGTGTTAATGAAGAGGCAAGATGATATAAATTAAATAAATTTAACTAAACCTAAATCTACTCCTAGGTTCATGTATTAGCTTTTCCTATTCCTTGTTTTAAATACGCGAGTTCCTTTTAGCCTAGATCCAATTGTTTTTACCTAATTAATTATTGATGTAAGGTTTTAATCAATTAACTAGTCGATACTCTAGCAGGATCTTCCGATCTTCCGCTAGAATTACGATTCAGCAAGAACTAATTATCTTTTGACCTCACAATCCAGATTGATTTGGGGTTAAGGTGTTCACGAAGCCATACCAATTTTGGGTTAATTCCCACCTTTATGACTTCTTAAGGTTTGTTTTACATTCTTCCTTTCCCAAACAGTTGATCCGATAATAAAATTCTTCCTTTCAATCAATTAATAACATTCATACAATTGAAACATGTGAAATATGTATAAAGCATAAATTAATTCTAATCTTTACAAAAACATTTAATTAAACAATATTAAAGAAATAGATATAAAGAATAGAATAAAGGAAAGAGATTCTAATGGATTTATCAACGAAAGCGTGGCTCCGAAACAATCTCCACTCACGAGAGTCTCACTTTGGAATAGGATCCCCCGATTACAAGAACATAAAATAACCTGAGTAAAGACTTAAGAATGAAAAAAAATACCTAAGAATCAAACCCTAAAATTTGTGTTTAAACTAATTACAATGGCCTTTATATAGGCTTAACTTGGAATATTGAAGTTCCTAAATTAATCTTGAACTCCTTAGAGTTTGATTAGGACAAATACACCAAATTTCCTTCCAAAACATAGTTAAAACGTGTAGGAATTGCAGGGGTATGTCGCAACACAAGAAGTTTATGTCACGACATAGACATTAGATTCACTCCAAGGATTTGTTTTTGCTTTTGTCTTCGATGTTCTGACATTGGTGACTTAGTGTCATGACATAGGCATCAGTTTTGGCTCGTTTGAGCATCTTTAGCTCCCGACTTGACCTACAAGACCATGTAACCTTATTTACATATATAAAATGTAATAAAACTACTAGAAATCATAAATTACTACTTTAAGTATAAAACCCTAAATATATACTAAAATGATTTGATTTAACTATTAAACAAGCTAAAGTTATGTGTAAAAAGGATGTAAATAATAATATAATCCGTGGTAGATCACCTGTGTCATGACATAGTGATCAGCTTTGATATAATTCTTCTAATGGTCTCTTGCAAACTCACGAAGTTCATTAGCCAACCTTTAGGTCTCAACCGGCCCTAAAGTCAATAAAAGACTCATTTTTACACTTTTTACATATTTTATTCACTAACTAAAAATTGAAGCAAATCCTAATTAAAACCTAACCATAATACCTAATTTCAAGCTCCTAAAGTGCGGAAACTAGTTTAATCTGTTAGGTCAAATTACGATAGATCAAAAAGGCATCTATGAAGCTTATATATTGGTGACTTATGAAAGGGTCTACCAATTAATCTGTGGATGGTGGTGGGTGATCGCCTCTCAGGGGTCCAATTACATTTGGACACTAAGGTCTCGATGACATCCCACCACACACAGAGGCTTCGATGTATGGCTATGGCACTACTTAAGATGAAATACATTGGTACTTAGGAGCCTGGGGCATCCTCCATCCAAACTTTGCCTACAACTTTCCATGACCACGAGGGTTTCATCTGAGCAATAATACCAGAGGTTTTATCCTTCCTTTAATCTTGTTGGTGGTCAGATTCCACCTGCCACTCGATCCTTTCTTCTGTGCGGTGCTGAATGAGTACGGCATCGCACCAGGGCAATTATTAGCCTTATCCTGGTAGAACGTGGTGGCTTTCTTCATAGATTGTTGCATGCATAATGAGCCACCGATGTTGGGTGCATTCCAAAAGTTTACTATTTAAAGGTAAAAAGACAATGAGCTTCTATTGGTAATGCCCACTTTAGTGTACGCTTGACTGTGAGCCCATAATTTAGAACGTGGTATTTGGTCACTAACAACTTCACGTTCTCGGTAAAGACTCTGAGACCTTGGTACCAGATTTCCTGCACTTATCCAGATGGTCATCTCGGATGGAAAACCTCATAAGTGACCTCTTGGTTCAATGGTGGCAAGCTTACTACTTTGGTGCTTTTTAACTTGCCACACGTCCTGATGCGGATAGCGGGTATGAACTTTATCCCTTTTTTTTTTGAATTTATATTTATACTAAATTTTTTATATTTTTATATTTTTAAAATAATTGAAGAGGAAGACATGTGTCACTCCCCTATTTGTCCACATGTCACCTTCATGTTTGGCCACATCACCCAACTGTTCAAAACTAATGGTGTTAAACATAAGAACCAATTTGTGTAATAGATGTGAACCTTGAGGACCAATGTGATAAAGAAAAAGACTCGGGCCAATTTGAAAAAAGTTATCAAATTTAGGGGTGAATCTATATATCAAGTCAAATTGATATAAAACTTAAACTACAATCATAATATATATATAAACGAATTAGTATTTGATGCACTAGAAATGAAAGTTTTTTTTAACAAGGGGGTTTAAAATAGTCATATGTTTAATTTATTTATGAGTAAATATGTCGGGTTTTTTTATCTAAATGACTCGAAAAAATAATTATTTATACAAATAACCAAAGTTCAAAAATATTCACCTAAATAACTTGAAATGAATAATGGAAATTGGTACATGGCAATCAATAGCCGGCACCCCCTAAGATTTCTACCCAATCATTGCCTGACTTTTGTGTCAGGCATTAAAAAATTTAATTTTTTGGTCCCTAACACCCAATGGTCAGCACCCCTGTATTTTTTTAATCTAGTATTATATTGGTATACGAAAATACCAGAGTTGAATTATATAATGTCATGTATTCCCGGAGTTGAATTACATACTGTCATGTGAAGCGGGAAAAATATATGTTCAAGGGTTGGACGATTTCCTGTGCCTTTAAAAACTATCCAAGATGTCTAACGCAGATGGACATTATCAACGTTGGAAGAATTATTATTTCGAAATTTAACTGTTAAAGTACTGTTGAGGTACTGATTCAACGTAGATATATTTCCTGCCTAATCGTAAAAGTTATGCTATCAAAGGTCGAATGACTTTCTCTGTCATCAAATGGATAATCGAGATTACTTAGACCTGATTTAACGTAGATATATTTCCCGCCATTTGTAACTATGTGTTATAACCGTAAAAGTTATGCTATCAAAGGTCTGATGGACATTATCTATGTTTGTATTAATTTTAATTTATTTCGTATTACTGTTGTTCGAATTTTAAATTTTTTCGTATTAATATTATCAAATATTTGTAATTTCTTGTATCTGTAAATTTAATTTGTTGCGTGTTAATATTCAACAATGTTTGTATTTTTGTGTTTTAATATGTATTCGAATTATATAAATATTTTATTAAATATTTTGTTGTGAAATGCAAAAAAATAATTCTTATCAAAAAATTAAAATTATATTGAAGAATAATAATTACAAATTAAAGTTAAAAATTTAACCAAAAAAAATCAAAATTGTCTTGATCCTAGTGACGTCTCGGTGCTGGCGTGTAACAGTTTGGGTGCCTCCGGTGTCGGTGAGGCCGTGCACATTCTTGAGGCATTTCATAGTTGCTCGGTCTGGCCTTCGATTTCCCAGCCGATACGTAGAATAGTGGTATAATCGTACAAATCATCATCGTGAGTTCTAGAGTATTGAGTTACCAAAGGTGCCGAGGGAAAAATATCCTCCATGGTTGGTGTATGTTCTTGCTAGTGGAGCTCCAATATGAGGATGATCCGAAGTATTATGAATGTTGAGGCTCGGGGTCATCGCTGAAAATATCCTCCATGGAACGAGGAAACTAGGGCTTGGGTGCATAGGATGACGAGCTGTATGCTTCATGTTAGGACTCGAGCTCAGGATCTAGGATATGGGATCGGGTTCCCGAATGGCGAAACTATGCCACAACACGAACGTGGGTCATTCGTTCGATGCCATCAGTTGCCTTTCAGTACAAGCTGATACAAGACCACCATATACTATCCTTCCAAAATGAACGACTTCCCATTTGACATATGCCATTGTTTGTACTCTTGGGTACCTTAGAAATCTCCCTTTAAGACATACAAGGGAGTGCGCCTCGAATATCGATCATCCGAAAGAGCGATATATGGTGCAAGATATTCTGCCTAATTTATTGCGTCCTTACCCGCTCCTTTTTTGTCTAGCCCGTGGACATCATTGATGACGAAGGGAGGGCTCAAGATAGGTTGTTGATTGGCTGTTTAACGTCACAGTAATATTTTGCAAGTGTACACTATCAATGCAAGTATAGTAGACAGATGTGAGTCTATCAGATATCAATCCCACGAGGATTGTTGTCTTTTGTTTATCAATGTCAGTGCAATAAACAGATAAAAACAAGATAAATTGTGAGAATAATTGTCGGAGCAAAACTAGAAAATAAGGATGAAATATGATAATGATAAAATGAGATTCCCAACATGAATAATCAACAGAATACTAAGTGCTCACAAGGTATAAAAGGATAGGTGATTGTCGACGCAATAAAGTACAATGAATATTTTACCACGCTTAACTTCTATATTTAACCTAAGACTTAAACATACACATTAACCACACCTTCCAATGATGGACATGGAACACCATTAAGAACAAGTGGATTAAATTCCTCTAATCCTCAAGCAACTTCCATTGTCATACTTGTTAGCTTGAACTGTTACTGCACGTTCTAGCGACAGTGATCGCAATAACGCTTCCGTGCTAAAAACGTTCAGCCTCAAAGATTAAACAGTAGAAGCAAGTTTGAATAAAATAACATTTAACCTAGAAATTATGTGTACTTCCATATAAACATAAAATAGAGAGTAATCACCAGCGTTTAGAAAAGAAATGTAAAAGAAACAAATGGAGAATACTATTCCTAGACAACTCAACTTACTCTCCTACTTCCCTCTTGTGTCGTACTTAGGGCTTCTCGTCAAGAGCTGGTCTACATCCCTTTCACGTCGGTTCACCCGTGGGAAGCTTAGGCCACTATAGCCGAAAAGTTTCAAAGGCTAGGTTGAAGAAGATAATGCAGCAAAGGAGACACCTTTTTCACTTTCCTTGTGAATATTTATATTCCTCCAAATAGTCCAGGTGCCATTTTCCAAGAATCATTCTGCCTCTGCTCGTACAGGTTGGTTATACCAGACTGGACAACTCACATAGTTTTGTTCTTATCTGCATTTGGCAGCTTCTTTGATAGCTGTCGGATGCGGCGATAGTCTTGGACGCAATCTGGAAATACTTATGAGCGACATCAGTACCAAATCATGAAAAAATAAAGGATAAATAGGCCAAGGTCCATTGAATTAGAAAATGCAATTTACTAAACTAGAAAAATGCTAAAATATGTGCTAAAGATAACTAAATGGGAACAACTTAACCAATAAGTAGGAAGAAAACATATGTTCTTTCTAGCACTATCACACCCCTAAACTTAAGTTTTTACTTGTCCTCAAGTAAAACTGAAACTAAAAAGGCTACATAAAAATTTACCAAGGCGAATGATCATTCTAGCAACTTGATTCATCTAAAATCACAATGAATGAGTCACATTTAGATGACAGAATATTGCATTGAAAACACATAAGTATGAATAACTAAGACTGCAACTTCATCAAAGCCAACATCATGCCTCAAATCCTAGATTTCATCTACCAATACAACATTTTTTATACATACTAAGTATCTATATATCTCTTTTCTTTTCTTTTCATTTATATAATATTTTTTTGTGAACAAGGGATATCGTTGCATTACCATACCCTTGTTCCTGAAAAGTAATGATGGGTGCAACAAACCCCTAGGGAGTACGTATTTGCGCCGACACACACTCATGCAATGACAGCCTTTGGCCAGATTTATTTTCTAAAACTTGCATTGGAGTGTTTCCCCTTGAACAGTTCACAATACACCCACATTGGAGTGTCTCTTATTTATAACTATATATATACATAAGCGGCTGTAAAAGGCAAATTTGTTCAAGATTCAAGGAATGCTACTAGTCATCCCTTACTAATGCAATCTAAATCATTCATCAAAGAATATACGATACAATATTCAGTTAAATTTATCCAACTCATTCCTTGATAATTCACATGATTCAAGAATTAAGCATCGAATGTAACAAAAATTTTCAAACGCATTTGCATTAACCCCAAACAAACCTTGCATGCTTCATTAAACTCCAAAAATTTTGAAATATGGGTGCATTTGTATTTCCAAATCCCATACGCATTCCCCCAAAATTAAAGTTTGCATTGTCCCCAATGCACTAACATTAAAATGTAATGACAATAGAAATGCAAAGACAATGTGCACTAACGAAATAAAAATTACAGCTACATGCAATGCATGAACACTATAGAAAAAAAACTTAAAATAAACTAACTCAGTTTTCCTCAGCCATAGATGTGGCTGCACGATGCTTCTTCTTCCTCCTCTTTTTCTCCTCCTTCTTACTCTTTTTGTCTTTGGAGCACTTTCTCTTCTTTTCTTTGGGCTTAGCACGATCCTTGGATTGCTCCTTAGTTCCTGCTTTTCCCCGTCATAATCGGTTGCTTCCTGTGTCGAATGGATCACCTCGAGTGATCCGATGTAGACCACTATCGTCAAAGGGTTGTAGTGTCCTCACTGGTTTCTTCCGCAGCATTCGCCTGACTCACTTCATCTCACTCTAAATTCTCAATCGTTACACCCACAACTTTGGGTGCATTGACAGTTTCTTTAGCTGATTCTTTCTCAGCATCTTTTTTCTCAACATTTTCTTCCTCGGCATCTTTTTCTTTTTCGTTCTTATCATCAACATGGGTTTCCTCCTCTCCCACAGGAAATTCCTCCTCAACAGCATGCTCCTCTTGGCCAACAGTGAAATCATCTTCGAACAGGCTTTAAATCCTTCACAAGTATCCTCGATGTCCTTAATTCTGCTTCTTTCTCATCATCAGGGACGTGCGCAATGGGATGGGACGCCACCGATTGGTCTTGGTCCCCTAAGTCAGCATCCTTTTATGAGGGCTCATAATCCCGTATGATTGGTGGAAACATTAGGAATTCTAGGAGCGAGGCTAGGCTCAACTACTTTAATGTGGCTACAACAGAACTGTTCCAGGCCTTGGTATAGGCATGGAACAAATTTTGTGATCTGTCCATGTCTTCTATTGTAGCGACAGGCTTGATCTGCATATTACTGATGGAATTGGCTAACTTCTTGACATCCTCCATTTTACGCAACAAGGATGTCTCTGCAATCAGGTTTGTTCCCTTGTTTTTTGCTTTTGCTTTGCCCTTCCTCTTGCTTACTTCTGTCTCTTTCACTATGGGTGTATCTTTGTCATGAGTCATTCTCTCAATCAAGGCTTCATTGATCGGGCCCTTATTCTTCAGGATTTTTTCATCATCACGGGGCACAATTCCCTTTTGCTGGCACAGTTGCATCACCAATGATGGGAAAACCAAAATTCTCGTTTGTCTTGCAGCGCAGTGATAGTATCACAAATGACACTTATTTTCTCCCTAAATTTGTGTATTAATTGTCTCTTTTGTGTCATATTTAGTGCATATTAGGCATTTCATACTTAGTTTTTTCTGTTTTCTAACTCATTATTGATTGGTTTAAATTGTTGTTATTTTTATCTCTTTTATATACTAATGTCGCTGCAAGCAGCCTATATATTGCGTCTTAGAATTGTCAGCGCAGGAACTCATCTCAAAAGATCAATGTTGGAAGAAGAATGCAGCCACGTAGTCACAATTTCCTGGTGGAGTATTGTCTCGACATCAATCTTTCTAGCCTTGACAATAGTATGTATCAGACACATTCTATCAAGGGTGACTATGGTGCTGTGGGTAGAGGGCTTCAATTTGCAGTTGATAAAACGGAACCAGATTTTGATTTGCAGCGTCAAAAAACATCGGTGCATGGTATAATTTTTTATTTGAACCCGTCCACATTGCTTCTTCGACACATAGATCCTTCACCTAGAGATCTGTCTTTTCGTCTATGATATCCTCAATAAACTTGGACTATTCATCTATATCCAGCTTGGTGTTGCATAGCTCATTGATTCTTTGAGCATTCCACGGAATTAAGCCTTCGCAAAAAAAAGACAAACTCTGACTCATGGTTAATAAGGTTAGCATAAAACCTATGTACCAGTGAAGGAGATTCGCTTCCAGGATGAGTGTAAAAAGTCTCCCACTTTAGCCTTGAGATGGTTTTGTAGACTTGCTTACCTAAGTCTTGCTGTTGAGACAGGAGAAAGCCCTGTTCTGGGTGAAAGTTTTACTTCAACATGTTGTCTTAAAACTGGTCTTTGGTTGCTTTTGTTAAGAATATTAGCGGATCCTTTTTCTGTGTTGGCATGGAGGGCTCTAGTTCATGCACTGTAGTTGTAGAGGATGAGTGTTCTTCGACAGATTTGGCGGCTTACTTGACTGCTCCTCTAGTTCTTGCTATATTATTGTGAGTGAAGAAGGTTTTGAGGTGTAAAGGTATGAGCTTGAAAAAAGAGTATAAATAAAAATGGTTGCTTTGTGGTTGTTACAGTCGGCACAGAAGAGGGGATTTAGAGCGACTGAAAGAAGAAGATGGAAAGGCGTGATTTTTTTGTGATTATGCGAAAGGACATAAAGCTGGTGGGAATAAATGCATCCAATGAGAATTACGTCTATTCAGACAAATCCAACGGTTGGGTGACTTTTGATGAAACGATGGGATCTGAATCCTTGATATGCCCTCATTTTTTATGAGTCATCAGTGGTAGTACAATCATACAGATTGCGTTGACAATAAAGTCCAAGTGCGTCGACAATGGTAACTACTTATTCTGCAGAAACAAACAAGAAGTAAATAAAACTTGAATAAAAATAAACATAAAATAAAATAAAATAAAATTTCATAATTAAAAATTTCGACCGGTTTAATTATCTCTTCTTGTTTTTGATCAATCTTCCCAAAATAATGATTCAATCCTGTCCATTCACTTAAAATTGGTTTCCATCATGTAAATCTCTAATTGTGACTGCACCATGAGAAAATGCTTTGACAACTTCGAAAGGTCCAGACCAACGTGAGCGCAATTTACCTGGATGCAATTTCAACCTTGAATTGAATAATAAAACTTGTTGTCCCGGGATAAATTGTCGCTACAAAATATTTTTTTCATGTCATCGTTTGGTCTTTTCGTTGTAAATTGCAGCATTTTCATAGGCATTTTGCCTAATTTCCTCTAGTTCAGTGATATCCAACAACCTTTTCTTTCTTACAGCTTCATAGTCTATGTTCACTTACTTAATTGACCACATTGCCTTGTGCTCCAGTTCAACTGGCAAGTGACATGCTTTCACAAAAATTAACTGATACGGCGACATCCCTAATGATTTTTTGTGTGCTGTCCATAATGACCATAAAGCATCATCAAGTTTGTAAAACCAATTCTTTCCTTGAAGTGTTCACAACCTTCTCAAGAATGTTATTAATTTGTCGATTGGACACATCAGCCTATCCATTGGTTTGCGAATGATAAGTAGTAGTCATTCTATGATTAACTTCAGATCTCTTTAGTGCGGCTGCCACTTGGTTGTAATGAAAGTATGTACCGTGATCATAAATCACTGCCTTTGGTGTGCCAAAGTGGGTAAGTATATGCTTATGAAAAAAATTTAAGCACTGTCTTTGCATCATCCTTTGCGACTGCAACAGCTTCAACCCATTTCCAAATGTAGTCAACAACTACTAATATATAAAGATTTCCAAATGAACTTGGGAATGGTCCCATAAAATTCATACCCTAAACATTAAACAATTCAACCTTCATAATCAACTACTGTAACATTTCATTGCGTCGGGATATAGAACTAGTTTACTAACACCTATTGCATTGATTCACAAAATTGTGGGCGTCCTTGAATGATGAAGGCCAGTAAAATCCTGATTGAATTACCTTAGCAGTAGTTCTCATGCCACTAAAATGACCTCCATGAGGAGCATCATGACAATTGTTCAGGATTGAAAGCATCTCCTCTTCCTGAACACAACACCGAATGATGTTTTCATTACATACCTTGAATAAATACAGCTTGTTCCACTGGTACTTCACCACTTCACGAAGAAATCTTTCTTTTTTATGGCTTGTGACTCCTAGTGGGAGTTTTCCACACACTAGATAATTAATCAAATCTAAATACCACGGGGTTGCCTTTACAGCAAATAACTTCTCATCTGGGAATGCGTCGATAATTTGAAGTATGTTTCCATCTTTGCTGCCAACTTTCAATCGAGACAAATGGTCTACAACTTGATTCTTCGAACCCTTGTGGTCTTTCATCTCAATGTTGAATTCTTACAACAATAAGATCCATCATATTAATCTTGGTTTTGCATCCTTCTTCGCAAAAAGATGATCAGTAAATACAGTAACTTTTGCGTCGATAAGATATGAATGAAACTTGTCGAAAGCAAAAATTACAGCCAACAATTCTTTCTCTGTAGTGGTATAATGGATTTGAGCCTCTGTAAGAGTTTTACTGGCATAATAGATGGCGTGAAATATTTTTCGTTTGCATTATCCTAGAACAGCACCCACAACAAAGTCGCTTGCATCACACATAACTTCAAAAGGTTAAGACCAATCTAGTGCAATGACAATGGGTGCATTTACTAGCTGCTTCTTTTTTTGAATGAATGCATCCAAACATGCATCGTTAAAGAGGAGTTTTTAATTTTGCTCCAGCAATAAGCATAAGGGCTTTACAATTTTTGAAAAATCTCTAATAAATCTTCGGTGAAACCTCGCATGCCCAAGAAAACTTCGAATGCCTTTCACATTTGTCGATGGAGGTAATTTTTCAATGATTTCCACCTTAGCTTTACCTACTTCAATGCCTTGATTATAGATGCGATAGCCTAACACAATGCCTTCAGTTCCCATGAAATGGCATTTTTCCAAATTTAGAACAAGATTTGTGTCTTCACACCGCTTCAATACTTTATCCAAATTGTCAGCGCAATAATAAAAATCATTCCCATAGATTGAGAAATTATCCATAAAACCTTTAAAGAGTCTTCAATCATATCTGGGAATATTTCCATATGCACATTTGAAATATGGCTGGTGCGTTGCAAAGACCGAAAGGCATACAATGAAAAGCAAAGTACTAAAAGGGCAGGAGAAAGTTGTTTTCGCCTGATCCTCCGGCGCAATGGCAATTTGATTGTACCCAGAATAGCCGTCTAAAAAGTAATAGTAGGTTCTTCTAACAAGCCTATCCAACATTTGGTCAATGAAGGGAAGTGGGAAGTGGTCCTTCCTTGTGGCCGCATTAAGTTTGTGATAATTCATACAAATTCGCCATCCTGTAGGAATGCGTGTAGAATTAACTTGTCTTTGTCTTTGCTAACCACGATGATGCCACTCTTTTTAAGAATGAACTACACTGGACTTACTCAATTGTTATCAGAAATAGGGTAAATAATTTCATCATCAAGCCATTTTATAATTTCCTTCTTAACAACTTCCTTCATCTTCTCGTTTAATTTTTTTTGTTGCTCAATCGATTGCTTGCGTTCATCTCTTAACTTGATCTTGTGCATGCAAAAAGATGGACTAATGCCTCGAACATCAGTAATACTCCAACCAATAGCTCGTTTATGTTGCTTAAGAATATGGACCAAATTCTCTTCTTGAGTTACATTCAGTGTTGCGAAGACAATAACTGGACGAGTATTATCACCAAGAAAGACATATTTAAGATGAGCAAGTAGTGGTTTCAATTCCAGAATAGGAGCTTCTTCAATAGATGGATTGAAAATTGAAGTAGTTCTATTGGCTAAATCTAAGGATTAAATCTCCCATCCATACTTGAGTTCAATATTATTAGCTTCAACCATGCTGTCACAATCATCTAAGAATTCATCATCAAATGTAACTACAAACTCCTCAAAAAGTAGAATGCTTTGGTCATAGAATTCTTTCTCAATTAGATCCTCTAACACATCGACGGTATGGCATTCTTCTTTATCCTTGCATTGAATAGATTCGAGAACATTGAAGGTGATGTGCTCATCATTAAGTCGCATGGTCAGTTCACCCTTGTAAACATCAATAAGAGTTCGCCCGATAGTTAAAAATGGTCGTCCCATGATTATGGGAACCTCCTTGTCTGCCTCGCAGTCAAGTGTAATAAAATTAGCCGAGAAAACGAATTTATCCACATGAACTAAGATATATTTGATTTGCCCTTCAGGTTGAGCCAATGATCGATTTGCTAGTTGCAATGTCACTGAGTAGGTTTCATGTGACCAATTCCCAACTTTCTGAAAGTAGATAGTGATATTAGGTTGATGCTAGCTCCTAAGTCGAATAAAGTCTTGCCCAAATAATGGTTTCCAATTGAACATGGGATAGTAAAGCTCCCAGGATCTTTCATTTTGGGGGGCAACTTATTTATCAACACAACACTACAACCTTCTATGAGTGCAATAATTTCAATATCACTGAGCTTCTTCTTCTTGGACAAGAGCTCCTTCATAAATTTCCCATAATTAGAAATTTGCACAAGAGCATCTACTAAAGGAATATTGACATGAAGTTATTTCAGTGTGTCCAGGAACTACCGATATTGCTTATCATTCTCATTCTCTCTGAATCTTTATGGAAAACTAAAGGTGGAGATATGTTAGATTGTGTTAACACCTTTGATTGCCTCGACAATTTCAAAGGTCAAACATTAGGCATATGAGTGACAATTTGTGGAACTTCTTTGTCTAGTACATCGACAAGCTCTTCAGATTCAACCTTCTCACCAAGGATTAATTCACCAGTGTCTTAAGGTGCTATAGTAGAGTTTGTAGTTGGCTCACCAATTTGTTTGCCACTCCTAAGAGTGATAGCTTTGCAGTGTTCCTGCCCTTTCGGATTGGGATTTTCTATGTCACTAGGTAGAATTCCTAGTGGTCGAGTATTCAGATTCGAAGCAAGTTGTTCTAATTATGCCTCCAATGCCGAATAAAAGATGAATTCCCTTACACAATAGCTTTCGTGCGAGTGATGTACTCCTGCATTAAAGCTTCAAGAGAAGCTAACGGATCAGACGGAGAAACTTGCGTGTACTGTTATTGTTGATGTCCTTGAACATGATGGTTCTGCATTAACGAGTGTTGTGGCTGTATCTGATTCTGATGTGGATGCATCTAGCTTTGTTATGGATACATCTGAGTGTGCTGATTATAATTTTGCTATTGTTGATTGTAATTCCCTTGTCTTGGGTTATAATTGCCTTGATTAGATGTATTCCCATAACGGAATGTCGCAGCATTTTGTCCAGCATTATGAGTTCCCTAAGACTATTGATTGCGTGCAAAATTATTGTAAGAGTTGCCATAAGAATTACTGTGGATATTTGATAGCATTAGAAATGACACCTATTTTCTGCCTCAATTTGTGTATTAATTGTTTCTTTTGTAGAATATTTAGCATGCTTGATAAGCATTTCATACTTAGTATTTATATTCTCTAACTCATTGTTGTTTGGCTTAAATTCACGTTATTTTATCTCTTCTATGCAATAATGTCGGCATATGTAGAATACGTTCACAATTATCAGCACAGAGATCCATCTCAGAAGATCAATGCTAAAAAGAATTTAAAGATGCAGCCATAAGTTAGCTTGGAATTGCAACCAAAAATGTCACCGCATAGAAACCTTTATTTTTGTATGGGTGAATTCACGCTGCAAGTACATTTGGAAGCACTAATGTAGGAATTTCACATGATGTCCCCGTAATTAAAGATTTTAGATCGCGCCTAGAAATACGGTGACAACTTGAACATCACATCAGATCTGCATGAGTGCACAGCTAGATTTCAACAAACTTTGACAGCTGCACAAGAAGTTGGATCTAAGAGGAGATGAGATATACAATTCTTGAAGCCTATAAATAAAGGAAAGAAGAAGGAGAAAGATATCAAGGAGTGAAGGAATTACTTCTACAAATATGTTGAGTTTTTGAAGCTTTATGTTGGAGTCCGATGAGCTGACCGATCAGGCGAGCAACCACTTCTAACGAGAAGTGCTGGTACAATACAAGAGGAGAAGTTAAGAGATAATCCTAGTAGCCTAGGGGTAGTATGCTTCGATTTATCTATTAGTTCCTCTTTTAAAGCTGATGAATTCTAATGACATTTGATTATATATGAGAATATCTTTCAATGTTAGATTACTTTAATTCAAACTTAATTCTTCTCATCTGTTTATTCCTGGATTTAACTGCTTGGTCTTCCGACACTGAGAAGTGCGGTGACAAGTTAAATTAACAAGCAAGTCAGCGAGTTGCTTGAGACTAGAAGAGATTTTGTCACTTGTTCTTAAGTGTGAAGCAATGCCAGCACTGAGAGATGTGATACTTGTGAGCGCTTGAGTCTTGATTAAACAGAGAGTTGATATTGGTATGATTTCATTGGAACCTTATTGCAACAACAATTCATCTACACTATACTTTGTCGACATATCTAGCGTTGCTACTTAGTGAAATCAATGATCCATTCCAATCTTTTACACTTGATCACGATTTTACTTTTATGCTTTTAAATTCCCTAAAAATTTAACAATTATTTGATTTACTTTCAGTTGCTCTGACCATTAACTTTTATAATTACATTGACAACTTCGACTATTTTAACTGTGCAGATCTGATTTAATTGCACTGACATCCTTAGTAGCATTTTCCCTAATCTTAGCTTTAGTTACTTCGACAATTGAGCATTAAGAACTCTTTCCTCGTGGGATCGATATCCAATAGAGAAATCTATTAACTATACTTGCATCGACGTGTGTCCGCTTGTACAATTGCTGTGACGTTATAGGCCGATCAAGTTTTGGCATCATTGTCGGGGAATGGCATTTGTTTGATGTTCATATTTGTAGTTGCAATTATTCTTTCTTACTTAACTTTTTGTTTTTACTAATTTGTTTAACTTTATTTTGTTGATTTCCTCTTTATTCTTTAGCAGTTGCATGTCCGCAAGGAGAAATCCTAAGGATATTGTGACCTTTGACCTAGAACTTGAATGAACTATTCGAAGGAGGAAGCAAGAACAAAAGAAAGTGGTTAGCAATAACAACAACAACAAGAAGCTACCACCCTTGCTACCACAAGATGTAGCTCCTCCAATACAGCCACAACGAATCAATAATGTACCACCACCACTTCCACAAGAAGAGCAGGTGCAAAACAGGACAATCAGGGACTTTGTTATTCTTGTGATTGACAATTTGCAACCAAGGGTTGTAAGGCCAGCCATACAAGCTGGAAACTTTGAATTGAAACCAGTTATGTTTCAAATGGGCAATATACGAGCTTACCTCATGAAGATGTGAGGGAGCATCTTAAATCATTTCTGCTTATTTGTGCATCTTTTAGCCAACATGGTGTTCCTGATGATGCCTTAAAATACAATTATTTCCTTATTCATTGCAAGAAAGGGCAAGAACATGGTTTTTGTGTTTGCCGGTTGGATCCATTACATCATGGAATACGTTAGAAATGTAATTTGTTTTACGTTTCAATCCACCGACAATGAATGCTAGGTTGTGTACTGATATCACAGCTTACCATCAATTAGATGATGAAAACTTACATACAACATGGGAGCATTATAAAACTCTACTTAGATGTTTCCCTATGCATGGAATTCATCAAGAAACTCAAATCAAGATATTTTACAATGGATTAAATGCCCAGACAAGAAATCTTGTCGACGCATCTACAAATGGTCCCTTTTTGGATTGTACCTACACTGAAGCTGTACGAATTCTAGAGAGGATTACACAAAATGATTATCAATACCCTATCTCTCGTTCTGCTCAGGTAAAAACTAATCTTGGTGTTCTTGAATTAGATTCAATTTCAACTTTGAGTGCACATGTATCCTCTTTGGCCAACATTATAAAGAACATGAAGGGAACAAGTGACATTGCCCCTATTCAAGTGGCACAATAGATGGATGTCCCGACATTTTCCTGTGAAATTTGCGGCGATAACCACAATTTTAAGGATTGTCCAAAACATGCTGAGAATGCATTTTATGTCAACAACATTAGAGAGAATTCTTATGGTAACTCATACAATAATCAAAACCCACAACCTTGGGGGAATCAAAATGCTTCTACATATAAATATAGAAATTCCTCACAGCAAAAGAGTTATAAACAAGGGAGTTACAATAACAATCAACAGCAGAACTATAATCTTAATGCTCAGGTAAATTTGCATCCTCATCAAATGCAGGTACATAGCAAGATGCAACCACAAGCTAGAATGCAGCCATAACAGACTACGCTGCCACATATGCAAGGACAGCATCAGCAACATCAACAACAAATTTCTCAACAAAGATCAGATCTTATGACTGCTCTTGAAGCGCTGATACACGAGCATATTACATGAATTGAAGCAATTGTTCAAGGTAATTCTTCTTCTATCCGTGCGTTAGAAGCCGAACTAGGAAAGTTAGCTTCTAATCTGAGTACATAATCACCAGGCACTTTGCCTAGTGATACTGAGAATCCGCCATAGAAGGGCAAGGAACATTGTAAGGCCATCACGCTGTGGAGCGAAAAGCAGACTACTGAACCTAGCAGTAATTTCACTCAAGAAAATGTCGACGCAACGAAACCAATGCAACAAAGCGAAGTTGTTTCTGAAGAGAGCCCAGCAGAAATAAATGAGGAGGAGCTAACTATAGTAATTTTTGTACCTACAATTCACCCAACAAGGATGTCGACACAACTGCCTAAGTCGATGCAATCGGTTATTCCATAACAACCCATTGGCAATAAAACTTTGTCATTTTCACAAAGATTTAAAGAAAAAGACCATGATAAGGATTATCAAAAGTATGTTTCTACTTTGAAGTAATTACACATTAACATACCTTTAGTGAATGCTCTTGTGTAGATCCCTAGCTATGGGAAATTCATGAAAGAGTTGTTATAAAAGAAGAAAAAGTTGTTCGAAATCGAGACAATTGCACTCACAGAGGGGTGCGCTAACAAATAAGTTACCACCAAAAATGAAAGATCCTAATAGCTTCACAATACCATTTTCCATTGGAAATCATTATCTAGTTAAAGGTTTATGCGATCTAGGAGCTAGTATTAACCTTATGTCTTTGTCCACATTTAGGAAGTTAGGAATTGGATCAATGAAACCTACTGTGGTGACATTACAGCTTGTTAATAGATCTCTGGGACAACCTGAAGGCTAGATCAAAGATGTCCTTATCCAAGTTGATAAGCTCATATTCCCTATTAATTTCATAATCCTTGACTGCGAACAAGATAAGGAGGTGTCCATAATCTTGGGATGCCCATTCTTAGCAAGGGAACGCACGCTTATTGACATTTTCAAAGGCGAGCTCATCATGCGACATAATGATGAGCATGTTACCTTCAGTGTGTTTGAAGCATCTCCACCTTCAAGTAAAGAGCAATGTCATCACATTGACGTGCTAGACGAAATTATTATAGAAGAATTCAATGAATGGAGCTCAGCAGTTCCAGACGAAGATGTAGTGACATCTACTGATGATATCCTAACTGAATGCAACCACAGAGCTGAGGCTAATAATTGTGAGCTAAGACAGAATTGGCAATTGGAATCCTTGGATTTGTCTAACAGGACGATCCCTGTGTTTAAACCATCAATTGAACAAGCTCTTACCTTGGAGTTAAAGCCATTACCGACGCATATGAAGTATGTCTTTCTGGTTGACAATGACATATTACTCGTGATTATCAGTGTAAGCCTCAACGCAATTCAATAAGAAAAGCTCATTGCAATTTTAAAGGAGCACAAAAGAGTCATAGCCTAGAGCATTGCAGATATTAGAGACATTAGTCCCTCTTTTTGCATGCACAAAATATGGTTAGAAGATGAAGGGAAGCAATCCATTAAGCAACAACGAAGGCTTAATGAGAAAATGAAAGATGTAGTGAAGTAGGAGATTATTAAATGGATAGACGCGGGCATCATCTACCCCATTTCAGATAGCACATGGGTAAGCACTGTCTAATGTTTGCCCAAGAAAAGCGGCATCACAGTAGTGAGTAATGATAAGAACGAGCTGATCCATACTCGTATCGCTACAGGGTGGGGAGTGTACATGGATTATTATCGTCTCAATGCGACCACAAAGAAGGATCACTTTTCATTAACATTCATTGACCAGATGCTGGACAAGCTAGTTGGTAAAGCCTACTATTGCTTCCTAGATGGCTACTCTGGATATAATCAAATAGCCATTGCGTCGAAAGATCAAGTAAATACCACATTCACATGCCAATTTGGAACTTTTACCTTCCGACGTATGTTATTTGGATTATGTAATGCACCAGCCACATTCCATAGGTGTATGATGGCTATCTTCTTGGACACGATTAAAGATTCTTTAGAGGTATTCATGGACGACTTCTCTGTATATGGGCAAAACTTTGACCAATACGTTGACAACCTGGCGAAATTATTAAAGAGATGCGAGGACACAAATCTAGAGCTAAACTAGGAGAAATGTCATTTCATGGCAACTGAAGGCATTATCCTTGGCCATCGCATATCATGTCAGGGCATTGATGTAGACAAAGCAAAAGTTGAAATCATTGAGAAATTGCCACCACCCACGAATGTCAAAGGAATAATAATCTTTCTTGGTCACGTTGGTTTCTATAGAAGATTCATTCGAGATTTTTTCAAGATTGCTAAACTATTATTCTCGTTGTTATAGCAGAATAAAAAGTTTGTGTTCGATGACGCATGTCTGGATGCATTTGTCAAAATAAAGAAGCAACTAGTACAAGCTCTAATTATCATCGCACCGGATTGGACACAACCATTTGAATTAATTTGTGACGTAAGCGACTTCGTTGTAGGAGCTGTGCTAGGACAACGAAAAGAGAAGGTATTTCACTCAATTTATTATGCTAGCAAAACTTTAATTAACGCACAGGTAAACTATACAACTACCGAAAAGGAGTTACTCGCACTAATTTTTGCATTCGACAAATTTCACTCATATCTTGTCGGTGCAAAAGTTACTGTCTACACAGATCATTCTGCATTGAGATACCTTTTTACAAAGAAAGATGTCAAACCAAGATTGATCAGATGGATCCTATTTTTAGAAGAATTTGATGTTGAAATCAGAGATAGGAAAGGATTCGAGAACTAAGTAGCAGACCACATATCCCGTCTGGAAGCTGGAAGCGAGGATGGCAATTAGTTAAGCATTATCGACGCATTTCCAGATGAACAATTATTTCATGTTGATGCATCTCCATGATATGCTGATGTTGTCAATTATTTAGTTTATGGTAAGCTACCCTTGAGTACTATTGGTCACAAGAAAGTCAGATTTTTTCACGATGCTGCGAAGTATCATTGGAACGAGTCATACCTATTCAAGGTATGCACCGACAACATTATTCGTCGCTACGTTGCTGAAGAGGAAATGACTTCCATCTTCAAACATTGCCATGATGCCCCTTACGGAGGCCATTTCGGTGGAATGAGGACTACTACAAAGGTCTTATAATCAGGATTCTTTTGGCCTACATTATTTCACGACGTCCACAATTTTGCTCAACAATACGATAGATGTCAACACATTAGTTCTATATCTCGCCACAATGAGATGCTCCAACAACCTATTATGAAGGTGAAGCTATTCGATGTTTAGGATATAGACTTCATGGGACCATTTCCAAACTCTTTTGGGAATGTGTACATTCTAGTTGCCGTTGACTATGTCTCTAAGTGGATCGAGGCAATTGTGGTTCCAAAAGATGACGCTAGAACGGTGTTGAAGTTCTTCCACACGTATATCCTTACACGATTTGGAACACCGAGGCCGTTGATAAGTGATCAAAGTACTCATTTTCGCAACAACCAAGTGGGGACAGCAATGAAAAGATATGGTGTGAAGCATCGCATGACCATCACATATCATCTACAAACAAATGGCCAAGCGGAGGTTTCCAATCGGCAAATTAAAAGCATCCTTGAAAAGGTGGTTAACCCATCTAGGAGAGATTGGTCTTCGCGGCTACAGGATGCATTGTTGGCGCTTCGTACCGCATATAAAACCTCGTTGGGGATGTTGCCATATCAATTAGTGTTTGGTAAATCCTGTCACCTACCAGTTGAGCTTAAACACAAAGCCATGTGGGCAATCAAGTAGGTGAACAATGACTACGATGCTGTAGGATAGAAAAGGTTGTTGCACATTGTTGACTTGGAAGAAATTAGACGCAATGCTTATGAGAATGATGCAATATACAAAGAAAAGACCAAGAGATGGCATAACAATATCATCTTTCGTCGATAATTTAATCCTGGTCAATTGGCACTTTTGTTTAATTTACGTCTAAAACTGCATATAGGTAAATTGCGTTCAAGATGGTCAAGCCCTTTTAAGGTTGTCAAAGCATTCTAGAATGGCACGGTGACAATTGAAAATATGAGGGATAGTCACTAGTTTAAGGTGAATGGCCAACGACTAAAGCATTACGTGAGCCCAGATGTCAAAGAACCAAACGCATTAATCTGGTCACATTTCTTTAATGCCAATGTAATTTTACATTTACTTTTATCTTTTTACTTTTACTTGTTTCTTTTTAGTCTTATGCAAGAATAAAAAAATCGTCTTTTTGTCGACGCATCATAAAGCACAACTTGTCGATGCATTCTGTGATGACTCAGCGAAACTTTTGTAGCAAGAATCGTGCTAATTGATTTTCATCTATCCCTAGTCGTGGGATCAAACAAAGGCATACTATCTGCAGCCTGGCATTTATTGGCTGCAGACGTAACGTTTTCCCACACCTTTTGTAATCATCACATCTCCTCTAATACAAAGTTTATAAAACCCTTTTTTCTGCCGACTTCTTTCTTCCACTCGTACTCTCCATTGTTACTGCAACCATCTGCTCCATTGTCTTCAAGTTTTTTTTATGAAAATTCTTTTACCTTCTAAACTAAGTTATTATGGCAAGAACAAGAGGCGCGAAAACTCCGTCCAAAACCCCCGTTAAATCTTTCGCCACCATGGTTCAGACTACAGACTAACCCCCACAAAATGAACCACTCCTTTTTTTGTCCAAGGCGGCAAAGGATTGTTACCAAGACGATATGCTCAAAAGAAACTACCATCAGAGCAGGTCTACAATTGTCCCCACACCAGACATTGGGGAAGCAAATCATGAGAACGATCAGTTATCTAGGCTGGTAATTCTTCTACGACCACCTAGTTGGATATTCCCTCACCATGGTAAGGGAATTTTATGCCAATCTTGTAGACTCTAAACAGAAGTTCATTTTTGTAAGGGAGGGCTTGATACCCTAGGGTGCTACCCATATCAACGCTCTATTCCGGATTGCTAAGAAGGAAGACACCCACACTACATTTTTAGAAGAGTTGAACGATGAAGCTACTGACCAAGTGATAAGAGATCTTTGTATTATAGGTATTGTGTGGACTGGCAACGGTCCGCACAGCTACACAATGCACCAACGTTATCTTACAACCCAAAGCAAAGTGTGGTTCCACTTTGTTAACAGTCATCTGCTACCTTCAACCTGTAGCACAACTGCGACACTAGATCGCATGTGTCTCCTGCACTCTATCTTTAAGGTCCTCACATCGATGTCGGTGCAATTCTACATGACCAGATTACTGAAGTTGCATCTAAGCAGACAGGTATATTACCTTTCCCTTCCTTGATAATGTTGTTGTGTAAGGAAAGGGGGATTGTACCCCGTGATGGTGAGGAGGTGCTAGAGAACAAGGGCCTCATTAACGACATCTCAGTGGAGAGAATGATGAGAGGGCAAGAGACTCCGCTGATGAAAGAAGCGCCCAAGAAGAAGGAGAAAGGGAAAGGAAAGAAGAAGGAAAAGCAGTCAAATAATGCACCTATAGACCCTCAGTTGGGGAAGAGGTTGGCTGCAATGGAAGTAAACATTCATCACATCGACATGTGCCAGATTCGTATTGTCAAAGCATTGGAGGACATGGATTACAGGCAGAGCCTCTTTTATGCATACACAAGAGTGTGAAACAAAACTATTGTCGACACATTGAGAAGTCTAAGCTTAAATCCCCAGTCAGAGTTCCCTATCTTTCCACCTATTGTTAGGGAAGCTCCCCCATCCTTCGACCAGCCTATTCCTGATGGTAGGCCTCAGAATGTCTCATCCCCAACAAGAATTCATATCTTTGATGATGAGGAGAGTGAGCGACATTCTAATGCCATGGAAGATTGTTACAGAATAATTGTCAGTTTATTCGAGGAGGAATTTTTGAAATGCCTTGGGGCTACCATGGTAGACAAGGCGGTTTTTATTGAGAAGCTACACACCCTGATCGTATCTATGGAGCACAAAGTAGAGGAAGGCGCTGACAAAGACACAATTGATTAGGAGAAGACTGAGGAAGAAGAAATAGAGAAAGAAGAAGAAAATGAGCAAGAGAATGAAAGAAAGGAAGGGGAACTTTATGAGAAGGACCCTGAAGAAAAGAAGGAAGAGAAGAAGGACGTTGCCCCAAGAAATTTTGAGGCAGAAATTGTCGGCATACCCATAAGTGTGGGGGCATCCAGTGAAGACATGGCTCTACCTAAAGTGAGCCAAGCTGAGGCAGTCACCAGCAACGCAAAGGATCTTAATCCTCTTGCCATTGTGCCCTATGTGGCACCACTTTCTGAAGTCCATCCATCATATGTAACTGTCGATGAGGTCGCCACCCAACCGACTGTAGAGGAGCAATCCGCTGCTCTAGTTGATTCGAAGGACAAGAAGAGAAAACACAAGGATAAGAAAAAGAAGCACAAGGAGGAAGGTGAGCTCCCAAAGAAACAGATGAAGAAAGTCAAACCAGTCACTTCATCAGCTGCTGAACAATGAGTTAGTTTTACTTTTCAGTAGCTAGTTACATGCATTTTATTTAGTTGTCATTACATTTTTATTTGTCATTGCATTTCATTTGTTACTGCATTTGCATTGTAGTTACATTTCCATTCTTATATGTATAATATTGTCGGTGCATTGGGGATAATGCAAACATTAAGTTTGGGGGGATCTTGTGTGAAATGGAAATGCGATTGCACCCACATATTTGAAAATTACTTATTTCTTTAGTTCAATGAAAGTATTCAAAGTTTCAATAAAAATGTGACCATAGTTTTTATTTTTATGCGTAAATCTTGAATTGTTTGGAATGCTGAGATGTGAATTGAGTGAATATGAATGAATATTGAACCTTCTATTTGTGGACGAATGATTGGAAATGCTTTAGTAATGAATGGATAGTATCAACCCTTGAATCTTAAACTAGCTTACCAATTGTAGCGACATTGTACTAATAAAAGACACTCTAATATGAGTGCATTGTGACTTGTCAAGGGAGAATACTCCGCTGCATGTGTTAGAAAAATCATCCAACCAAAGGCTGTCATTGCAAGAGTGTGTGTCAGGACAATTACATACCTCCTAGGGGTTTGTTGCACCCCATCGTTACTACCCACGAACAAAGGTAAAGTAATGCAATGACATCTCTCAGTCACTTATAAAAAATTCACAAAAAGAAAGAAAAAAATGAGAAGAGAAAAGAAAAGAAATATATTGCCATAAATGATGTATTGGTTAAGGAAGGGTTGAGATTCAAAGCATGTTACTAACATTGGTGAAGTTGCAGTTTTAATAATTCATGCTTATAAATTGTCGGCGCATTATTCTATCATGTGAATGCAATTTATATATTAGAATTCCAGACAATTTAATTTGTTAAAATAATGATTGCGGTGACATGTTTTTTTGTGAAGTTTGCTAATTTTTGTTTACTTGAGGACAAATAAAAACTCAAGTTTGCGGGTGTGATAGCATTAGAAATAACACCTATTTTCTCCCTAAATCTGTGTATTAAGTGTCTCTTTTGTAGCATATTTAGCATGCATGATAAGCATTTCATACTTAGTATTTATATTCTCTAATTCATTATTGTTTGGCTTAAACTCTCATTATTTTATCTCTTCTATGCACTAATGTCGGCATATGCAGAATATGTTCACAATTGTCAGCATAGAGATCCATCTCAGAAGATCGATGCTAGAAAGAATTTAAAGATGTAGCCACAAGTTAGCTTGGAATTGTGGCCAGAAATGTCACAGCGTAGAAACCTTTACTTTGTATGGGTGACTTCACGCTGCAAGCACATCTGGAAGCACCAGCACAGGAATTTCACATGATGTCGTCGCAATTAAAGATAGTAGATCGTGCCTAGAAATGCAATGACAACTTGTAGATTTATGAAGATCACATCAGATCTGCGTGAGTGCACAGTTGGATTTCAACAAACTTTGAAAATTGCATAAGAAGTTGGATCTGATAGGAGATGAGATTTACAATTCTTGAGGCCTATAAATAAAGGAAAGAAGGAGAAAGATATCAAGGAGTGAAGGAATTAATTCTGCAAATACTTTGAGTTTTTGAAGCTTTATGTTGGAGTTCGATGAGCTGACCGATCAGGCAAGCAACCACTTTTGAGGAGAAATGCTGGTGCGATACAAAAGGAGTAGTTAAGAGATAATCCTAGTAGCTTAGGGATAGTATATGAAAATATCTTTCAATGTTAGCTTTTACTTATGTAACTCTAGGAATAGGATATTGATAATCATTCTGAGCAATTCTCTCAAGAATTCCAACAGCTTCATCGTACGTACAATCCATCAAGGAACCATTGGCTAATGCATCAACATGATTCCTTGTTTGTGAATTCAGCCTATTATAGGAAACTCGATTTGTGTTTCCTGTTGAATGTCGTGCATAAGGCAACATCGAAGAAAAGATTTATAACGTTCCCATGCAGTCTGAAGATTCTCATCATCCAACTGATGATAAGTTGTAATATCATTTCGGAGACGAGCATTCATTCTCAGTGGGTTAAAGCTCCAAACAAACTGTGTTGCTAGTTCATTCCAAGAAGTAATTGAGCCAATAGGTAGCCCAAGGAACCAAGTATGAGCACTTCCCTGCAAAGAATAAGGAAATAATTAAATTTTCATAGCATCATCAGGAACGCCTTGTTGACTAAAGGAAGCGCAAATCAATAAAAATGATTTAAGATGTTCTCGTGCATCTTCATGTGGCAGTCCAGCATATTGCCTATTAGAATTCAACATTTGAAACATTACTGGTTTGAGTTCAAAATTCGCAGCTTGGATTGCTGGCCTAACAACTCCTGGTTGTAAATCAGCCAAGATAGGTACTACAAAATCTCTTATAGTCTTGTTTTGTATTTGATCGTCCTACGGCAACGGTGCGTCTTCAGCATTTTGTGGTGGTATCAGAGGTATGGCTGCATTGTTTCTTGGAAAAGCCATATTTCTTTGTTCTTGAAGTCTCCTCTGAACGGTTCTTTCAATTTCTGGATCAAAATCAACAATAAACTCTGAATTGCTTCGGGTCATAAAACACCTAAAATAAAATGTGCAAGTAACGACAAAAAGAAAACAAGTTAGTAACAACTAAATATTATATAAATAAAATAAAATGCAAAAACAAAAATAAACATCAAACAAACGCCATCCCTAGTAACGATGACAAAACTTGATTGACTATTTAATGTCACAGCAATATTGTATTAGTGTACATTATCGATGCAAGTATAGTAGACAGATGTGAGTTTGTCGGATATCGATCCTACGAGGATGGTTGTCTTTTTTTTATTAATGTCAATGCAATAAACAGATAAAAACAAGATAAATTGTGAGAATAATTGTCAGAGCAATACTAAAAAAATAAAGATGAAATATGATAATGATAAAATGGGATTCCCAACGTGAATAATCAACAAAATGCTAAGTGCTCACAAGGTATAAAAGGATAGCTGATTGTCGACGCAATAAAGTGCAATGAATATTTTACCACGCTTAACTTCTATATTTAACCTAAGACTTAAACATGCACATTAACCACACCTTCCAATGATGGCAATGGAACACCATTAACAACAAGTGGATTAAATTCCTCTAATCCTCAAGCAACTTCTGTTGTCATGCTTGTTAGCTTGAACTGTAACTTTACCTTCCAGTGACAGTGATCGCAATAACACTTTCGTGCTAAAAGTATTCAACCCCAAAGATTAAATAGTAAAAGCAAGTTTGAATAAAATAACATTTAACCCAAAAATTATGTGTACTTCCATACAAACATAAAATAGAGAGTAATCACCAGCATTTGGAAAAGAAATGTAAAAGAAACAAATGGAGAATACTATTCCTAGACAACTCGACTTGCTTTCTTACTTCCCTCTTGTGTTGCACTTAAGGCTCCTCGTCAGGAGTTGGTCTTCATCCCTTTCACATTGGTTCACCCGTGGGAAGCTTAGGCCTCCATAGCCGAAAAGCTTCAAAGGCTAGGTTGAAGAAGATAATGCACCAAAGGAGACACCTTTTCTCTTTCCTTGTGAATATTTATATTCCTCCAAATAGTTTAGGTGTCATTTTCCAAGAATTATTTTTCCTTTGCTCGTACAGATTGGTTATACCAGACTGGACAACTTACACAGTTTTATTCTTATCTGCATTTAGCAGCTTCTTTGAGAGCTGTCGAATGCAGCGACAATCCTGGATGCAATTTGGAAATACTTATGCAGTGACATCATTACCAAATCAAGAAAAAATTAAGGATAAATAATTGAGTTAGAAAATGCAATTTACTAAACTAAAAAAATGCTAAAATATGTGCTAAAGGCAACTAAATGAGAACAACTTAACCAATAAGTAAGGAGAAAACATATGTTCTTTCTAGCACTATCTATTGCGCACAACTGAACTGTCTCAAAACCTGATACCCAGTGTGCCACTTCACCTTATGAAAATGAATTAATGGGACACGACACATAACAACTATTGCTAGTTGTAAACACATGATGGAATGAAAGACGTAATTTCTTCCCCAACATAAGGCATCCACACAAATTGTACAGTATAAACAACATGAGTTTAGTTTTCTTTGAATTATTGTATTTGAAAAAAAAATTGGAAATATATCTTACCCCATCCCTAGAATGGGTCTCTATCGTCATACGTTAAAAGGGCAATGACAAAAATCGCCCGAATCTCAGATTAGCTGCCCATCTAAAAAATATAAAAATATTTCGGATTATTTTTTCCATGCAATAAATGAATATTTTATTCAATCTAAAAACAAAAGGTAAAATCAATTTATTGAGTCGCCTATTCACGAGTTGGCACATAAGCGGTAAGTGGGAGACGTTGCCAAGAAATGGTAGTTTGTATAATATCCAAGATTGGAGTTGAATGTAGCAACAGCCCATGGTCCGAGTTTCTAGCTTTGTCGCTCGATAAAGCTTGCAGTATAAGCATGCCAACACTGCAGAGCCCCAATTGA
Source organism: Kokia cookei (assembly GCA_039519145.1). Classification (NCBI taxonomy): domain Eukaryota; kingdom Viridiplantae; phylum Streptophyta; class Magnoliopsida; order Malvales; family Malvaceae; genus Kokia; species Kokia cookei. Next base: position 14,833,201 of record CM076899.1, on the reverse strand, counting down.
ATCTCCCGACTTGCTCCATGTCCTTGAGTAAAGGGAGGTGCATAATGTTCACTTTATTCTGACAACTGTCAGGCATTAGTACCCTACCTATTAGCTGCAGAATGAACACTCTTACATGGTAGATAATATCCATTTATGTTGGATTTCTGGGGAGATGTTGAAAGTTAGATTTTAACCATGTAAATTTTAACGTGGTTAATCTTTCGTTTTCATCGTTCGGAGGCACCTTGCCAAGTAGCCGTTCACAAGTGCCCCAAGGATCGTTTAATTTATCACGACCCATCACTGCAGTACCGTCAATGGATAGCCTCAATTAGACTGCTACATCTTGCAGTCTAATTGTAACGTGGAACATGTGGGTCTCGAGGCATCATTTTTCAACTAAAGCCATTATTAAATCAACCCGGAGTTCCAATGGTTGAATATAGGTAGCAACCTCAAAGCTTACAGTGCGTACATAGTGTAAAACTAGTTCCTCGAGAAAATAATCGAGATTATGTACTCAGGGTCTGACGCTCTAGTACGAGTTCTATGATTAAAACACGTATAATTATAATAAGTAAATGGTAATTTGAATGATATAAGTAAACACAAATTATTCTACTTGATTTGCTCGAATAACTTTAATAATGTGGTCATTTTCATTGAGTAGAGTTTTGGGATCCATTAGTCAATAGTCATAAACGATGGTCAACGACGATTATAGAAGGTTTTCAGAGCTAATAGGCCATTTTCGAGGGTTATTGGAGGTGAAGTTGATGTTGACATTGAACAACGATGGTCAACGATGAACGGTTGTTATCGGAGCTAGTCGACAGTGAACGTGAATTCGGAGGTTCTCGAAGGTCATCGACGGTGGTGAGCTAGCTCTCGGTGACTAAATACTATTTATAGTACGGGACAATTACTGGTAATTTTGTAATTTTAAAGTCTGATGAGGGGTAAAAAGGTAATTTTACTCCTCACAATAGTCGCGTCACGTCGGAGGCAGCAGGGCTCATTGGTTGCCGACCATAACACATGCCCAATTGATGTGACAAGGGGTTGAGACATGCCCAATTGATGTGATAAGGGGTTGAGACATGCCCAGCCTGCTGATGGACTACCCAAAGCCAACACCCAAAGGTTGACACGGGCCTAACATTGGCTGGCACCTTGACACAAATTGCACCCTGACCCAATCCTAGGAATGGGCGACATCCTGACCCAAATGCCTTTATTTTAAATTTTAAATTTCATTTCAATTCAAATTTCAATTTCAATTTAATTTCATTTCAATTTCAACACTCATTTAATTTCAAATTTCAACTTAATTTCATTTAATTTAACTTCTTAAATTTCAACTTAATTTTAACTTGTACTTAATTTCAACTTCAATTTTAATTTCAACTTAATTTTAACTTGTATTTAATTTCAACTTCAATTTAAATTTAAATTTAAATATCATATAAATTTAAACTTGTATTTAATTTTATTTAAATTTCTTTTTCTTTTTCAACTTCAATTCAAATTTAAATTTCAATTACAATATCATTTAATAAATTTAAATTTAAATTTAAATACAATATCAACATTATAATTTAACTTCTTAAATTTCAACTTAATTTTTAATTTTAATTTCAATTAAAATAAAATACATTTTAACTTATTATAATTATAATTAAAATTTTAAGTTGTCATTATTTATTTATTCACATATTTTGCACTTGTATTTTAGTTTTGAATTTAAATTTCAACTTAATTTTAAATTTTATTTAAATTTCTTTTTCATTTTCAACTTAATTTCAATTTTAATTTTAAATATTAATTTCATTTCATTTGAATATCAACATTATAATAGCTATGTATAATTTGTATAATTCTATAAATTTACAAACGATTTGTATGTATAATTTGTATGTATAATCATTAACAGGTGCTCATTCTTCATCTACCATTCCGACATTACGAGATGATTGACCGGAAACATAGACACAATGTGGGCAAGTTAATTGGTTGTGGCTAGATGTTCAGCAGATCGTGCAAAATTTAAGGTCGCCCGTCTCCATGATGTCCATGTCATTTCGAATCCTCGTCGAATGTGGTTGATCTATAGGCTTTCTATGGAGACTATAGTCCGACAGCATCTCGAAAGCAAGCGATGAAACTTCCTAGTTTGATACATCAGGCATTACAGAAAATTCATTTTCTCAGATATACAATGTACGTTGCAGCGTGTACACCTCGTCTATGAATTGTTTAACATTTAAATTTGCACTCGCACATGCTGCATGAACATGTGCACATGAATATCGTAGAGTTTAAAATCTCCCGCACTCGCAACGTCTATTTGCCAAATGAATTGCATACGACCTAGGTAGAAGACCAGAGCGATAACCAATGTACTCTGAAACTTGAAAAGTCTCCAACTCGCGCGAATAGATTTCTGTGTTCATCGTTTGAGCCCTCCAACTATTTTTTACCATGGCGTTACGAATGTCCTCAATGTACACATGCCCAGCCGTGATATGCTTTGCTTGCAACTGCCCTATCGTAGGCATCAATGTGGCAAACCTATAGAAGGTTGCTAAGAAAACAATAGCAATTGGCAGATGTCGTGTACGCTTCAATACGACATTAACTGACTCGATGAGGTTGGTTGTCATCTTGCCATACTAATACCCATCATCGTAACTTTGCGTCCATTGATACGTCTCCGCGTTACCCAACCACCCACGGAGATTTTTTGGTAAACCTTCATCTTAGCTTCAAGCCTTGTGAACTTTTGCTTGAACCTCCGCGGTTCAAAGTCATGAGCTACATATGCAATTTCGAATCAATATTTTAAAAATTCACACACTGATAAATTTTGAATTTAAAACAAATAAAAAATACAAACAATATTTTTTACCCATGTTCACGAGTTCTTTTCTCCATTCTTTATTTCTATAATCACTAATGAAGTTTGCCCCCATGTGTCAAATGCAATAAATGGACCTTAACGGAACCCCCAATCACCTTATTGCAGCAAGTAGCCCCTTCGATCTGTCCAATATAAGGCAAACATTGTCTTTCCTGACAACGTGCCTCCTCAAATTTTTTAGGAAAAACTCCTAGGACTCGAAGCACTCATTTTGACGATGGCGAAAGCGATCAAAAGTACATTTAGGTTGTCATCTTGTGCAACGACATTCAGGAGTATTTACGTGTATTTTTCGTACAACCAAGTTCCCTTCACCTGCACCATTGGCTTACAGTGAGGGAAGGCCTTAACACATGGCTTGAACGTCAAAACAATCGGTGGAAATGTCGTTTCCCAAATTGAATCACCCTGTCTGGGCCTTTATACGGCAATGTTTACAAATCAGTCACTGTCCCCAAGACATATTCCCGTATCGCGGCTATCCACCCTTGAAGCTCTTTTTATGATGCATCCCAATCACCATACAACTCCCGCATCGCCATTTGCTTCGCCCACCATGCCTTCCTGTATGAAACCTTATACTTTAAGCGAGCTTGCATGACCGCAACAAAGACCGATTCCTTAGTCAAAGTGGACTCTTTCACCATAGGCATGATGTAGTTACATATGGTCTTTGCTTCTAACTTTCGATGGTCTTGCATTATGCGAGCAAACATGCATGTGTGTGGACCTTCTATTTTCCTTATTATCCACATTTGAGTCCGCTACATTAACACGGCTCGGACACGCCACTTACACCCACTTGAGGCTTTCCAACATTCTTTGATGTACAAAGACTGTGTCGACTTAGTCACTTTATAATCAACAGCTAACTTCAAGCTGTATTGGTTTATTACATTTAAGGAGTCCTTGTTCTCGAATTGTTGTCCTATGAACAACTCTTCTTCATCGGTTTCTTCCTCAAGTAGGTGAGCTGGAACTATGTTTCGATATTCTGGGAACTCACGAGCTTGACCCACATCTGGATCTACGTCACTCATAAAGGCCCCGAGATTATTCCTAATAACTATACTGGGGGTCGTGTTTCCTGTCGAATGGGTGTTAACATCTTCACCTTCCATCGAGCCCTCGTCATCTATGTCTTTGGGGATGTCATCCAAATCTTCATTTTCATCATCATCTTCTATGGTGGCCAACACCTCTGGATGAAATTGTAGATGAGGACATATGTTTGGGATGTTATATGAACATCCATCGATATTTGGATTTTCGGAAGTTGACCCTCCACAACCCGATTGATCTTCCCAGCATACATTAAGATCAAAATGCATTCCAAAATGCTGGCTTACTAGATTTACAACTTGAATTGGTTCGGGTTCCGCTATCTCTGTAACAACTCAATTGGGCAGGGATTATCGATCTCAAAGGGGCAATAAATTTCTATAATTGTCCCTAAATCATCATCATCTACAAGCTCCATTTTTGAGAACTTGATCGAATCTGATGAAACCGAAAATTTGTAAAACAGTCTAAACATTTGCTTCCCGCATCAGGTAGCTATCTTTGTATTGATATTCCATTTAAATTCCTCCAGCGAAACACGCTTGTTGAATCTCATTGCGATTTTTTCCCGGCTTTGAAAGACACAACGTTCATCATCTGTATTGAGAATTTCTCTATCTAAATTAACATTAACAAAACAAATACTAACAAAATAGTGAAAGCTCAAAACCATAAATAGTAGACAAAACAAAATACGTATATTTTTAATCTCAAATTTCCACTGATAATGAAAACAAAAAGCTAAAATATTAGACAAAACAGCTATATATATATAATGATGGCTAAATTGTGAAAAGTGAAAGCATGTGCAAATTATGACATTGAGGTAAGTGAAATGATGAATACATGAAAGATAAGTACTATATGTGTATGTGTAATTAAATGTTGATAATTAAGTGAACTAATGTGGCTGAAATGATTAAGTTGTGAAAAAGAGATGAAAATGTAAAATACACCATTGAGGTAAGTTGGAATATGATAATGAATGTGTGTTATGGTGGCATTAAGGTAAGTTAAATGTTACATGGAAGAAAGGTTAGAAATTTTATACGCATGAGTATTTAAATGTTTGATAAAATTAATCAATAAATAAATAATCATCTATTATGCTTGTAGTGCTTACTAAGCCTTCATTGGCTTAACGTGTTTATTTTAACGCGTAGGTACAAATAGCTACGAGAAGTTATATATACATATATATATATATGGGGTGTCGACCATCAATAGGGTTAAAACCAAAAAAAAAAATCGAGACTGAAAAATGTGGTCCCGACAATTAATAGTGATAAAACCAGAAATTTTTTTTTCTTGAATGTTGGAAAAGGTAGTGTCGGTCATTGGTTGCTAAACACCAAAAAAAATATTTTTTTTTTCATGTTTTTTTAGGTGCCGACCATTTTTTAATTTGGGTTTTTTGGTTTTCGACCATTGGGTGCCAAACACTCAAAATTTTTTAAAATCTAGTATTTTCGTATAGCAATATAATACTTGTTTAAAAAAATATAAGGGTGTCGCCATTGGTTATTAGGGACCAAAAAATTTAATTTATTTTGCCTGATACAAAAGTCAAGCAATGATTGGGTAGAAAATCCTAAGGGTTGCCGACCATTGAGTGTCATTTATCAATTTTCACTATTCATTTCAAGTTATTTAAGAGAATATTTTTGAATTTGAATCATTTATGTAAATAATTATTTTTTTCGAATAATTTAGGTAAAAAAACCCAAATATGTCATACTCTGCTAGTTGAGTTTCTAATTCTACAAACACAGTTCGAGTGGTGATACATACATTTCCAAGTAATAATAAGAAAATAAAAATTATAATTTTTTTAGAAAAATAAAAAAAAGGCATTACAATATTTGAACTCTATTCGTGGAATTAAAATTTTCTACTGATCATGTGTCAAATACAACATGACACATCATTATTGAAAAAACATAAAATAATGAAAGGTTTATAAATAAATACTAATAATTTTATTTGTATATAATTAAATAATAAATAATTATAAATAAATCCTAAAACTTTAAATTCAAAATAAAAAATCCTAAACTTTTAAACTTAAGATCATAAATTCAAAAACTATTAATATTTATATATAACAATTATGTTTAATATTTATTTAGAAGTTGTTTGTATTTTTTATTTTATGCACTAATGATTTAGATGGATTAAAAATAATTATTTCCAAAATACCCAAATAATATTCCGGAATGAAAGTAATAGCAGTGCAGCGGGAGGGGGGGAATGAAGAGACAACACTGATATATGGATAGAAGATTATGAGAAGTATGAATTAAACTAATGGAAAGACTAATGCCCCCTAAGAAGAACTGGTCTCCACAGAAAAGTGAAAGTTCTTAAATGTAAAATAAATGCGAATTTGTTAATACTGTCTGTGGCTCTTCAGAGTTAATTATTATGTAAAAACAATGGACACACATTACACACAAATACTGATAGCTTTCATGGAGGGGGGTTCATTTATTTAATATTCATAAATAGCGTATAGAAACCATTAAATGTTTGTCCCCCATTCTCTTGTTTTTACTTCCTGTTCATTGTTTCATATCTTTGTCGCATACATGCGTTTACAACCAGCAAATTGCAGTGCTGAATGTCTTGAAAGCTGCTTTGAGAGAGAAAAGAGAGAGAGATGGTCAATGACTGATTGAAATGTCGTTTCATGGTACAGTTTAATGACTTTCTGAGTATGTATGTATATGTTTGTACATTGATGCCCGCTGATTTGCCCAACCAAAAGCTCCAAATTGTTTCCCTATCCCTTTCTCTAATCTCATGAGAATTTGATCGAATATCAAATTGATTAATAGGTTTTTTAAATGGACAGTGTATTTATATGTGGTTAATGTAAAAAAATCAGTGATAATGAAATTAAATATTATAGTAATACTATAATGTGAGACAAAATAAAATTAAATGTACTGTACTAAAAATAACCCAAATTATTTTATGATTTCTTTATTTGAATAATAATTAAATTAAATCAATAAACATAAAAGTATAACCTTTTGAATTAATTGAAATGCTCTATTTTTTTTGTTATATACAATTGATTAGACCATTCAAATCACTTTTTTATCTGAATAATATAAAAAATTAAAAAAATTATCAAAATAAAGTAAGTTTTTACGGTTTTTATTTAAATATTATAAAAAAAAACTTAAATGTTATGAACCCCGTTAATTATCAAAATGGTATGTTCTGGACGTGAAGGGTACTTCAAGCAGCATTACTGTGCATGGCTTGATAATTTTTTTATTTATTATATTTTTGTATTATAATATAAAAAAAATTATATTTTATTTGGTGCCTCACCAATAGGCAGCACCACTGTATATTTGTACATACTATTTTGGTACATACGGGATACAGTATATACCAGATTGGAGCTGATAACTGGCGCCAAGTACATACATGGCACCAAAAATACCTACATGATAGGCGACATCCACGTTTAATCAGTGGCATGCATGCAGCATGCAGGCAATGGGCGCAACAAAGGAGAGGCAAGCAATGGCAGGGATTCGGCTTGGGGAGCGGGCAGCATTAGGGGGGCATTTTTCTTTGGTTTGTAAGGGGAGGGGGGACCTTCGGGCACCACCGAGAGAAAGAGTAAGAAAAAACAAGAAGAGTAGTAAAGAGGGGGAGAAGAAAGGAAGGAAGGAAAGAAAAATAAGAGGGATATTTTTATTATTTTGTTGTATTGTTTTAAGGTTTTTTAATTTATTTTAAAATTATTTTATAAAGTTTAGTTTAGTTAGTTTAATGTTATAATTTTTTTGTTTAGTATAATAGATTAAATAGAAAAAAAAAAACCAAAAGGAGGTAAATTTTGTTGTTGTTTTTAATTTATTTTAAAGTTATTTTTTAGTAATTATTATAAATTTTTTTGTTTAGTAGGTGGATTAAAAGAAGAAAAAAGTTAAAAGAAATGTAAATGTAAATGTTTTGTTGTTTTTAATTTAATTTAAAGTTATTTTTTTAGTAACTATTAAGTTATTTGTTTTGTTTAATTTAATTTTTATTTGATTTGTTATTAATTTTTTATTTAGTAGAGTAGAGTAAAAGGAGAGAGAAAGATAAATTTTGTTGTTTTTAATTTAATTTAATTTTGTTAGTATGTAAGCTTTCTAAAATAGCTTCTAAAATAATAATGTCAATTTTATTTTTTTATTTCGAATAATAATATATTCTATTATTATACTTAATATTTATTTGATTTATAATATTTTTATTATTTTTAAATTTAAAAATTATTAATTAATTAAATGACAAAATTAATAAAAATATTTAATAATTAGTTTTATGGCTTTATCTTTTAAATGAATGATAGATTTTTAAAGGAAAAATGGTAGTTTTTTTTTAAGTTGCTAGTAAGTAATTATTATAAATTATTTGTTTAGTTTAATGTTTATGTGATTTTCTAGGTTATAAATGTAAATTGTCTTAATTATTATAAAGTTATTTATTTTGTTTTTAATTATTATAATTATTATAAATTATAAAGGCTTGTTTGTTTTACTTAAATTTGTTCATGCAATTTATTAAATTTGTGGTTTTTATTAATTTTTTATCGAAATAATTATTTATGTACCGAATTAATTGAATTGTTTTTTTTAAATTGCAGAATGAGTTCATTGATAAACAACGAGCATCAACATATATCAGACACGGTGAATGACATATCACACGCGAACAATATGATGGTAATAAAATTATTATTTGTTACTCATGTCATTTACGAAATTAAATTAGGTTATATTAACTATTTCGATAAATTAACAAGGCAATATCCAGTACGGTGCACTGAGGGGTCGTGTGAACGGTCTAAGCTATAAACCCCATGAACGTCTGATTCCATACTTGGAGAACACTGGATTCGGATCAGCGGCATTGAACCGAACTTTTGATTTGTGATACGATTTAATATCCGCATTGGTGGAGCGGTGGCTCTCGGAGACCCACACATTTCATTTGTCGCGTGGGGAGTGCACCATCACTTTGGAGGATGTTGCACTGCAACTCGAGCTCCCTATCCATGGGAATGTGGTCATCGGCCCTGAGCCGATCGTACTTTGCTACGACTTACTAGGACGCTCACCTAGTGATGAAAAGTTTACGGGATTGAAGTTTTCATGGCTAAAGGCCAATTTTGTGGAATTACTGAGTAATACAACTAAACTAGAGGTGGTGTGGGCCATACGAGCATATATTATGCAAATCATAAGGGGTGTACTCATGCCAAATACAAACAACAACAAGGTTCACTTGATGTACTTTGCCCTATTATCTAATCTGATTAATATTCGTTCGTATAGTTGGGGTTCTGCGGTGCTAGCTATGTTGTATTGGGAACTTTTTCGCACCACAGATCCTTCAGCCATAGACATAGGCAATTGTTTGATACTGTTGTAGTCTTAGGCACTTTACCGGATGTCATTCGTGGCATCTATCACCCACCAAGCATATGTATTTACTCTCGTTAATAGATGATAAAATATTGCCCACTCGTTAATTGCGATATATTTTTGTAAAGATATTATTCTAATAAGTTTTTTTGTTTTCTTAAATGGAAAACTAATTTGGGAATCGGGTGGCAATACACAGTTCCCATATATCAGCTAATGATCGAGCAACATATCGGGGATGAGGTATGTTATTCCAATTATCGTGACATGTTATTAAATTATATCACTTGACCCATGTTAATATTGTGACATGTTATTAACTATGCAATTTATCCGAATACCCTGTTCGTTATGAACAACATACCTCCGTAGGTACATCAGGAAGAATTCCCATGATTCCATGTTTTCCATGTCTACAATAGCAAATGCTATCGAGAGCACGTTTTGGTTCCTACCTTGAGCCACTACAATAAGTAGGATCTGCATATATTTCCCATAAAGCCAGGTCCCATATACCTGGACAAATGGCTTGCAGTGAGGAAATGCTTGCACGCAGAGATTAAACGTCCAAAACATATATTTGAAAATTCTTCTTCTCGGTTGTAGTTTCTTATTCGAGCCATAATAAGGTCATGTCTCTAACTCAATGGCAGTCCCCTACACATACTACCACATTACGGCTATCCAACTCTGCAGCTCATTGTACGATGCATTTCAATCTCCAAAAAACTGTTCCATTACCATCTGTTTCGCTATCCACGCTTTCCAATATGATACCTGATACTGGAATCGTTCTTGCATCTCGACAATCAGTGTAGAAACTTTGATGGTCAAAAGGTCCTTCACCAAGTCTTCGGTGATCTTTTAACATACGTGTTGAAATGCATGTGTGAGGCCCAACAAATTTTCTTAACTCCTACATTTACAACTTTTGGATAAATACGACTTGTACCCGCCAATTGCAACCTTTCGTCAACTTTCAACACTCCCCAATATATAATTTCGATTTAGACACAATGACTTTTTAGTCCACTGACACATTCATGCTATACCACTTAATGGAAAATATGCACTCTTCCTTAGATTCAAATTTCTAGCCAATGAACAACTTTTCAAGTTTTGGTGCTACAGCCATTTGGTGAGGAGGTAGTATATCAAGGTACTCCGTGAACTCGGCTGCATGTGCGACATTAAGGTTTATAAGTATCGTGTGTGCCCCAACAGGATTATTGTGAATTACAATACGTCTAACTAGGTTCTCGATTGAAGACGCATTATAATTTCCGTCGTCATTCGCCCCTTCATCGTTGATATCATCCGGGACCTCATCCACATTGAGCTCACTATCACAATTGACCTCGTGATAAGAAGGAATACTACTATCATATCTAACATCACCATCTGCATCATTCTCGAGTGCAACATTAAGATCGATGTCGATCCCACGTATTATTGATTGACTTTCAACGTACGATATCGGAACCACCATACATGGAGTTCGATCTTCATCTTCAGTTGGCTCCACATCAACTAACTTGGTAAATAACTAAATCGGTGCATTTTGGTCACTCTGATTCGAACAATAAAGAGCGATCATTGTCTCCACATCTTCATCATCTATAAGTTTCATCTCGGTGAATTTGATGAGATTTATTGAAACTGGAAACTTCTGGAGAAGTTTCGAGATCCTTCTCCCGCAACGTCTAAAATTTTTTGTACTAATCCTTGCCTTCATATCATCAAATTAGACATTTCGACGAAATCTCATTACTATTTGTTGTCGACATTCAAATAGTCATCCAATTGATGTTGTCAAATTTACTCCATCGAGATGAATGTATACGAAAAATTGATTATCCATCTTCAATAAATTTGTTAAAAAATAAATAAAATTTCAATAAAATAACAAATTAAAAACTAAACTATAATATACCCTACCAAAAAAATTATAACAAATAAACATTAAACTAAACTAAATTTTATAAAAATTTAAAAGAAAATAATTTTAAAATAAATTAAAAACAACAGAAAAATTATCTCTTTATTTTTCCCTTTCTTGTCCTTTTCTCTTCTACTGTTTTTCTTCTTGTTCTTCTTTGTTTTTTTTGCTGAAATCTAAACATAAATTTTAAACAAACCTAAACCCCTTTTTATAATGTCTCACGCTCTAGCATCTACCCCTTTGGCACAGTGGTGTGCCGCCTCTGAACATGGCACAACTTGCGTTAGTCCAATCTGATATATACGGTACCCGTATATTACCAAAATATGGTCACAATGGTGCCACCTATGGGTGAGGCACCACCAATAAAATATAATTTTTTATAATATAAAAATATAATACATAAAAAAAAATTGTTAGGCATGCATAGTGGTGCTGCCTATGAAGTACCTATATACCATTTTGGTAATTAATGGAAGTTTCATACCATTTTGGCGTTTTTTTATTTTTATAATATCTTCGAAAAAAACCTTAAAATCAATGCAAACCAAGAAGCATGCAGTTGGTTTGGGCAGATCTTCCACCAAACAATTGAGTTTACTAAAGTTGAAATTGGTTCAGTCAAATCAATTTTTTTATTTCTCAAGGTATCTACCTAAGTGAGTTCAATAACTAATCATTCGCATTCTGTAGGCCCATTGAAAGTGAACTAGTGGACAAATAAAAGTTTGACTTTGAAGAGATAAAAGTTTGTGTTTGAAGAACTATTGGTGATCTAAAACTTGTGATTAAGGTAATGAAAATTTTATGTTTTTAATTCATTATATGAAAACTATATTTGATTTATTAACTAATAATTTAGTTTATTTGTAGGTTAATTGTACAAAGTGAATAACTACTTTGCAGTAGTAGTTTATTACAATGGACAAATTCTTGATATCTAAATTGGCATTGTATTTGAATCGAGGCATAAAATTAGTGAGAGAATTAAATGAAGTATTAATCTTGACGAGTTGAAATTGAAGATTAGTAATAAAAGTGCAACATGTTGTAGGAGAACGATATCTACAATCTTCTATAGATTTTTGACGTAATGAGATTCAATCATATTTAGCCAACTTGAGCTTATTGATGATGGACATGTCGAGACAATGATAGTAGTTTATTGCAGCTTTGGAAATCATGTGGAAAAATTATATGTGGAATTGAATGATGATGAGGGAGTGAATACGGTAATTGAAAATCCTAGTTCATCTAATCAAATTGTGAATATTTCCCTCAAACCAATTGGTCAACAATATGAATGCAAGAGTCATACATGGAGGTGCCATCAATGTCTTAGCGGAGATTATCCTCAGTTTACTGGCTGGATTTTGATCTTAATATCATATTGGATGGTTAGTATGACTCTACATGACCATCAAATGTTGGCGGCATTCAAATTCTCGCATTGGACCTTACTGAAAATGTCGTTAAGCCAGATTTTGAAGATATACTATTTAATGTTGCATACAATGATGCAAATAATTTTGAATTTAGTGATCCTTATGTGGATTATGTATCATAGGAAGTGAATGTTTAGGAAGATGGTGGTGGAATTGCAGGCTTTCAATGTATACGATTCATCTAGTTAAATAATGGAAGGTAAAAGAAATACGCCACCGATTGCTCTAGACATTTGAAAATTGTTTCAGGGCATTTCTCTACTGCAAGCCCATTGTGCAATAGATGGGACTTGAACGTATGATAAATATACCCAGATACTGTTGATAGCGGTTATGCAAGATGGGAATTGAAACATCTTGCTAATATCATTTGTCATCATAGAAAAGGAGGACATCGGATCGTAGGGATTCTTTTTAATATCATTTGGTGTCTAATTGAGGTAAAGACTTACTAAAGGCAATGAGGCAATGTGGTGGTATACAAGAGAGACTAAATGCTTATCGAATGCACTACATCCGATACATTGTTTGCAATTTTATAATCGTTCCATAATACTGAACAATGTAAAGAAGTTGTTAAAATGGATACATACTTGATTCTTAGATCTATAGCTAGCGTTTAATATTTTTATTTGTACTATTAATGAATATAACCATAATTAGTTCCATAGGGTATGAGCTCCAAAGATCTCGATTCCATCAAAGGTTGGAAAAGTTACGAGCAAAAAATGTCTTCGTTGGGAAATGGCTCGACAAAATCCTACTTAAGGCTTGGGTGCAATCATACGATGAAAGGAACCGATACAACCATATGACAACCAACCTAATGGAGGCCATGAATTTAGTTATAAAAGGAACGTGCCATTTTCTTATTATGTTTGTGTTCAATTCGACTTCTTGCAGATAGCCCAATTGTTTGTGACGATGGGAGACAAACAAGCCACCATGATGGGTGCATGTCACATCTTCTTCAAGGAACTACAATGAGCCATGGACGCCAGTTGTAGAATATCACGCTCAATGAGGGTTGAATGCTTATCCTATGAATATGAAACTTTTCAAGTGTATAAGTTTACAAGACAACACACGTCTCCGTTCAACATTACATGGGGTAAACATTCCTCAAAGAGGTTACGATTGTGAGAGTTTTCAATCACTCTAGTATCCATGTGCTCATGTGGAAGTGGCATGTTCCATTTTCTGGTGTAGACTATATGCAATACAAGAAAGATGTGTACATACTTTAGTGCATTTTTGGTGTTTGGAAACATAAGTTCCCACCGATGAAAAATAACACATATTAGGATATTTTACCTCTGCCTATGTTAGAATCCAAGACAACATCACAAGCCACCTGGTCGACCCCAATCAAGTCAAATTCAAATACTAAGGGATAAAAAAGAACAAAGTGATAGCACTATAACATGCTTCATACATAGACAAGATATTTGAGTGTTATCCAATGACTGATTCAATGAAGGGAAATCAACCTTCTGTATTGGGATTTAATTTCACTTTGGAGGACTATCTTAAGACAACGAAAGAAAGAGAGAACATGAGAAAGGTTCCTTATGCTTTAGAAGTAAAAAGTCTCATGTACACTATGTAGTGTACATAATTAGATATTTGTTTCATAGTGGGCTTGGTGAGTTGGTATCAGGAGAATTTAGGACCAAGACACTAGTAAGTAGTTAAGCATATACTTAAGTATTTATAGAGAACGAGGAATTATACGTTTATGTATTCCAGAGGAGATCTAACTCCTATTGGTTATTCTAATTTGGAATCCCAAACGTGTCGAGATTTGAAGAAATTGATATCGGCTTGTATTCTTGTCCTAGGCCACGAGTCCACAATGTGGAGAAGTGTAATGAATAGTTGTATTATTGACTCCACTATGGAGGCCAAATATATGGCTGCTTTTGAGGCTACCAAATAAGCAATATGGCTTCGAAAGTTCCTTACGGATCTTGAAGTTGTTCTTAGTATGGTGAAAGATATCACACTATATTGTGACAAAATTGTTGCAATAACTAATACCAAGGAGACGAGAAACCATAAAAGGACAAAACATACTGATTGGAAGTATCATATTATTAGAGAGGTAGTTGTAGATGGAATCATGGATGTACTCAAGTTCGCATGTAAGGAAAAACTTGCGGACCCATTTAACAAGACTCTACAAGCAAGGAGTTTTGAGAAACACGAGTAAAGCATGAGAAAGCGGAACATGACTCATTTACTTCACTAAGGTAAATGGGAAACTGTTGGATCTAGTGCTGATCTACCGTAATTTGACCTAGTAAATTAAACTAGTTTTCATACTTTAGGAGCTTAGAATTAAGCATTATTGCTAATATTTGCTTAGGATTTGGTAAGTTCTCATTAATACAATAAAATGTGTAAAATGTGTGAAAGTGGGTCTTTTATTGACCTCAGGGCCAATTGAGGCTTGAAGGTTGGCTAATCCACTTAGTGAGTGTGCAGGAGACCTTTAAAAGGTGAACCATACTAAGTCTGATCACTATGTCACGACACAGGACTAGGGATGTCGTAACATAGAGACCAGACACAAAGAATCCTGAAGCTGCCTTCGTGGTCGCGACACCACTCAAGGGTGTCGTGACGAACCCTGGAGAACTTACCCAAAAGAGCACACTGCCTACTATGTTGTAACATAGAACCTGAGTGCCGCGACATCAACTCCTGGACACGAGATTACACCGAGTGAGGGGAATTTTGGTCTTCACAATGTATCATTAAACTCGAGAATGGTAATTGACCTATGACTAAGGATGACAACCATTAGAAGGCTTTAAATAGGCCCCTTGAACCTCCATTTTACACACACCATTTACTTAGACAATTCTTTCTTTCTTAGTTTAAGTTGAGTTTATTTTCTTTCGTAGGTTTTTAGTTATTTCATTTTTCGTGCTTTGGTTCTTTGAATACTTGATTTGTAGTCGCACATAGGCACTCGAGAATTATTTCCAGATCTTAATATAAATAAAAGATTTTCATTTACTCTATACTTTCAATATATTTATAATGTTCCATCTTTATATTGAATTTATTTTGTTTATGAAAACCATGAGGAAATAATCCCTTTATGAGAGATTAACGAGTGGAGGCATGATAATTTAATTGTTGTGTAGGCTTTCTTAACGGACCAGTTGTTTAAGAAAGGAAGAACTTGAAACAAACCCTAGGCTTGACAACCCTGAGAAGTCATCAAGGTGGGAATTAACCCAAAATTGGTATCGCCCATTCGTGAACACCTTAACCTCGAATCAATTTGGGCTGTGAGGTCGAAAGATAAGTAGCCTCTGTCGAATCATTACCTTAGTGGAAGTATCGGAAGATCCTGCTAGGATAATGACTAGTGGGTTAACGAGAAACCCAAAGCAATAGTCAATGAAGCTTGCCAAAGCAAGCTAATCTCCCATGCTCAAATCTAGCAACTCTTTAAATCACATTTTCGAATTATTTTATTTATTTACTTTTATTAAGTATTTTACTTATTTTCATTAAAACCCTAAAACTTTTTACTTATATCTCTTACTATAACCTAAGTAAATGATTAATTAGATCTTGCTAGTGCAGGAGTTGAAGTTATCTAGTGCTACGCCTCCCTTGGCTACAATCCTTGGTTTACTAACGTACCTCGGTCTAACTATATTACAACTTGACCCGTACACTTGTGGAAAGTTCTAATTACACTCTACACATTAGTACGTCCGGAGACAATCAAGTTATTGGCACCATTGCCATGAAGGCAACATCACTAGTATATTTAACTTTTGCATTTTAAGAATAATTAAAAAAATTTAGGTTATAGATTCATATTTATTTTCTTTATTTTTCTTTATAATTTTACTAAAATTTGTTGCTTTTTTCTATTTAGTTTATGACTCGGATCCAAGGAAACCTAGTATATCCAATTACTAATCCTGAGGAGATTATCAGGAGAAATCGTCGTCAATAGCAACAACAGATGCAAAATCTACCACCGCCTGCTAACAATCAAACACATGAAGACCCACCTTTTGATTACGCTGACGAAAAAGTTTTGGAAGGCATACCACCA
Organism: Kokia cookei; assembly: GCA_039519145.1. Classification (NCBI taxonomy): domain Eukaryota; kingdom Viridiplantae; phylum Streptophyta; class Magnoliopsida; order Malvales; family Malvaceae; genus Kokia; species Kokia cookei. The sequence continues at coordinate 14,816,328 of CM076899.1, read as the reverse complement.
CCACAATTACCAAGAAACCAATCAATGACACAAAACGAATGAACATTAAGGGAATATGCCATACCTAATCTAGATCTGGTTCAAGGAAGTATCTCTAGACCGACCATTGCAGCGAACAATTTTGAAATCAAGGCAGTAATGATTCAAATAATCCAAAATAACTTGCAGTTTCGAGGCAAAATGACGGAGGATCCGAATTTACATCCAGAACGATTCCTTCAATTATGCGATACATTTAAGTATAATGGGCTCACTAATGATGCTATTCTTCTTTGATTGTTCCCTTTTTCATTAATCGATAATGCCTTTTTTTTGCTAGATGTGCACGCACCAAGTTCACTACATGGGACAAGTTAGTGGGAAATTATTTGCAGAAAATTTTCCTATTAGTAAGACAATGCAGTTAAGGAGAGAGATTGCAACATTTCGTTAATTGGAAGGAGAAGGGTTCCATGAAACATGGGAATGTTTCAAAATGCTGATCTAGAAGTGTCCGCACTACTGGTTACCTGAGTGGTTGCAACTGCAAATATTTTATAAGGGTTAAATGCATCCACTTGATTTGGACTCGATGGCATAACATGAGGAGATTTAATGAATCAAACATACAACGATGCATACGAGTTGATTGAGAACATGACAATGAACTCCTTCTAGTGATCAACTGAACAATTCACTTATGGCTAAAGGCTATTTAAGAAAAGGATAAATATTAATAGCTAGTTGATAGGCTTACCCGTATTGAGTCTATAACAGTGCATCAACATCTCGAGAAGGAGATAAGCCTCTCTATTACTATTTCACCAACCTAACTGAGTATGTGAATTACATCAAGAATAGGGGTGGAAACCCTTACTCGAATACTTATAAACCTGATTGGAAGGACCACCCAAATTTGAGATGGGGAGGAAATCAAGGATGTAGTAGTAATCTAAACCTAATGAGAAATACAAACTACCAACCTCCTAATCTACAAAGACTTTTGCAAAAAGTTTATTGGAACGACCATACTATATGTGGTCAGAGACTAGATCGAATCGAAAGGGAGATGCAATCCATACGGACATAAGTGAAACAAGTACAATCTCAGTTCACTAGCTCCGTAAAAACATTAAAAAACTGGAAGAGTTGATGGGCCAATTGATGAACATGATGGGTGATATAAAAGGGAAAATTGGCACCGACATCTCAGTAACTCAAAAAACAATCCCCGAAGAGAGGGTAAGGAGCAAGTGAAGGCAATCGCAGTTCGATAAGGCAAAGTACTGAGTAGCCTAAAAAATCCTACTTCGGAGGAAAAAGAGGCTGCTAATGAGTACCAGAAGATAGATCCAGAAGTTGAAACCAAACCAAAGATAAATGAGGACGCTACAATAGGACTAGAAAAAGAGAGCTTTAGTGAAGCTGAAGTTAAAAAGGTTTTGTTCCTAGCGGATTAGAGGAAAAACAAAAACATAACGATGATGAGTTTGTAAGTTTCCTTAATTTATTTAAAACTTTTAACATTAATACGCCAGTGATTGAGTTAATTGAAAAGGTTCTTAAATACGCTAAGTTTTTAAAGGAAATCATGTCAAAGTGTAGAAAGATTAGAATAGGGGAACAAGTGAGTATAAACGCATCGTGTGGTGCGATAATCTCTAAATAGGTTCCAAAGAAGTTAAAAAATCCTTGGAGTTTTACAATCTCGATTGAGATAGGGAATATGTGGTTTAATAGGGCATTAGATGATTTAGGTGCTAGTATTAATTTAATGCCCTTATCAATTTTTGAAAAGCTTAGTTTAGGGGAATTCAAGAACACACATGTAAAGTTGCAGTTGGCAGATAGGTCTTTAGTTCGCCCAAAAGGAGTACTAAAAGATGTATCGATCAAGGTTCATAATTTTATCATCTCGTTGGATTTTGTGGTCCTAGATTTTGAAGAAGATTGGGAAATACTGATCTTACTAGGCAGACCATTTTTAGACATTTCTCAATCTACCATTGATTTGGACACGAATGAGTTAACTATGAAAATCAATGGTGAGGTGAAAACTTTCAAAGGTGGAAATCAGACAGATGAAGACCATGAGAGAAAAGAACAATGTAATGAACTATTTTTTATTGGTAATCACAAGAGAAGAGACACACTTCCTTTTATGTACGTAGAACGTAAAAACAGATTCAAGGAAAGGGATAAGTAGGCAAAACTAAAGCAACATGATGGTCAGTGAACCAATGCCGAAAAAGACTTATGCAGGAAGGTGATGGTAAAATTGACAAATGAATTCAACAGTAAGACATGAAGGTTGAAATCATAATCTCTATGTATATTACTATATATATTACTAATATTCTTTTCTTTAATTTTATAGTATAAGTAGCCAAAGACACTTCAATGTCACGACACACATTCTCGGTGTCGTGACAGAGGTAACAATCCTATGAAATCTTAAAATTGAAGAGTGTGTCGCGACACGGAACCCTTGTGTCGCGATATTGATTGCAACTTTTGCAAGGTCAATCCAATCTAGCTACATAACCCAACGGATTAACTCTTACTTTACCCAATTTAAAACCTTTAAAAACTCTCATTTTTATTCCTTATATATATTAAGCCTCTTTTTAAGCTTCCTTTAACGTTAATACACCCTTAAACTCTTCATCTCTCTCAAATTCATCAAAAGTCTATTAAACCTTATACTTCAAATTTCTCAAATAACTTAGTTCATCTTCACAAACTCCTTAATTACGCTCGGTGCAGCAAGGAATGGGAACATCCTTCGAAAACAAGAAATCCAAACAAGTCTTGACTACATATTTAAGGTTAACAGTTCCTATCTCTAGCTTTGTACTGTTTCATTAATATCATTTGTTCATTAATATTGAAATACCATGTTGCCTAGAGAATTCAAATGAACTATGGAAATAAAACTATTGATGGTTCAAAATCCATCCACGTTTTCAAATTTAAAGGTTTAAAAATATTTTTATGAACTTCAAGGTAAAACATTCATTCAAGAAAGGTGATTTGATCCATCAATGATTTTATGTAAGGAATTATGGCCTTTAGTTAGATATCATAGGTAGGAACATTTTTGAACAATCCATAAAGATAATGCAGTTGTCTTTGTTGTTCAAGAATTTTATGCATCACTACTAGACCACGAGATTAGGAATACTGAAGGCCATACGTGGGAATTGGTAGTTGTGCGAGGAAAAAAGGTGAAAATAACTCCTCGAATTATTTGTGACTTTTATAGTGCTCCATATTATGAGAATAATTTTACTAACGAAACTAATTTAGAATATTTTTGAGACATAGATATGGATAACATTATAAACTTTTTAACTAAAAGTAAGGGTGGATGGAAATATCGCTCAGGTACCAACATTCCTGTATACTTCAATCAAACCATTATGTTCCTAGAGACTAAAATGTGGATTCAATTTGCATATACACGTATTGTACCTACTTTAAATGTTTCTAACATTAATACTTTTTGAGCAATATTACTTTTCTCTGTTCTGTAGAAAAAGCAGGTTTGTATTAGCAGATGGATCCACCGAAAAATGAATAGGTGTGTAATGGCCTTGTGTAAAAGGGCAGGAATGCCCATGGCAACCAAGGATTAGTCGTTAAAATCGCTAAAGAGCATTATCATTGATACCTTATTCCAACAATATGTGGAGCTTCGAGGTAAACAAATCAAAGATGAGAGAAAAAAACAATGAGAAGCGACAACTACACCAACTTCATCGTAAAGGTTGGCAAGTGCCCAACAAGAAATTGGTGAGGGTAGTCATCCAAACTGGATTGGATGATACAATGGATGCAAGAATCAGGATCGCTATTTCAAGAGTTTCTCGATAGAATAACGTTTCGGTACCTAACCACACACTTGACATGTTTGTGCCAATAGCGGAGGAGCAAGATGAAGAAAAAACTGAGTGAGGATGAGGCCGATGATGAGGATGATGAGATAGAGGAGGATGATTAGTTTTTATTAAATTGGATTGTAATTTATTTGGATATTTTATTTTTATTTTAGGAGTAGAGTAATATTAGAGCATTTTGTATCTTTTGTTTCAAGTCTTTATGTAAGTACCCCGCACGATGAAGACAAAACATTTTGAGTTGCTCATGACAAGAGGAAGAAGCACCCACCAATAGCCAATGAGCCAACCACGATCAATTAGATACCTTTTTCCTTACCCTTTCGGAGGCTAGACATTGAGGACAATGTGTTTTCTAAAGTGTGAGGGTGACATATAAATTTTAATTTTTCTTTTTACTTTATTTTGATTTGTTTTGAGGTTGTGGAAATACAAGTGATTTACTTGTATTTTTTAATCAATTTGGCATGATAAGAATTGATTTTTAAGTTATTGAGTATTAGAGTACTAAGTTCTATATGTTACACTGAATATAGGTAATAGGTTATTGTCTATACCAAGTAACATGAAAGATGTAAGGAAACAAGTATGGTAGTATATATGATAAATGGTTTCACTTGAGATTGTTTAATTGGTTAAATTTTTGCATATTGAGATATTTAGGGATGACTTAAGGCATTTGTTTGGAACACACCTAGAGCCTAAAAGCTTTCCTATTCTTATTTAACCTTTAGTACCAATTTTTGAGCCTATTGACAATTATTGATGAACCTTATTACAAACTATAAGCCTGAAAATGTCAAGTTGTATTTATCATTTTCTTTGGTCTTAAGTTACACGATTATAAACGTATGTCCATGTGTATTTAGGGTAAGTAGATACATTAAGGCGGAGGTTGTAAAAATAGAGTGAAATAGGAAAGATCGATGTGGTATGAGAACTTTAGATTAACCTGAAAATTGAAAAATAGAAGAAAAATCCAAAGAAGAAAAAGATGAATAGAAAATATATGAAAAGATAAAAGCATTTGTAAGTGAGATAAATCAAGTGGAAAAGTCACAAAAGTAGAAAAACTCGTTCATTAATGCATAAAAACTCGTAGGCTAGCTAAAGTTACTATATCATGTTGAGACTTCCTATTAGGAGAGATAAGGAAGGTGAGAGAAGGAGAAATAAGGCGATGAGCGGGAAAGAGTTGCTAAAGGGGAAGAATAAAGATCAATACAATGTGTCAAATTATTTTCATGTTTGTAACCTCTTTATGCTTACTGTTCTTTTGAATTTCATACCTGTCCTAAGCCTCAAAATGTTACAAGCCGAAAAGACCTATATGACCTAAATATTTCTATGCATTAATAGATATTGTATCTAACATTCTCATAAAAGACAATTTGTATTCTGCTAGGTTAATTAAAGTGCTTGTATAAATTATTGATGGATTCCTACAAATAAGACCCTTAATATTTGTATACTTTGTAACATACTAAACTTAGATGTTTATGGTCAAAAGTAATAAAATTGCTTATTCGTCATGCTGAAAGTGTTAGTGAATATGAAATGTCAAAGTTATTTGCTCCGAAATCAATGGTTGTATCATATTTGCTCACGTATCATTTTTTCTTTAGTTGTTTTCATTTTGATTGCTTAAGGAAAAGCAATGACTTAAGTGTGAGGGAGTTTGATCTACCATAATTCGACTTAGCAGATTAAACTAGTTTTCATACTTTAGGAGCTTGGAATTAAGCATTATTGCTAAGCTTTGCTTAGGGTTTGGAAAATTTTCATTAATAAAATAAAACGTGTGAAAACGAGTCTTTTATTGACCTCAGGGCCGATTGAGGCCTAAAGGTTGGCTAATCCACTTAGTAAGCGTGTAGGAGAACTTTAAAAGGTGAACCACACCAAGACTGATCACTATGTCATGATAGAGGACTACGAATGTCTCAACATAGAGACCAGACCCAAAGAATCCTGAAGCTGCCTTATGGTCGCGACACCACACAAGGGTGTTGCGATGAACCTTAGAGAACATACGCAAAGGAGCACACTGCCTGCTATGTCGAAACACAAGACATGAATGTCACGACATCGAATCCTGGATTAGAGATTACACCGAGTGAGAGGCATTTTGGTCTTCACAATGCATCATTAAACCATAGAACGACAGTTGACCTAAGCCTGAGAACGACGACCATCAGAAGGCTATAAATAGGCCCCTTGAGCCTCCATTTTACACACACCATTTCCTTAGACAATTCTTTCTTTCTTAAATTTAGCTTAGTTTATTTTCTTTCTTAGGTTTTTAGTTATTTCGTTTTTCATTCTTTCGTTCTTCGAATACTTGATTTGTAGACGCGCATAGATGCTCAGGAATTATTTCCAGATCTTAATACAAATTAGGGATTTTCTTTTACTCTACACTTTCAATACGTTTATAATGTTCCATCTTTATATTGAATTTATTTTGTTTATGAATCCTTTTATGAGGATTAGTGAGTAGAGGCATGATGATTTAACTATTGTGTAGGGTTTTTCAACGGACCAACTATTTGGGAAAGAAAGACTGACAACCCTAGGAAGTCATCAAGGTGGGAATTAAACCAAAATTGGTATGACCCATTTGTGAACACCTTAACCCCAAATCGATTTAGACTGTGAGGTCAAAAGATAAGTAGTCTTTGTCAACTCATTACCTTAGCCAACGTAGTGGAAAATCCTGCTAGGATAATGGCTAGTTGGTTGACGAGAAGCCCAAAACAATAGTTAATGAAGCATGCCAAAGCCCTTCTTGATGTTAGTACATCTGGAGGCGGTCAGGGTGCCCTGAATGTAGTATATTCATTTGTAAACTTGTAATTTTTTTGAAGAGATTAGTTAATAAAACAAATTCATCTATTACATTAATATGCTTTTTATAATTTTCCTCATGTGGTTTTTGCATGGAAAGCAAAATAGAAGTAAATGTTGACTCACTGGTTATCCAATGATTAAACTAATAGTAAGCGATATTACATGGTCAAATCGTAATACGAAAAGACAACTTGTATTAGTAGACGAACCTAAACATGTCCTTAGTCTAATTAGAAATGAGCAAACCTTTATAAAAACTAATATGTCGTCTATCAATTACAATTGGGGAGATGTTTAGTCTTGTGCATCGGTGCGGATGACTTCCATAAGATACAGACATAGATGTGATTTATTAGACTAACAGTATATCAGACTAGACCTAAGAAGAATAGACCTTGAATCCATTTATGGACTTATTCACATGTGATGTCCATAGTGTGACATACCTAAATCCTGAGTGGATGACAAATTATGTATGCATCACTCGTATACTTTGATGTAAGTAAAAGCTTGAGTTCAAATAGATAAGGAACAAAAAACTAGTGTGTTGGGTATACGACTTTTGTAATATGTAGTGTCATTCACAACAGTGGAATTCATAACCCAAGACAGAGGTAAATGATATCCTTTCATTGGCATTAGATGGTTGATGAAAAGTAAACATGGCCACAAGTTGTTTGCCTTTGTGATGAATGACTTGATTACTATTTGGTAGTAATTAACTTTTTCATTAAAGAAGATGTAATGATTACAATGAGATAAATTAGGATTAGATTGGGAGAACAGATATTATCCCAAAGAGATTAATGATAACTTATGAGGGTAACACAATTATGACAAGGTCATTGGATGAGCACTGATCAAGTTGCTTTTGTAATGGTATGACGTTAGGGAGAGCTCAGCCACAATAATATAGTGGAATGACTTCCTAACTAAATGAGTTTATAAATAATAGGTGAAAAGTTGGAACTTAATTGTAAATCATTTTAGCCCTATTCATATTTGTCCAATCGATCCCTCCGCTAGCTCGTTGAAACCAAAAATGAATTGCAAGTTTAATCAAATGAACAAAAATGGTGAAAATGGAGAAATAGGAACATTTGGAAATTATTATGGTTTTCTCTAAAATGAAAATGAAAATGGAGAAATGAAATCATTTGGAAATGAATGTGGTTTTCTCCAAAATGAAAATGAAAATGACTTGGAAATGAATTTATGTTCTTCGAATTAAATGAAGTTCGAACATGAAAATAAATCATTTGGTCATAGTAAACTCATTAAATGTATAAATATTAAATATATTTTTTCATATATTCTTTTATGGTAAAGTCATCATGATTTTAATAAAAATAGAATTGGGTTGAAAATATTATTTAATTGATTTGTTTGAGTTGTTTATTTTGGGAAATAGAAAAACAAATATCGGGTTGGTTCGAATTATAGAGTACCAAGTTAAAATTTCGAAAAGTTCTTGTAATTGGACTTGATATGAGATAGGCCCAAAAGCCCCTCATTTTAAAAAGGGGGGGGACAACTAACCCTAGTACTATTAACTAGGGTTGTCACCACATGTAATTCTAGTTAGACTAGAAGTTCATTTTTCTAGTTGAAATAAACTTCTACAGTTCAACAAGGGCTTTACTTCTTATATTTTCTTGAAAATAAAGAGAGTTTTATTCTCTAAATATTGTATATATTTTCCAGAATAACAATTCTACCTATTTCTATTGAGAAGAGATTTTTTTTTTTCAGACTAAAACAAATAAAACAATTTTTGGTTCTTTGTTTGATTAGAATCGTTTGAGCCTACACTCGAACCAATTCATGATACGAATTCATGATACGATAATAACGAAGAAGTTCGTTTGGTTGAAAGCTAGGAATGGAAAGGATCTGTTTATCTGTAAACACAAGTGTGAATTCAGATAAGGGTTTATTTCTATAAATATTAGAAATCGGCTCAATTTTCAAAATTTTAATTTTTCACTGTGTAGGGAAACCACTTTCAAACTAGATTTTTTTCAACACAGCAACCCTCTACAAGACATTCGCTATAGTACGTAAGAGCGATTCATTCCCTAAACATTTACGTCGAGGTCTCGTATTTTTGGTTGTATGTCTCACATCGAGTTTATTATCATTAGGTGCGTTACATTCATATCCGTCTCCTCTTTAAACTCGAGGAGCTCTCAACTTTATTTCATCATATATCTCACTTTCTAATTCATCTGACATCTTTTAACTATATCAGAACAAACAATAACATATTTATAATCCAAACTCAGCTCGAAATTCACAATAATTATGACATATACCTCTAGTCTCAATCAGAGGGCTTGATCCAGTTCGAGAATCAACAAACTTTAGCTTTAATACCACTAAATGTAATACTTTACACAAATCGGTCATCAAATCTAAATGTGTGATGTCACATTAGTTGTCGAAGCAACTCAGGCTAACTTGATTCATATTCATGAATTTAGTTTCTTAATAATTATTCATATCAAATTAATCATCCATCATAATCACACAAATACATCCATAATGTCCAAGATTCTAGTTCATCAAGTTATGGGGTTTTATATGGTCAAATCCAAAGTTAAGACTAGAATCCAAAATCAATTATCAAATTTTCAATGTTATGTCTCAAGAAAGGGAACTTCATGTCTTGAGACAGGACTCATTTTATATTAGAAGATTTTACTTTAATGTTATAATGTCTCAAGACATTGGAATACATTTCTCGAAACAAAGTCATTCGTGTCCTTAGACTTGATCTTGAGACAAGCGTCCCTTGTTTCCTTATTTTACCTTCAATGTTTGGATGTCTCAAGACAAAGGATACTTGTTGTGAGACCTAGAACGAGGCAAAACTAATTTAGCTTTGATGTTTTCTTGTCTAGAGACAATGACCACTTGTTTCAATACTTTAGTTGGGTTGTCTTAAGACTAGCTTGACAAGACTCAAGATACTAAACATGTAGGTTGAACAACAAGGTAAAATTTTGCTCTTATGGTCTCGAGACACATTCATGTTGTCTTAATACTCAATGGTGAATTGACCTTAAATGCACATTTTCAAGTGTCCAAGCTATACCAAATTGTACCCTTAAACATACATAAACCTTACACCAATATAAAACCATCAGTTTAGCACATGCGAACACAACCAAACATCATTAAGTCATATCATCAATGCATCAATATTTAGCTTTGATGTTTTCTTGTCTAGAGAAAATGACCACTTGTTTCGAGACTTTAGCTGCGTTGTCTTGAGATAGCTTAACAAGACTCAAGATACTAAGCATGTAGGTTGAACAACAAGGTAAAATTTTCCTCTTATGGTCTCGAGACACATTCATGATGTCTTGAGACTCAATGGTGAATTGACCTTAAATGCACATTTTCAAGTGTCCAAACTATACCAAATTGTACCTTAAACATACCTAAACTTTACACCAATATAAGACCATCAGTTTAGTGCATTCAAACACAACTAAACATCACCAAGTCATATCATCAATGCATCAATATTTAACCAACTAGTTCGTATATTCAAACTTATAAACTTGCATAATTATCTACTAATCAAGAGATGAAATTCACCTTTGTAAACCTCATAGGCCAAACACCAAGTATTCCGGCCAAATATTCCAACACTAACTTATGCAACATGCTGAAAACAACCTAAGTACATGTCATATAACCACAACAAATATATATGCATACATACATACAAAATAGGAAGCAAGGTATTTTTGGAGTTGAGTCACTGAGTTGGATGCTTGACCACTTCAAAACTACGTCAACTCTCCTTCGAGTGTTATGCACGGAAATAAACAAACTATACGCTGAGTATTAAATACTTGGTGATGCTAATATAATTCAAATTCAACATATTAAGATTAAATTAAAGCAAATATATGGTTTCAACTAAATTACTTTACTTTATCTCAAGATCAATAAACACATAATTCCCAAAAATTTTCTCATTCAATACTTATTTCAATATTTCATAATTTCATATCATTGTGAACTCAATAATTTAACATGTCATTCAATACCATTTCAATACTTACTTACTTTGCCCTTTTTAACCGACGATGGACATTAGAACGGATACTCGGATCTGTATAATGAGTAAATCCACAACCAGTTTCTTTCTTCAAAATTATAAAAATTACTCATGCATGAGTTTAAACCATTAACACCAAATTTTTTGAGAAATCTAACCTTATAGTTTCATAACTCATTACGAATTTAATGGAAAGTTAACATTAACCTAAGCTATGATGCGCCGCAATGGGAGAAGCACTTAACTTCCCTTTCTTTCTTCTAGAGACGGTGAAGAAGATAAGGTGAATTTAATTTTTGTTTTCTCTCTCCCATTAACATATATTTAATTATAATTATTAAAATTAATTAATGAGTTTACAAATCTAATGTTCCTTAAGTTCGCATGTTAAAATTAGTGATAATCAATGGTTGAAATCATTCCAAGCCACTACTAAGTCATATACAAACATGGTTTAATTGCTAACATACCCTTATTTTAATTGCCAATTAAACCTCTTGTTAAACTAAAAATCAATTTCTACTCATTTTGTTCACTAACTATTTAGTCACTAATTTGACCATTCAAATCCGTACTCTACATATAATTATTCTATTATAAATATTTAATAATCCAACACATTAAATTTAGTTCAAAATCAAAATTTTCAACACCAGTGAAAATTAGGTTGTTACAAAAAAATTACACTAAATTTTGAGTATTTGTAATGACTAAAGGCTACCAAATTTGAGCACGACCAAAACATATTGGTGAGGTTGAAGTGAGGCATCAAGTGAAGGAAATCGAGTTAACAAAATTTAAGGCTCACACTAAGTCTAACATGCGCGATGTAATGCCAACGATTAGACTTAGCATTCTGCTTAGTATTCAAGTAGTTAAGGGTCCTCTTTACTTGCATAGGGTGGCTTGGAGGGTCTTCGAGGGGAATAAGTAGACTTCGACATTTTAAGTCCCTTCAGGAAAGTGTTGGGAAACCTTTGTTAAGTAATGGGGGGATTTTGAAAGAATCTTCCTTTGAACCTGCAACCCTTTAGCAAGAGCTACGCCCCATTAGTTGTTGGAAAAAATTGATTTTTGAAAATTTTGATGTATATTCTCAATTGGTAAAGGTGGAGACTTGAATAATAAAATCATGGTTTTATATTTTAGTCCATGAGACCTTTATAATGATATATTATACTCAGAATGGTTAAGTGATGAATGAGAAATTGATGCTCATAGTAAGCCATTTGTGAATTATGTTGAGGAAAATGGAAAGCTTAGATCTCACATTGGTTAGATATCAAGTGTTGAATCTGATTATATATATGAACCAACATGATAATTATTGAATGATTAATCTAAAGCTTTTTGTTGCGTGTAGGGGGTGCAAATCCAAACTTGTTGGGGTTGGGGGTGCACTTGCATGATGTGGGTAACGCAAAATATTCGGACTGGCTCACCTTTCTAGGCCTACGAATATTTTAGCCCAATATGTAATTTTATATTTCCTCAGTAGAGCTTATCTCTTCAATGGTTCCTTAATTCACAGATGTTAATGGTTCCATTAGTATACAATTTCCAAAAGTTCCTTAATGTGAGTTTCTATTTAAACCGAAATAATTTGCATGAAAAATTACACACTGATTTTCTCTCTAATTTTTCCTGCAAAATTTCGAAAATTTTACTTGCAATTTTTTCGAACCTGTTTTTGGTGATTAAAGAAAGCAATGTTACAGTTCACTGATCACTGCGACTGTGCTACTTTCGTGCTTTTGTATCATGGGAGACAATCGACCAACGTTTCTCTAACACCAAAGGAGCGGTCGAATCTATCTTAAGGAAACTGTGAAAACAAATCTCAATTACCTACGTTTACAAAATTTCAATACTGTTTATTTTCAATTTCTGTTTTCAGATATATATATTGCTTTATTCGATGTTGTGATTTAAATAAATATTTTATATCACTGTTATTTTCCTAACGGTATTTGCAATATTAGTCTCCTCCAGAGAATGAAGCTATTACTATTGATGTTGAGGGGGATGAGAATAATGATAGTGTTACTGATGCAGCGACTTAGGAATTTTAGTCTTTGTAACTTGTACTAAGTGGCTACATCAGTAACAACCTTTATAGAAACTCTAGTAAGCATCAACATAAAATTTGTGCTGTTAATCTCCATTGCAAAATAAAAAGGCTTAAATTAAAGTAACACAAAAAAACTAGATGCAATTGAACTTATTAAACAAACTATACAGATGCAAATACATTCCTTGTGATCATGAAATATAAACTTTAATGAGACACAATGTCAGCCTCCCAAACAAAAACACCATACGCAAAGCTTCCTTTAAGCAGATAATGAAAATCATATATAGCACTACTGTGCACAAGATTTAAAGAAACTTGAATTACCATCCTGAGTAGTTTCCACTACCTTCTCCAACACCATTATCTCTTTACCTAACCCATATCCAGTAAACTAGGAGCATCCATCAAATTTAGCTCTCATCCATCGAATCTCAATCAACTCCAACAAAATTAAAGCCTAAAACAGCAAAATATCTACAGTCAAACACCCATCCTTTAACTAGTTATCAAGTTCTCCATTCAAAAGTACTTTGGAATAAGGTCATAAGAGATCATAGAAGACTTCAAAATTGAATCAAAAGATCATGCTTCCATCTTTAACCAATGCATCCAACCAAACTCTCACCTTCAACCTGCAAGATACTAAATGAAAGCGTACAGAATGGCTATAACTGGCTTCAAGTCTCAACATTAGACACTCCTCAATCAAGCCAATCAAGCCTAAAAAACCAAAAAGATAAAGCCAAAAAATCCCCAAGCTAAGGATAACCATAAATCAACCTTAGTTTTAATTCAAGCCCATCACACTTATATGTTCAAAAGAGAATTGAAATAATGCAACAAAAAGGAGAATTGATTCTCGTAGTTGAACAAGTCAATTTGACTAGTGGCGTCTCCTTTCTACAATTTGCATAATTTTTGATACAATCACCTCATCACTACAGCTAGCCCTCAAACAAAAAATTTGTCCATTTGCCAACCTTCACTTTTTTGTGTATTACAACTTTTTTGTAGTAGAATGAATACCATATATCAAGTTGCAAAACATGTGTACCCAAAATTGAGTATTAATAAAATGTAGGAGGACTTTTTTTTTTTTTAACAATCATATCTAAGTTGTCATTACAATAGGTATACACATGCGTATAATTTGATTGATGTATTTCGTGTTAGATTTGAAGTGGCTTTTGAAACCCATGATAATGGTTAGGTGACGAAAAGACTTGATTGATACCATATATATTTGAAGACTCAATTAAAAAGTTTTGAAGTTTGAAAACCAGTTCAAATCCAAGCTATAGTTTGAAGGTGTCTAAGGCAACTAACTCTTATTTTAAAATAGTTTTTTTATTAAATACGCCTCTTTTTCTAATATATTATTAATATATAAAAAATTTAAGTTATGTGATTAGGTCCTCATCATATATAAATTGAGTGGTCCAATTGAATTTTTGAGGTTTTTTTCAAAATTAGAGTATCCACCGCTTGTAAGAATGATTAATCCCCTCGCTGCAAAAGCTTTCCAAAAAAATAAACGGCTAGTCACGAAATGTATTTTGTTCCTATGACCAAAATCACATCATCAACAACATGATTAAGTGATGAAGTGAGCTATCACCCCGTTGTAACTCGTGATAAAATTTTGAGCGCAGATCTCTCAAGGTTTGAAAATTAAAACACAAATCATAATTATGCAATAATTAATCAATATGTATAACAAAATTTGTTCCGTTAGTTGAGATAGATCTAGTGCAATTCAATTTATTTGTTTTTAAAAAAAATTAGAATTAATATATCAAGTGCTTTAATTAATGGAATACTTCAAAAATTTATGGTATAAAAAGTTTGAGTTATTTATGGATAAATTGAATTTTATAAAATCTAATTGAGTTTGTTGGATCCAAATTACTATTTGATAGTTCTTTGAAAGATATTGTTTCAATTTAATTATGAAATAAAAATATTAATATATTTTTAAAATATGTTATTATTTTTTAATAACAATTTGAGCATCAAATCGAACTTTGAGTAGAAATCTTTGAAAATTTGGGTCACAATTTGATTCGTGAACTACATAGTTATGATTGATTTCTTTACGATTCAAATTTTTATCAATCTTTGATATTTATTTTTTGTGCGGAAAGTTGTTGTTTGTTCCATGTCCTACTATAACAAAATATTTTCTCTACTTGGGTCATCAAATTGAGTCTTGAATTGGTTTCATTTATTTTGAATTCAATTCACTTGAGTGTAACATCCCGCCCGACAAAATCTTAGTATCTAAATATTGTTTGAAAGAATAAGACGGGTAGAATAAGTCTAGAAGCAAATAGAGCCAAAGCTAACCTAAAAGATAAGAACCATGTGGGTACACCTGTGACGCCTTGATGTTGGTGGACACTGGTTGGCACATGGAAATTAAGAGTCATGTCTACTGAGGAAGGATTTGCCCCAAAAGCCTTGGATTGGCGTAAATAGGGTGGTGGAATCTATTACAAGTAAAGAGGAAGTAAACCTTGTGTTGAGAAGTCTATGTCAGCAACGAATACACTTAGTAACGATGACCTTGAGCTAGTTAAGTTATAAGGAAACAAAGATTAAAGCTTAACTGAATATGAACTAAAATAGTTAAGAATCAAAGGGAATACTTGATTAGTTTTCTTGAATTTTGTAGAATTAAATAAGACCATCGAATGATTGATGTGACGTTTATCAAGTCCAAATAAGGTCATAGATCAAGTAAAAGATTTTAAGATAAGAAAATATATTCTCTCTTCGAGAGAGCAGGGCTAAGGGAAGATAAGGAAACTCCTCTAAGTTAAGTATAAAGTCTGACGACTTGTGAGATCTACAATTTATAAGTAAGTAAAACGTTAATCGTTCCACTAAGGCTTTTGGCGTGTATGAGGGCACATAGTCTATAATGAAATATGATGCAAGGTTCCATTAGAAAAGTAAGGGTAGTAGAGAACGCCTAGCGAAGCATTGAGGAGACTCGGATAATAGGGTAGCCGCCAAGAAGGCGTGATGCATCAAAGCGTGAATTGATACACCATTAGATACGCTCTGATGGAATGAAAAAGGATAATGGACGAGTAGAGACCCAAGGTTCAGTCACGTATGTGTTTTCATACGCCAGTCTTTATAGCTATCGTGCATATAACTGGTGATCAAATGGATTAATACAGGTGTCGAACATCTACTAGAACAAAGGAAAATATCTAGTTGACCGGGTAAGTGAAGAGAATTATTTCCTTCCTTCCCCAAGGAGTATTCTCTGGCTATATAAGGGTAAGCTGAGGGGAAAATCCTTTCATTCTTTAGAATGAGCCCGAAATGAGAGGATCAACTCTGAGATGCACCTATTAAGGTAAGTTTCGTGCCTAGCTTGTTATGTTGCTAAAGAGGAGATCTGTAAAGCTTAATAATGAGAATGATAAATCTTTGTTATATGATTCTAACATTCAAGATAAAGGGGATGAGTAACTTAAATGAACAAAATTTGATGAGTTTTTTTGGTTTAACGTTTAGGGGTTGTCGATCTACTTGATGGGAGCACACATCTGATATTTAAAGCTACCAAAAGTGAGTAGCATGAAGTTGTTAACAGTGGTAATCTCGTGAAACTCTACACTACTCTTGCTTGTATGTTTGTGTGTTTATATGTTGATCATTTTGTTCTAATTACTATTCTGTGTGATGGGAAAGAAATCTATGCATGTGTGATACATTGATTATGTGAAAATGTGTATTTGGTAAGCTTGCATGTGTTTCTTGATGCCTAAGTGACAATGTGTCTCTACTATGAAAAAAAAGTATGAACTTGATGAAAATGTAAGAATGCATGAGCTGAATGACATGCCTCTATTCTTTTGAAAAATATGTGCATGCAGGAGTGTGCTCGAAGCACAACTATCTTTCAATAATGAGTCTAAGTTGCATGTCTGGAAATGCGAATGCTTCTGCATACTGAGGTCTGTCGCAAAGAGTCAGTCAAACATGAATTTACATGTCGAGTCTGCTTGCGTATGTGGGTTTGTTGGGACAATAAACATGAATTTTGAAGTGGAAGTCCATGGCTAAGGTAAGGGAAGAGCATATTGTATAAGACCTAATTTGGGACTATGGCATCATATAGGGAAGTGAAGACCATATAGTGTAAGGCCTAGCTGTATTGCTATGGTATCATATGGGAAATGAAGACCCACATTGTGTAAGAGCTAGTTTAGGACTATAGTGTCATGTGGAAAATGAAGAAAAAGATAGTAGGGTGAGTACCAAGCGATAAGGGGCAAACCTCAAGACATTAAGTTTATGTGAATCTCTATCATTGAAAACACCAGTTTACCGAAAAATGGAAGCCTTTGGGCTATTCTCTGATATGCGGAAGTCTTTGTGGCTGATTTTGTTATGGGAAGAGCCATTCTGGCTAATTCTATTAATGATGTGTGGATACCTCTGTTGCTATCTAAGTTAAGTGGACACCTTCGTGGCTACCTGTCGAGAAAGTGTTTCTCTATAGCTTCTAAAGACAAGGGAAGACATTTGAAGTAAAGAATATGCCTTAGTGGCGCAATCTATAAAATAACTTTGAGACAAAGATTTAATGGCAATGCCAAAGTGGCAGACTCTGAATAGAAGCATAACTATCTAGCTTGAGACAATGAAAGAATGACGAGAAATGCATGATAATGAGAAGTGGATGAAATTTGACTTGACCACTAGTATGAAGGTGAAATAGAAAGTGAGTTGCCAGTACAAACTTGTAAGTAATTCAAATGATACCAAATGAGGTAAGAATGCTTACAGAATATGAAGGAGTATCAAGTAGGTAGAGCTTCAATACATGGCTTGTAATAGCCCAATTTTCAACAGTGTTGGAAACAATGGTTTCCGGCCCACAAATCGATGAGTGAATCCATAAATATTATTACTTAATATTTACAAGTCAAATATAGTATTATAATAAATTTTGAATTGGCAATTTATGCTATTTGAATGAGTAATTAGATTTATGCAGTAAATCTTTAAAGTCAAGTGGTTTTGGAAATAGAGGTATCGAGACATCGTTTTTAAAACCCAAGCCCATAAATATTTTATTAAATATTTACGGAATGATTATATGGGTGTATTAAATTTTGGTTAAGAAATTTTAACGTTTAAATAATTAATTGAGTGAAAAGGGCAAAATTGTAAAAGATGCAAAAGTTGAATTATATATGTTAAAGGGGTTAAATAGCTATGAAAAGGTGAATGGATGGACTTTAATGGTACTTATACCATAATTAAAGTTGGTGGATATTATTGGATAGGTTGCATGGTAAATTTTATGAAGTTAAAGATTATTATTATAAGGATAAGAAAATGGTAATTAAATAACAAATGAAATTAAAATAAAGAGAAAAAGAATGTCTTCTTCTCCAAATGGATAGAGGAACCGAAATTCCATGGAAAAGAAAACAAGCATTCGGCCAAGGCTGATTTTTCATGCATGATAAGATTTTTGAGTCCTATTTTTAATGATTTTTATATTATTGAGCTCGTTTTAGCTTCATTTAGCCAAATTGGGGATCAATTTGTTAGGTTTTTTAATGTTTAAAACTTTACAATGAATGAGTTTGTGATGTTTTTGAAGTTTTATGGTAGATTGATAAATTTGATTACTAAATGGACATATTTTGTTAAATAATTTCTGATGATTTTAAGGTTTAGGAACTTATTTATGAAAATAGTATAAGTCAAGGAAAATTTTGTAAAATTGTTATAAATATGGGCTGTTAAGGATGTGTAGAAAAATCGGCTAGCATGATTATGGTTAAAAAAATGGTGAAATTACAAGTTTAAGACTTAGAGACTAAATTGCATAGAATGTAATATTTTAAGGCAATTTCATAAATTTTCACTATTAAAAGTCATAAGCTAAATTGAATATTTTAAAATTTGGAATGTGATTAATTGAATAAAAATATATATCTAGATCAAGAAATAGCTCGTACGGACACAATTCGCAGAAAACTCAAAGTAACAGAATAGTGGTCAGACCGTGTTAGAAGTTGTGCTGTAATCAAAGTAAGTTCGTATAAAGATTAAGTTATTATGTGTTATATTGCATGTAATGTTAATAAACACTATGTTATAAATAAATTAGATTAATGATTACATAATATTTTGATAATATGATCAAAATATAATGTTAATGAAATGGAATGACATGATGCTTTGGTTTGGATGGATTATTTATTACATGGTTAATCGTATTTAATAATTAAAGTGAGTTAATGATGAATTTTTGAACATGTGAATTTAATGAATGGTAATATGAGATATTATATCCAAAAGGGAGTTAAAGTTAAGTATAAAAATTGGAAAATTCATGGAAAATTATTGAAAATGCTAATTTGAAAGTGAAGGTCACGGATAAGGATATGAAAAAAAGACTCATTTGAGCCTAGAGAATGCATAGGATACAAATGACATGTTATTAGGAAGTATATGTATTGGGTATTGGTCTTGAAGGTCCTACCAATGGCTGAGATCCAACATTTGTTCCAGATTCTCCATAGCTCATGTGAGCAGCATCGAGTAACTACCATCTCGACCCACAACTTCTGTGAGCAGACCCACTTCCCAGCTCGTGTGACCATTATTGAAAAGGAAAAGGAAAGGTTACATTTACACGAAAAGGGATTTCGAGTATCAGATGTTATTTGAAAAGGTTCAACGGGTAAAAAAAGGTTAATGGAAAGGTATGTATAAAGACTTAATGTTTATATGATATGGAAAGATGAATATGCATATACAAAATGAAAATGGATGACAATTTATCATGTGATGGATGAAACGTGCATGAAATCCATTTCTTAATATATGTTATGTTTTATAGATGTTATGTTTACTTACTATCTATTAACCATATGATTTCAATGGAAAGTATGTGTAGAGGTTATATGTATGGGTGATAGATTATGGATAAAGCCTAAATCTTATCGTGTATATGCCATGAGTTACTTGGGATTTATACGTAATGTTCACTAACCTTGTGAGGTGATGTGTATAGGAAAGAAAGTTTGGCATAAGACATGAGGAGAGTTGGTTTGGTTGTTTAATTTAATATGTTCAGTAAGTTTTTCTTATACGAATTTACTAAGCATTAAATGCTTACATAATCCTTTTCTCTATCTTGTAGATTATTGGAAAACTTAGCCGATTGGAATCTCATCGGAGCATCGTCACACTATCTATTCGACATATTGGTATTTACGATTATTTTGGTTAATGGTTATAAAAGACATGTGTTAGGGTTAAAAGGTCTATCAAATAAATTTGCTTGCCTTGAGTTAGGCCAAGCTTGTTGTGGTTAATGCTTTAAATGTGGCATGATTTAGAATGGTTATTTTGACATGGTTGACATACGTTTAAACTAGAACAATGAGATGTTGAATGGTTCATGTCATGTATATGTGTTTGGTTCAAGTTAAGCACATGTATGTTTGAATGCATTATGTTGGTAAATTACGGTGCCCATGAATGGCACATTGTTTAAAGGTTTAGATAAGTTGTTTAATATGTAGAAGATATCTAAATGGTGTTTTTGATCATGGGAATGCATGCATAATTGTGGAACCATGTTGAGCAAGGCTAGGCTTTGTTTTGGCTTGAGTTAGGGGTCATTGGTGGACAGACAGCCTGGATACGAGCTAATCACACGGTCATGTACCACACATGGTCACCCCACACGGCCATGCGCAAATTTCAGTTTAGGTGTAGTAGGCACACGGACAGGTGGAATGATGAAAATATATAGACTTTTTAATACCCATTTGACCTAATTTCATGCAAATTCTAAGTAATTAATGTCGAAAAAAATAATTTATTTATAAAATAATTAATTTGTGTTAAAATTGTCAACATATTGATTTTTAATTACTTTTATAAATATTTAGCATGAATTTGATGATTCTTCGATAGTTTTGCACAATTAGTGAAAATCGACCTGGTAGACACTATTGACAGCTTACACTGTTGAGGGAATTTTTACATCGAGTTAACGAAGAGCTAAAAAGAATATATTTCAAGTCAAGGGTCGGTCTAATATGAAGCTAAATTATGATTTATAATTATATTTTTAATTCAAATTAAATTGGATTAAAAATAAATTATAAAGGCTAAGCTGAAGTGGCTCAATGTGCATACAACCGAGGGTCGAACCACCTCCAAATGAGCTACCCATGTGCCGTCCACATAATGGTATAATCAGCTGAAATGTTGACCAATTCGACCTTGCAAAACAGCCCTCACATTTTCCCAAATTCTATTCCAACCCCTCTTTTTTTCATGGTTTCAAATTCTCACTCCTAGCTTTTTTTTAGCAAACTTTGAACAAGTCAAAGTTGATATGTGGTGGCTAGCCATAAGGGAGTGTGTTGCTGATATTTATTTGCTAAATATAGCCATACAACCACTCCTCAACTCCAGCTATAAATACACCCTTCATTCCCCTCATTTGAACACACCAAAACAATTCATGTTCTCTTCTTCCTCTCTAGTTTTCTCTCTTGCCTTTCATCCACATTTCCCCTCATTCCCTTGCCAATTTCCCCTCTTGGAAAAGAGTGGTTCTTCAACCTTCCATAATCTTTGTTGAGTGTTCATCAGAGACCTCAATATGGAAAGATTCGAGCAAGAACGATGAAGAATGCGAAAGTAGTTCTTGAGAAATTGCTAGATTTAATCCTATTCTTTTTCTCATATTTTAGATTCATGTTTGTTATCATGATGAATGCTATTATGAATGCTAATAATTCTTTAATTAAAATGACTTAAATTCTTTAAGTGTTTGGTTGATTGTGTTTAATTTCTTGTTTATTTTAATCTATGATATGTTGTTATAGGCCTTGAGTATTTTGTTTATTTAAATATTATCATGCCTAAGTTATTATTGCATTACCCTTGTGATATAACTATTGAATTAATCATTTAAGTGCGTTGAAATTGTGATTAATGGACACACTATTTAATTTGTGCATGCTTAATCTTCTAAGGAAGCTGAGGTTAAAATTCTAATATATTGGAGAATATTAGACTTGCATAACTTGCAGGATTATTGTGATTAAACTGTTTCAATATAGGTGTATGTTGTTACCTCACTTGATCCTTTACATTCTTATGAATATTAATCTAGTCGATCATATTGGCATAGGTGTATGTTTAAGAGACAGATTAATTTCATAATGTATTATGTGCTATAACACATTAACTTATCAAAGGTTAGTTTAGTCGGTCGTATTGGCATAGGTGTATATTCAAGACATAAACTGATTTTTATAAGTGATGTTGTTCATAACATAGCAAGATACCGGGTTGTCGTGAACATTTTTTCGTAACAAGCATGAACATTGTTTATATT
The DNA here is from genome assembly GCA_039519145.1 of Kokia cookei. Taxonomy (NCBI): domain Eukaryota; kingdom Viridiplantae; phylum Streptophyta; class Magnoliopsida; order Malvales; family Malvaceae; genus Kokia; species Kokia cookei. Next base: position 14,794,045 of record CM076899.1, on the reverse strand, counting down.
CAATTAAGAGATTAAAGCAATTAACCTAACACATTTATGTCATATTGATTAAAACCCTTAGAAATCATGCATAAGAATATAATTAGTCTTAGTTTAACTAAGTTTAATTTAATTTGGAACACTTTAGATTAAAATCCCTCTCAAATATTATCTTGTTTTTAACCAAATTGTTGAGTAAATATTTCATAAATACTTTTAATACACAGTCCCTGTGGGTACAATACTCGACATTTACTTATCACTTTATTACTTGAATACGATGGTGTACACTTGCACATTTTCATCGTTCCAAGTTTTCGGCGTCGTTGCCGAGGATCATCAAATTTATTTGTAAAATTATTTTTTTTACATTTTGGTTTATTTATTTTTCCATCTAATTACTAACTTATTCTTTTTTATTATTTCATGTGCTTATGAGTATTGACCAAATTATCGACTTACTTCCAGTGGACCTTAAAATTGAACAAACTTTTCAAGAGAGAAGAAGACAAGCATCTCAAAAAAGGACTAAAGAGATGAATTTTGAAAATCTAAATCAAGGACATGGAGCTAATCATGCTCATAATCCTATCCTTTTTGCTGGTGATAGGGATAGAGCCTTGAGACAGTATGCAGTGCCTTTGTTCCACGAGCTTAATTCAGGAATTAGAAGACCTGATATCGAGGCTCAACAATTGGAACTGAAGCTAGTGATGTTTCAGATGCTTCAGATAGTAGGCCAATTCAGTGGAATGCCTACCAAAGATCCTCATCTTCATTTGAGACTATTCATGGAGGTAAGAGATTCTTTCAAGATAGTCAGAGTGTCAGAAGATGCACTTCGATTGAAATTGTTCTCATTTTCACTAAGGGACAGAGCTAGAGCCTGATTGAACTCATTGCCACCAAATTCTATTACAACATGGCAAGAGTTAGCTAAACGATTCCTTAGGAAATATTTCCCTCCAAGCAAGAATGCTAAGTTGAGGAGTGAAATCACTACTTTCCAATAGATGGATGATAAATCTTTGTATGAGGCATGGGAAAGATTCAAAGAGTTGTTAAGGAAATACCCTCATCATGGAATTCCTCATTTGCATCCAACTAGAGATGTTTTATAACATCCTAAATTCACACACAAGGATGGTAGTAGATGCTTCCGTCAATTGAGCTATTCTTTCTAAGTCTTACAATGAGGCTTATGAAATTATAGAGAGGATCGCAAGCAATATTTACCAATGGCCAACTAATCGAGTAAACTCAGGAAAACGAGTAGAAGGAATTCACGATGTTGATCCATTAACTTCGCTTACAACTCAGGTATCATCGATGTCCTCAATGCTTAAGAATCTTACTACTAATGGGTTTAATAATGTTGCAGCTCAGCCACCTAATCAATTCGAGAACATAGCCTATGTCTATTGTGGAGAAATGCACATGTTCGAAGAATGCCCATCAAACTCAGAATCTATGCACTACATGAGCAATCAGAACCAAAACCGAGGTAGGCAGGGATTGCAGTCAAACTTTTACAACCCATCTTGACGAAATCACCCTAATTTTCATGGTGTTTAGAGAGTTTATTGAAGGCATGCATGGCTAAGAATGATGACACTCTAATGAATTTGGAGAATCATGTAACACGCAAAACTCGAAAGCGTCGCTGGTTAGTGTCTCAGAGTATTACCATATGATAATAAATCATTAATCCATTTCATAAAAACATTCTAATTTCATTACTTCATCTCTATTACATATAAAGCATTCAATAAGAAAATAATATACTCCAATTTAAAGCGTACACATCACGTTTTAATACTTGCCAATCATGCTTCTCAATTTACCAACTCAATATGTAGATATCATATCCAAAATGAGTTCACATCAAAACAACTATATTTTAACAACCATTCACATTTTTACATTTCCTACAAGACCTTTAAGCGTAATTTAGTCCTAGGAACATGCCAAAACAATCAAAAAGTGACCTCACTGACTTGGAGTTCGAGATTTCTACTTTGATGTTGAGTTGTAGTCTATTATCAAAATAACTTGAAATCATGGAAGATTTAATCTCATTAGTGGTCTTTATTCACAATAAACCATTCATATGGATATTTACGAATCTCCAATAAAAAATTCGTTTATACAAAATCATGATTCCCACATCAACATTTCACATAATGCAATTAACCAAAAATTTACATTTAATGCTTCCATTTCTTTAAGTCTTATACCACATGTATAAATATACTCCTTGAAATTTCTTCTCCATACTCTATTTATTCATTGTTGTTATTTCCATCAATTAATGGCACCCGGTACCTAGTGGATAAACCGCAAAAGTGAGTCCAGCTCTAAATGGATTAACCAACGATTTGCGCCTAACACTAGTCAGATAAACTGACAATCATGGCACCCAATGCCTAGCGGATAAACCGTAGGTGTGAGCCCAGCTCTGGTTGGATTAACCAACAAATATCCGTCAAATCCTGGCACCCAGTGCCTAGAGGATAAACCGCAAATGTGAGCCCAGCTCTAGTCAGTTAAACTGACAAGGTCCATCAAGTCTTGGCACCCAGTGCCTAGCGGATAAGTCGCGAAAGTGAGCCCAGCTCTAGTCAGTTAAACTGACAACATAAATAAATCAAACAACCAATTTCTCAATTTGCATTATACATTTTATTATTTATTCAAGTACATGAAACAAGGCATAATATTAAGAATTCAATTTAATTTCAAAGATAGTTGTGTTTAAATAATTAAATGAACAATAATACTAAGTTTGGAAATACGAACTTACAAAAAATTTTAAGTTACTTTCCGTTGATTGAGTCGATCACTCACCAACTTTCTCCTTTCCTTGATTACCCGTCGTTTTACTCGTTTCTTGATCTAAACACCATAACATTGTTTAATCAAACAATCTCATAATTGTAATAATTTCATTCTCATAGAATTTTTCTAACCAACCAAATACACATGTATCCATATAATTTCCAATAGCTCTACATTCATAATAATTGAATTTATTACTATGCCACTTAAGGCTAATGAATGCCACATCCTTAGAATTTGTTCCAAAAAAACCCACAGTACAATTTAATCAAAATATCAATTAAAACCAATTATTTCCCCCTCTGTTTCCAGCATGCTAAAATACCATGAAAACAATTCTCAACATAGTCATTACTCCTCTAATATAAGTCTCAATATTTAGCTTTACTTTACCAAAACAAATATACTAATTAATGCTTTACATAAAATATAAACCAAACATAATTCCAAATTCCAGCACAGTTCTAACACATAAAATCATTCACCATGTTAAAACACCCCAAATGCTCTCAAATAAAATCATGACAATATCATTAAAATTTATTATTTTCACAACTTGAACTCCAAGATAGTTAGACCAAGCTACAAAGATCAGAAAAATATAAAAATCAATAAAATGGAGCTCAAATCACCTACCATGCAAGGGTTTAGCTCAACAAAAGCTTCCTTCCTCTCCAATGTAGATTTCGGTAACCAAGAAGAAGAAGGGAAATAAAAAATAAACAAAATAATCCCTTCCCTTTTTGTTTTTCATTACTAATAACTAATTTTTTTTACCATTGTACCATTTATTTTCCATTATAAAAATCACCATAATGCTTACTCATTAAAATCCACTATCGTGTTTATGGTTTTTTTTTTTTTTTTTTTTTTTACATTTTGACTATATTCCTCCTTCTTTTCAACCCTTTTATTATAAACAACTCACTTTTCAATTCATTATATTTAGTCCATCTTTTCCATATATAGTATACTAAATAATTAAATTCATTAAGATAAAATTTATTTTATCTTATTCCCACAAAATAACATACTTATCTATTAACTCATTAACTCTAATCAGAAATTTAAAACTCTCCGACTCTTAGTTCCAACATTACTAATTACGGGTCGTTACAATTCTCCCCTCCTAATAAATTTTTGTCCTTGAAAATTCTTACCAGAGAAAAGGTAAGGATATTGCGGTTTCATCGTTTCTTCAGACTCCCACGTCGCTTCCTCGACGTTATGACTACGCCAAAGAACCTTCACTAAAGGAACTTGTTTATTACATAGCTCTTCCACTTCACGAGCTAGAATTTCAATCGATTCTTCCTCATAAGATAAGTCAGGATGAATTTCCACTTCTTTTGCCAAAATATTATGGTATGGGTCCGATCGGTATTTTCTGAACATAGACACATGAAACACATAGTGTATTTTCTGTAATCCCTCTGGTAAAGCCAACCGATACGCGACAGGTCCTACTCTTTCAATAATCTCGTATGGACCTATGAAACGAGGGTTAACTTTTCCCTTTTTACCAAATCACAAAATTTTCTTCCAAGGGGATACTCGTAAGAAAACTTTATCACCAATAGAGTATTAATGGTATTATAAATGACATAGATTTTCTTCTCAATTTAATGTCTAAATTATCTCTTTTGTATTTCATTTAGCATGCATTTTTAGCATTTTATACTTAGTTTTCATGTTTTCCAACTCATTGATAGTTAGTTTAAATTATTGTTATTTTTATCTATTTTTGTAATAATATCGACGCAAGCAGCCAATATATTGCGTCTTAATATCAGCGCAGGAACTAAGCCTAGATGTTTAATGATGGATGAACGCAGCCACAAGATCAGCTGGTAATTGCGACCAAGAGATGTCACAGCATTGAAACTGAACCTTGAATGAGTAGAGTTAAGTTGAATTCACAACTAGAAGCGCCAATGGAGGAATTTCATAGATGTCGTTGCAATTATGATCTCAGAATGTGCTCAGCGATGCAGCGACAATCTGCAGATCTATGAAGAACATACTAGAACTGCGTGAGTGCACAGTTGTATTCTAACTAATTTTAACAGTTGCAAAATCCAGATCTAGATCTGAGAGAGAAGGCTGAATCTTAAAACATTTTAAAGGCTATAAATAGACAAACGAAGAAGGAAAGAAATCATCAAGAGCTAAGGGATTTAATTCTAAAAATTCTGTGTGAATTGGAGATTTGAACTAGAAATCGAGGAGCTGATAAAGTAAGTCTGCAACTGCTTCTAACGAGAGGTGCTTGATGCCGAGTAAGAGGAACAATTAGGGAGTAGGCCTAGTAGACTAGAGATAGTAAACTTCATTGTACTCTTTAATTCTTCTTAAAAGATTATGGATTTTGATGATATTAAATGAATACGAGAGTATCTTTTGATGTTAGATCATTTTGATTCTTACTTTACACTTCTTATCCATTTATTCTTGCATCTAACCGCTCTAAACACGAAAGTGAAATTGTAGTACGCTGACATCGAGAGATGCAGTGACAGGTTAGATTAACTAGTGGGTTAGGCGAGAGCTACTCGGGATTGGGATAAAAACCAGTTGCTTGTTCTTGGATACACATCGTTACTCGTACCGAGAGGTAGAGTGATTGTATCTGAGTCGGGATTAAGTAGGGAGCTATTGTTGGTAAAAACTCAAAGGGACTTCATTGCATTGACAATTCATCTATATATTACCTTGTCGACGCATCTAGCGTTGCAACTTAACAAGATTCAGTGAACCATTTCAACCCTTTACACTTGGTCACATTTATAATTCATGCATTTTAATATTCAATATTCAACACTCAACACGATTGGATTTATTTTCAATACATTGACATTTAATCTTTGAAGTTTAATTCTAATTACGTTGACATTGATTAAATATTTTAGTGTGCAGATCTGACATATTGCATTGACATTAGTACTCACATTACATTTAATTTTAGTATTGATTGCTCCGAGATTTAGACATTAAGAACCCAATCCTCGTGGGATTGATAGCCGATAGATTTTTCTATCAACTATACTTGCATCGACGTGTGTACGCTTGCACAATCATTGTGTTGTAAAAACACTGATCAAGTTTTGGCACCGTTGTTGGGGACTGGCGTTTGTTTAATGTCTACTTTTGTAGTTGCAATTAATTCTACTTACTTAACTTTTAAATTTTACTAATCTATTATTTTTTTTCTAATTGTTTTCTTTTTTCAGATCTTTAATTATTTCATGTCCACAAAGAGAAATCCTAAGGACATTGCCAGCTTTGATTCGGAGCTTAAGAGAAAACTTAGGAGGAGAAGGCAAGAATAAAGGAAAATGACTGGTAACAACAACACCAATAATTTACCACCATTGCTACCACAAAATGACATTCCTCCTGTGCTACCACAAGCAGTCAATGATTTACTACTACATCCACAAGAAGAACAAATACAGAATAGGACAATAAGATATTTTATTGTGCCTATACTCGATGATCAATAACCAGGGGTTGTGAGACCAACTATCCAGACTGGTAATTTGAACTGAAACCGGTGATGTTTCAGATGCTTAACAATGAGCAGTATTTAGGTTTTTCGCATGAAGACGCATGAGAACATTTGAAATCAATTTTATTTATTTCTGCATCCTTCAGTCAACACGGTGTCCCTGATGATGCCTTGAAAATGCAATTATTTCCTTATTTGTTGTAAGGTAAAGCAAGAACATGGTTCTTAGGATTGCCGACGGGATTTATCATATCTTGCAATGCGTTAGCAACGCTGTTTCTTTTGCGTTTCAATCAGCCGACAATGAACACAAGGTTGTGAAATGACATCACTGCATATCATCAACTTGATGATGAGAATTTACACACAACATGGGAGCGTTAGAAAGCATTGCTTCGACGTTGCCCAATGAAAGGAATTCTACAAGAGACCCAGATTGAGATTTTTTATAAAGGTTTAAATGCTCAAACAATAAATCTTGTCTATGCATCTGCAAATGGTCCATTGTTGGATTTCACACATGATGAAGCTGTTCGAATTCTAGAGAGGATTGCCCAGAACGACTACCGATATCCAATCTCTCGTTCTACACAGGTAAAAACTAACCCTGGAGTTCTTGAATTAGATGCTATTTCTACATTTTCAGTGCAAGTATCCTCACTAGCCAACATCATAAAGAATATGAAAGGAACAAATGATGTTGCTCCTATACAAGTGGCCCAGCAATTGGATACGTAAATATTTTCCTTTCAAATTTAAGGCGACAATCATAGCTATGAGGACTATCCACAACATGTAGAAATGCATACTACGTCAATAACATCCGAGGGGGATAATTTGGTAACTCATACAACAATCGTTCTTAATAACCTTGGGGGAATCAGAATACTTCCACGTACAGATATGAAAATTCCTCAAATCAAGGGGGCCATAGGCAAGGGAGTTACAACAATAGCCAAATGCAGAATTATCATCAGAATTCACAAGTAAATTCTCGTTCTGATCAGGTTCAGTCACATAATCCAATGCAATCACAATCGCGATTACAGCCACAACAGTCTGTACCACCACATATGCAAGGACAACATTGTCAGCATTAATAGCAAAAGTTTGCTCAACCAAAGGCAGATCCTATGGCTGCTCTTGAAGCAATGATGCACGAGCATATGACACGAACCGAAGCAATAGCGCAAAGAAATTCTTCTTCCATACGAGCATTGAAAGCTCAGCTTTTCAGTTAGCTTCTAATCTTAGTAATAGATTGCCAGGTACTCTGCCTAGTGATACTAAAAATCCAATGCAAAGGGGGAAGGAGCATTGTAAAGCAATCACATTAAGGAGTGGAAAAAAGATAGTAGGGCTAAGCAATTCTGATCAATACCATGTCGAAGCATCCACTTCACAGCAACAAGAAGAAGATATAGCTGAAGGAAGTCAAGCAGAAATCAATGTTGAAGAACCAACTGTAGTACCATCTCTGCCTATAGTCTGCCCAAATAAGTTGTCGATACAACCATCAATGTCGATACCTTTGTTGTTCCCATAACGATTCAAAGAAAAAGTCCATGACAAAGATTACCAAAAGTTTGTTTCTACTCTAAAGCAATTGTATATTAATATATCTCTAATAGATGCTCTTGTGTAGATATCCAGTTATGGGAAATACATGAAGGAGCTGTTATCAAAGAAAAAGTCCGACATCGAAACGATTGCGCTCAAAGAGGGGTGCAACGCTGTGCTCACAAACAAGTTGCCAACCAAGTTGCAAGATCCTGGTAGCTTCACAATCCCATGCTCCATAGGGAATCATTACTTAGGTAAAGCTTTATGTGATCTAGGAGCTAGTATTAACCTAATGTCTTTGTCTACTTTTAAGAAATTAGGAATAGGTTCAATGAAGCCCACTGCGGTGACATTGTAAATGGCGAATAGATCTCTTGCACAACTGGAGGGATAAATTAAAGATGTTCTTGTTCAAGTTAATAAGCTGGTGTTCCCTGATGATTTTATCATCCTAGACTGTGAAGCAGATAAGGAGATACTCATTATTTTGGGACGGTCATTTCTTTCAATAGGAAGAACACTTAGTGACGTGTTCAAGGGAGAACTAGTGATGCATCATAATGATGATCATGTAACCTTCAGTGTGTTTGAGGCATCACCGTCCGGACCTAAAGAACAATGCCACGACATAGATGTGTTGGACGAAATTATTTTGGAAGAATTTCATGCTAGGAGTTTAATATTTTCTGGTGATGATGTAGCAACATTTACCGATGACATCCTAGATGACTGTGCTGACAAAGAAGAAGTGAACAATTGTGAGCTGCGTAAAAATTGGCAAATGGAATCTTTGGATTTGTTTAACAAGATAATCACAGTGTTTAAACCATCTATTGAGCAAGCTCCTACCTTGGAGTTAAAACCATTGCCGACATGTTTGAAATATGTTATCCTTGGTGACAACGAGACACTGCTTGTTATTGTCAACGCATCCCTCGATGCAATGCAAGAAGATAAGCTCATCACAGTTCTGAAAGAACATAAGAAAGCTATAGCCTGAAGCATTGCAGATATTAGAGGCATTATTCCCTCTTTTTATATGCACAAGATTAGGCTAGAAGATGAAAAGAAGCAATCAATTAACCAACAACGAAGAAAGATGAAAGAAGTAGTGAAGAAGGAAATTGTCAAATGGATGCGGGCATTTTATATCCAATCTCTAATAGTGATTGGGTACACCCTGTTCAATGTGTGCCTAAAAATAGTGGTTTCACAATTGTGACTAATGATAAGAATGAGTTAATCCCTAATCGCATCGCAACCGACTGGCGAGTATGCATGGATTATCGACGATTGAATGAGTCCACAAAGAAGGACCATTTTCCATTACCTTTCATTGATCAAATGTTGGATAGGTTAGCTGGTAAAGACTATTATTACTTCTTAGACGGTTACTCTAGATACAACCAAATTGCTATTGCACCGGAGGATCAAGCAAAGACAACGTTCACATGCCCTTTTGGAATATTTGCTTTCCGACGCATGTCGTTTGGGTTGTGTAATGCGCTAGTAACATTCCAGAGATGTGTGATGGCAATATTTTCAGACATGATCTAGGATTCCTTAGAGGTATTCATGGATGATTTCTCTGACTATGGATAGAATTTTAACCAATGCGCTGACAATTTGGCAAGAGTCTTGAAGAGATGCGAGGACACAAATCTAGTTCTGAATTGGGAGAAATGCCACTTCATGGTAACTGAAGGATTTGTCCTTGGGCATCGGATATCTTGTCAAGGCATTGGGGTTGATAAAGCAAAGGTCGAAATCATTGAAAAATAACCACCACCCACTACTGTCAAAGCAATAAGAAGCTTTCTTGGACATGTTGGCTTTTATAAACGATTCATCAAAGATTTGTCCAAGATAGCTGAACCCTTACGCTCATTACTAGAGCAAAATAAAAGATTGTTTTTGATACCGCTTGTCTGGACGAGTTCAAAACAATAAAAAAATAGTTGGTATAAGCTCTAATTGTTGTTACACCGGATTGGACACAACCATTCGAACTTATGTGCTATGGCAGTGACTTCGCTATAGGAGTTGTCCTAGGCCAAAGAAAAGAAAAGGTATTTCATACTATTTATTATGCTAGTAAAACTCTAACCAGAACACACGTCAATTATACCATGATTGAGGAGTTTCTAGCAATAGTCTTCGTATTTAACCAGTTCCGCTCTTATCTTGTCGGTGCAGAGACCATAGTTTACACAGATCACTCAGCATTGAGACTCCTTTTCAACAAAAAAGATGCCGAACCTAGACTCATCAGATGGATCCTATTACTTCAAGAATTTGATGTGGAAATCAGAGATAGGAAAGGATCTAAAAATCAAGTAGCTGACCACTTATCTCAACTGGAAACTGAGAGTAAAAATGGGCAAACAACTCAGATTGTCAAGGCATTTCCTGATGAGCAATTATTCGCTGTTGATACATCACCATGGCTTGTTGATATCGTCAACTACCTTGTATGTGGAAAGCTACCTATAAGTGCAACTGGTCACAAGAAAAGTAGGTTCATACACGTTGTTGCTAAATACCATTGGAACGAGCCATACCTATTTAAGGTATGCACCGACAATATAATTCCCCGCTGTGTACCTGAAGAAGAAATGATGTCAATCCTGAGACACTGCCATGATGCCCCTTATGGAGGCCATTTTGGTGGCACAAGGATTGCTGCAAAGGTTTTCCAGTCAGGATTCTAGTAGCCCAATTTGTTTCGAGATGCTCACAACTTCGCACAACAATGTGATCATTGTCAACACACTGGCTCAATATCTCGGTGCAATGAAATGCTCCAACAACTCATTATGGAGGTAGAGCTCTTCGATGTTTGGGGTATAGATTTTATGGGACCATTTCCAAACTCTTTTGGAAATATGTTTATCTTAGTGTCTGTTCACTACGTCTCAAAGAGGATTGAAGCTATTGCGGTGAAAAGAGACGATGCTCGAACAGTGTTGAAATTCTTTCACACATACATCCTCACAACGTTTGGAACACCAGAGCGTTGATAAGAGACCAAAGCACTCATTTCTACAATAACCAAGTAGCAACTACATTAAAACGATATGGTGTGAAGCATCATATGGCTACCACGTATCATCCACAAACTAATGGTCAAGCCGAAGATCCAATTGTCAAATTAAAAGCATACTTGAGAAGGTGGTTAACCTATCTAGGAAGGATTGGTCTACACGGCTACATGACGCATTGTGGGCGCTTTGCACTGCTTATAAAACCCCATTGGGGATGTCGCCATATCAACTAGTGGTTGGGAAGTCTTGCCACTTGCCTGTCAAACTTGAACGTAAGGCTATGTGGGCAATTAAGCAAGTGAATTTGGACTATGATGCCGCTAGAAAGAAAAGACTGTTGGACATCATGGAATTAGAAGAAATTCGAAGCCATACTTATGAAAATGTTGCAATATACAAGGAAAAGATAAAGAAATGGCATGAAAACATCATCTGGCGTCGACACTTTTATCCTGGTCAATTGGTACTTTTATTTAATTCACATTTAAAATTCTATCCAGGGAAATTTCGATCAAGGTGGTCAGGTCCATTCAAGGTTGTCGAAGCATTTCAAAGCGGTACGGTGACAATAAAAAACTTACAGGATGGACAATAATTTAAGGTGAATGGCCAATGTCTTAAACACTATGTCAGCCTAGATGTTCAAGAATCAGACGAAACCGTCAACCTGGTGACATTTAAAAAATGTCGATGCATTTCTTTATTTACTTTTAGTTGCTTCACTTTTTGTTATGTTGTTTCAAATTCTTAGTAGAAATAAAAACCATCTTTTTGTCGACACAATGAAGCACAAATTATCGGCGCATCCTGTGATGAGTTAGCATTACTTTTTCAACAAGAATTGCGCTGATTGATTCTTTCCTTTCCTAGCCGTTGGACCAAAATAAATTGATGCGATCAGTAGCCTTGTAATTAATGGCTGCAGACACAACGTTTCCCTGTGTTTTTCCACTCATTACGCCTAGGTTATATAATCCCCCTCATGGTAGTTATTTTTTTTCTTCACATTTGCTATTATTACTACAACTTATTTCCTTCAGTGTCTTCATACTTTTTTTACTATTTCGAAGCGATATTTCTCTGCAACTCTTCTTTACTTTCTTTTTCTTTCACCATGGCTAAAACCCGTGCTTCCAAAAACACTCCTAAATCCTTCTCCAAAAACACTCCAACTACTCTTATTGAAGTTTCGTCCACGTCACCACCGCCTTCATTCACAGGCCCAGTTTTTTTCCTAACAATTGTGGCTAAAGACTGGTATCACAATGTTATGCTAAAGCGTAATATCCACCCTGTACAGGGCTTCCAACTTTCCTCACATCTGACTCTCGAAAAATAAGTCCACCGCACCATCAGCCGTCTCGAGTGGGAATATTTTTACGACCATCCTTCAGGTTATTCCCCTACTCTAGTTAGGGAATTTTATGAAAATTTGGTGGACCAGGAGCAGGAGTTTGTGTTTGTCCAAGAGGGGTTAGTGCCAAGGAGTACGACACATATCAATGTTTTGCTATAGATTCTGGAACGGATAGATGAGCATGCATCCTTCATGCACAGTTTGAACAATGATAGCTTGACCTAGATGATGAACGACCTTTGTGTCAGTGGTGCTACATGGACGGGAAATGGATTTCATAACTATACAAAGCACAGGCGTTACCTTACAACCTTTTGTAAGGTATGGTTTCATTTCATTAAGATTCGTATTATGCCTTCAACCCACAGTACTACATCCATACTGGACCGTATGTGTCTATTACATTCCATCCTGCATCACCAACACATCGACATTGGGGAGTTTATACATGCTCAGATCGCAAAAGCTGTAGGAAAGCAAACTGGTATCCTTCCTTTTCCCTCTCTTATCATGCTACTCTTTCAACACAAGGGCATTATGCCTAAAGATGATGAAGAGGTTTTGGATAACAAAGGTTCAATCAATGATATATCGGTTGAGAGGATGACACGAGGCTAAGATACACCTGTAGCCAAGGAAACCTCGAAGAAGAAAGACAAAGGAAAAGGGAAAAAGAAAGAAGAACAGAACAATGTACCCACAGATCCACAAGTGTTGAGAAGACTGGCTAGTTCAAAAATGCATCTTGACCGTATTGATACGCATATAATCCGCACCATTAGCGTATTAGATGGTTTGGATTATAGGCAACATGTATTTTATGCATACACAAAAGCTTGGAACAAAGCCATTGTCGCTGCATTGCATCACATCAGCACCAGACCACTGCCAAATTTCCTAACATTCCCTGATATCTTCTACCCTATGCGCACTCCTCATCTGACCAGCCTATTACTGATGGTAGGCCTACTCAAATGCCAATAAGAATTCACATATCTAATGATGAAAATGATGAAGGGCATTCAAAGGTTGAGGAGGATTGCTATCGTAACATTGCTGATCTGTTCGAGGATGAATTCTCCAACAGTCTAGGCGCAAATATGGTTGAGAAAGAAACTGTTGCGGAAGAAGATGTCGATGCAGTCGATTGCACTGACACTGGCCTAACTGAACTTGAACAACATATAGAAGAGGCAGCAAATCAGGGAGGTGATCAAGAGAAGGTTGAAGAAGAAGAGAAGGAAGAAACTGAACCTGCCAAGGTGCAGGAGGAGAAGGAACCCGATGCCCCAGCAATGATCATTGAGGATGTTGAGAGGGCATCCAGCTTAAAAGAGACTTGACCTACTGCGAGTCAGACTAAGGTTGTCACTGACGAAATAGAAGAACTGAATCCTTTGGCTATTGTGCCTTACATAGCACCACTTTCCGAGATCCATCCATCAGAGATGACAATTGATGAGGCTGTTACCCAACCAGCAGAGGAGGAGCAATCCACCAAGCCGATTGGTTCAAAGGATAAGAAGCGAAAGAGGCACAAGGATAAGAAAAGAAGAAACACTATGATAAGGGAGAGCACTCGAAAAAGAAGAAGAAGAAGAAGAAGAAAACTAAAGCAGCCTCTACATCGACTGCTGCTGAATAATTTTATACATCTCTTTTTAATTAGTTTTCATGCATTTTTCTTATGCCTGCATTTTCATTATTACTGCACTATATTGTAGCTGCATTTCCATTCATTTTGTATATCTATTGTTAGTACATTGGGGACAATGCACACATTAAGCTTGGTGGGGAAGCTAATGTGACATGGAAATGCAACTAAACCTTCTTAATTGACTTTTATTTTGTTTCTTTAATAATGAAAAGTGAAAAAAAATTCAACTGAAATGTGCCCACAAATTTTTATTTTGATGCGTAATTCTTGAATTGTTTGAATACTAATGTGAAAATTGGATGGGTATGAATGAATGTTGAGTCTACTATTTTGGAATGGATAATTGAAATTGTTTTAGTAATGGATGGATAGTATTGGTGTTGAATCTTGAACTAACCGATCAATACAGTGACATTGTATGAATAAAAGACACTCCAATATGAGTGCATTGTGACTTTTAAGGGAGAACACTCGACTGCAGACAAAGAAAAGAAAACTTATCTAGCCAAAGGTTATAACTGTAAGAGTGTGTGTCGACGCAATTATATGCCTCCTGGGGGCTTGTTGCACCCCATCATTACTGCCCAGAACAAAGGTAGAGTAATGCAATGACATCTTTCACTCACTTACAACAATGAGAAAAAGAAGAAAGAAAGAAAAATAAGAATAAATTGCTGAAATAGTTTAAGGAAGGTTAAGATTCAATGCACGATACTAACATTAATGAAATTGCAGTTTCAAGTTGTTCATGTTTGTAAATTGTCAATGCATCATTCTATTATATGAATGCAGTTTAAACATTAGAAATTTAGAGAATTCAAGTTGTATGAATAATGATTACGGTGACATTTCTAATTGCTACTTTGTTAATTTTTATTTACTTGAGGACAAGTAAAAACTCAAGTTTGGGGGTGTGATGGTATTACAAATGATATAGATTTTCTTCCCAATTTAATGTTTAAATGGTCTCTTTTGTATTTCATTTAGCATGCGTTGTTAGCATTTTATACTTGAGGACAAGTAAAAATTCTTGTAATTTTTATCTATTTTTGTACTAATATCGATGCAAGCAGCCGATATATTGCATCTTAATATTGTCAACGCAGGAACTAAGCCTAGAAGCTTAATGATGGACGAATGTAGCCACAAGACCAGCTGGTAACTGTGACCAAGAGATGTCACAGCATTAAAACTGAACCTTGAATGAGTAGAGTTAAGCTAAATTCACAACTGGAAGCACCAATGCAGGAATTTCACAGATGTCGCTGCAATTATGATCTCATAATGCGCTCAGTGATGCAGCGACAATCTGCAGATCTGTGAAGACCATACTAGAACTGCGTGAGTGCACAGCTGTATTCTAACTAATTTTGACAGCTGGAAAATCCAGATCTAGATTTGAGAGAGAAGGCTGAATCCTGAAACATTTTAGATGCTATAAATAGACAAACGAATAAGGAAAGAAATCATCAAGAGCTAAGGGATTTAATTCTGAAAATTTTGTATGAATTGGAGATTTTAGTTGGAAATCGGGGAGCTGATGAAGCAAGTCTGCATCTGCTTCTGAC
This sequence comes from Kokia cookei, assembly GCA_039519145.1. Taxonomy (NCBI): domain Eukaryota; kingdom Viridiplantae; phylum Streptophyta; class Magnoliopsida; order Malvales; family Malvaceae; genus Kokia; species Kokia cookei. The sequence continues at coordinate 14,778,531 of CM076899.1, read as the reverse complement.
GAGAGGTGCTTGATGCTGAGCAAGAGGAACAATTAGGGAGTAGGCCTAGTAGTCTAGAGATAGTAAGCTTCGTTGTACTCTTTAATTCTTCTTAAACGATGATAGATTTTAATGATATTAAATGAATACGAGAGTAAATTTTGATGTTAGATCATTTTGTTTCTTACTTTACACTGCTTATCCATTTATTCCTGGATCTAATTGCTCTAAACACGAAAGTGAAATTACAGTACGCTGACATCGAGAGTGCAGTGATAGGTTAGATTAACAAGTGGGTTAGGCAAAAGCTGCTCGGGACTGGGATAAAAACTAGTTACTTGTTCTTGGATACACATCGTTACTCACACCGAGAGGTGGAGTGATTGTATTTGAGTCGGGGTTAAGTAGGAAGTTGTTGTTGGTAAGAACTCAAAGGGACTTCATTGCATTGACAATTCATCTATAACTTACCTTGTCGACACATCTATTGTTGCAAGTTAGCAAGATTCACTGAACCATTTCTACCCTTTACACTTGGTCACATTTATAATTCATGCATTTTAATATTCAGTATTCAAAAGTCAACACAATTGGATTTATTTTCAGTACACTAACATTTAATCTTTGAAGTTTAATTCTAATTGCGTTGACATGATTAACTATTTTAGTGTGCAGATCTGACATATTGCACTGACATTAGTACTCACATTACATTTAATTTTAGTATTAATTACTCCGACATTTAGACATCAAGAACCCATTCCTCGTGGGATTGATATCCGATAGATTTGTCTATCAACTATACTTGCATCGACATATGTACGCTTGCACAATCGTTGTGTCATAAAAACACCGATCAAGTATTCAATATCACAACATTTCAAGTCAGCATATGATTCCTATCTATCTAACGCTGCCTTTAATCTTTCCCGAATCACCTTTACCATATCTTCTGTTTCTTGAATCAAATCTGTTCCCACAATCTTCTTTTCATTGAACTTAGACCAACAAATTGGTGTTCGGCATTGATAGCCGTACAATGCTTCGTATGGAGCCATTTGTATACTTGCTTGGAAACTATTATTATAGACAAATTCTGCCAATGGTAGGTATCTTTCCCAACCTGACTCAAAGTCAATTACGTAGGCTCTAAGCATATCTTCAAAAACTTGTATGACACGCTCCGATTGTCCATCCGTTTGTGGGTGAAAAGTTGTACTAAAATGGAGCTTTGTGCCAAGGGATTCATGAAGTTGTTTCCAAAACCTCAAAGTAAATCGAGGGTTTCTATCGAATATGATCGAGTTAGGTACACCATGTAATTTGACGATTTCACGAACAAACATTTCTACTAACTTTTGAATTTACCAGTCCCTTCCAATTGCAATGAAATGTGCCGACTGCGTGAATTAATCCATAATCACCCATATCGCATTTCTTTTACTTGGAGAGAAAGGTAATCCCATTACAAAGTCCATAGTAATTTGTTCCCATTACCATTCAGGAATAGAAATGGGTTGCAATAATCCCATAGGAACTTGATGCTCTGCTTTCACTTTCTGACACGTAAGACATTTAACCACAAATTCATCGATTTCTCTTTTTATTTCAGGCCACCAATACAATTCCCATAAATCACGATACATTTTCGTTCCACTTGGATGCATAGCAAAAGAGCTATCATGTGCTTCTCGAAGTATTACTTCTTTTAATTTTGTATCTTGTCGAATACAAAGTCCATTCTGAAATCTCAAACAATCATGCTCATCAAAGTGGAAATCCTCGATCAAACCACCCAGTATTCTCTCTCTAATCTTCATAAATCTTTCATCATTTAATTGAGCGGCTTTAATTTGATCAAACAACACTGATTTAACTACAAGTTTAGCCAATAAAATATCATCATTCCTTAAACTGAGTCGAGAAAACATTGCTCGCAACTCACAGGCTAGCTTTCTACTTAACGCCTCGACTACAACGTTAGCTTTACCGGGGTGATAATCAATGACGCAATCATAATCTTTCAAAAGTTCTACCAAACGTTGTTGTCTCAAATTCAGCTCCTTTTGAGTTAAAAAATATTTAAGACTCTTATGGTCTGTGAATAAATGACATTTTTTACTGTATAAGTAATGTCTCCAAATCTTTAAAGCAAAACTCACAGCGGCAAACTCCAAATCATGAGTTGGATAATTACGTTCATGCATTTTTAGTTTTCGTGACGCATATGTAATTACTTTCCCTTCTTACATCAACACACAGCCCAGACCATTTAACGATGCATCACTGTAAATTACAAATTCTTTTCCCGATTTAAGTAGTGCTAACACCGGTGCTTCATTGAACAACCATTTTAATTCCTCAAAGCTCTCTTGTCATTTCTCACTCCAAACAAACTATAATTTTTTTTGGAGAAGCTTCATCATTGGCATAGCTATTTTTGAAAATCCATTTATGAAACGATGATAATAACCAATTAAGTCAATAATACTACGGACTTCTGACACATTCCTTGGCGCTTTCCACTGAACAATCGCTTCAATCTTTCTCAAATATACTCGAATCCTTCAGTTGAAATCACATGCCCTAAAAATACCACTTTTGATATCCAAAATTCTCATTTCCTGAGTTTCTCATACAACTGCTTCTCCCAAAGCACTTGCAAAACTATTCGTAAATGTTGCTCATGTTCGATTTTTTATTTTGAATAAATCAAAATATCGTCAATAAAGACAACTACGAATTGATCAAGGTACGGTTGGAAAATAAGATTCGTTAAATTCATGAAAGCTGCTAGAGCATTCATCAATCCAAAGGGCATTACTAGAAATTCAAAATGTCCATAACGTGTTCGAAAGGCCTTTTTTGGAACATCACTATCTTTTACTTTCAACTGATAGTATCCCGATCTCAAATCAATCTTAGAAAATACAAAGGCTCCCTTAAGTTGATCAAACAGGTCGTCGATAAGTGGAAGAGGGTATCGATTCTTAATTGTCAACTTATTTAGCTGATGGTAATCTATGCAAAGTAGCATTGTCCCGTCTTTCTTTTTAACAAAAAGCACCGAAGCTCCACTAGGTGATATACTCGATTGTATAAACCCACACTCTAATAAATCTTACAATTGTACTTTCAATTCTTTTAATTTTGTAGGTGTCATCCGATATGGAGCTATCGACACCGAGTTGTACTCAGAAACACTTCAATTGTAAATTCCACTTCTCGTGTAGGTGGTAATCTAGGCTATTCTTCGGGAAATACATCAGGAAACTCACTAACCATTCGAATGTTACTCGATTCAACTTTTTCGATCATAGAGTTTATGAGATAAGCTATAAAATCTTCGCATCCTTTTTTCATCAACTTTTCTTATGTAATTGTCGAAATCATTCGAGTAGTTCCACTCGTTCTAACCCCATTCACTTCGATAACCCTTCCATTCGATTAGTGAATTGAAAACTTCTTCTTACGGCAATCCAAAATTACCCTATGTTCAGTTAAGCAATCCATGCCCAAAATAACATCAAACTCACTAAAGGGCATGATTAAAAAATCAACCGGAAATAGTGTGTTTCGAATTTCTAACGGACAGCGCTTGAAAACTCGATCTACTAACATAGTTTGTCCTAAAGGACTTGATACCGACATAGCTACTTTAAACGTTTCAAAGTTCATACACCCCGACTTAATTATATCAAAATTGGCATATGAATGAGAAGAACCAAGATCTATTAAAGTATATACAGGCATGGAAAATAGTAGAAAAATACTTGCTACTACATCGGTAGCATCACCTTCATCTCTCATTCTAACAACATAGGTACGAGCTGGTGCCCTGACTTCCGACTGACGAGCAACTGTTTCATTTCCCTTTTTAGATCCTCCATCACAACTGAATCCCCTTTACTTGGTCCTCAACCTCGAATAGCTAAAGTGGCTCTCTAAGTAATCTCTGGTACATCACCATCATTCTTCAGACATTCTCAAGCAAAATGTTCTAGTGATCCACATTTGAAGCAACCCTTAGTTAATTTCCAACACCTTCCTCAATGTCGTCTACCATAGTGCTCGCAACTCGACATCTCAGAGGTCTTATTTGGCCCTTTAACACTCCCCACTGAAATAGTAGGTAGACTTTCCCTTATTCTGTTTAACGTTACGGATTTAGCAACTGACTTTCCATAATCTCGAGATTCCTTATTCCTTTTTGTTGTGGAAAAGGAACTAGGATTTCCAAATCATTTCCTCGTCATTTGAGAAGGTTTTAATTTCTTGCTCACTTCCAATGATTGCTCCACCATTTTTACTCGTTCTGTCAAATCTGCAAATTCTTTAATTCTAATATTCTCGTTCATAATCTACCACAGACAAGTTTCCTTATCTCAGCATTAGAAATTCTTGTTTTTTGTCCTCCAAATACAGTTCCCCAATATATTTCTTCTGAAATTCTGTTTGGAAGAATTTCCAATCAACTCTCTCCTCGAAAAGGTGTCGAGTAGTTATATGCCACCACATGTATGCTTCACCTTGAAGTAACGACATTGCACATATGACACTTTCTCGAGGACTGCAGAAGTTATTGAAAAATTCTTATAGTAGATTCCAACCACATTTTCGCCATCGACGGATCCACTCTTTTTAGCCCCGCAAACTCGGTAGCACCGTTCCTTCTTAATTCTTTGATAGGAGCTCATTTTGCCACCACGGTTGGTTCTACAGTAGATACCACACTAGCTACCCATTGTAAGGCTTCTGCAATCGTACATAGTATATTCATGTCAATCTTCCTTTCATTATGGCCTCTATTATCACTAACTTGCTATGCATCATCAGATTGCACACTAGGAGTGACTGATTCAATTATATCTAACTTTTCCGTAGATTCATCATCCATATTCGCCTAACTCACAATGTCATTGGATTCATTCATCATCCTTTAATTTTAAACAAAACAACTTTCATCAGCATTCAAGTCCCGACTCACTTTGACTCAACTTTGGCAAGTACCTCTAAACTCTTTATCGAGGTCGATTTAGTCTGAGAAATGGCTAAACTTGAAAGCTTTAATACCACTAATTGTACACTCAAAACTCGAAATCATCATTGGTTAGGGTCTCAGAGTATTACCATATAATAATAAATCTTTAATCCATTTCATAGAAACGTTCTAATTTCATTACCTCATCTCTATTACATATAAAGCATTCAATAAGCAAATAATATACTCTAATTTAAAGCATACACATCATGTTTTAACACTTGCCATAATCATGCTCCTAAATTTACCAACTCAATATGTATATATATTATATCTAAAATGAGTTCACATTAAAACAACTATATTTTAACAACCATTCACATTTTTTACATTTCTTACAATACTTTTAAGTGTAATTTAGTCCTAGGTACATGCCAAAATAACCAAAAAGTGACCTGACTGACTTGGAGTTCGAGATTTCTACTTTGATTCTAAGTTGTAGTCTACTATCAAAATAACCTGAAATCATGGAAGATTTAATCTCATTAATGATCTTTATTCACAATAAACCATTCATATGGATATTTACGAATCTCTAATAAAAACATTCGTTTATACAAAATCATGATTCCCACATCAACATTTCACATAATGCAATTAACCAAAAATTTACATTTAATGCTTCCATTTCTTTAAGTCCTATACCACATGTATAAATATACTCCTTGAAATTTCTTCTCTATACTCTATTTATTCATCATTGTTATTTTCGTCAATTCATGGCACCCGGTGTCTAGCGGATAAATCGCGAAAGTGAGCCCAGCTCTAGTTGGATTAACCAACAATTTGTACCCAGTGCTAGTCGGATAAACCAACAATCATGGCACCCAGTGCCTAGCGGATAAACCGCATATGTGAGCCCAACTCTGGTTGGATTAACCAACAAATATCCATCAAATCCTGGCACCACGTGCCTAGTGGATAAACCTTAAATGTGAGTCCAGCTCTAGTCAGTTAAACTGAAAAGGTCCGTCAAGTCTTGGCACCTAGTACCTAGGGATAAAACGCAAAAGTGAGCCCAGCTCTAGTCAATAAAACTGACAACATAAATAAATCAAACAACCAATTTCTCAATTCACATTATAAATTTTATTTTTTATTCAAGTACATGAAACAAGGCATAATATTAAGAATTCAATTTAGTTTTCAAAGATAGTTGTGTTTAAATAATTAAATGAACAATAATACTAATGTCGGAAGTACGAACTTACCAAAAAGTTTAAGTTACTTTCCGTTGATTGAGTCGATCACTCACCAACTTTCTCCTTTCCTCGATTACCCGTCGTTCTACTCGTTTCTTAATCTATACACCATAACATTGTTTAATCAACCAATCTCATAATTGTAATAATTTCATTCTCACTTCTGTTTCCAGCATGCTAAAATACCATGAAAACAATTCTCAACATATTCATTACTCCTCTAATATAAGTCTCAATACTTAGCTTTACTTTACCAAAACAAATATGCTAATTAATGCTTTACATAAAATATAAACCAAAAATAATTCCAAACTCCAGCACAATTTCAACACTTAAAATCATTCACCATGTTTAAACACCCCAAATGCTCTCAAATAAAATCATGACAATATCATTAAAATTTATTATTTCCACAACTTGAACTCCAAGATAATAAGACCATGCTACATAGATCACAAAAATATAAATATTAAAAAAATGGAGCTCAAATCACCTACCATGCAAGGGTTTAACTCAATCAAAGCATCCTTCCTGTCCAATGGAGATTTCGACAGCCAAGAAGAAGGGAAATAAAAATAATCCCTTCCCTTTTTGTTTTTCATTACTAATAACTAAATTATTTTTTTTACCATTGTACCATTTCTTTTCCATTATAAAAATCACCAAAATGCTTACTCATTAAAATCCACTATCTTGTTTATGGTTTATTTATTTTGTTTTTTTTACACTTTGACTATATTCCTCCTTCTTTTCAATCCTTTTATTATAAACAACTCACTTTTCATTTCATTCTATTTAGTCCATCTTTTTCATATATAGTATACTAATTAATTATATTCATTAAGATAAAATTTTATTTTATCTTATTCCCACAAAATAACATACTTATCTATTAACTCATTAACTCCAATTAGAAATTTAAAACTCTCCGAACCTTAGTTCCGACATTACTAATTACGGGTCATTACAAATCAAGTGGGGCAACTTTCCACTGAACTGAAGAATCGTCTACAAGGTACTTTACCCAGTGATACGGAGAATCCGAGAAATCCAGGGAAGGAGTATTGTAAAGCATTGACATTGAGGAGCAGAAAGACGTTGCAGCCCAATGTTGTTGAAGTAGAAGAAGAGCAAAATGAGGCTCAAGAACCAGTTGAAGTTCAACCAAGTTGAAGCTCCAACTTTGCCAGAACTAGAACCAATTTTACCGGAATCAAAACAAACTTTACTAGAACCAGAACCAATTTCACCAGAACCAGAACCGGTGAATGTTGAGAAAGAGACTTTTGAACCAGTCAAGTCTGATGATCTAACAACCTCATTATAGGCAGAAGTGCCACAAAAGCCGAAGAAACTAGTTCAAGTTAGAAATCCTCCACCACCCTACCCTCAAAGACTTCAAAAGCAGAAATAGGAAGTCCAATTCAAGAAATTCTTAGACGTACTCAAGCAACTTCATATCAACATCCCGTTGTTAGAAGCACTTGAGCAAATGCCGAATTACGTCAAGTTCATGAAGGATATCCTGTCGAAGAAATAAAGACTTGGAGAATTTGAGACAATAGCCCTAACGAAGGAATGCAGTGCATATCTTCAAGACAAACTACCCCTGAAGTTAAAGGATCTTAGATGTTTTACTATACCATGCAACATTGGAGCAACTTATAGCGGTAAAGCACTATGCGATTTGGGTGCGAGTATTAACTTAATGCCCATGTCGATATTCAAAAAGTTGGTGATAGGTGAAGTTAGACCAACTACAGTTACACTTCAGTTAGGTGATCAATCTATAGCATATCCTGAAGGAAAAAATCGAAGATGTATTGGTTCGTATAGATAAGTTTATTTTTCATGCTGACTTTGTCATTTTAGACTTTGAAGCAGATAAAAAAGTGTCAATCATCTTAAGAAGGTCGTTCCTAGAAATAGGAAGGACTTTGATTGATGTGCAAAAGGGCGAGATAACTATGCTTGTTCAGGACAATCAAGTAACGTTTAACGTTTTTAAATCTATGAGATTTCCTGATGTAGTTGATAATTGTTTTGCAGTATCTAAGTTAGAAGACATAGTCATTGAAGAGGAAATTAACTCAGTTGAAGATCCTTTGGAAAAGATTTTACTGACCGACTCTCAAAGTGATGAAGTGGGTGAGGAAAACATAGCTTTACTGGAAGCTAATTCGAGGGAATTTAATCCACAACCTTGTTTTGAATCTTTGGATTTAGAGAGAAGAGAATACGTTCAACCGAAAATGTCGATTGAAGATCCACTTAAGTTAGAGCTTAAGGTATTACCTTAACACTTGAAATATGTTTATTTAGGTGACACTTCTACTTTGACTGTGATTATTTCAGCACAACTAACTGAGAAACAGGAAGGCCAATTGATTGAAGTGCTGAAGCAATTTAAGAAGGCTATTGGATGGACCATAGCCGAAATTCGTGGTATAAGTTCATCCGTATGCATGCACAAGATCATCCTTGAAGATGATAAGTGATAACATCACAAATGACATTTATTTTCTCCCTAAATTTGTGTATTAATTGTCTCTTTTGTGTTATATTTCATATGCATATTAGGCATTTCATACTTAGTTTTTTATGTTTTCTAACTCATTATTAATTGGTTTAAATTCTTGTTATTTTTATCTCTTTTATATACTAATGTCGTTGTAAGCAGCCTATATATTGCGTCTTAGAATTGTCAATGCAGGAACTCATCTTAAAATATCAGCTTGAAAGTACGACCAGCGATATCGTTGCATAGAGACCTATACTTGGATGAGTGAAATCAAGTTGCAAATACAACTGGAAGCACCAACGTAGGAAATTCACACATTGCACCGCAATTGAGGATTTCAGATCACTCCCAGTAATGTAGTGACATCCTACAGATCTATGAAGAACACACTAAAGTTGTGTGAGTGCACAGCTAGACTGTAGCAAACTTTGATAGTTTCAAAAGGGATCTGGATCTGAGAATGAAAGGGAGGAAATCCGCAATTCTGAAGCCTATAAATAGAAGGGAAAAGATGGAAGAAATCTTCAAGTGGTAGAGGAATTAAATTCTACAAATACTTTGTGTTCTTGGAGGTTTAAGCTAGACGGTGAGCAGATTGATCGAAGGAGCAACCACTTCTGATGAGGAGTGCTCGATGCAACGCAAGAGGAACAGTTAGGGGATAATCCGAGTAGCCTAGAGATAGTATGCTCTGATGTATTTGTTAACTCCTCTCTTCTTATGATGATGAACTATTATTGACATTTGAATAAATACAAGAGTATCTTTTATTGTTAGATTTACTTTGATTCTTATTTAATTCTTTTCATCTGTTTATTCTTAGATCTAATTACATCAAACACAAGAGTGCATTTGCAGTCTATCGACATCGAGAGATGCAGTGACAAGTTAGGTTAACAAGCAAGACATCAAGAGTTGCTTGGGATTAGAAGAGATTCTGATCACTTGTTCTTGAGTGCACAATGTTGCTCACACCGAGAGGTGGGGTAATTAAGGGTGCTTGAGTCTTGACTAAACAGAGAATTGATATTCGTTAGATTTCAATGGAACTCGATTGCTGCAATAGTTCATCTATTCAAACCCTTGTCAACACATCCTGCTTTACGACTTAGTGAAATTAGTGATCCACTCCAGACCTTTGTACTTGATCACACTTTTACTTTTTTGCATTTAAATTCTCAACATTTCAACAACACTTTGATTTACTTTCAGTTGCTTTGACAATTAACCTTGTTTGCATTGACAATATTAACTATTTTAGTGTGTAGATTGACTTAATTGCGCTGGCGTCTGTACTCGCATTTCATCTAATTCTAGTATTAGTTACTTCGACATCTGAACATCAAGAACCCATTCCTCGTGGGATCGATATCCGATAGAAATAGTTTATCAACTATACTTGCATCGACGTGTGTTCGCTTGCACAACTGCTGTGATGTTACAGGCCGATCAAGTTTGGCACAGTCATTGGGGAATGACATTTGTTTGATGTTAACTATTGTAGTAGCAATTATTTCTTACTTAAATTTTTGTTTTTTACTAATTTGTTTAACTTTGATCCAGAACTCGAGAGAACACTTAGGAGGAGAAGACAGGAACAAAAGAAAATGGTTGGCAACAACAACAATAACAACCTACCACCATTGTTGCCACAAGTTGGAGTTCCTCCAATACCGTCACAACGAATAAATAATTTACCCCCACTGCCTCCACAAGAAGACCAAGTGCAAAATAGGACAATTCGAGATTGTGTTGTTCCTATCCTTGATGATTTATAACCAGGAGTGGTAAGGCCAGCTATACAAGCTCGAAATTTCGAGTTGAAACTGGTTATGTTTCAAATGCTCAATTCAAATGGGCAATATGTAGGCCTACCTCATGAATATGCACGAGAACATTTAAAATCATTTTTGCTTATTTGCGCATCTTTTAGCCAACATTGTGTCCCTGATAATGCCTTGAAAATGCAATTATTTCCTTATTCATTGCAGGGAAGAGCGAGAACTTGGTTCTTGGGATTGCCGGCTGGATCCATTACATCATGGAATGCATTAGCAACACAGTTTGTTTTGCATTTTAATCCCTCGACAATGAACGCAAGGTTGCACAATGACATTACAGCTTACCATCAACTGGATGATGAGAACTAACATACAACATGTGAGCATTATAAGACTCTACTTACAAATTGCCCAATGCATAAAATTCAACAAGAGACCCAGATAGAGATATTTTATAATTGATTGAATGTTGAATGCTCAGACAAGGAATCTTGTCAACGCATCTGCTAATGGTCCTCTGTTGGATTGTACCTACAGTGAAGCTGTACGAATTCTAGAGAGAATTGCACAGAATGATTATCAATATCCAATATCTCTTTCTGGTCAGGTAAAAACTAACTCTGGTGTTCTTGAATTAGATGATATTTTTACTTTGAGTGCGCAGGTATCCTCTTTGGCCAATATTATAAAGAATATGAAGGGGACAAGTGATGTTGCTCCTATCCAAGTGGCCCAACAGATGGATGTGTCGACATTTTCCTATGAAATTTGCGACGACAACCACAATTTCGAGGATTGCCCACAACATGCTGAAAATGCATTTTACGTTAATAACATCAGAGGAGGTTCCTATGGTAATTCATACAATAGCAAAGCTCAACAACCTTGGGGAAATCATAATGCTTCCATATATAGATATGAAAATTCCTCAGCTCAAGGGAGTTATTGATAAGGGAGTTACAACAACCATTAACAATAGAATTTTAATCAAAATTCGCAGGTACATTTGCATCCTGATCAATTGCAGGCACATAGCCAGATGCAACCACAGATGCAATTGCAGCCACAATAGAAAGCAATGCCAGATATGCAAGGACAGCATTAGTAACAACGGTAATTTTCTCAACAAAGGTCAGATCCTATGGCTACGCTTGAAGCACTGATGCGAGAGTATTTCACTAGAACTGAAGTAATAGTGCTAGGTAATTCTTCTTCTATCTGAGCATTGAAAGCCCAGCTAGGATAGTTGGCTTCTAATCTGAGTGTAAGGTTACCAGGTGCTCTACCTAGTGATACTGAAAACCAAACGCAAAGAGGGAAGGAGCATTGTAATGCTATCACGTTGTGAAGTGAAAACAAACGGCTGAACCAAGTAGACATTCCGACCAAAAACATGTCGATGCATCTGATTCAACACAACAACGAGAAGTTGCTGCTGAATGGAAAGAAGCAAAAATAAATGAGGAAGAGCCAATTGTAGTGACATCTATGCCTATTATTCACCCAATAAAGACATCGACGTAATTGCCTGTGTCGATGCAACTGGTTATCCCACAACAACCCACTACTACGATACTTTTCATTTCTGCAAAGATTTAAAGAGAAAGACCATGATAAAGACTATCAAGAGTTTGTTTCTACTTTGAAACAATTACATATTAACATACCTCTCGTAGACACTCTTGTGCAGATACCCAGTTATGGGAAATTTATGAAGGAGTTGTTATCAAAGAAGAAGAAATTATCCAAAATCGAGAGATTGCGCTCACAAAAGGGTGCAGCGCTTTGCTAACTAACAAGTTTCCACAAAAAATGAAAGACACTAGCAGCTTCACAATCCCATGCTCCATTGGAAATCATTATCTAGGTAAAGCTTTATGTGATTTAGGAGCTAGTATTAATCTCATGCCTTTGTCCACATTCAGGAAAATAGAAATAGGATCAATGAAGCCCACTGCGGTGACATTGCAGCTTGTGGGCAGATCTCTAGCGTAACTTGAAGGTCAAATAAAAGATGTCCTTGTACAAGTAGATAAGCTAGTGTTCCCTGCCGATTTCATAATCCTTGATTGCGAGGCAGACAAGGAATTAACTATCATCTTGGGGTGACCAATTTAAGCAATAGGATGCACTCTTATCGACATTTTTAGGGGTGAGCTTATCATACGTCATAACAAAAAACATGTTACCTTCAGTGTGTTCGAGGCATCTCCGTCAAGAAGTAAGGAGCAATGTCACCACAATGATGTGCTGGACGAGTTAACCATGGAAGAGTTCAATGAACGGAGTTTAGTAGTCTTAGATGAAGATGCTGAGACATACATTGATGAAACCTTACCTGGATGTGACCACAATGCTGAGGTTAGCAGTTGTGAGCTAAGACGGAATTGGAAATTGGAATCTTTGGATCTGTCTAATAGGACGCTCTCTATGTTTAAACCATCGATTAAACAAGCTCCTACCTTGGAGTTGAAGCCATTGCCGACGCATTTGAAATATGTCTTTCTAGGGGAGAAGGAAACATTACCTGTAATTGTTAGCACAACACTCGATGCAACACAAGAAGAAAAGTTTGTCATGATTTTAAAGGAACATAACAGAGTCATCACTTGGAGCATTGCAGATATCAAAGGAATCAGTCCCTCTTTTTCATACCCTTTTTGACCTGATTTCATGCAAATTTTGAGTAATTAATGTCGAAAAATATAATTTATTTATAAAATAATTAATTTGTGTTAAAATTACCAACATATTTATTTTTAATTATTTTTATAAATATTGAGCATATCGACCCGGCAGACACTACTGACAGCTTACACCATTGAGGGAATTTTTATACAAGTTAATAAAGAGCTAAGAATAATATTTTTCAAGTCAAGGTTCGGTCCAATATGAATCTAAATTATGCTTTATAATTATATTTTTAATTCAAATTAAATTGGATTAAAAATAAATTATAAAGGCTATGCTGAAGTGGCTCGATGTGCATGCAACTAAGGGTCGAACCACCTCCAAATGGGCTAGTCATGTGCCATTGACATGATGGTATAATCATATGAAATGTTGACCAATTCAACCTTGCAAAACAGCCCTCACATTTCCCAAAATTCCATTCTAACCCCTCTTCTTTTCATGGTTTAAAATTCTCACTCCTAGCATGTTTTTAGCAAACTTTGAACAAGTCAAAATAGATATGCGGTGGCCGGCCATAGGGGACTGTGTGGATGATATTTATTTGCTAAATATAGCTACACAACCACTCCTCAACTCCACCTATAAATACACCCTTCATTCCCCTCATTTGAACACACCAAAACAATTCATCTTCTCTTCTTTCTCTCTAGTTTTCTCTCTAGCCTTCCATCCACATTTTCCCTCAGTACCTTGTCAATTTCCCCTCTTGGAAAAGAGTGGTTCTTAAGCCTTCCATAGCCCTTGTTGAGTGTTCATCAACGACCTTGATCTGGGAAGATTCGAGCAAGAACGATGAAGAACGCAGAAGTAGTTCTTGAGAAATTGTTGGATTTAATCTATTCTTTTTCTCATATTTTTAGATTCTTGTTTGTTATCATGATGAATGCATTTAATTCTTTAATTAAAATTACTTAAATTCTTTTTAAGTGTTGGGTTGATTGTGTTTAATTGTTTGTTTATATTTAATCCATGTTATGATGTTATAGGCCTTGAATATTTTGTTTAATAAAATATTATCATGCCTAAGTTATTATTGCATTACCCTTGTGATATAACTATTGAATTAATCATTTAAGCACGTTGAAATTGTGATTAATGGACACACTATTTAATTTGTACATGTTTAATCCTCTAAGGAAGTTGAGGGTTAAAATTGTGATGTATTGGAGAATACTAGCCTTGCATAACTTGTAGGAGTATTGTGATTAAATTGTTTCAATATAGGTGTATGTTGTTACCTCACTTGAACCTTTACATGCTTATGAATATTAATCTAGTTGGTCACATTTGCATAGGTGTATGTTCAAGAGATAGATTAATTTCATAATGTATGTATGTGCTATAACACATTAACTTATCAAAGGTTAGTTTAGTTGGTCGTATTGGCATAGGTGTACGTTTAAGAGATAAACTGATTTTTATTAGTGATGTTGTTCATAAGTTAGCAAGATACCGGGTTGCCGTGAACATTATTTCATAACAAGCATGAACATGTTTATATTTAATTAAGTGATTAAAGCAATTAACCTGACAAATTTATGTCATATTAATTAAAACCCTTAGAAATCGTCCATAGGAATATAATTAGTCTTAGTTTAACTTAGTTTAATTTAGTTTAGAACACTTTAGATTAAAATCCCTCTCAAATATTATCTTGTGTTTAACTAAAATGTTGAGTAAATATTTCATAAATAGTTTTCATAGCATAGTCCTTGTGGGTACGATACTCGACATTTACTTGTCACTTTATTACTTGAATACAATTGTGTACACTTGCACATTTTCATCGTTCCAGTAGGCACACAACTGTGTGCCCTTATTTCCCAAATTTTTCAACTATTTCTTAAACTTTATGATTTGTTTTAAATTAGTCACGAATCAGTCCTAAACTATTTTTAAGACCTCAAAGGCCCGATTTAAAGCCCAAATGTACATGTTTGGTATAAATATTTATATGTTTTTTTAGTTAGATTACTATGGTATTTTGAAGTTAGATGTTTGTATTGATCGGTAATGCTTTGTAACCTTAATTCGATGATGGAGACAGGTTAAGGGTGTTACATTTCTTGCTGAGTTTAATGAGTGTTTGTTTGGTTCCTTAAAGTAAAGTGCAATGTTTATATTTTGTGTGAAATGATGAATATATGTATGATAATGCCTCGCTAAGTTCTCGTGAACTTATTATGATTGCCTCTAATTATAGGATTTGTTATATAGAAGGGAGATGAGAGACGATGCCAAGGCTATGCCATAGGAGCGACGGTCTGTGCTAATATGCATACAAAGAATAGAAAAATTATGGCAGAGTTACAGTCCATGCCAAAGGAAATACCAAGAGATTCCTGTGATTAGTTAGAAGTATTGATAACACAAGAATTTATATGAGAAGCCTTATGGCGAAGTTTAAGTCTACTCATAAGATGTAATACTCTGTATAGTGATATAAGTAAGGTGAAAACAATAGTTATATTATTCAGATTATAAATTTGATTTTACAGTGTACAATAGGTTATACATTATAACTAAAAGCTAGGTATTTTAGTTAAAAGACTTTGAAATTTTATTAGTCAATAGTTACATAGGCGAATAGAAGAGTCTAGATCACATCTGTTTTAGGAAGTAAAACCAATACTCGAATATGGTCGGCCGGGTCGAGTGGACGGCATTACATTGAGTATGGCATATTTGACAAAAACAAGTAGCACGAGTTGATTAAGGTACTAAAACTCCCATCCGAATTGCTTGAGGTGATTTGATAAGCATGAAAATTTTATTATCTTTTGGTGATACAAGTGTTATTTTTAAAGGTAAAATATAATATTTTCTTGAGATTTTTTCAAGAACTTATCAAATGAATTGAAGGAGGATATTTTGTTATTCTCTGAGCCTATAAATAGGCATAATTCTTCTTTAGGGATGTATTGATTTTGAGGGCTGATATCTTTAGAAAGTTTAAGCATCTTATCCTTTATCAACTTGTTTACTTTTTGTATTGAGTACCAATTTTATTGGCAATAGTGTTTGTGACACTTAGTTGAATATTTTTCTTGGTACTGTTATGTTATGAAGGATTATTAATTCTCTATTGGGGTTGCATGTACTTATGTGTTGAATGAGTTCTAAGCTTTAGCTGATAGGGAAGGAAGAGCATGGTTAAAGTGTTTGGTGATTGAATAAAATATTTATCCCGGACGAGGTCTCATAGACGTAGGATTGTTCTATCTAAACTGCGTAAACAAAGATTGGTTGTTTTGATTCTTTTTATTTCCTTATATTTCATTTGCAACCTATTTTTGTTCTAACTCCTGTTACAATGAACATTAAGAAAAGTTGATTTTTTATATCCGTAAACTAATTATTTTTCAATTAGTATTAGAGCGAGATTCAAAAGCTATTTGAAGAAGATTTAGGTATATATTTGCAATTATGAAACTAATGAAAGAAGGAAGCTCTATATAACAGGCCCCTCTCTTTATACGATCTTCAAACTACAACTACTGGAAAGCTCATATGAAAGCATTCATTATGCTAATAGATGATGTTGACTGGAAGGCGATTGAAGAAGAATGGACTTGCCCTGGCTGGAGTAGATGGGTCTTCTTAACTAAAAGGGAAAGCTCAATGCACTATTTAAGAGAAAAGGATTGAATCTAAAAATTCCAACGTGCTTAACGCGATTTTTAGTGGTTTGGATATGGAGCAATTCACAATAATATACATGTGTGAAACAACCAAGGAAACCTAGACAACAATTCAAAATCAGAGTGAAGGAAAAGTAATTGTTCGAATGTCAAAACTATAGATGTTGCAACACCTATTACCCGAGAAACTCAAGTAATGCATGTTATATTTTGCACTGAACATTTTTTACAATTTCAGATACTTATAATTTGGATCTTTGCCAATGTCACATTACACTTTTAGAATATAATTATACTAACAATAAAGTTTAATTCCATTACAAACTTGTTTTAGGTCACTTTTGGCCCGACTAAAAAAATCAGTTCTAGGTCTATATGTCTCGAGACAAAGGCTTGAATGTCTTAAGATAGTTGACCACGCCACGGCATACGTGCACCGAGGCTTAAAATGATGCAATTAAATATCTAACTAAAGTGTGGTATCTACAAGTGAACAAGTTCAATTATAATATAGAAAGATTTACAATGAAATAATGGAAATATTCCGACGTTGTACCCAAGGGATGTATGACTAAATTGAACTAAAGAGTAATAACTGACACACTAAACTAAGTCTAAACAACTACTAATTTACCAGTAAAAGGACTAAATTGCATAAATACTAAAACTAACAAATTAACAATCAAGAATGACAAGCAAGAGGCTGATTAATGTCCATGGTTGTAATTAACCTAGAATTAGGGATTTTTCTGCTTAACTATTAATTGGCCTAATTAATATCTTTCGGCCTATAATTATATCAACTAATAAACTTAGTCCACTTACCTTTCGAATTGGTGGATCTACATCATGCTAAATCAAATAGATTCTAAGTAGAATACCATTTAGATCTCATGTACCCAAATTACTATCTAGATTCATCAATTCTAGGGTTTCAAGCACATTCGATTTAATCCAAATAATCTATTGTTAAACCCTAGCTCTGATTAATTATTCCCACTTCAATTAACAAATCTCCCTATGGATTTAGTTAGTACCCATTCTAGATGCAATTAACCTAATCAAATTGTAAATCATCGAAATAATGAAAAAAATAAAGAAAGGTTAAAAGATGCTCAAAAATTCGACGACTCTGAAGTTGGAGATCACTTAAGCGGTGAAGACAATTCATGAATACTTGTGATTGAAAATTCACAATAAGAAAATGTGAAAAAATTAAAGAGAAGCAATAACAAAAAAATTGTAAATTTTGAAATTTTACTTAGAATGAAAAACTGAAGAAATCACAAAGTTGAGTCCCTCAGTTTAACTATTCTTGTCAACTAAAACATAAATGAGCCTCCAAATTTGATGTTTTATCGTTACATTTATAGTAGTAATGTACTTTGATTAAATTTTGTTGACTAAATCCTTAATTACAAGTTAATGTTGATTATATGGATGAAAACACCATTGTAGATTTTAAGTTCGTCGAGCATCAATTTCGCGACATTCTAGGTTCAATGTCCTAACTTTGCAGGCAATTTGCTTGAATCCTTGGAGAAGGGTTAAATGTCGCAACTATGTTGCGACTTTGCTACAACTATGTGATCCACTTCCATCTTCGACTATTGGCTCGAATATTGCAACTTTCAATGTTGAATGTCGTGACTCTATGGTCTAATGTAGCGACTTTTGCTACAATCTACTTGCCTAGTCGATGTTGGTCGAAAATTTGTCTAAGTGTTGGAGCAGCTTCAATGTCACGACTTTAGTGTATTAATGTTGCATCATTATTCAATCCACTAACTCATTAGCTTTAATTTATTTCTTGCACACCAAATCAACTTGTTTTAACTTCTTTAGGCTAGAACTGGCCTAATTGGTCACTAAACATCATAAAATGACTCACTTTAGTCAATTTAATGATAACTAACATCTAACATGTAAAACTACCAAAATAACATGAAAATACTTAATTAAAAACTCCTTAAATAGCAAAAAGAACCTAATTTTCCATATCAAATTATGGAAGATCAAATTCTCCCACACTTAAGTCTTTGCTTGTCCTCAAGCAAACACGAACACAGACAAAGTTTAACGACCCTTGAGCATGCTTCATAAGAGATTTGGTTTAGGACATAAAAGACAAGAATGACTTATTTACCATGAAATTTCAGTATGATACTTAGAAAACTCATAACTTCTAGAATTAAACATGGGAGTCACAAATATTACATTATTAACAAGTTTAAAGGTGATCATGTCATTTTATGATTCTAAAACTACTTTCAGTTCTAACTTATTACATGTTGTAATAAAATTACTTAACTAGTTTAATTATAGAACCTAGAATTATTCTACTTTCATGTCAAATTTAAATGTATGAAGAATACACTACCTATAATTATATCACTAACTAATCACTTGCATCAATGCAAGGTCAAGCATCATGCAATAAAAGTTAAATTTTTCGAAAAATTTCAAAAAAATGAAAGCAAAAACAAATAAATCATAAAATTTCTATATACACCCCGACACTTTAGATTGTACATTGTCCTCAATGTGCCCCTATCTAAGAGTACGAGTTTCAGGACTTCCCTTTTAGTTGTTACTTGTTGCGAAGTGTTGTAGGGATGTCGTCCTCTCATCATTCAGCTCGTAAATGTTGTGCATCTTCGTGTGGTTAACTTACATAGAAGCAAATATTTTTTTCCATAAAATTATCTAAGTTCCACTCTTCTATATTTTCATCTCCTTCGTCCACTACCCTGTCTTCTTCGCTACCTATCACCTTACACTTTAAATATTGTTTTTCACAAAACTTATATATTGTTCCACAAAAGTCGTGTTTTACTCTTTGCCCATTGAAAAGGACTAATTGCTCGTCCTTAGTTATCAGTTCTATGGCTCTATTGGTGAGTGAAAGGTTGACTGTATAGGGATCTATCCATCTTGATCACAATTTTCCTAGAAACAATTTTAATCTAGAGTTGAAGAGGAGCACTTGTTGTCTCGGCACAATTTTTTTCTTATTGATCATTGCGTCATGACGCAACTTACTCTTCTCCTTCTATAGCTTAGCATTTTCATAGGCCAAGAATTGAAATTCTTCCAACTCATGAAGTTGGAACTATAACACCCTATACCCGACCTGATTTTCGAGCTCGAATACCAATATGTCACACCATCGTCTTACATCATGCTTACTTCACTTTCGCATTTTATTTCACATGCAAATTTTTATTTTTAATTTTCTTACTAAAGTGTTCATATTATTACAACTCATACATATTATATGTCATTCATAATTAATTTAATGTTAAATCATGCCATCATACATCGAATATTCATCTATCAAACATCTATTATGCATTACGACCGTTTAGCAAATTTTCCCAAAACTGGTACATAGGTATTAGTATTTTAAAGAGGGTATCGATAAAGTTAAAAGGGGTATCGATACTATTTGGAAAATTGATACCAAAATAGCTTACTATTTTTTATTTCAAAACCCAACTATCGAAAAATATCGATACTTCGATACAGGTATCGAGAATTTCCCCGTAATTATCGATACTCGTACCAAGGTATCGATACCGACAAGCAAAACTAACTTCCTATATTTCAAATTTTTTAGAGGTATCATTTTTAAAACCCGATTATCAATACCTCTGTTCAAGATTTGAAAATTTCAGCATATATTAGCATATAAATCATTCTAACAAATCCCTAAACAACATATAACATTTAACTCATAAAATAAACCTCAAAATGTCTCAAAAATCACATTTTTAAGTCCATAATTTATCAACCTCAATGGCATGCAAATAACTAAGAAAATTATAGCAAAAACCAATAAGAAACCATCATAAATCCCATCACATTGTCTTAAGTTCCCAAACATAAATAATTTATAAAACCTACTAATAAAAGATAAAGTGTTGTCTTGGCTTGGATCACCCTCGAGACCACACCGCTCACACCGACACTGATCGCACTATAAACGTCAAAGCAAATATTTGCAAGCGTACACTATCGATGCAAGTATAGTAGATAGACATGAATCTATCAGATATCGATCGCACGAAGATGGATGTTTGTTGTCTATAATTGTCAATGCAATGAACAGATAAAACAAGATAAATTGTCAGAGTTGTTGTCAGAGCAATAATTTGAAAATAAAACTAAAATGTGATAATAATGAAATGGGGTCCCCCAACATGGATAGTCAGCAGACTACTAAGTGTGGCTCACAAGGTGTAATATACTAGGTAATTGTCGCTGCAAATAAGCACAAAAGAATATCTTACCAGACTGGGCTTTTCTATTAGATCTAAGACTTGAACATGCACACTAACCACACCTTCCAGTGCTGGCAATGCAACACATTCAAGAACAAGTGGATAAATTCCTTCAATCCCCAAGCAACTTCCATTGTCTTGCTTGTTAATTTAATTTGTCGTTGTACCTTCTAGTGACAATGACTACAATCACACTTCGTAGTCAAAACAATTAAACCTAAAGGTTTAACAGTAAAAGCAAGCTTGGATAAGATATCATTTAGTCTAAATATCAAGAGTACTTCCATACAAACTTGAAATGAACATTAATCACCAGCGTTTTAAGAAAGGAAATGTAAAAGAACAAATGGAGAATACTATTCCTAGGCTACTCGACTTACTCTCTTACTTCCCTCTTGTATCGCACTTAGGGCTCCTCGTCAGGAGCAGATCTGCATCCCTTCACGTTGGTTCAGCCATGGGGGGCTCAAGTCCCCCTAGCCTAAAAGCTTCAAAAGCTTGGTTGAAGAAAAATATGCACCAAAGGAGACTAAAGGATAGAGAGAGAGAGAGAGAGCTTCTCTTTTCTTGTGAGTATTTATATCCCTCCAAATTGCACATGTGTCTCTTCTGTAGAATTGAGTTGTTTATAGTCGTACCAGTTGGTTATACCAGCCTGGACAGCTCATGCAATTTTTGTTCTTATTCGGACAGCTGTCAGGTGCAACGATAGTTCTGGGCCCAATTTTGGACATGATTATACAACGACAACTCTAGACATATTCACATAGCGATAATTTTTAACGAGTTCCTGAAGCGGTAATTCTGGGCATGCTCATGCAGTAACAATTTTGGGCACAATTCTGGACATTGTCATGTAGTGACAATTTCGGGCGCAATTCTGAATAGACTCATGCAGCGAAACTAGTAGTAAAATATGACAAAATTAAGAGCAACTAATCTAAGGTAAATTGAGTTAGAAAATTCAATAAACTAAATTAAAAATGATAAAATATGTGCTAAGGATGACTAAATGGGAACAACTTAAACAATAAGTAGGGAGAAATCAATTATTCTTTCTAGTACTATCAGACACTAAGAATCTGCAATGGTTAAGAAGGGAGTGGGTGAGCTCAACAAGCTCAGTGAGTGCCTAGAATAACCACTACATAAACAATCATCATGCATCAACTCAACAGTCATACATCACATTCATATTATCTCACTTGTATTTATTTACACATTCTTTACGTAGTTTTCAGCATACTTTATTCACATAAATGCGTATTCAGTCATATATACATATAATCACAATCAAACATAACTTATGATAATTTGACTCAGCATTATCATCACATATTGGATACGCAGATCTCTAACACACCAAACACTGGACTCATATAGTTGAAACATATCCTATAAGTGAAGCATATAACTAACACTCTCCAGCACACCAAACATATCTCATTGAATGGAGCATAACTCGCATTCCCTTATTTCTCCAAATTGTCCCTGGGCCTTAACGCCCCACATATATCACAACACAAAGGTGAGTACTCACAATCCTATGGGATGTCAACTATATCCAACGGTCTCATAATATCACAAAGCTAAAATCTCCACATTATTATTATTACATATTTTCTTACAAATATTCATTGCATATTCACTTTATTAGCACAACATAGTTAGTCACATGGCATGACATAATTAGTCACATGGCATGAAGAACATACTCACATATTCACATTCACAACAATCATCATAAGCTTACAGCATATGTCACAACATCTCTTGTTTATTCACAATATCACATCTTTTTCACAATTACACAAGCACATGTTTCACATATTAAGCATAGATATAAGAACACTTATACTCGAAATTTAGAGTAGGGGTTTAGGCTATCTCTAAATTCTCAAATACACAATGAATCGTCTACAAGCGACAATTCCAAAATACTCACCAAATATATGTTCTCTTTAAAATTTGAAAGCTTAGACAAGCTTTCATTTGCCTTTATCTTTGCTCGTTGAAGGTCTTACCGATTCTGACGCTTCAACCACACATATCACACAAATACACAAGCAAAAATCAGTCATCCATACATCTCATACAGTCATAAAAAATAGCCTAAGATATGTTATCTTTAACTGAAACCTTTAATCTAGTAAACTTTAAACTCTAATATCTCGATCTACACTTAATAGTTACACATGAAACGAATTTCGTTGCCATACATATTTACCCACGACTGATTCCCAACCTTTAAACTACACAAAACTACATGTTTTAAGATACCGAATATTTTTTACATACAATGGCTATAATGACGAAAATTCATTAAAACTCAAGAAATACTTAATGAAACTTCAAAGTAATTTTAGAAACCTTCTAATAATGTTAAAAGAAATTGAAAAACACTTTAATATCAGGTTTTCATACAAAAACACAAATTTCACAATTAAAGACCCTATTTTCAACTTTTATTCAAAACTTGCATTTTAATGACTAAAAATTTAGTTTAAAGGACTAGATATCATTTAAAACTCATAGAAAGTTGTTTGGTTACCTTTTCTTGAAGAAAAACGAGCTTTAACACAAATCTAGAAAAACCTACGTTTGGAGAAGATGATGAAGGTTTTTTGGGTATTTCTCTTGGTTTTTATAGGTATCAAGGCTTTTGGGTTATTATAATTCAAAAGAGATTAAGAGTTGGTGTTTAAAAGAGATTGAGAGGGTTCGGGAGAGTGAAAATCAACTAATGTGTGGGAAGGGGTTTTTTACGTCTATTATAGAAAGAAAAAGGGGTTTAAAGTTGATTTTGGACATTTGGTCAAATTTCTTCATAAAAACTCTTAATTTTGACTCTTTTACAAATCAATCCTATTTTCAAAATTAAAGCTATTTAAAACTCATTTTCAGAAATTGATTTAATTTTCTAATAGCCATTGTCAAAAATATTATCGATTACCAAACTTATGAAATTTCGAACATATTTGGGCTAAAATTCTTATTTTACCCTCGAAACCTTTAGGCCTAATTTTAGGGTATGACAGGAACAATCTTGCTTATTTGGGCAATGGGGATCTAAGTTTAGCTCTTTTGTTTGCTAGTATGCCCATTTTTCCAACTCTATTGGTAAATGGAAATTTTTTCAAGAAACCAATTACTAAGAATATATTCCCAAGGGAGTTTTATAAGTTGTCATGTATGCCCATAAAGCATCATTTGACCTCACTGACCAGTCCTTCGTAGTTTGATTCGTAGTCTTTTCCAAAATATGTTTTACTTCTCGGCTTGAGACTTCTTCTTGACCACTAGCTTGTGGGTGATATGCAGTGGTGATATGATGTCTGACGTTATCCTTTGCTAGTGCATATTCCAATTGTTTACTACAAAAATGGGATCCTTCGTCACTTACATGAGCTTTAGGAGACCTACTCCTTGTTAAAATAGTCTTCCTTAAAAAATTTACCAATGGTGCCCTAAACCCGACCGACACAGGCTGACTTGTAACACCCCAAACCAGGCCAACATGGACTAAACTTGTAACACCCCAAACCTGATCGAGAATATTCAACCTAAATCCGACGTGCAACATTAGCCACCAAAGTGACTCTTCGTTAACTCCTAACCTAACCTCCAACACACCACTAATTTATAACATGCGAACATAGTGTTAATCTTTAACAAAGTAGTGTAAAACAAACTTACTCAAAACATAAGGGTTAGTATGCACAAAACAAAACAGCTCGTACACAGTGATTTTTAAATCTTAAGTTCTCAAAATACTTATAGTTCATTTAAAACCTAAATTGCTCATACATCATATATTCACAAATTATAAGGCTTTGTAAATAAGGAAAACATGCATGCAAAAGATTATCACAATTAAACAAGGTTCGCATAAATTCATGGGTTCACACATATGTAAAGGTTCGTAAAGCTAAGGGTATGCATGCAAAAATGGTAAAAAAAATATACGGTTTCGCATGTAAAAATACTAACACTACAAGGGTATGCAAGTAATTTACAAATAAACATGCGTGAATAACATCGATTAATTACTTATAAAACAGAAGTCAAAATCCATAACAGGTTCACAGAAATGGAGTAAACTTATTAACATAGCATTTTGTACTCTTATACTAAGGAAATAATTCGAAAATAAATTAACGATGTAATTTACTGTTCTAAATAATATAACAAAAACCCATCCCCTATATTTTTGGTTCTTCAATATCAATCAAGTGCCTCACTAGATCATCAACTTCGCATGCCATTTGTGATCTACTTACTTGAGAAGTAAGAAAGGAGTAGGTGAGTTCAAGGAGAACTCAGTGAATAATCAGAAACCATTAGATTATGCCTTTAAAAACCATTTGAAAACATTAAAAAGATTTAGTTTGAAAACTTTTCGCATGTTGGGTTCACAAGTGAGGATGCGAGACCTTGTTCTCATTAGAAAAACATATTTCGTGAAAACGGTGTTAAAAACATGCTTATAAATTCTTTCTTTTGAAAACTTGCTTTTAAAAAGGACTTGCATTAAATCTTGCGAGGTCATATTTCTTTTAAAAAAAAACCAAATCTAAGTTTATAACAGAGTCTCGTTCATAATAGAATTCATGAACAGAGTCCGCCTTAGGTCACACGACTGGTTTGTAAAATAGAAGACATGTCTCGTTGAATAATTTCTATCCACCCTAACTCACAAGAGCATGCAGAATGAGACATATCACACTCTCACAAAGGAGTGAGGCTCACAAAGGTTCATGCTCTTAGTAAGCACACAGAGTGAGCCTTAACATGGGTGAGTATACACACTATTGATATACCAATTAGAAGGCTCACTAAGGAGCACACAGAATAGAGAGCTAGCACTGAGGCAAAGCTAAACAAAGAGCTCACACAGAGCTAAAACATTTGCTTATAAAAAGCTAACATTAAATACCTTTCAAAACATAATTTAAAATCGTTCTTTCAAAACATTCTTATAATCAAAGGCTCGCATAGGAGCTCGCATAAAATTGTGCTTTAAAATCATCTTTTCAAAATCATAATTTCGAAAACAGAGTTACGTAGCTTTAAAACAAAGCTTTTCAGAAATCTTACTTTTAAGTTTTGAAAACAAGGTTTCCTTTAGAAAACCATAGCCATTAGCAAGCATAATCAGAATACCTTTGAAAACCCATAGATTGACAGTTATCAATCACTCACTAGAAATAGAGAACTTAAACATTTTGGCTTTGCCTTTATCCTTGCTAGAAGATGGTCAGTTACTTTGCAACAAACAAACATATTACTAACAAAACATATAGATTTCTCACAAGCATATGACTTACATGGCTTACTACAAACAGAACTTAGAATAGAGACTTTGATGAATGAATATTTAGGTGAATAAATTCAAAGAATTAAGGGTCGTATTTATGACAAAAGAGTCTTAGATATCGTTTCATACCCTATATGACTTAGGAAAGTTGTTACTTGTACTTTAAGTATTCATAGATACACAAAATCACTTTTTCCTAATTTGAGTCTAATTGTATCTTTGACTAGGGAACCCCAGTTCGCGCTTTGACTTGTGAACCCCTTTCACAACTAACCTAGAAAGCCCTATTCACCACACAAACTAGCAGACCCCAACTCACCAAACAAACTAGAAAACCCCTAGCTCACCCACATATTAGCGAACCTGCCTCATAGTGAAATTAACGAACCCCCTTACAACTTCATTTGATGTACACGGTTGCTCAGCGAACACCTTTACAGAAAATTCCTTGGCGAACACCCAGCTCACCCCAACTAATTGGTGATCCCATTTCGCCAGAACACTAGCGAACCTTCACTTCAGACAACCAAAAGTTCTGGCCCCGATCTTGGGATGTGATAGACCTGAATCCGGAATGTCACATTAGTCACTTATGTGACCTCCTTATAGACCACTAATCACACCACAAAGCCACCATTCACACCACACAATATTCATGCAAAACAATCAATCATCAAGTAAAAATAAACATACAAACCCTAGAATCATGCTTTTCTAGCAAAACTAATCAAAATAACAATCAAGGGTAAAATCATCATTTTACATATGACACAAATCATTCGTGAAACATTAAATTAAACATGCATTTTGTTTATAGAGTATAATTAAAACAATATTTGAAAGAATAAACTAAAAATGATGAGTAAAACCCAAGCAATTTTAAAACAAAGGTTCAAGGATTAAATTGTAATTTTGGAAAAATATCCAAAAAATATTTTTGCAAAATTAAAAGTAAATTTATGAAATTAAACATATAAATCTCAATCATGCAAATATTTTTAGTAATTCATGGCATTTAAGGACTCCAATTTCATTATATAGCATTTAAGACTAGAATGTAATACTAGTAAACTTCCCAAAACCAATAGTTTGTCACGTCGCGACCACGCAAACCTCTCATCACGACGTGATCTAAACGTTACCCCTCATCAAGATGATGCAAAAAAAGGTGTCTCGACGTGTAACACCTCAAACTTGGCGGGTTCTAAGTCTATACATACAAGCCAAAGGAATTAGATTGGCATGATCCTACTCTCCCAATTGGCACTTCAACACACTAGAAGGGTGTAAAGGCCATGATAAGATTCAAGGGTAAAGGCTAGTCCACACCCAACTTGCCTAGGTTAGATGTAAGTTGCAAACTAACCAAAAAGTTAAGTATGAAAGGATATTGGCTTTTGGTATACGTTTCTTACCTTTGTAAGTCATTAGCAAAAGTAGCCTTAAAATACATGACACGTGTCAAAGCCCTATGGTTTAAGCAAAGATTTTTTATTAAGGGAGACTTCTAATGGAAGGAAAGTCATCTTTCCTCTTCTATTTAAAGAAACCATTTTTATCCTCATATGGCGGCTGGTCAGGGATTCTCTTACTACGTTAAGGCTAAGAATCGAGTTCATACATAAGGTTTCTTCTCACCATGCTAAGTATTTTGATACCTCATGTGAATTTAGGGAGGAGTAAGTTTGTTTGTATGTCTGAGGACAGGACCCTTCATGGTGTAATATTGGTTTTAAATGAAGGTAAAAAGGGGGAGTAGAACAAATTGTTAATAGTAATCTTCTCTTTTATAAGTAGTGGTCGTTGTGATACTTGGGAAGATCTTGAATCGGAGGCATAAGTCGATGTTCGAAGGCTTCAGGTGAGTCTCTAACTAACTCTTACATGTATGTTTTTATATTGACTCTTATATGGCTATCTGTGCAATGAAAACATAAGCTATGCAAGTGTGATATGCTGATTTTGTGAAAGATGTATGCTTGATGAGCTTGCATGTGATGCTTGAATAATGATGTGTCTATATTATGAAAAGAAGTATGTGCACGATGAATGTGTAAAGAAAGCATGAGCTTGATAATCTATTTCTTGGTGACTAAATAAAAGATTTATCCTGAGCAAAGCTCTGCATATGTAGGACCGTTTTGTTTGAACTGTGTAAAAAACTACCAGTTGTGTTTATTCTTTTTCTTTCCTTATCTTTAATTCAGTGTCTATTTTCATTCTAACTCCTGTGACAATGAACATTAAGCAAAGTTTATCTATTCTATATGCAAACTAATTATTTTTCAATTTTGAGTGGTTATGATATTATTTTGAGAGATGTTTGGTTTAAGGGATATAAAATTACTTTTTTATAATAGGGTTACTAAAATGTAACATTATGTAAAAAATTACAGGGAAGATTAGAGTATCATGTTTGGTTCATTTGATTGTAGTGTAATATTTTATTTTTTGGTTAATAAACTATTGAATTTACTTCTTTTCTATTGTTTACTACACAAAAATTGAGTCTTAAATTATTATATTTTAATCATAAACAAATTCAATGAATTAATTTCATATCTCCTTTTCAAATAAATAAATTAAAATTAAAGAAAAAAATAACTATCTAGGGCTTCTCTAAGTATTATTTTGAAATTACATTCTCATTCGTTCTTTCTCCTCTATTCAGTTCTGTTCAAAGCTTATCATTTCTGTGAAATTTCAAAGTAATAGTGAACATTATTTTCATATGATACTATGTTCAATCAATCAACTACCACATCTCTCCACTAAACAAAGAAATAAGTTCAACCAAAAAAAGCTTTATCTACAACAAATTCTTAGGTTTCTTTGATTTTGTCTGGAATCTTGCCTACGGTTGACCCGGTGGCCGATGCTAATAGTGCTGACTCTAATTTTGGAATTGGTAGGGCGACGAAAAAAGTCCGTACTCGGACAGATTCTCATTATGACTTTGATGATCCGATGGTTGACGCTAATGGTCAAAAAATTTCCCCAGAGGTTCCTATGGCTTTCTACAAGTCCACCCTTCTTGGATCGTCCTCGGGCAATAAAAAATATTTTTTTTTTGGATGAGGATTTTTCTTTACAAGAAGGAGATGCTGTTACAGAAGTGATTGAGGGTGTACCTTTCATCACGTTTTCAGATCGGGTCCAAGAGTTTATCAAGAGACGAATGGCGAAAACTATTGTTGTGAAACTCTTAGGTGGTAAAATAGAGTTTAATACCCTCATGAACAAGCTTTCTTTGATTTGAAAACTAACAGGTAGGTTTCAATTAATGGACTTAGAGAATGATTTTTATTTGGTGCGTTTTCAAGAGGAGGATGACTACAACTTTGCACTAACGGAGGGGCCATGGATTGTGTATGGGAAATATCTCTCAATTAGACCGTGGTCTCCAGATTTTTCTACAACCCAAGACAGTATTAACTTTCAAATAGTTTGGATTCGCTTACCTGGGTTACCCGAAGGGTATTATTAGGATTGCCTCCTTCGTGTTATCGGCCAAGCAGCAGGACCAGTCATAAAACTAGATACCCATACCGACGGTGGATAACGGGGGCGTTTTGCCCGGTTGGCAGTGAGCATCGATCTAAAGAAGCCGTTGATTTCCAAACTTTGGATTAATGGCAAGCTTCAGCGTGTTGAATATGAAGCGCTGCCAAATATTTGTTACAAATGTGGGATGGTTGGCCACTCATCGGAGTTTTGCTTGGGGGCTTTGTCGACGGTCATGGACGAGTCAGAGGGCGTTTCACTGGTCAAACAGAAGTCTGGACTGGAGAAAAAGGTGGCGGAAGAGTCGTTCGGCTCTTGGATGGTGGTTGGAAGGCAGAAGGGGTGGAGGAGAGTTTCTAAGGAAAGTAATGGTGTAGCCGTTGGGAAATCTGCTGGGGGCTCTCGATTCACGGCGTTAATGGTGGAAGATGATCTTAGTGAAGGAGGAAAAAATGGAGATTTAGAAGGAAACAATCAAGGAATAGATTTGGGTTTGGAAAAAGGGAAAGATGTGTAAGAGTCTGCTCTACTGGAACGTCAAAAAAGGGTAAAGAAAAAAGTAGGGTAAGAAGAAGAGTATTAACATTAGTGGGCCCATTTTGGCATTAAAAATTTTTAAACACAATGTGGACAAGCTGGGCTTACAACAAAATAAAGCTCAAGCATCTATGTCCAGTGTTGCAATTTATAATTCAAGACAGACGCCAAATGTGACTTTTGAGCAAGTTAATGTGTCAGAAAAATTAAATAAGGATTCTTACACTGCTGTGAGATTTATGACCAAGGATAAGGCTCCTTTAAATACTAACAAAGAAAATAATGTTTTTCTTTTTGGTAGTATAGGTGATAAATCGAGCCATTTACTAGATAAAATTTCAGGAGACACGGTTAAGCCTAGCAATACACCAAATCTTCAGGAAAATAAATTTTCTACAGATTCCTTGGAACTAAGTGTTGCTATGGAGGGAATTATCAATGAGTTGGATAGAGACTCTTCTCCTACGAATTCAACGGTCAGTGTCCGAAATGAAGATGTCACTCGAACATTGAACGATTCACTTGGACCCTCATCCATGAGTTAAGATTTTTTTCGGGTGTGTTTCCTTTACTCATATTTATTTTTATGGATATAAATATTTTATGTTGGAATTGTCAAGGAGCGGGTTATCCTCGTTTCCATAATTTTGTTAAAGAATATTGTGTGGATTTTAGACCGAATTTATTTTGCTTTTTGGAGCCTCAAGTTAGTGCTGATCGGGTTGATAGCATCATCGCAAAATTGGGTTTTTCTAATTCATTCAGAGTTTAAGCTAATGGTTTCGCTGGCGGAATTTGGTTATGTTGGAATGACGACATTAGAGTGGAAATTTTGGATTTTCATCCTCAGGTGATGCATATTTGTTTGGGTGTCAGTTGCATTTCGACATCGTTTTTGTGCTCCATTGTCTATGCTAGTCCTCATTTGAGCCTACGTAGGAAACTTTGGTTGTTTCTCGATTCTTTGGCTAATTTTGTGAATGACCTTAGATTTTAGTTGGAGATTTTAATTTATATTTTGGACGGTAGTGAACGCTCTCGAGGTGTGAATATATCTTATCCAGGGTGTAAATGGTTTCAAAAATTCTTATTTGACAATGGTCTTAGGGATATGAAGGCTTCGGGGGCAAGATTTACATGGTATCATGGTGGTTTATCACAAAGGTTGGATAAGGCTATTTGTAATATGTATTGGGACTCTTTTGCTCCTGAGTGTTCGGTTCGTAATGTTCACAGATTGAAATCTGATCATAGACCCATTTTTATTTCTCTAAATCCTAACAGAACCAGAGGTGATCGCCCTTTTCGTTGTCTCGCTAGCTAGTTTCTTCATGCAGATTTTAACAATGTTATTCATAGCAGTTGGGATAATAATATGACTGTGCTTGAGAGCTTAGAAAAATTTAAAGGTATTATCTCAAACTGGAACAAAACGGTTTATGGCAATATCTTTGAGAAAAAGAGCAAGTTGATTGCTGAACTTAAAAAGGTTCAAAGGATTTTGGATTATTGATCTTCGCCAACTCTTCAAACTCGTGAGAATGTTCTAAGGAGTGAGTTAGAAGAGGTTCTTTCCCATGAAGAGTTGTTATGGTTTTAAAAATCCAGAGCTCATTGGTTAAAATATGGAGACAGGAATACTGCTTATTTTCACAATCGTGCTTTGCTTAGACGTAAGAGGAATAGGATTGAAGGATTGATCATTGGTACTGATTGGAATCATGATAATGAGGATCTTAAATATCATGTGAGAGATTTCTTTAAGGATCTCTATAACATGGATTATCAAACTATCGGGGTTTTTGATTGTCGTAATAGATTTCCTAAGTTGTCTGAAACTGATAAATCTAGTCTTATTGCTATTGCATCTGATGAGGAAATTCGTAGAGCGGTCTTCAGCATGGCTCCTTTGAAGGCACCGGGAGTTGATGGTTTTCAGGCCAGTTTCTTCCAATCACAGTAGAGTATCGTGGGACCTTCGGTTTGTAAATTTGTTCGTGAAAGTTTGAGAGGCCATCCCTTAGATCCTAGTTTGAATAAAACTCTTCTTGTTCTTATTCCTAAAGTTCAAAGCCTGCAGCGAATATCTCAATTTCGTCCTATCAACCTTTGCTTCGTTCTTTATAAGATTCTCACTAAAACTATTGTTCATAGATTGAGGAATCTTATGGTTCGTTTGATTAGTCAGAATCAGTCTAGTTTTATTCCTGGAAGGGATATTGCTGATAACATTGTTATGGCTCAGGAGGTGCTCCATTCCTTAAAAAGGTTTAAAGGGAATAAAATTTGTATGATTCTCAAAATTGATCTTGAGAAGGCTTATGATAGAATCAGCTGGGATTTTTTACAGGACACATTAATTATAGTTGGTTTTCCTGATCAATTTTTTCGTGTTATTATGGGGTGTGTTACTTCAACTTCATTTCAGGTTTTATGGAATGGAAGCATGACTAATGAGTTTCAAGCATCTCGAGGAATTAGGCAAGGGGACCCTTTGTCTCCCTATCTTTTTGTTCTTTGTATGGGGAGATTGGGTCATCTTATAGAAGATGCTATTGAGATAGGCAGTTGGAGGCCTCTTTCTCTTTCTAGAAAAGGCCCGAAGTTATCTCATTTTTTTTGCTGATGACCTAATGCTCTTTTCTGAAGCCTCGATGAATCAAGCTGACGTAATTTGCTCCATTTTGGACTATTTTTGTCATTTTTTCAGCCAAAAGATAAATTCTTCTAAGTCTCAGATTTTCTTTTCTTCTTCTACTCCTCCTGAGGTGGCTGAGCATATTTGTTCCAAGATTGGTTTCAGTAGAGTTGAGAATTTGGGGATATATTTGGGGTTACCTTTATTTCATGACAGAGTAACATTATGCACGTTCTATTTTCTTACTCAAAAAGTTAGACAGAAGCTATCTGGATAGGAGGCAAGGAGACTTTCTCTTGCAAGACGGATCACATTGGTTAGGTCAGTACTCCTTTCCTTACTAAATTACTTTATGTATACTACTAGAATTCCTATTTCAGTTTGCAGGGTGATTGAGAAAATGGCTCGAAGCTTTATTTGGGGCTCTTCTTGTGAGGACAAAAAGGTGGCTCTTATTTCCTGGGAGAATTGTTGTCAACCTACGGATAATGGTGGTTTAGGCATTCGGTCTCTAAGGGATCAAAATAGACTTTTTCTTATGAAATTGGGATTTTGATTGTTGTCTAATTCTGATTCACTCTGGGTCCAAGTTCTTAGGAAAAAGTACAATATTCAGGAAATCCTACAAGCGACCATATATCGTAGCAATTGTTCTTATATTTGGAGGTCGTTAGTGAGGGTTTGGCCAGATGTCATTAATAATATTTACTAGTCGGTTGGTGATGGTCAGCTCATTAACGTTTGGGATGATATTTGGCTTCACAATGTTGGTCTCTTAAGTGATTTTCAAAGAGGAGAAGTGGCACAAGATATGAGTTTAAGAGTTTGTGATCTTGTTACTGCATCTGGCATTTAGGATTGGGATCGAATTCGTGGTTTATTTTCACATCATGTCTTGGAACATATTGCTACTATCATGCCGCCTTGTACTGAAGCTGGTCCTGATTGCATCACATGGAAATGGAGCGACAAAGGGGGTTTTTCTTCATCAAAATCGTACAAAAATTTGTTCACACAATGTGATGGAAATTCAGACATTTGGAAAATGATTTGGAGAATTCGAGCTCCTTAAAGAATTCAAGTTTTTCTGTGGCTTTTATGGCATGGGAAGGTGTTAACTAATGTTGAAAGAAAGAAGAGACACATGACCGAAGATGCTTCATGTCCTTTATGCGCTTCTTCATTGGAATCCATAGCTCATGCCATTCGAGACTGTTCTCTTACTAGTAACATTTGGAAGACTATGCTTCCAACTCAAGTACATTCTCTCTTTTTTTTCTTTTCTTTCCATGACTGGTTATGTTGGAATTTACAAGATAAAGGTTGCTTAAACACCAATGAAGTGGAGTGGCAGTCCCTATTTAAGATCCTATGTTGGCTTATTTGGAAGGCTAGGAACGAGTCTATCTTCTCTTGTTCACACAGGAATTCACATTCTATTATTACTATGGGATATGCTTGGGCTCGTAGTTATTTTGCCCTTGATAAAAAGTTGAGAGAGTTTCACCCAAAAAACTCGACTCAGCAATGGACACTTTCAGATACGAGATGGATCAAGCTTAACTCAGATGGTGTCGTCGATTTAGATGGGAACCAAGCAGCGATTGGTGGTGTCTTGCGTGACTCAAATGCTCGATGGCTTTGCAGTTATAACATGACCATGAGGAGCGAATCTATCTTTAAAATTGAAGCACGCGCAATGCTTGAGGGGCTGTTATTAGCCTAGGAGAAAGGGTACAAACAAGTCGAAATCGAGAGTGACAATGCCCTCTTAGTTAACCTTCTTTTATTAGGAGGAGGCAGCAGTAATGATTTGGCTGAAGTTCGAATGTTGTAGCAAACTTTTCAGAAGAGTTGGAAGGTCAAATTAAAACACATTTCCAGGAACTCCAACAAAGTTGCAGATGCCATGGCAAAGTTGCCTAATTCTGGAAACCCAATGCTTCAGATACACCAAGTTCCTCCCATGCCAGTTCGGCAATTCTTGCAGCAGGACAGGGAGCTATCTACCTTTGTTTAAGCTAGTCTAATACTGTTATCGCCTTTGTTGTTTTGTTTCTACCAAAAAAAGAAATAAGTTCATATGCAAACATTAAAAAAAAAATTGTTTTATTAATTTTTTTGGGATACAAACCCTAGGTCCCTAGGGATATCTCAATTATATAAGGAGAGATCTACTTACATAATGTAAAAATTAAAAATATTTTCATAATTATTTATATGATTAATATTTTAATGATTCAATCGTTGAATTTATCAATATAATTATACTTGTCGTGTATATAAATTTTCGAACTAATATGATATCTTTATCATATCGATCTAAAACACTCTATATATTAATATTAGACTTGTTCATGGGCTAGGCTACCTGCCTAGGCCCGCCCGAAATTTGAGAGGGTTTGGGCATAAATATTAGGCCCAAAAATGAGTTTGGTCAAAGAAAGTAGGCTTGTTTAAAATATGGGTTGGGCTCGGGGTTGAATATTCAAGGCCTGAGCCCGACCCAACCCGAACCATTTTAAATTTATAATACTTTGTATAATGTTATTTATATATATATTATGTAATTTAAAACACATAAAAATAAACATATACTAAATATACAATACTACTCTAGTATAAACATTAAAAAAATTTTAAAATGACTATATAAAAAATTTCAATAAAATGTATAAAATTATTAAATATTAAAATAAATAATATAAATATTTTAAAAAAATAATATGAGCGGACCTACATTTGGTTTGGGTTAGCATTTTGCAAATATGGGTGGATTTGGGCAAAATTTTAAGCCCAGCTTTCAGGTCGGGCCAAACTTGAACAAACATAAAATATATTAATATCATGTTTAGACATAATTCGACCCATGAACATCTCTAATTAATATATTTTAAATTTACATAAAATTTAACATACATGATATACATTAATTGATCATAAAATATAACGATTAAATGATTAAAATATTAATTATATAAATAATTACGAGAATATGTAAAACTATTTTAATATTTACTATCCCTCCCAAATATATATGAAAATTATCTCGTACATATATACAGAGAAACAATTACACATATGCACATGTATATTTCTTCACTATCCTTTTGTGGTAATGGGTAATTCTAACCAAAAAAATGATAAAATTATTAAAGTTGGGCTGAACTAATTTACTTTTGTTAAATAAATTTTTAATATTGAGAATAAGAAATTTTAAATTTAAATTTGATTTCTACTTATTTAACCTAAATAGGTATTATAATTTTATTTCTACTTAATTTAATCTTTATTTCTAATGAAATACTAATTCATGTTAAGAATTAAGTATAAATTAAAGATTAAAAGCTTATTTCGATACAAATTTAAAAAACTAAGAGCATATTTGGACTTAAAATTTAACAACTTATTCGGATAGAATAAAAATTATGCAATAAAAATATAAAAGTTTATCTAAATAAATAACAAAATTCAAGTCCTTAGTAATTTAGCCATTAAGTTATTGGAAAGAAAAACCCATACGTAATATCCACATATTTTCATCTAACATATATATAATTGAATCAGTGCAAGGATCCATTATCTTGTTCCACTTCAGATGCAGGCTCATCATCATCTTCTTCCAAGTCATTAGTGGCATAAACTTGATGTCCATACCCAAAAGCTTTAATGTGATCTTTCAAAGATCTTTTGTGCTTGAAATCTGAGCCACAGATGCAATACCAAAGCTTCCCACAGTTCTTCTCATGAGTTCTCCAATCCCCTCTTACAGCAAAGGCCTTCCCACATTTCCTGCACATAAATGGCTTGATCCCATGCTTTCTCTTGTAATGTGTTTGCAATGTTCTGAAATCTTTCAGTGGTTTTGGCCTTGGGTGGTCTATGTTGTTCCTACAACCTGGTGCACAACAATAGCATGGCAGCCTTAGCATTGCTGTTGGCTGAGTTCCTCTTAGTGATTCTGGCCCTTTCCTATATTGAGATCCATGCGCCCACATATGCATCTACAATCATATTATAGGTTAATTTGTTATGTTAGCACAAAGAATGATAAATAATAATAGGTTTACACGAAGGTCGTAAAAGTATCATGGAGGTCTCTATATTAGAAGTCAGATTGTATTTTGTTCTCTTAACACAAAAAATGGGCAATTAGTTTTTCTACAGTAGTTTAAAGAACAAATCAATCATTCTGTTAAAATTTTCATCAATTTTTACTATTAAAAAATGATCTCTATAAATCAACATAAGGTACACGTGGCATATCATATGCCATTACTTTATTATTCCATCAGCCACACCAATTTTTAACAGTAAAAATGAATGAAATTTTTAACAGTAAGGATCAATTTGTTCTTTGATTTAACATACAAGAATTAATTTATCCATTTTTTGAGTAAAGAAAATAAAATACAATATAAATTGTAATATGAAAACTTCTATAAAATTTTTACTCG
The DNA here is from genome assembly GCA_039519145.1 of Kokia cookei. Classification (NCBI taxonomy): domain Eukaryota; kingdom Viridiplantae; phylum Streptophyta; class Magnoliopsida; order Malvales; family Malvaceae; genus Kokia; species Kokia cookei. Next base: position 14,740,936 of record CM076899.1, on the reverse strand, counting down.
TAAACTGTACCCCAAATGTAAAAGAAAAATATTAAATAAAAAAACATGTAACAAAAATAGTAGAGGATCAAAATTTTAACTCGTAATTTAACAAATGTGGAATAACAAAATTTTAACAAATTTAAACCCCAAAACTTATTTGGATGACTTTGGAAATGTGAACTTGTTTTCCTCTTTTTGCTAAATAAAATTGAGTAACATTCTTCTTCTTGTAACACAATTGTAGAAAACACAAACTTCAAAGTACCCCAAAGGCAAAAAGAAGAAAGGAAAGTACTGATCCTAGGCTCAGTTTAGATGAAAACGAGTTTCAAAGGCAAATCATCTAAGAAACAATGAAAATTCTACTGAATTGCTATACCTGCATGTTGTTGTATCGATTGAACGTTTTGCAGCAAACGGGACAAGAGAATTGTGAAGGACCAATGAGAATTTGAGAAGGGGTAGGGATCCAATACTGTCGTTTGTTGAGTCTATTGATTGGGTATTCATCGTCTTGTTCAGTCATCTCTGAAGAAGCTGATAGAACTGAAGCTAACTCCGAAGCACTAGGGCTTGGTAACCCTATACGAAGTGCAACAGTAACAGTTTCATCATCTTCTTCACCATTTACATCCATGGCAGTGCATGAGTGTTGCTCTTGATCTTGATCTTGGTATGCACCGTCTTCTTCTTTGTAATGCCTTGTTGGACTTAAGCTTAACAATGGTAAGGCTTCTCTAACTGGTGGGGAAGGAGGGGGTGATGAACTGGTGGTTCGATGATGGAGAAAAGGGTTAAGATTGGTGGTTTCGTTTTTATGGGAGTTTTGGGGATGGGGATTAGGCTTTTGTAGAGGAGGAGAGTTTGGAGATGGATAATGTTGAACAAGAGGGTTGAACTTGAACCAGCCTGAGAAGAAATTAGAGTAATGGTTGTCAGCCATGGATGAGAAAAACAAGGTTTTTTATTTGAAGAGATGGGAATAAAGAACAGTTTGGGGGTAGATTGATTTGTTTTTATAGACAGAAATAAACTAAGTGTTCAAAATGACTAAACGATATTATTTGGTGGAAGAAAATGGTTATTACAGTAAATAAAATATACATATTTTTAGGTTTTAAAACAAATACGTGTATTTATATTATTATTTAAAATTTTAATTAAACTGATGTCATCAATTGATCGAAAAAATTATGAAAATATCATTCTGTATAAAATAAATTATATTATTCAATGTACTTTAATCTTTTTATCTTTTTAGTAAACTTAATATAAAAATTGTATTTTTAAACCTGTGTTATTTGCATTACTAAAATCGTAATTTTATTATGCAACAAAAACTTTATTTTAATTTATTTTATATATTATAATTTTATTATGTATATTTTATTATCTCTGTCAATTGTATATTTATATTTGTTATTATTTAAGCAGTTTTTAATTGAGTTTGTATCACGACTCAACCAAGTATCAACTTGGATAAAAAAATTATGAAAATATTTTTTCGTAATTAAAATAAGTTACACTATCCGAAGGTATTTTAATCCTTTTATTTTTTTGTAAAAACGTAATAAAAAATTATTTGTGTTAGGATTTGAACCCATGCTATTACATTAATAAAATTTTAATTTTACCACGGTTTTATTTTAAATTATTTTATGCATTTTAATTTTATTACGCTTATTTTATTTTGCTCATCAATTGTATATATTAATGAAGTTATTAATTGAGCTGGTCTCACAAGTTAACTCGACATCAATTAAATATTGATGACAACACTAGGATAAACAATTGTAGTGCATGTAGTATTCTTAATCCGATGCATTTACGTGTTTAAATTTCGTTTTACTCACATTTAATCTATTTGTTTCAATTTTATATTGTACATATATCATGCATTATTCTTAATTAGTTTCCAACCATACATTTCATTATTTATTATATATTATTTTTAAAGATAACTTTATAATCTAAATACGTAGTTTTCACACGCATACACGTGCAATAGGATTTTTAGTAAAAGGAATGTCCCTTTATGGGACTCATCCATGTTCTGTTTTTCCTCTTAGCATAGATTAAAAGAATAATATTTGGTACACTAATAATAGAGTTTTTAAATTCCATAAACAAAGTCAGGGGTAATTAATAAGCGTCCTATACAGTATAGTAAATTATTAAAAAAAATAAATATTAAAAAATAGAGACACATGACAATGTTTAAGGCCAATTGTGAAATAAAAAAATTGCACTACCAATATATCAAATACTAACTCTAGGTTAAATTACAATTTTAATCCCTCTATTTTATAGATTATATAAAAATGTAAAATTTCAATTTCAATCTTTATACTACACTCAACTTTAAGATTTAATCTTTATAATTTAATTTTTAACATAATTTGGTACTTCAATGTGTATAATATCATTAGTTAGTTTAAATACATTATTCTAATTAAAATATTCACATGAATTTAAGAATTGTTAACCACGAGTGTTTTATTTGTTTTACGATCTAAGTATAGTTCTATTCGGGCCAACAATGGTATTAAGATAAAGTTTTCTCAATAATATCGACTCTAAAATTCGAATTTGATCCAAATGCTAGAGAAAGCAATTTTATTTTACTTCATTCAAGTATTTGTTGGTTTTAATTTCATAATTTATCCAAATTAACACAACACGCATGGGTAGAAAATCACACTAGTTTAAAATAAAAATAAAAATAAACTAAAAATTTTGGGTAACTTCCATGGATAATCTTTATAGATAAAATTAGCCATAATTCCATTTCAAATGTTAAATAGTTTAAAATTAAAATAAAGAGAATCAAGAATTTTTGAGTAATTTCCGTGATTAATTTTTATAATAAAATTAATCATAATTTCTCCTCAATTCTTAAATAAAATGATTAACGCATTTGAGTTTATATTTTCTTGCATTGATAACAATATCAACATCGATCGAACTAAAACTCAATTGATAAATAATCTTATAATATAAACATATCACCATATTAATCAATTTAATGTAACTTAATTACAGTGGGTGAAAAAAATTCTCCCAACTTTATAATATTTTATATTGACTGAAAAATATTTTATTTAAATTATATATTTTAAAACGATAATTTTTTAAAAATAATAATAAAGTAATTTTTATGTAAAAATAGTAAGTGAAGATTATTTTACCTTTAGTTTTTATTAAAACTAAAAGTTATATATATCTCTAATAATCTTCTATCATAGTAATTTTGATTTGAGCTTTTCTGAGTCTATACTATTAATTAAGTTTGTGATTTAGTTGTTACTATAAATCAATTCATCATCAATTCAATTAAATAAAATATTAAAAATTAAAATTAAACAATTAATAAATATTTATTATATGGTTTTTTTTGTATTTTCATACCTTTATATAAAATTTGTAAAAAAAGATGGTTTGAACTAAGGAAAAATATAAAGACAATGGATTTGAATCTAAGATTGATGAAAGTTTTTTTTTTTTTTTATATAAGCTACTACGCTATCTATGATTTAATTATTAAATAAACATTTTATAGTTATATTTTTAATATTTAACTTTTTTATCTACATGATAACATTTTGATAACATTGATAACATTTTAACATGCTATAGGGATATTATTTTTAAATGCATGTCTATATTTTAAATATATGATTTCCACACACAAATACTTGTGATAGAATTATCTAATCTACTTAATTGAGTTGGTGTCTTTAATTTGTGACACAAAACTTAGTCACGCTCTTTATACTATATACTAGATTATGGCACACCTACAATGAGAATGAAAAAAAATTATGTAACAAATATATTTGTTAAAAGCTTATATAGAAAAACAAATAAGGCTTTGATTGAAATGATAAATTTAAATGTTTAAACTTCATTGTTATGGGCTCAAATCTCATTATATTTGAGTTTTTATTGATTTTATATAAAGATATAAAAAGATAAAAAAAAAATACCCTCATAATCATATAGCCTATGAATATTATAGTATTTTCTTAATTAAGTTGGTGCCCAGTTAATTTGTGACACCAACTCAATCTATGGCTTAAATATAAGCATATGATAAGTGCCAAAAGTAACATATATTTGTTTCATTCTTAATGTATTTTTGGATGATTATTCGATTTAAAATAGTGAATTTTATGCTCTTGATCTTTTAAATTCATGTTTCTATATTTAAGAGCGCATTTGGGAACGAAAGGAGTGAAAAATGAGTGAAAACCGCACATAAAGAGCAGATTTTAAGAGCCACAAAAAACTTGATGCAATCAAAACTAACTAAAAATATGACTAAGGCAAGTGCACCTATCAATTAATAGTATAGTTATGGTGAGCACAAATATCGTTCCCATGAGGATTAAAAGTATTAGTAATTATTGTCTTCCTATTATTTAACCGATAAATTGGAGTGATTTCTTAAAACTAAAATTAACCAAATTAATTAACTTAAGAACATGGCAAAGAACAAATCAAGAAAAACAAATTATTAACAATCAAAAAGTAAAACAATACCCAGGAAAGAATCTACCTAAATTTAATATATCATTATCAATCTAAATTAAACAATTTATTCACTTAGTATCTTGATCCGTAGAAATCCCTAAATTATGCTAATACATCTATTCAAGCATAAAAGCAACTGACTTTAGGTTTATTAATTGAAATTTCTTTCTAATTAAAAGTCCTATTATCACATTAATTCAATCTATGGATCACCGTATTAGATCTGACTCTAATCCGGTAGATTTATGTCATCCTATTTTTAAGACTGCATGCAACTCCACTCAATTATGCTATATCTACTCTTAAACAGTGTCTATTCATCTTCTGATTTAAGCACATCAAACATGAATTAATATCCCGGAAATATTAAATCAAAAATCAAGCACACACAATGGAGATCAAGGTTTAAGTATTTATTTCGTAAAAAAATAAAATGACAAAATTCACCGTAGGGTTCATCTCCCCTAAGTATATAGAAAATTAGTTTATAATAGCAAATAAAAACATCTTAAATACTGTATAATCACAAGACAAAGAGAAACTCATAATAAAATCCAAAGAAATTAAGAAGAAATCTTTAATCTTAATGGAAATATGCTTTAGAGACGGCTTCAATGGTTTTTCTCAATTGTTTTCTTCAATACTCTATGATAACTTACTTCTCTATTATCATATTTAGTATATATAGGTCTTAGAATGTCCAAAAAAACCTAACAATTGCATTTTCCGCATGTTTTGGAGTGTAGTTCGCAATTTCCACACGGTCTACCACATGATCATGTTCTCAACCCATGTTGCTCTTAAAATCTATTATTTTTGTTCTGTTTTCACTCCTTTCATTCCCAAATGCTCTCCTAAGTATAGAAACATGAATTTAAAGAATTAAGAGCATAAAATTCACCATTTTAAATCGAATAACCATCCAAAAACGCATTAAAAATGAGGTTAAAACATGTTATTTTTGACACTTATCAGTATTAGTATAAATATTTATAAAAATATATTTATGAAACAAATATATTTATAAAAAAAATGACATAAAGGACAAATGAGGTTTCGATTGAAAAAGTGAAATAAAAATGTTTTAAATCACTGTATCTTAAGTTCAAATCCAATTATGTATGCATTCTTTTATTTTATATAAAATATGTAAAAATATAAAACTACCCTCAAAATAATATGATTTACTTTGTAAAATAATAACATTTTAATCATTGTCTAATTGAGTTGGTGCTTAATTGACTTGTGACACTAACTTAATCAAGTGCTTAATATATAGTATAAATATTTATAAAAGTATATTTTTGTAGCAAAAAAAAATTATATAAAAACAAATGGGGCTTTGATTGAAATTTATGTTTAAAACTATTATGTCTTAGGAGGGTGGTGCTAGGGATGGCTCGCAAGGCCCTAATCCCTTAAAATGGGAAATCTCACAAGTAAAAATAAAAAAATTATTTTTAATAATGAAAATATCAAAACATGTTTACTAACTATTTTTCTCTAACAAAAATAAAATAAAAAATGCATTTATATCGATTCGAACCAGGGACTAGATTTAATATTAGAAAACTGTAGAAAAATAATAATATTCTTTCGTTTATATGGGTTTGAAGCATTGTCAATTTATCTAAAATTAAAAACTTTTGTTTTCATCATTTTCACTTCTACAAAATATTTTTAGTAAGAATAATAAAAACAACTTTTTATTATTTTTTAATTCACATATTTTTCATTTTTATTTTTCAAAAATTATTTTAAGAATTTTCAATTTTCATTGATATTTTCTTTTTTATAAGAAAATAAAAGTAACTTTTGTTACAGCAACCTTAATGCTTGGACATTTAACTTTAAAGCTAAGAAGTAAAAATATTAAATAATAGCAATTTGAATATTAAGAATGTTGATTTATTGTGTTTTAGAATGATAAAAACAAATCAAAATTCATCATTTTTAAGACACGAAAAAAAATTTAAATTCTCAACAATTTTCCACATCACTTTAGAATACAAGTCAGCAATTTTTTACATTGAAGTGGTTTACAAAATAGTCTTGTGGGTGGGGTTTACAAAATTCTGGTGAAATTCTTAGCGTATTAAAATGTATTTATTTTCTTATTTTAAAGATTAAAAAAATATTATAAGTAATTTTAAGTATTAAATACAAAATTATATTCTATTTAAGAATAAAAGAATTTAATTATTTTATTCATACTTTACTAATTAAACATGTCAATTACATAAACTTTGATTACATTTGAAATTTGTAACTATAAGAAAAATAAATTATATTTAATTCATTGACTGTGCTACTGCTAAGATACACTATCAATAAATTATGTAATGTCACCTATAAACAAATTTAATTACTTATATTTGTTTTTAAGAAATTTTTAACGAGGTGTTAGTGCATGATATGTTGTGGGTGTATAGATTTATACATGAACAGTGTATCAAATTTTAACCCAAGAAAAATGTAGTAATGAGTTTTACAAAATGGATTAAGCCAGAAGCGACTTCGATAGTGAATTAGGACTCTGGGGGTCGTTCTTGGGCGGCTTCCGGGGAGCAACCTTGGCGGCAGGGTTTGAACGCTCCGATTGGGTGAAGAGAATCAATATCTGCATGAGGATGGTAACAATGGCCAAACCAAATGCCGACAATGCAATGCCCTTCCATGATGATAAAAGTGAAGACCATTGAAGAAATTTAAGGATCCCATAAGCCACAATACATGCCCAAGACGTAATAACCTGACCAAGAATGCCACAACCGAGGTGTTATCGACACACTTGTGTTCATATGCTATTTTGATTTAGTTTGAAAAAGAAAAACCCGAATTTTGTTCAGTTAGCTTGAGTCCTTTGCCGGGATGGCAATGAGCAAGGTGAATTTTGAAAAAGAATCTGCCCATATAGGGTTAGATCGGGTCAAAATCCAATGGGTTCGGGTTATTTAACCATTTGTAGTTGTTCAAGCTGTTGAGTGAGCCAGCTTCAAGTATGCTAATGCTCTACTCAAGTAGTTCGCCAGATTAATCAAGCGATTTTGTTTCTATTTTCTAAAAGGAATTTGAAACGAAGATTGGTAAATTTGGCATTGAAAGAATCTTACCAAAAGAGATTTGATCGGCCGTCGATCCATATCCTGAGACAGTTGATCACTGAAAGTGTCCTCAGCTATATGTTTGTCAAACAACTTGTCCTACATGAGGGTGAAAAAGAACTCTAAGTAGGAAATAATGCATGAACTACATCAAGCACTATAGTAATCATTTATAGATGACATTATCTAAGGTTTATAGTAATCATTCTTTTCATTTCGAAGCATATAATTATTTACAACATGAATAGAAGACGACCAAGAACAATATTCACTACAGAAAAATGTACATATAGAGGCATATTGTCTTGGTGTTTCCTAGTGGAACACCAGTAGGCTCCGTAAGTCGCAGCAGTTACCACCCAAACACTCCTAAAAGTACAATCATTAGCGGTGTTTGCAAGAAAAAAAGACATAATGCAATTGTTTTTTTTTGCATGAACGTAGTTACTGCCACTTATAGATCAGAATGCAATGTTTCACAATACAATTGGTAGCATTTTAATAAAATCAACGCCAATTCAGAATACAGTGGCATTATTGCAGTAAATGTCACTAAAATCGTGACAATTAGGGGTGTTTTTAACTGAGAAACGCTGCTCAATGTCATGATTTTAGTGGTGGTTGCAACAATAAATGCCACTGAATGAACATATGCATGACATTTTCCGACGATTTTGCGGTGTATATACACGGCAGCAAATACCAAGATAAATGCCACTAGGTTAGGCGTTTTACATTACAGATGCCGCTAAAGGCAGCAACATAACTTCTGCCCTTTTTGTGGCATTTTGCCGTTCTGCTGCAATACTTTTTGCAGCATTTCCGTAAAAATCCAAAATAAACTGTTCAGTTGTAGTGGCACTCACCTTCTCCACAAATATATCTTTACACCACTGCGCAACAGCCTCGTCTGTTTCAGGCAGTTGCTTCATGAGACGCCGCTTAAAGTGTATCTGCACCTGCAAGCAAGTGGTGAAAATATCTTAATAAATTAAGTAAACCTGCTAGATAGGATATTTAAGATCAATGACAATCATAGTTGTAGGTTTAATCATCACAACTTCAGAATAACGTTTACATGTCAACAGCAGGAGAAGAATGAAAAGCAAAAACTTTTCCACCATGACCTAAAGACTATATTCTCAGTGAGTTCTTCAACACTTAAAACCAACCTAGCAACTTGGCCAATTCGGTGGCCATAAAACAAACCACTAGTAGTTAACTAATAAATGAAAAGCCAATGACCAACAAACTTGTTGGCCTTCGCTCCTAGGATTCTAAAAGATCTGACCATAGAGAAATTTGGAAGCAATTCATGCCTTTATCTGAATAAATTTCAGAATCAAGTAGAATTTAGAAGCAAAATCCTCAATGAGAACTGTGGAAAATTCTCCAAGGACATATCAATAGAAAACAAAGAGAAAGCAACGCTTGGTTTTAAATTGATACATGTTGCATTACAGAGTTAGCTTGGAATCTGACTTACCACTGAAGACTGCCCATTGAAAAGTCTAAGCAATGTAGGTGAAGGCGAGGTTTTCGGAATAGCCACTGTAATATCATAAATAGCTGGGACAAACGAACACAAATGACTTACAACTGTAACAAATCCCTGAAGCAACACAAATAATGATGATATTTCAGGCATATGTGAGGGATAACAGATGTATCTCTGGTAATGCTGGCTAAGTATTGAACCACTGTGCTGAAGCAGCAAGGGACTTGCATTGGCCAGAAAGTTTTGGCCGGACATTGTACAACAAAATCCTTTAAGGTAAAGTTGAAATATTATTGATACATGGAAAGAGTGTTATCAATAAGGCACGTAGAAAACGATGGCATGGAATTGAAGATAAACAGAGCAGAAAGAATCAGACCTTAGTACGAGGAACTAAAACATTTCTAGGTATAGGCAATCCTTGTGAGACCGCATATTCTTGAGCTGCTAGAAGATTAAAGAGCCAACCAGAAAGGCCGTGGGAAGTTCTTCAAACGTTTAAGGCCTGTCTGCAAATATAATTCCACAATATTTTAACTGAAATAGACAATGTGGTCTAAAAACAAGTACACACAGCAACACTTATGGTCATCTATGTGTATACAATCTAATGAGCAAACCTCTACCTTTAAAGTGTTTTCATCCTTGACCCAGTTCCGTTCCAAAAACAGATGCTCAGAAAACCACATCGACCAGCCTATGACCTGCAAATATCAGATATGAATTAATTCTTCATAACCATGCAAAAGTAAAACCATATTTTCTTCTTTTCATAAAGAAACTTATGAAAAAAAAAGGCAACATTCAAAAGTATGCAGAAAAGTAGAATAAAGATATATGCCCAGATGCCTAAAATGAACACTAATTATCACTACAAACACTATTTTTATTATTTTTTGAAAGAAAAAATAGCATTTAATTTACTCACTGCTCATTTATTTAACTCATAAGTTTCCTACTAAGCTAATCTTATCTCACACATTTTCGTGCACGAACATGTATACCGTGGCATGTGCTATGTAAGAAAATACCATGTAAGTGGCATCAACAGCTATTATCATTCAAACTTGAAGACAAAAAGAATTGGTAATCAACAAAATCTCAATATTGACAGTTGAAACTTCAAATGAATAAAGAATAACACATACCGGATGGAATTTTACTGATTTCTTCATAATAGCTAATACACTGCCAAGACAACCTGATCGCTGTCAAAACCGAATTTAATTGTCTCTTAGCCACAGAAAGTGTTTCAAGAGAAAAAGGAAATGCAGTTAGAATGCCAAATAACAAAATCCCAAGTAGTTCTGTTTCAATTTTATGCTTCTTTCAACTAAAGAGTATGTAAAGGATTCTGAGTTGGATAATAGATTAAATACGGACCTGAGCCAAAACCCATCCAGTTAACCAATCGATATCACTTCTATGATTGGATATGAGGAGGGCATGTTCCTTACCTGAAAAAAGTTTTAATATCAGATGGCAAGTAAATCATTCAAAACGTTTATGAATGAATGATACACATTATCTATGTAACTCTAATACCGACAACTAGGTTCCCTATCTATGGAGATTTATGTTAGTATTACCTATTAAATTGAAGCTTTCATTATCCGCGAACAATTTAATCTGCAAACAAAATGTCTTAGAGATCAAAAGTTAACTTTTAGGAGACTACTTAAGGTATGACATCCATGGTGTCAGTTCTTTTCCCACATTAACAAAAGTTGACTCACTAAGGGCCAATAATTAACACTTGTGTGACCCAAATTCTTGTTAAACAATTAAAATACAAGTGGCAAGATAAGAAGATCTGTGGGGGTGAAGTAGAGTACACTTCATCTATTTGATATTGGTTAGAATAAGATGTTTCAACCTTAATATGTTACTTCTAGACATTGATTACAATAAGGAAGGAGATTTTTTCCCGAAAGGTTTCCACTTAAAATCTGTGTTATTTTTCTCTTTTGTTTTATTTACAATATTTTTTTATTGTCGATGCTCGATTTTAACAACAACTAACTCATATAACATCTATCAGTGATCGGAAAGATATGAAGCTTCACAGCAATACTTCAACTAATATTTGCATAATTATCAACATGATTTGACAATGAACAAAATGGAAGTATAAAGCATTTAGGCATTTTATCATCAAATTTGTCTTCAAAAATTCAAAGCATACGAGTTAAACAAGGGAAATGAAAGGAGCCAAGTAATACCTTAACTCCAGCCCACCAATCAACAAGCCATATAATTTCCAGCAACAATAACTCGAAAGCCACCGTATTGATCGTTCTAAAAGTGTTCTTGGACAGTGGCCACATCAGAACAAAGGTAACTGCCTGAAAAACATGAAAAATTAAATTTGTCTAACACCGTAAATTCTAATTGCCATATAAACAAGAGCAACATGAAAATGGACTCTTGAATCCCATTTTTACGTAAATTTATTAGCTCAGAGATAAAATAGATTCGAAACCCAGATGTAAATGCAAGCGCATTAATCATCTCAGCTCAAAAAATTAGAAATATAGAAAGCCATTTTTATCAGAATTGTGAAAGAATAAAAGCAAATTCCTTGAGAAGTTAAAATAAAAGCAAAAAAGGGAACCTGAAAGAGATTAACAACGAGGCCGGAGATGAAGAAGAGAAGACTCAATGGGACGATGACAGCTGCTGCCGCTATCGCCATTGACACCCACAACCCCTTGGCTCCTCAAGATTCGTAGAAAAAAAGGGGTGTGTTGGTGCTGAGATTTTCAATTTACTTGTACAAGAGAAGATCATGGTAAATCGTATCTGTTTCTTTTATATTGTGAGAATTCATTCGAATGAGATTGTTTATATATGTATCTATGAAGGAAAAATGTTTAATGCAGTTCTGAAAGCATATCAAGAGATCAAATGATAGAAAATGGCAGTGAATAAAAGGAAACGAAGAAAAGAACTTTAAAAGCAGCTTCCCTGTTTCAAGGAGAAAATTTTATATATGAATAGGAGTTGACGACCCCTTCAACTGCCACAATCTTTGTCGCATTTCTCATCATTTATATATAGCTTTTGGTGTTTTTTTCCCTCTTTTTCCCTTTTGTTTTTGTTTGAGAGTAAAAAAGAAAAACATAAAAAACCCTTAACAAAATGCAAAAAAATCAATTAAGTGCCTATATTAAATTTTTCTGTTAATGATTTTCGTCATTGATCACGTTAATTATTAAAATAAATTAATTAGTCAATCAAATAGTGATAGGTGATAATTTTTAACTTAATTTAATATTTTACTCAAATAAAATATTAAAAATATTAAAATTAATATAACTTATCAAAAATTATAAAGTTATAATAAATTTTAATAAATTCTAATGAATTATATTATATAAAAAATTTAATAAACATATTTAAAATTTTATAAAAATGTACTAGAATTATTAAATAATCATAAAATATTATAAAAATTAATAAATAAAATAAAATTGATATAAACTTATAAAAATTATTAAAAAAATCATAAAAGCTTAAACTGGATTGGATCAATTGGTTGGATCGATTGGATCAAAATCGGCATTAGTACAGTCCGGAGAAAGCCATTAGACTAGTTGACTTGGGAACATGATGGTTGAATCATTTTTTTTTTATTTTGCATATGTTTTATCAAATCAAAATTTCATTATCCAACAATTATCATATGCTAAAATGAACAATTCTAACAAAAGTTTTCAGAATCGAATCGGTGATCAAACTGATCAGGCCACTATTTACTAGTTCGACTAGTTCGTCCAATTCAATTAAATAAAACATTAAAAGATAAAAAAAATGGCTCACTTGCCCGATTCTCAGGCCAACCAATCTAATGGCTTTGTACAAACCGATACCCTTGTCAATTTTAGTCTAATATGTCTAACAGAATTATTCGGTCCAATTAAAGTTTTTATGAATTTTTTTATAATCTTTATAAATTTATATCAAATTTAATATTTTAATAAATGTTATAATTTTTAATATTTTTATGATTTTTATAGAATTTTAATAGGTTTTTGTCAAAACCATCTTTTTTGGAAAACGACGAGTTACGAAAATTATTTTAATGTTCGGAAATGGGAGTTGCCACCAATCCTTTATTCGGTGTGATTGGATCACCACAACACGTTTTTTTTAAAAACAGTTTTGAAAACATGTAGGTCTTCGAAATCCAGAAAAACAAGTTCGAGAGTCGGTTACGCATGAGGAAGGATTAGCATCCTCATACGCCCAAAATTGGTACCGTATGAATTATTTTTGGGTCTTAATTTGTAAAATTTAAAAGCTCGAATAAAATTTAAAAATACGATCCTTGAATGCATGAGTTATGTTTAAAAGAAACCGATTTTGTTTAGAAGTCTCGCCATTTCAAAATGATCGAGAAAGAAAGTTACGTCCAGTGAGTTAGGACATAACATTTCGAGATCCAGAAATGACGAGCTTTTCTTTGTTATAAACCTTTTGAATTTTGGAAAAAGATATTTGATTATCTCGATTTGAAGAAAGGTTGCACCTAGTAAGTTAAGGCGCAAATTTTCAGAATCGAAGATAAGAAAACATTGCCTCGATTAAAGGTATTCGATTATTTCGATTTGAAGAAAGATTGCACCTAGTAAGTTAAGGCACAAAATTTCGAAACTCGAAATGAAAGAATATTGCCTCGATTTTAAAGTTTTTATGAAAACAGTTTTGGAAACAAATATGCGAGTTTAATATGAATGAGTAGTTAATATTTGATATTAAATAACATGAACTAAGATAATTAAGAGGATAAATGGTAAGCAAAAAAATCAAAAATACAAAATACGAGTGCATAATAATTAAAATTAAATGTAAATATTGATGAGGAAGAAAAATGATGCAATCGGAGTTGAAATGAGACTTTTTGGATACCCGGGGGCAAAATGGTAATTTTAGGAAATTTTAGGGTTTAAAATAGAATTTTAGACATTTGAGGGTAAAACGGTAATTTTTAGAAAAAAAGGGGATAAAAAATGAATTTTTTGGACATTCGAGGGTAAAATGGTAATTTTTTAGAGTTTTGGGGTAAAAAATGAAGTTTTTGGACATTCGGCGGTAAAATGGTAATTTTTGAAAGTTTTAGGGTTAAAAATGAAATTTTTGGAAGTTCGGGGGTAAAAATATAATTTTTAGAAGTTTTGAGGTTAAAAATGGAATTTTTAGACAGTTTAGGGACCTCCAAGGCAATAAAACCAAGAATAAGTGACACGTGGCAGCCCCTCAGGCATCCTGAAGTCAAAGGACTAATTTGAAAACCATGAAAAATTTTGGGGCCAATTTTGTAATTAAACAAAACTTGATTTAAGGATTAAATTAAAATAAATCAAAAATAAGGGGGACCATTTGCATAAATAAACTAAAATCATGACACGTGGCAGCTCCTGGTGCTTTCAAAAGGTCAAGGGATTAAATTGAAAAGCATTGAAAATTATTGGGCCAATTTAAAATTAATTAAAAGTACAAAAAGACTAAATTGAAACAATCAAAAAATACGAAAGGACTAAATACATAAATAACCCATTTCTTAAAAACCCGCAGATCCTAGGTCGGGTTGGGTCGGATTTCGGGTCTGTCAGTGGTTTAAAGCTCAAAACGACGTCGTTTTGGGGCTTAAAAGCCTAGACCAAAACAATGTTGTTTTGATCACTTATAAATACCATTTTCCACACTTTTTTTTTTCATTTTCACCTGCTTTTAAAAAAAACTTAGAAAAAGGCTCTCAAAACTCTCTCTCACCCCCTCCACGCAGGCCAAACCCCGACCGAGCCTCTCCCCGCCGTCCGACACGCGTCGGCGGCACGCGCCTTCGTCTGCTACCGCCAATCGACACCCCAGGCCATCTGCTCCGTTCACGCGCCATAGTCCAAGGCCTCTTTCAGGTAAGGTTTCCCATTTTCGTTATTTAAAACCCATTTTCTCTTTTAGTTTTGTGAAAAACTTGTTTTTAAAACATGAAATCCTTTTAGAGCTATGACATATTTCGAAAAACTCTTTAGAAATTGGTGTTGATTTGAATTGTAATCCATTTTTATTCTTGAATTTGTTATTGTTTGAAACCCGATTCTGGCCCTTTTTGTTTCCCTTTGCAGATTTGCATGCAACGGAGCGCGGGTAGCTCGGAGGTGGGCATGGCATGACCGCGACGACAGTAGCATCCAAGGGGTGTAAATTTTCTGTCCTTTCAATTTCTTTTTTTTTATATTATTAATTACTAATAATTATTATTATTATTACACTTATTAATATTATTAAAGCTATATTTATTATTATTATTATTATTATTATTATTATTATTATTACATTTTGAAAAAAAGCAATAAACATTAACAGTAATCTTAAATTAGGGTTTTCATCTCAATTCCCCTTTTTTTTCTTTTTTTTTAAGCGAAGTATTTTTTCACCGAGTCTGAATTGATTGAGTTGTACAGATCCTTGTCGTCGATTTCTGTTAGGATGAGAGCTCCTCCTGAGAAAGCTTTATTTACCACATAAGGTTCTTCCCAATTGGGCATCCATTTTCCACTGAAATCTTTATGTATGGGAAGTATCTTTTTCAAAACTAGATCTCCCTCATAGAATTCCCTAGGACGAACCTTTTTGTTGTAAGCTCGCATCATTCTTTTCTGTTACATCTGGCCATGGCGGATGGCTTTTAATCTCTTTTCCTCGATTAAATACAACTTATCATATCGAGCTTGGATCCATTCAGCCTCATCTAGTTGAAGCTCAGTTAAGACTCGAAGATAAGGTATTTCAACCTCAATAGGCAAGATCGTTTCCATACCGTATGCCAATGAGAATGGTGTTGCCGTCTGACTGAAGTTTTGTAGGCCAAGAGGGCAAATGGTAGTTTTTCGTGCCAGTCTTTGTAAGTCTCAGTCATTTTTGCCACAATCTTCTTGATGTTCTTATTAGCTGCCTCCACAGCTCCATTCATTTTTGGGCGATAGGGAGAAGAATTATAATGCTTGATTTTGAACTGTTCGTAAACTTCTGCTATCGTGCTATTGTTCAAATTCAAGGTATTATCGGATATGATCATTTCTGGCATCCCGTATCGGTAAATAATTTCTTTTTTCAAGAACTTGCTAACCGTAGACTTGGTGACGTTGGCATATGAGGTTGCCTTTACCCATTTGGTGAAGTAGTCAATCACCATAAAGATGAATCTATGACCATTGGAAGCCTTTGGAGAAATTGGCCTAATGACAGCCATTCCCCACATAGAAAAAGGCCAGGGAGAAGTCATGACATGAAGGTGTGATGGAGGTACATGAATCTTGTCTCCATAGATCTGGCACTTATGGTACTTCTTGGTATAATTGATGTAATCGCCCTCCATAGTAGACCAGTAATACTCAAATCTTATTATTTGTCGGGCCATTGTGAAACCGTTGGCGTGTGTCCCACAAATGCCTTCGTGAACTTCTTTTAAGATCTTCTTAGCTTCAATTGCGTCGACACATCTCAGCAACACTTGATCGTTTCTCTTTTTGTACAAGATTTCCCCGTCTAGGACATATTCACTGGCCAGTCTTCTTAATGTCCTCTTTTCCTTTTTTGAGGCTTGCTCGGGGTATTTTCGATCTCTCACAAATTGAAGAATATTCTGGTACCATGGGTGATCATCCTCTTCTTCTTCTTCCTTTGCCTCAATATCACAACAACGAGCAGGAGCTTCATAGATACTCATCTGAATGGGCTTTACATCTTCTGGCCTACTCACTTTAATCATCGAGGCTAAAGTGGCAAGAGCATCGGCCATTTGGTTTTCTTCTCGTGGGAGATAATGGAATGTGACGTCATTGAACTCCGTGATCAACTCGAGGACCAATCTGCGATAATCCACTAGCTTAGAATCCCTTGTTTCCTATTCTCCTTTGAGTTGATAGATTACCAGTGCAGAGTCTCCATAAATCTCCAAAATTTTGATTCTTCGCTCTATGGCCGCACGAATTCCTAAGATACATGCTTCGTATTCAGCCATGTTGTTCGTGCAATCAAAATCGAGTTTGCTGGTAAAAGGGTAGTGATCTCCTTTTGGTGATACCAAGACTACCCCGACCCCATTACCCGTGGCATTTGAAGCTCCATCAAAATTCAATCTCCAAGGTTGTTCTACTGTGATTGCTCCTTTAGTAGTTGTAACATACATTAAATCTTCATTCGGGAAATCGAAGTTTATCGGCTCATAGTCCTCTAAAGCCCTGCTGGTTAGGAAGTCTACTATCGCACTCCCTTTTACTGCTTTCTGATTGACATAGACTATGTCGAATTCCGAGAGCAAGATTTTCTATCGAGCCAATCTCCCATTCAATACAGCTGACTCCATCAGGTACTTTAGAGGATCTAATTTCGAGATCAACCAAGTGGTATGGTATAGCATGTATTGTCTTAATCTGCGTGTGGTCCAGACTAGTGCACAACATAATTTTTCAATTGGCGAATATCGAGTCTCGCAATCAATGAATTTCTTGTTGAGATAATATATCGCCCTTTCCTTCTTTTCGGATTCATCGTGTTGGCCTAGTACCATCCCATGGAATTTTCAAAGACTATCAAGTACAAGATCAATGGCTTATTAGGAATTGGAGGTACTAAGATGGGAGCTTTGGATAAATAATCTTTGACCTTGTTAAAGGTTTCCTGGCATTCATCATCCCATACACCCGGGTTGCGTTTTCTAAGCAGGCGGAAGATAGGATCGCATTTCTCAGTCAACTATGAAATGAACCAAGCAATGTAATTTAGTCTTCCTAAAAACCCTCAAACTTCTTTTTGCATGCTTGGTAGTGGTAGCTCCTTATGGCTTTGACTTTATCCGGGTCAATTTCAATTCCTCTTTTGCTGACTACAAAGCCTAACAGTTTTTCTTACGTGGCCCCGAAAGTGCACTTTGCTGGGTTTAGCTTTAATTGATATTTCCTTAACCTTCCAAATAACTTTCTCAGGATTCTTACTTGTTCTTCCTCCATTTGGGATTTCACAATCAGGTCATCGACGTAAACTTCAATCTCCTTATGCATCATGTCATAGAACAAGGTCACCATGGCCCTTTGATAAGTTACCCCTGCGTTTTTTAGTCCGAAAGGCATCACCTTGTAGCAAAATGTTCCCCATAGCGTGACAAATGTGGTTTTGATCATGTCCTCAGGGTCCATCCTTATCTGATTATACCTAGAGAAACCATCCATAAAGGAAAACAGAGAATGACCTGTTGTGTTATTGACTAAAGTGTCGATGTGAGGTAAGGGGAAATTATCCTTTGGGCTACTTTATTTAAATCTCGATAATCCACACACATGCACACCTTTCCATCTTTTTTAGGAACAAAGACTTTATTAGCTACCCATTCAGAGTATTTAACTACCTGGAGAAACCTGGTGTCAAATTGTTTCTTGACTTCTTTTTTTTTTAACAGCACATCCGGTCTCATCCTTCGGAGTTTTTGCTGCACGGGTCTGCATTCTTCCTTTATAGGGAGTTTGTGCACCACAATGTCAGTGCTCAAGCCGGGCATATCTTGGTAAGACCATGCGAAGATATCTTGGAAATCTTGAAGCAACTCGATAAGATTCCTTTTGGTTTCTACGAAGATGCTTGTCCCAATTTTCACCTATTTCTTTTCATCTTCGTTCCCCAGATTAATAACTTCCATTGGGTCCGAATGAGGCAGGATCTGTTTTTCTTCTTGTTCCATCATTCTTAATAGATCCGGAGGCAGATTACAATCTTGATTATCTTCAAGGTCCTAAAGCTCTTACAAACACATATCTTGCTCGAAGTGAGGTTCTAAGTTAGCGTCAGGGTTGCTCATATTATTGATATTCGAGGACATGTCAAGGGATGAAAGGGAGGTCCAAAGAGCAAAATAAATTTACAAAAGAATGATTATGTGGTATGTGTAAGTATTAAAGAATAATTAATCTTGTTTATTGTATATGTACGAATGGTTTATTATGCAGAGTTAAGAAATGAAAGAATAATTATGGAGAAGAATATAAGATGGGAAATGCATTCTCATTCAAAATAACTGAATAATGACCATGGGCCCTTTTACAAAAAGATTCATATTGCTTTCGAGCCTAAAGCAACAGGTGTTTCCGAGCATTACTTTGAGGAAATCTTAAAAATTATAGGGAGTTCCTCCACAGTCCAATTATTCAAGGTGCTTCTAGGTGCACACGGACCAATTCTTGATAGATCCCCTTCCTTTCATTCATTTGATATAGCATTAATGCCTAGATCTTTCATGATGCTCCCTCTGGTTCCAATCGTCACTCACTCCTTTTCCTGCTCTGTTTTTTGGTTAATCACCCCTCCCGAGACGAAAGTGTCATAGATGTACGAAAAGACCATAGGTTCCTACGAGATTTCCTTTCTAGACAGTCTAGCCCTCCTTTTTTCTTGCCTTTTTTCTAGCTCCTTCTTCTTTTGTTTCGCATCCGGCTTGTACCACAGGCCATAACGATCCCGCTTTTCTATCAGCATTGGGACATTAACTCTTCCTTGGAGGTATTTTCCTAGTCCTTACCCAGGTATAGCTCATTTTTCGATTGTTAATCGCAAGCCCATTCTGATGGTCGATGATATTGTAGGCGCAGATGTCTTGCTCCCTTCCGAAATAAAAGTTGAATTGTCAAACTCTAGTGAGTAGAACGAGCATTCCACAGCCTCCTAGTCTATTCTCACGAAGGGTGAATCGCTCATTATGGAAGCGATTATTTTCTTCTCAGCATTAATCGTGATTAGCCGCCCTTCATTTATTAGCTTCACTTTCTGGTGCAAAGAAGAAGGTATTGCTCCAGCTGAGTGGATCCATGGTCTTCCCAGCAGACAGTTATAAGTGGGCCTAATATCCATCACTAGAAAATTCACTTCATATGTATTCGGCCCAATTTGAAGAGATATTTCGATCTTTCCCATTACCTTCCTCTCTGTCTCGTCAAATGATCTCACTATGTTATTACACCCCTTCATATGAGAGCTATCAATTGGCAATCTTTGCAGTGTAGCTAGCGGTAGCACATTCAAGGCTAAACCATTGTCTATGAGTACTCCAGGTAACGTATACCCCTTACAATGGGTAGTGATGTGTAAAGCTTTGGTGGAACCTATTTCTCCCATCGAGATCTCATCGTCACTGATGTTATTAATCGGGCGATCCAGCTTGCACACTGATATGTCATTGGTTACATACGTTTCATTGAGCACCCTCATTAATGCATTGCAGTGTGCTTCTGAACTTAGCAACAATGCTAAGATCGATATGCGCACGGGCTATTTGTGTAACAGCTCAACTACACTGTACTCACTATGCCTTAAAAACTTTAGAAACTCCTTCGCCTCATTCTCAGATACAGGCTCGTTTGTGGGTACTTCGGGCCTGCTAGCTGTTTCTTCCTCAGGATCACACATTATTGCTTTCCCTTATCTCTTTACTTTATCTACTGGGTCATAATTTTTACCACTACGGGTAACCAGATTCACGTTCTTCCTAGGCTCTCCCTCTCTTGGTATGATTACGTTACAATTATAATTCCATGGGACCTTTTTACTATCCTGTAAGGGAATGTTGCAGGTTTTTGTATGATGATGCGAAAGGTTGTCTGTTCTCTTGTTGGTTTACAAATAATCACCTTTGGGCGATTAGCTCCATAAGCCTTAGCTGCTCTATCCTCGAAGGCACAAACATCATTAACTTTCTCTCTTTCTTCGAAAAATTGCAATTCTCGGTTGTCCATAAACTCCTGCACCATGGCTTTAAACTTAACGCAGTCTTGAATTTCATGCCCTTCAACGGCATGAAACTCGCAATGGTTATCATCCCCTATTGTCATCCTCCTTTTATCCTTCGCGATTATCCCTCCTTTGACCAATTGTTACCATACCCTCCAAAGTGGAGACCTAATTAGTTCAATATTTCTTTTAATTTTTTGAACTCCTTCCTCCAGTAAGGCATTCACCCCTTGCTCCGGGTGATTGGGTAGAGGATTCTCAACTATATTGGGCTTTGTTGGCTCTTCTAATTTTACAACCCCATGCTCTATGAGTCCTTCGACTCGTCTTTTAAAAGCAGGATAATTTTCAATCGAATGTCCTTCTGCTCCTGCATGATATTCACAACGAGCATTCGTATCGTACTAGGCCAGAATGAGGGTTTATATGGTCTCACACGCTGAGAAGCTACCTCATGTGCGTCATACAGTATCTTGTAGAGCTCTCCGTATGACATCGGAAGGGGAGTATATTGAACTCCTCCTCTATTTGGCCTGACGCTCGGTTCCTGCCTTGGGACATTTTGGAAATTGCTTGTTGGAGCTTTGGGCTGACCTGTCACGAATGGTTTAGTGTAGCTGGGTCAGTACATGCTTGCGTTGTTGACTTCATTATCCCTTCTTTTGGGGGCAGGCCTTTTAGTGTTTTCTCTGGTTTCAATCTTTCCAGCTTTGATTGCATTTTCAATCATCTCCCTCGATATGACCATATCAGAGAAACTCTTGGTGGCATTTCCTAACAGGTGATCAGGTAAGGAGCTTTGAGGGTATTAACAAACAACATCGTTGTCTCCTTTTCTGTTAGTAGTGGTTGTACCTGGGTTGCCACCTCTCGCCATCTCTGCGCATATTATCTAAAACTCTTGTTTGATTTCTTCTCCATATTTCACAATGTAAGCCGATTAGGAGCTATCTCTGTCACATGACCGTATTTCTTTAAGAAGGCTTGTGCTAAATCTTTTCATGAATGGATTTTTGCTCAGCTCAATTGATTGTACCATCTAACTGCTGACCCGGCTAGACTGTCTTGAAAGCAATGAATCTACAATTGGCCATTATGCACGTGCCCCTTCATCTTCCTGCAAAACATGGTTAGGTGGGCTTCAGGACAGCTCGTCCCACTATACTTTTCAAATTCTGGGACCTTGAATTTAGGAGGGAGAACCAGATTCGAAACTAGACTTAACTCTTTAGCATTTACCCCATAAGAATTTTCAATTCCCTGCATCGCATCGATTTTCTCCTCTAATCACCTGTATTTTTCTTCCATTTATCTAAGAAGATCCTCTTTCATGATCTCGTTGAAGTTTGGGATACCTAGATTCGCAACATTATCCTCTGGGTTTGACCTAGATCCAATTGGATAATTGGCTGGTCTTGACGTGCCCGTGGCCTGTTATTGTGTTCTTATAGTAACGGTGGGCTCCCACGCTGGTATTTCATGTGAAGTCGAGTTATGGAGATGTGTAAAGCCTGGGGGAACAATCGAGTCCTCTTCCTCCTCAATAGTAGGGTTCTTTCCTTTATCGGCCATGCTCTGTTTTATTTGTGCCAATTCATTCATTAGACTCTTTTGTACCTAAATGAATTGATTTTTCATTTCCCTGCACATCATTGTCATTTGTTCTTGGATGCGCTCTTACATCTGATCTTGTAATTCTTTCTGGATTTGTTCGAGTCTTTGTTCCATGGCCTTAGTTTTCTTACGAGTATTATAGCGATGCGAGTTTTGAATGATTACTGATGTAGCTGAATAAGTTTTTAATTTTAATTAGTTAGGATTGTTATGCAAAAATATGCAAAAATGTTATGCGAATAATATGCATGCATGCAAGAGAAATGTATTGACTTATAATTAATTTTCCATTTAGAAAACTTCATTTGGATAACAAGTTCCTTAACATAAAGCAAATTACATAAATGGTTTTGCTTTGATGCTCAGAGCCTTGACTTTCTTGAAGAGTCTTGCTAGCTTTTGACCTCGTTCCGTCTTTGTCTCGTATTGTATGTTTAACTCTTCTGCTTCAACTGCCAGTGTTTCCACATGATCGACTACTCCGTAAATTTGATTTAAGGCCTCACCCATAACATAATCCTTCTCTTTGACTTCTTTCTGAGCTTGTTGAAGATGCTAATCATTTGTCTCCAACGTCCTTTCCAAAATCTCAATTCGTATTTCACTATTCTGTAAAGAGGCTTCTGATTCTTCCACTCTCTTATTCAGTCTCTCGATCTCAGTTCGGCTTGCCTTCAACTCCATTACTGAATTTCGGTTACGATACCTGTACAAGGATTCCTCCAATTCTCGTAGTCGAGCTTTTAATTCAGTCACCTCAGCTTGGCTTTCTAGAAGGCTACTCTTCATAGCATTTTCTTGAACCTGGGCATCTTGAAATTTGTTTTTTCAGTAACTTGTTTTATTCTTCTCTTCGCGGATTTCCTGCTGCCATTGCTCTGACGTCTTACCTAAACCGGCAGTTCTCATTGACAAGCGAAGCTTTTTATAGTCCTTTTTTAGGCTGCTAAGATCTTCTTTAGCCTTATTCTTCCCTTTTTTCAATTTCTCTGCTTCTAGCTTCTGAACATTAACATCCAATCCTAAAAGCACGTTCTCTTCTTCCAGCTTTTCTATCATTTTTTCCATCTCAGCGTTTTTCCTCTCGAAATCTTGTTTAATTATTTCTAGTTCAGTTGGGACAACCTGCAAGTGTTCTTCAATTGGGTGGACAATCTCCGGGTTTGGCACAAGATTGGCGCCGAATGCTTTCATTCTTCGAACTTGGTTCCATGCATTTGAGATTTCTCGAATCCTTTCTTATTATTTTCTCCCCGGTACATGAATTCACACTGAGCTAACCCCTGAGTCGCGGGTATGAACTGTCTCGATTTGTATTGTCTTGAAACCAACAAAGGTGCATATCCTATTGCTCCCCATATCCCTGCCAATGGGACCCAGTCAAAATCTTCTCACTGACACAATATTTCATCAAGAGCGAACCATGGTGCTCGCCACTCTATGTCTTCGTCTTTGAGGCTTTGGAGTATGGCCATCCACTTTTCTTCTAAGAAATTTTCTTGTCTTTACGTGGCCACAAACTTTTTCAAAGAGGAGTAATCTTTAGACAAGTACTGATAGGAGACTTTTTCTGTTTTCCAGAAGTGACTATGAAACCATACCATCAACAGTGGTGCACAGGCAATAAATCTACCTTCTCCCTCCTTTTTGCACGCATTTAAGGATCTGAAAGTTTCAGCCAGTATGGCCGAGACAGGTGTCACTCTTTTACTCAATCTATCAAACAAGTCTATCACCACGTCTTCTATATATGCCCAAAGCCTTTGGAAAAACGACCAACTCGTAGATACTCAGGGCTAGGATGTCGATCTTTTTCTTTGCATCTGGATGAGCTAGTATCAAATCTCGCAGACTTTTCCACATAAAGCATTTGTTATCGCCTTTGACCTTAACTCGAGCTGCAACCAACTATTTGCTCATGCAGATGATGTTTATTAATCTTTTAACAATAGTTGGGAGATTTTGAGCTCTAGAATAGGCCTTATCTACCGAAATCTTCGGACAACGGAGCAGAGTGGTGTATTCTTCTATCGTCGGTGTCATGTCTATATTCTTGAAGGTGAAGCAACTCTAGGTTGGGTTCTAATACTGTGTTAAGGCTCTAAAGATGAATTTTCTACCTTAACCTCGAACAAGTATGACAAATCTTCGTTTTCTTAGTAAAAGGTCTGTTACATGTTATTGTCCCAACAGTCCCATATCTCTTTCAATTCTAGCACATTGTTTTGAGTCGTGCTGATCCTAGTATAATCCCAAAACTCTGACTCATATCCTTCCACTAAGCTGTCCCCCTTTTGGCACTGAGTCTCCTCCGACCACATGCGCACGACCATATTGTCCTCCACTTTATCAAGGTACTTGTTTTCCATGATTGATTCTCTTATCGGTATCTAAACTTTTGAGTCTATACCTTTCCTTTATATGATGATGAAATGCAATTAAAAAATAGACAAAATAAACAAGTTAGCGAAACACAACAATATCAATGTACGAGTATAGTACAGAACATAAGAGTTTGTCTTGGACGGTTGCTGAATGGTTCAGTATAACTCCTTCTAAAGCAAGTTCCTACGGCTTACTGTATGGGGTTTTAGGCTCTAAAGTAAGGGTACCAAAACCAGCAGATTTCTCGATCCTCACCTATTACAGTCTCATACGGATGAGCTCGGTTTAGGGGGACTCATTTCCCACATGTTTACACGGAAGTTAAAACTTCACGAAAATAAGGGTACTTTTAATCTCGAAAGCGATCCACTATCCTGCACGAAGGTGAAGACCTCACGAAGGAGTAGTTTTCGATTTCCACTTAAAAAGGTAATATCATATGCAGATGTATGCAAATTTACACTAGCAATATCACATAATATAATGTCACACAGAAGATGTCGAGGATCGCATATTAAACAAAATCGAAGTTAAAAGTTTTTAAAAAAGACCCGAAAATAATCAATTTTGGCTTGACACTCGTTTATTTTTTTAAAAAAGTCCTCAGTGGAGTCGCCAAGCTGTCGAAACCATCTTTTTTTGAAAACGACGAGTTTCAAAAATTATTTTAATGTTGAGAAATGGGAGTCGCCACCAATCCTTTATTCCGTGTGATTGGATCACCACAAAACGTTTTTTTAAAAAACCGTTTTGAAAACATGTAGGTCTTCGAAATCTAGAAAAGTAGGTTCGAGAGTCGGTTACGCATGAGGAAGGATTAGCACCCTCATACGCCCAAAATTGGTACCGTATTGATTATTTTTGGGTCTTAATTTGTAAAATTTAAAAGCTCGAATAAAGTTTAAAAATACGATCCTTGAATGCATGAGTTATGTTTAAAAGAAACCGATTTTGTTTGGAAGTCTCGCCATTTCAAAATGATCAAGAAAGAAAGTTACGTCCATTGAGTTAGGACATAATATTTCGAGATCCAGAAATGACGAGTTTTTCTTTGTTGTAAACCTTTTGAATTTTGGAAAAAGATATTTGATTATCTTGATTTGAAGAAAGGTTGCACCTAGTAAGTTAAGGTGCAAATTTTCAGAATCGAAGATAAGAAAACATTGCCTCGATTAAAGGTATTCGATTAGTTCGATTTGAAGAAAGATTGCACCTAGTAAGTTAAGGCACAAAATTTCGAAACTCGAAATGAAAGAATATTGCCTCGATTTTAAAGTTTTTATGAAAATAGTTTTGGAAACAAATATGCGAGTTTAATATGAATGAGTAGTTAATATTTGATATTAAATAACACGAAGTAAGATAATTAAGCGGATAAATGGTAAGAAAAAAAATCAAAAATACAAAATACGAGTGCATAATAATTAAAATTAAATGCAAATATTGATGAGAAAGAAAAATGATGCAATCGGAGTTGAAAATGAGACTTTTAGGATACCCGAGGGTAAAATGGTAATTTTGGATTCTCGAGGGCAAAATGGTAATTTTTGGGAAATTTAGGGATTAAAATGGAATTTTAAATATCCGAGGTTAAAACGATAATTTTTAGAAAAACCAAGATAAAAAAATAGAATTTTTGGACATTCGGGGGTAAAATGGTAATTTTTGAGAGTTTTAGGGTCAAAAATGAAGTTTTTTTTGGACATCAGGGGTTAAATTTGTAATTTTTAAAAGTTTTGGGGTCAAAAATGGAATTTTTAGAGGTTCAGGAGTAAAAATGTAATTTTTGGAAGTTTTAGGGTTAAAAATGGAATTTTTAGAAGTTCGGGGGTAAAAATATAATTTTTGAAAGTTTTTGAGTCAAAAATGGAATTTTTTGACAATTTAAGGACCTCTAAGGATGTAAAACCAAAAATAAGTGACACGTGGCAGCCCCTCAGGCATCCTGAAGTTAAAGGACTAATTTGAAAACCATGAAAAATATCTAGGCCAATTTTGTAATTAAACAGAACTTGATTTAATGATTAAATTAAAATAAATCAAAAATAAGAGGGACCATTTGCATAAATAAACCAAAATCATGACACGTGGCAGCTCCTAGTGCTTTCAAAAGGTCAAGGTAAATTGAAAAGCATTTAAAATTATTGGGCCAATTTAAAATTAATTAAAAGTACAAAAAAGACTAAATTGAAACAATCAAAAAATGCAGTAGGACTAAATGCATAAATAACCCATTTGTTAACAACGCGCGGATCCTAATTCAGGTCGGGTCGGATTTCGGGTCAGTCAATGGGTTAAAGCTCAAAACGACGTCGTTGTGGGGCTTAAAAGCCTAGACCAATACGACGTCGTTTTGATCACTTATAAATATCATTTTCTACCTTTTTTTTATTATTTATTTTCACCTGCTTTTAAAAAAAAAACTTAGAAAAAGGCTCTCAAAACTCGCTCTCACCCCCTCTACGTCGGCCAAAAATCGGTCGAGCCTCGCCCCGTCGTCCGACACGTGTCGGCGGCACGCGCCTTCGTCCGCTGCTGCCAATCGACGCCCCAGGCCACCTGCTCCGTTCACGCGCCATTGTCCACGGCCTCTTTCAGGTAAGGTTTTCCATTTTCGTTATTTAAAATCCATTTTTTCTTTTAGTTTTGTGAAAAACTTGTTTTTAAAACATGAAATCCTTTTAGATCTGTAACATATTTCGAAAAACTCTTTAGAAATTGGTGTTGATTTGAATTGTAATCCATTTTTATTCTTGAATCTGTTATTGTTTGAAACCCGATTCTGTCCCTTTTTGTTTCCCTTTGCAGATTTGCATGCGACGAAGTGCGGGGGTCATGCCGTGCCCACCTTCGAACTTAAATTTAAGATTACTGTTAATGTTTATTGCTTTTTAGATTACTCTTTAGAAATATGCATTGATATTGGGCTTGTAACTGGACATTAAAGTTTGGACTTTCATTTGTAATTGATTTTAAATTTAAGTTTAAAATTATTTCAAATTTAAAATAAATTTAAATTTAAAAAATGAATTTAAATTTAAATTTAAATTTAGAAATAAATCTAAAACCCATCTAAATTTGAAATTAAAAGTTTGACCCAAAGTTTAAGCCCGGTCAAAATTGGGCTTCAATAGTTTTTATAAAAAAATTTATATGTTTTAGTTATAAAATAAAAGGATAAAAAGTAAATAACAAATAGAATAAGAGAATAAAAGAGAGAGTGTATTTATTGATCGATGGAAGTCAGTTACAATGCTTCTCCAAGGTCTATATTTATAGACATAGAAAGTATAAATGAAATAGAACTCTAATTCCAATGACTACTAGAATTTAAACTTCATCCAAACTTATCTTAATCTTGATAGACATCCACTTAATAAGATATTCATAACACTCCCCCTTGAATGTCCATTGGTAGATAATGTGTCTCATTAAAACCTTTACTAAGAGAAAAATCTTGTGGGAAAAAAATTTCCTAGTGAAGGAAAAAGAGTACATATATCTATAATACGCATAATATGTTGCTTCATTAAAAATCTTATCAGAAAAACCCAATGGGATAAAACATCGGTTAAGGGAAAAAGAGTACAACGCATATTTACTTCCCCTCATAAAAACGTCACATAATATCTCATACTCTACATATTCAGTCTTGAATACTAGTCTTTCAAATGACTATTTGAATGTATTTGCATCACCATTCTTTTGAAAGTCATGAGTGAGGAAAATTTTGGGGGAAATATATTTCGATCTCTTCAGGAGTTTCAACGAACTTTAATCATAATCCTCCTTCAACTACTATTGACTAAGTCAAATTTACCATATGTTCAATTATTTCAATTCATATAAATGAATAATTTTTCGATAATTTCAAAATGCTTCTGGCTTTCCAAATCCTTCAAGGATTTTAATATAAACTTTATTATATAGTTATTCACAAAAAAGTTGTAACAACAACCATAAGACGCAAGTATGAACTACCAGTTTAATAATATATCTAAAGGTTATTGCATCCACCATAAAAGAATATTATACCTTTTTATAATCAATGCCAGAACTTAGCAAAAAACTTCATATTTTTATTTTGCCTTTGCAAAACTACTTTATTTGTACCATTACTGGCTTTATACCTTTAGATATTTGGACTGCTGGTCCAAAAACTCCACGAATTTAATTGTATTTGAGTTGTGTCTTTCTATTTTAGCCAATTTATACCATATCTCTATTTTCCAAGAGATTTATTCAATAGCATCCCTTTATTTCATTATTCCAACAATAATATTGAATGCAAAACCATTGTTGACCACTTTTATTATTGGTTCAACATTTTCTCAAATTGACATAACATATTGATATCTCTTACTTTCATTATTTTAATCTTCAGTTTCAGGTATTTGAATCTCTTCTTATTAATTATATCTTGGGTCTCTTCTGAAGCACTTGCCTTCACTATATGACCATCTAGATTTTTTCCTTTTACGAAAATTTTCATATTTGGAACTTTAATGAGTTATTCTTGTTGAACTTTTGATTCAAATTACTCTCCCCCTTAACTCATTACTAGTTATTAGTTCTCTCCCCCTAATGTCGAGAAAACTATCAAATCAAAATAGTAATCACAATCATATCATAATTGAATCTCCAATACATTTAATATATCATAATAAAAAGAGACCCATAATTAATTGATAAGTAAATTATTTAAGCAATTTATTTGTGTATTTCGGATTAATTTCGAGGAAAGTACTTCTAATTTCCTATATTTTCTTATTAGGTACACAAATTGGTGTTGCTTTACCTAAATGCAAGCAAAATTGGATTAAATTGAAGATATGTGTGAAGAGATGGACTATATTCGAATTTGGGGACATTTGAGGGCTTAATTGCAAAGGATTTCTTAGTTGAAGTGGTCAAATAAGCTTATTCAAAGTTGTTATTTTATTAATTTTATTTTGACTAAAATATTTATAGTTGTTATTTTCATTTTGACTAAATTTATTTATTTTTAGTAAATGTGCAATTTAGTTTAGAAGGACTCAAGCTATTTTTAGTAACCCAATTGTATATAAATAAGGTTACTTGGATTCAATTGAAAATGTACTTGATTTTTATGAGCAATTAAAACAATTGAGCATTTATTTATTTTCTTTTTCTGCCACATCGACAGTGCTCTTTCTCTGCCATTTTTATTTTCATTTCATTCTTTTGCAAATTTGCCTAATTGCTATATCAATCCTTCCCTCTTTCAATTCTACATAATCACAAACAAATCACCACATTCATCCATCAAGCATGATTAAAATCATGTGTCACTAAATTCCTTTTTAGCCTTAGTCCGGTTATCACTCCATCAAGAAAAAATCGTGAGTTACGAAACCGTGTTAAAAACCTTTTTATCGGTACTTTCTATCATTTCAGTTTATGGGATAGTACAAATTCGTCCCATAAAGTTAATTCTACTTCGATTCAAAAAGTGCTCGTTGGATTGAAATAGGTTGGCGTACAGTTGGGAAGTCGAGTTGGTCGTGCTGCATTCGAGTTCCCGTGAACAAATTGGCGTGTCCAAGTAGGAAAAAAGCTAGTTGGATTCCATCAAGGGTGGTAGAGACCAGATTTAAACGACCTACACGGTTGAGGTCGTTAATTTGAGTTGGGCTTTTCAGAGCGCAAGGCTGTTGAAATCTTAAATCACAAGCACGTACGATGTGGTTAGACATTCGGCAAGGGTCGGTTTGTAGGTCGTATCGGAACCAGCTACTAGAGGAAAGTTGGCAGTTGGGACATTCTCGAGCGCTATAACCAGCTTATCGATTAAAAATGGAAGATTGATTTTCAAGGATCGAATCAAGTTCGGAGAAAACCGAGGTTGAGGCTAAGGTTATTAAATATAATTTTTCTCATTTTTATCTCGATTAATTATTTGTATCAAGATTCATTTCACTTTATTTATTTTATTTTGGTTTTATTTTAGTTTAACATTTTATCTATGAACCACCACTTATTTATTTTTATTTTTGTTAGGATATAGTCACGAGTCTTGGGCACGCCCTTCTACACAACATTCAAGAGGAAGGCACGAGAGTAGATTACAGCAACCAGTCCCTGTGAAATTGACTCTACTGCCTTATACTATTATTTTGTATTATTTGTCATAGGAATAATTATATTTGGTGGATTCGACAACTTGCAGCAGCACCGAACGAACAATAGTCATTGTGTATAACTTATCCAACGGGAGGAACACCGTTCGAGTTAAAGTCGGGCTTAATCCATCTATTACCCACTTTCCATGGGGTTCAAAACGAGAATTCACACAAGCACTTGAAGGAATTCTACATGGTGTGCACGAGCATGAAAGCTTAAGGAGTAACAGAAGACTAAATTGAACTTCATGCATTTCCTCTTTCATTAGCTGACTCTGTTAGACAATGGCTGTTTTATTTACCACCGATATCTGTTAATACATGGGCTGATATGTCTTGTTTATTCCTTGACAGGTTTTTCCCAGCAGCACGAGCAGCCGAGCTGAGACGAGACATAGTGGGAATTTGGTAAAAGGAGACTCAAACACTCTACGACTATTGGGAGCAGTATAAAAAGTTGTGCGCAAGTTGCCCAGAACACAGACTTTCTAAACAGTCACTGTTGCAATATTTCTACAAGGGACTACTCTCCATGGAGATGAAGATGATCGATGCAGTTAAAGGAGGAGCACTTGTCAACATGACCCCTCAAAGAGCAAGGGAGTTGATTTCGACAATAGCTACAAACTCTCAACAGTTCCGGCCGGCTATAGAACCCACGAGACAGGTTCATGGGTTAAGTACTCTGACTTTAGAAAATAAAATAGATAAACTCACTAATATTGTGCAAAATTTGCTTGCAGTTAAGTCAGGCCCAGCGAAGCTATGCGGAATTTGTACCATGTTAGATCACCCGACAGACTCATGTCTAATCTTACACGAGGATTCGACAGAACAAGCAAATGATGTCGTAAATTTTCCTGGCCCACCTCAAAGACAATACGATCCCTATTCGAACACATACAATGTGGGGTGGAGGGACCATCCGAATCTAAGTTATAGATCGAATCCTCGATTCAATCAACCATATCAGCAAAGCCTGCATTTGAATCAGCAGCTACCACCTCCAAAGAGGTCCTTGGAAGCTATTATAGAAAGGTTAGCCACTTGAATCGAAAAATTTCAAGAAAAGACTAACATGCATTTATAGGAGTTAGACAAACAAATGAGCAAGCTGGCACACACAGTTAGCCAACTGGAGTCTCAAGGAAGGTTACCGTCCCAAACGAAACCCAACCCTCAACATAATGTAAGTGCTATGACGTTGAGGAGTGGTGCGGTTTTGAAACCCGTAACTGGCACGAGTCGTGCCCACGACATTGAACGCGAATAGAAGGAAACCGATTCAAAGACTCCAATCGAGTCAACACCATAGAAATCATTAACAGCGCCACATCCATTTCCTGGAAGGTTCGTTAACCATAAGGAGCAAGAAGAGAAGGAGATTCTAGACACTTTTCGAAAAGTAGAGATAAACATTCCCCGTCTCGATGCGATCAAATAGATACGATGCTATGCAAAATTCTTAAAGGAATTATGCACAAGTAAGAATAAGCTCCTCAGTAATGAGAAGGTAAGCGTTGGAGAAAATGTTTTTGCTTTGTTGCAAAAAAAGATACCTCCAAAATGCAAGGACCAAGGTATGTTTTCCATATATTGCAAAATAGGTAGTGTAGGTATTAAAAAGGTCATGTGCGACTTAGGTGCGTCAATTAACGTTATGCCTTTGTCTATTTACAAACTACTTAATGCGAGTCCTTTGAAAGAAACGGGTGGAATTATTCAACTTGCAGATTGATCCGTGGGGTATCCGAAAGGAGTATTGGAGGATGTTCTTGTCAAGGTAAACGAGTTAATTTTTCCTGTAGATTTTTATATCATTGACATGGAGGATGATAACTCAAAAAACTCTTCTGGTATTCTATTTGGAAGACCGTTTCCTCAGCACTGCGCGTACAAAAATTGATGTTCGTAGTGGGACACTCACTATGGAATTAGACGGTGAGGTTGTAAAATTTAATGTTTATGAAGCAATGGACCGACCTAGTACAATGTCTAATGTTTCTTGTGTTGATGTTGTTGAACCACTGACGAAATTGCATTTTGAATATTGTGAGGTAGATGGGTTACAAATTGTCTTACGTAGGAGTTTAGACCTCGAAACTATGAAAAAACACGAAGAACACAGGAAGGGCTTCGAGAATAATTGGTAAAATTCTAAACCTTTCTACGAGAACTTCCAAGTGCACGTAATGGAAGGATTGACCTGCAATACGACAAACGAATAACTTTTAAGTTCATCGAGCTAACGACGTTAAACAAAAGCACTGTTTGGGAGGCAACCCAAATTCATTTTATTTTTAATTTTTAGTTTTCAAGTTTAATTTCAGTTGAATAAAGATTGTCGTTTAATCCATTTCATGTGTCATTTTCAGGGTGCATCTTGGCATTTTACGAAAATCCAATATCAGTCATGGCGTGGGCACGCCTTGTCAAATTTCAATATTGCTATGTGTTGAAACATACACCCATGATTGAACCAGTCAGAACCAACCCGAACTGCCTAAACCATCCTCCACCTCATAAAAAACATGGGGAGTACACTTTGCCCAATCTTTTTCCATTATTTACGTTTACACATTGAGGACAATGTGGGATTAAGTAGGAGGGGATTCATTATGCATTTCATGCCATATTGTTTCTTGTAATATGTTTATTTTATGTTAATTGTGTTTAATAATTGGTTTTGCAAATGCATTTTTCTTTTACTGCTAGGTTCATTTAAATAATTTAGAAATCATGAATAAATGGTTGCTTATTTTAATCAAACATGCATTTTATAAATTTGAAAATATTATGGAAAAAGTCAAATATTTTCATAATATTGAGACTTTTTAGACTTGCCTAAGAATGTACCTAAATCATGTGAATAAAAAAAATTTAGTTGTGAATAAATAAATTAGACTTGGTTACGAGTGAAGAATCGAAAATGTGACCGAATTGAGTAACCGGGTTGAGGTGCTTGGCTTGTCATCTCAATTCGCGTAAAAAGATTCAAGTGACGAACCGAAGCTTGTAGCACTCCACTAATAGAGCTACCTTGAAAAATAAGCTGCCAACTTTTCAAATTGATTAACCGAGTTGAGTTGCTTGGCTTGTCATCTCAATTCGCTTAAAAAGATTTGATTAAGTCTCAAATAAAAATACAAGAAAAATCAAGAAAAAAATGTGTATATATTAAATAAAGTTGGGTACAATTATTTAGCAAGTGTAATTAGGTTGCAATTTTGTGAAGTGTTTAATTCTATTTCATAATATTTGAAAGTTTATAAAATGTGGTTTGAGTATACATAAGTTATTATTTATTTTTAATTTCTTTAATTATTCCATGATACTTAGTTAAGAAAAGAAATTTGGATTCATTAAATATTTTATCAAATAGTTTTAATAAAAAATAAACATTATGCTTGAGGACAAGCATAGGTTAAGTAGGGGGGATTTTGATAAGTAAATTGTTTAAGTAATTTATTTGTGTATTTCGGATTAATTTCGAGGGAAGTACTTCTAATTTCCTATATTTTCTTATCAGGTACACAAATTGGTGTTGCTTTACCTAAAAACAAGCAAAAGTGGATTAAATTGAAGACATGTGTAAAATATGGGCTATATTCGAATTTGGGGACATTTGAGGGCTTAATTGCAAAGGAGTCCTTAGTTGAAGTGGTCAAATAAGCTTATTCAAAGTTGTTATTTTATTAATTTTATTTTGACTAAATTATTTATAGTTGTTATTTTCATTTTGACTAAATTTATTTATTTTTAGTAAATGAGTAATTTAGTTTAGAAGGACTCAAGCTATTTTTAGTAACCCAATTGTATATAAATAAGGTTACTTGGATTCAATTGAAAATGTACTTGATTTTTATGAGCAATTAAAGCAATTGAGCATTTATTTATTTTCTTTTTCTACCAAATTGACAGTGCTCTTTCTCTGCCATTTTTATTTCCATTTCATTCTTTTGCAAATTTGCCTAATTGATATATCAATCCTTCCCTCTTTCCATTCTACATAATCACAAACAAATCACCACATTCATCCATCAAGCGTGATTAAAATCATGTGTCACTAAATTCCTTTTTAACCTTAGTCCGGTTATCACTCCATCAAGAAATAATCGTGAGATATGAAACCGTGCTAAAAGCCTTTTTATTGGTACTTGCTATCACTTTGGTTTATGGGATAGTACAAATTCCTAACTTTCTTTGAAGATTCAATCATATTTATTTATTTTCTTTTTCTACCAAATTGACGGTGCTCTTTCTCTGCCATTTTTATTTCCATTTCATTCTTTTGCAAATTTGCATAATTGCTATATCAATCGTTCCCTCTTTCCATTCTACATAATCACAAACAAATCACCACATTCATCCATCAAGCGTGATTAAAATCATGTGTCACTAAATTCCTTTTTAGCCTTAGTCCGGTTATCACTCCATCAAGAAATAATCGTGAGATATGAAACCGTGCTAAAAACCTTTTTATTGGTACTTGCTATCACTTTGGTTTATGGGATAGTACAAATTCCTAACTTTCTTTGAAGATTCAATCATCTTTGTGCATTGTGGTGAAGCAATTGGAACATATACGTACATATAAAAATTCAAAGATGAGAAATATTTAGCTTTTGACCCAAAATCAATTTCAATGGGGAGTATTTAAAACTTATTGGCTTGATGCGTACAACACATAAATCAACATAATCCCATATTGAAAGAGAAAGTTCAATTCTCATAAGTAATAATCAAAGGTGTTCAATCATAATTTCTCTAAACCATTATGCGCATAAATCACAAACTTTTACCAAAGTTTTTCAATCTCAATCAATAAAAGATTGAGATATAAACTCATCAATATTAACAAGATGAATTGTCTTAATTGCATGATCTGAAATTAATTATTCAAACAATCTTACAAACGACAGGTTGCAAGTTGATAACACATATGTGTTTATTTTGTAGATGCATATACCAAAATCATATAATATCAAAACCATCCACATAGTTGATTAATGAGCCCATATTCATTTAAAAAATGCAAGACATTAAATCTCAACTTTAGCTAGTGAGTTTTTAACAACCAATTTTCATTGAGAATAACCAACAAATGAGAATTCTGTAAATTAAATAATCTTCTGGTTCTTTAATGAATGTCTATATGAATTCTCAATTAATTTTCGCATAATATATGATCCAGGATAGTCTAACTGGTCATGCCAAGTAGTAAATATATTTGTATTGGTAAACTTCTAGTTTACTTTAACATGCGTTTCAATTTGAACTAAATTGTATCAAATTGATAATTTTACCATCATTCCTTTCACTTTGATCCACATAAGTACTATTGTGACATTTACTACTGGAAATGTCTAAATCAATATGAAGTTTATAATAGCATTAAGTCATATAATATAATTTCCAAATAATTATATGCAACATTGATTTCAGGGAATATGCCAAAATATTCACATATCCAAAATCTTTAGGTGCATCCAACCATAATGAGCTTTAGATAGAATTACCATATTCTATTGCTCATATTTTTCTTCCACAATTTAAGTAGATATTTCACAGTCAAATATTTTGACTTCAATCCCTTAATGGAGATAATGACAAAAGAATATCATAAAGATAGTCACAATCCATTCAATTTATAATAAATAGAAACCAATAACCCAATCCTCTTTTGATTCATATGAAATATAATCTTTTTCTCATTTACAATCTCAATATGAGATCCATTATGAATATCTTTTAAAACCAATGGATTAACCATCACAAGATATTAATATATTAGCTCTTCTAGAGGTTTCGACTAATTTTGTACTACCAAATATTGGAATAATATTGGTTTGTTTCAGTACCAAATAAAAATAAATATTTTCTATCTGTAATGATAGAATTCATTACTACATTCTCATATCCTTCCTCAAAGAATATTAACCCAAACAAAATATTTGAGCATACCACATATGCGACTAATAACCTTTCATATCACATTAATAACATAAGTTATATTTGCCCTTTGAAGAGTTTCTTGAGAACCCTCATTGTTCTCTTATTTATCACTATATTCCACTTTTAGTGGCCCATGATCATATCTTTCATTTTCTTTATGTTTGCATTCACTTCTAGGAATGCAACAAATTTAGTAGGACGAACTTATAAATGTCCCGCTAAATTATTTATTACATAATCACCATCGCAAATATGCGTGTATTTCAAATCAAAATCCATCTATTCATGTTGTCATGATTAGTCTCAAATTATAATAAACATGATATAATAAATAAATTATAGAAAAATATACTTGAATATCTTTAACATCATTGTTATCACCCTGGCTATTATGAGAAGCACTGAGTGGTTAAAGGCTCTAGTGATTACCCATAGTGCGTCAACCTTAATTGACGACTGAAAAAAAATAATTAAATGAGAATCGTGTTGATAACGTGTTATAAAATAAAAGGATAAAGAGTAAATAACAAAGAGAATAAGAGAACAAAAGAGAGAGCGTATTTATTGATCAATGGAAGTCAGTTACAATGCTTCTCCAAGGTCTATATTTATAGACATAAAAAATATAAATGAAATAGAACTCTAATTCTAATGACTACTAGAATTTAAACTTCATTCAAACTTATCTTAATCTTGATGGACATCCACTTAATAAGATATTCATAACAATTTTATTATTTTATATTTTATAGTTTATTAGACTATATTAGATTTTTAATTTTTATAATTTTTTTCTTCTTTTTACTTTTAATCATTTTTATTGGGAAAAAAATTATATTAAACCTAAAGCTATCATGTGTCACCATCTAATTAGTCTATAACGGTCAATGGGATTGTTAAAACTAACGTTGATAATGGCAATATATAACAATCACAAAGCAATAAGAAAAATAAAAAAAACACAAATTTTACGTAAAAATCTTTACGGGAAAAAAACACAGGCAGAGGAGAATAAAATTCACTAATATTGAATTCAAATGAGAGGAGTTTCAATTACATCTATTTGAAGGTTGAAAGAATCTTATTCTAATCAATATCAAATAGATGAAGTATAGTAAGGTTGAAAAACCTTATTCTAATCAATATCGAATAGAAGAAATATAATTCTATACGAATTCTACTTGCCCCACACAGACCCCCTAGTTTTACCATTGTATTTTTCTTTAACAAAGATTTAGATCACACAACTCTAACAATCTCTACTTAGACATGAATTCTCAACGAACAAGTTCTTCACCAAAAACTCTCAACAAACAAATTCTTTACCTCTTTCACGAAACCCTTAAAGAGGTACTCTTTAACAATGAACGCCAACTAAGTCTAGCCAATGCTCAAACTTTGGTTATAAGAAGTGACTTAATCATCATATCTTCACGATTATCATAAATACTAACTTTGCTCACAACAATATCACCACAAGCAATAATATCACGCACAAAATGATAGCTTCTTTACAGGACTCAATATAAAAAAATTTAGAAAAATAATTATCAAAATTTTAAAATAATCTCCATTTAATTTTAATTCTAAAAATTCAAATAAAAGTATAAAAAATATATATTATAATAAATTTAAAAATGTATTGTTGACAAAATAAATCAACATAAAATCAGACTTTCCTTCTATAGCGTGAAGATTTTTCAGCAACAGCAATAATAATGCACAAGCAATTATACTTGATAGTTCTTTGATAAAAAAAATTATACTTGATAGTTCACGCTCATAGTCTTACATAGAGGTGTTTATGGGTTGGGTCAAAATTGAAACGAGTTTAAGTATGATATTAATAAGTTCATGCCCGAGTCCGATCCATATTTTAAATTAGCTTAATTTTTTGACCAAACCAATTTTTTGGGCTTAATATTTATTCAAATTCTTCTAAATTTCGAGAAGACCTTTGGACCTAGATAAATAACTTGACTCGTGAACAAGTCTAGTATAACAATATATAATCATTCATTCCTAGAGGTATGTGTAGCGTCGTCCCTTCCTCCATGATTAATTTCTGGAGTATAACTACTGATAGATTCGAACTTGGGGGCCTTTCCTCTTAGAAGATCCTTCATGTATATCTGGCTGATTCCAGGCAAAGGCATCCAAAACCATCCGTTTAAGTTCTCTAAACTGGATAGTAATGAACGTGGAGATCCACCCCTACTAGATCCATTTGAGTCAACTATGAAATCATCGGAAGAAAGCTCTGTAGAAAATGGAATTGTTCTATCCACTTGAAAATGATCTGACAGCGGTTCATCCTCTGCTTGACAATTCTCATCACCAAGAAGAGGAAGAATAGAAATATTAGATGTCACAACAAACTCTAGGCTGGATGATTTCACAGGGCATGCACCATTCACTGTTGGCTTACCAATCTTCTCAACCATAGTGCAATTGTCAATTGTGTATGCTGTCACACCCGTCAGATTTTTTAACAGGAACATTTGAAGAGAATTTATCACCTGAAAGTTATCTTCTTTCAACAAATTAACCTGTCTGAGCTTTCAGATTACCAGTATTATAAGAACACTTATCACCACTTCCAGATTTAGCTTCTCTCATATTGTCCTTTCCATCAGCACTACGTATATCTGACTCCATTTGCTCCAAAACTGCTTGTTATTGACACCACCAACTACTACCGTAGGATCAGGCAAGAGGAGAGAATGCAGGCGACTATCCCAAAGGCATGATTCCAGAAGAAGACCCACCTTAGTCGGGTCAAGCTAAAGAGTGGGTGAAAACCCAAGCTTTGATTTCCATTATCTGCAACAGCATTCTGAAAGTTTACCTGCAGTTTTTTGCCCAATAATACACATGAATCAGAGAACCATACACTCAAATAGTGTGGCAAAAACCAAAACAAAAATCAATTAATTTTTTTTCATTTTGTCAACAATATTTTTTATCTTTATTATATATTTTTAAACTTATTATGTATTTTATATATTTTTAAATTTTTTAAAATCAAGAATATTTGTAAATTTTTTAATTTATGATTAAATCGATATAATATGTCAAAGTTGAAGGGTAAATTTGATATTATATTGATTTTTTAATTGTCACATCAACTTGCCGTTTGTGATTTTAACGAGAGTGATCAAAATAATTGAACTACATAACGTGGATGCTTAAATTACAAATTTTTTATTTTAAGTGTTTAAAATATTTTTTGATAATTAAATTACTATTTTGCAATTAATCCAAAAATAATTTTTCCACAATAATCATAATTTTTTAACTAACCACTTTTTTAATCACAGTCAATAATTAATTAATTAATTAATATATATATATATTCAAGAAAAATATCTGGATGTGACATATTTCTAGAAAAATACTATGCATCTCAACTATCAAACCATAAATATTATACGAAATGACATTATTACCCAGTTTGGTAGTTCTTTGACATCATTGTCCATTTTACTATAAACTAAAACCAATAATGCTTACCAAACTCAACCACTAGCTCCACCCCATCCAAATGAAGACTAAAATAAGAGGTTCCATGTAAAATTTGGATTTCAACTACTTTTCCATTTCATTTATTTATTTAAATTAGTATTTACATAGACTGTTGCATACCTTTTTTGTTATTTTATACAATTTTTTAACATATAATTATGTATTATAAATAAAAATAATAAGTCAATTAAATTTTAGTTTGATTGGAATCGTTATTGTTACCAGTATAAGGAGACGTGAGTTATCTTCTTATACAAAAGTTGA
The DNA here is from genome assembly GCA_039519145.1 of Kokia cookei. Lineage (NCBI taxonomy): Eukaryota > Viridiplantae > Streptophyta > Magnoliopsida > Malvales > Malvaceae > Kokia > Kokia cookei. Next base: position 14,700,155 of record CM076899.1, on the reverse strand, counting down.
GAAAAAGTTATAAGTAGTTCTAGATATTATATATATATATAAACAAATATGGTAATAGTTTATAATGAAATTAAAATTAAAAAATAATAAAATATTTTATTAATTTGAATTTTTTAATGCCCAATTAAATCTAGTTTTTATAAATTTTATTATTCTTTTGATTTTAGACTCAATAAATTATTTTAAATTTGGATGTAAAACTAAGTTACAAAAATAAAGTTTTAATTTTTTTATTTATTAAATAAGTTTGTTTATTTTTAAAATTAATGAAAAAACTCTAAAAATAGAACAATTATAATTCGTAACTTTTATTATTGATTAGTAAAAACTTATAAAGTTTTTTTTTTTTTATTTGTTAGCAAAAACTTATAAAGAAATGTCTAGCAACTAAGGCACCGAAAGTTGAAAACTTTTTATTCACTTTTCTATTATTTCAATAAAGACAAGTGGAAAAAGAATTGATGTAAAATTACAAAGGGAATCTTCAGTCTTATTTTTCTATAGGTCTCTTTTATTTTTGGTGAATTATAATAAAACAGCAAAGTTCAAATAATAAATACGATTAACGCGATTCAAATCCAAATCACATTTAGAATAGTAAATACTTTTAACTATCAAATCATTACATAAGATTCACAATTCTCTCTTTTTAATTTTATGGCTCAAGTAAATTTTCATTTTACTTTACTATTCTAAACTTGTATAGGGTGATTTTTTATAGACTTCAATCATGATACAACTTATAAAAGAATTAAATTTTGTTAGAGTATTAAGAGTTGGAAGGTAATCCACATTATTCCTTGGATATTCATGAATGGAAATGTGATTCATTAAAATTTTAATAGAAAAAATATTGTAAGATAAAAATCTAACGAGAAAAAAAAGTATATAATCTTTCATTATAAGCTCTCTCATTAATAACTTTGTGAAGAAAACATAGTAGGATAAAACTTTGATTAGAAGAAAAATATAGAGCGTGTTTTTTACTTTCCCTAATGACAACATCACTTAACATCTTTGAGTCAATGCATTTTAATTTTGTACACTAACCTTTCAAATTTTGTAGTTGGTATTGCCTTGGTAAACAAATCTACCAAATTATTGTTAGAACGAATTTGTTGAACTTCTATATCACATTTTCTCAAAATAATTAGTGAAGAATAATTTTGGTGAAATATGTTTCGTTCTATCTTCTTTAATGTAATTGCCCTTTAATGTAATCACCCTTTTTTTTTCTATGATTTAAAAAGACGGCAACTAATGTTTGTTTTATTGAACACCATGGTATAGCTATACTCCCACACATAAATAAATATATCATTTGAGGTAGACCTTTATGCTAATTCGATAATTATTCTGTAGCAACCCGATTTTCAGTGGTGTCAAAAAAAATGATTTCAAGATCTCGATTTCATAAGCTGAACTCGTAAATATTTAATAAGAATATTTATGGAGTTAAATTATAGATGGATTGGATTTTGGACAATCAATTTAGTAGAAATTGTGGTTAATTAGGGCACAAAGGTTAAATTGTAAAGTCCAATCTGTAACACACCAAGCTCGATCCATAAAATGATTCAAGTATGATGTGTCACTACATAAAAATCGTCTATCTTTAAATTTGTTTTTAGCATAAACCTTGTAAGACTGTAATGTTTGGAATTATCTTTAATACAATGAAAGAAATAAGGTATAATTCAAATGACGTACAAGTTATAGTAAGATATCTTCATCAATAAGAATATGGTACTTTAAAACCATTCCAAAACTTTAAAAAAACTTCATTAAAACATAGTTGTCAAACATAAGTTTTATATACAAAACCTTCTCAAAATACGACTAACATCACTCCCTCATTTATCATGCATAGTACTAACAAGCAAATATCTCACAGCAACAAATGTCTTCTAGTGTAATCCTTCAGAAAGTCTTCCTTCAACAGCAGGCTTGAGAAGGAAAAGGTAACTGGGTAAGTTCAAAATAACTTAGTGAGTTCCATAAAAACTCTTAAGGAAAAATACTAATAACACAATTCAATCTTGCAAAAGAATTACTCATAACCACAGAGTACGCTCACTAGTGTATACAGAACTCAGATAGACTCAGTAAGCGAATGATGTATCACATGGACGAGTACTATACACGAAAACAACATAATTCAGACATTCCATTTTCATGCTAGCCACATACCCAGAATTTAGAGTTAGATGCATTTCAGATGTTTCCATTTCATTCATATACATTCTCTCCTTATAGCTCCCCATATAAAAATCAGTAGCATATTTTATCGTGATCTGCCAATCCAGTTTGCAATATATCTACCCTACCAGAGGCTACACAAACATATTTCATTTAACTTCATTTCCATAAATCAGTTCATATTATATCATATCATATCATTCATATCAGAACCAAAGGGGGAGTTTATTGGTTCTTGATGGTTCAAGCTTCTTACATTGTGTGTTTTGTTGAAGAAATTTCCAGAGAGAGATTGTTGAAAAATATGAAATTGGCAATTTGGTGCCAGAGGGAGTCCCCACTCCGTAGCCACCAAATTTGTGTAGAGACAATTTTTATATTTAGGTTGTTGGCAAATTATTGAACGACTTATGTTGAAGCGCAATTTTGATCGAGCCCAAACTTAAAATGGATCCCATTTTTAATCTAAATTTATTTAAATTTGAACTTATTTTGAGTTTGAATTTAATTTAAATTTAAATTTATTTTCAAACAAAGTGTCCAATTACAAGTCCAAATAAATGTCCAAGCTTACAACCCAATTGGGCCAATTTCAGTTGACCCGATACAAACCCAAGATCCATTTTTACAAGCCTAAATTAGGCCCAATTGGGCTCAATCCCAACACTCAAATCTACCCAATTGGCCCAGAACCCTAAAATTACATCAACCTGCTTGCTGCCACCCTACCTTGCCTATTGGGATGATGCCATGTCAGTAACCACTTGCTCCACTTGCTTCTGCCACCGCCGTCCAACCTGCACCAAGGAGAAAGAAACAGAGACAAGCACGAAGAAACAAAGAGGAAAAATAATAAAATGCAATGATTGTAAATCTGGCTATAAAAAGTCGATCGTTTCTTTGTAAAAGGGGGGTTTTTTTTTTACATACCTGCGATTTGTACCAAAAAGCGCATTCAAGCACATATAGAAAATAAAAAATTTTAGTTCAAAGTTACAAGCAATATATTCGAATAACAAATCTGCCGAATTTTGTTGAAGGCATATCTGTCGTATATATATATGTGTGATTATATTTATTTATCTATTTTTTATATACTATCTGTTAAATATTGTTTTTAAATTTTGAAACGTTTTTTAATAAATTGTAATAAATAAGAAAGGGGCCAAGCAGTCGTACCTTGATCTGCACTGTCGCCGTCGAGGTTGCGAACGGAATCACTCCAAACTTGTCCATGTTTGCGAGGGATTCCAGTCATTTGAATTTTCATCAGAGTTTTTAGAATAAAAGATACAGAAAATAAAATCATCAAATTCATGTTCTCTTTTCATATATCTGTAAAAAATATTAGATCTAGATTTATCTATAATAAGATAAAAGAACAGATTTTAAATAAAAAAAACGATGTAAGAAATAAAAAGGACAAATTGAATAAACAAAAAATCCAAACCTCGTTCTTTTTTTTTTCACAGATCTAAAGATTAAATACAGATCTAAAAGTTTTCTTTTTTAAATCTAAGAATAAAACTTTTGTTTTTGGAGTTCCTAAAACCTCGATTTGAAGTTTTTTGACAAAAAGAGTGTATAAAAAAAAAAGGGATTTTGTTCTTACTTGCCGCCGAGAATGACGCCTTGCGACGGTTGGACGCGACAGACGACGATATACCCACGACCAGCCGATGAGCCAATGATTGGTTGATCGGGAGTGAAGGAGGCACGTGGACGACCGGGCCAGGGGCCCACAACACAAGCTCTCTGTTGAGAGCGTTTCAGAAAAATAGAGGAAATAGAACTGTTTTTGAGAAAGTTGAATGCAAAATAGAACTTTTTAAGGGTTTTTTTAACTTGAATATTACCCTTCACACGCTGCTGTTTTTAACAGCAAATTCCCTTTGAAAACGAAAATGAAAAATCACCTTTTTAGTCCCTAGTCTTGCTCCATTTTTAATTGGTCTATCTGATATTTTAAATAATTTTTAAATTAGCAAGTCAGTTTCACCCTTTTTTTATTTGATCCTCAAGCCTTTTTTTTAAATAAAAAGGGACATTTTCTCTTAAAATCCCTTCGTATTTTCTTATGGTTCCATTAATCCCATCTGTCCTTTAATCCTTTTCTTAAAATCTAGTAAGTTAATTTTGTTTTTGTTTAAAATTGGTTCTCAAACCACCTTAAAAACTATATATATGAGAAAATTCCATTCAACCCTTTTTGATTTTTTTTGTTCTAATTTGTTTCTTTCCATTTTTTTTAAAAAAACATTAAAATTTTTAATATAATTCCTATTTTGATTTTATTTTAATCTCATACGTTATCAAATTTGTTTTATTAATATTATTATTTATTTTAAAACTTTTAAATGGTTCGAAAATTGATTACGGTTTTGGATTTCTTTTAACCTTTTTTATACTTATTTATTTATTAACATGTTAATTTATTTATTTATTTATTTTTTCTTTCTTCTTTAAATAGGATGTGTATTTTATTGTTTTTATCACATAGTTATTTGTTATGTATTTATGCCATGTCATATTTTACTCTTATGTTTTTGCATGTCATGCCATTTCAATCATCCTTTTCTAAAAATAAAAAAATAAATATTTAAGCTTTGAAAATTTTCTTAAATAAAAGTCAAGTTCGTTATTTTGTGATTTGAAGAGTCATACCTTAACTTACTAGGTGTGACTTTTCGTTAAATCAAAAGAAGCTCATTATTTTCGGGTCTTGGAATGTTATGTCCTAACTCACTAGACGTGGCTTTCTCGTCACGTCGAAATAACGAGATTTCTAAATGAAAATCAGTTTCTTTCTTAAACATGTACATCAAATAACTCATGCATTCAAGGATCGTATTTTAAACTTTACTCGAGCTTTTAAATTTTACAAATTAAGACCCGAAAATAATCAATATGGTACCAATTTTGGGCGTATGAGGGTGCTAACCCTTCCTCATGTGTAACCAACTCCCGAACTCATTTCTGGATTGCGAAGACCAAAATATTTTTCAAAACGAATTTCAAGCGTTTTGTGGTGATCCAATCACACCGAATAAAGGATTGGTGGCGACTCCCATTTTCCAACATTAAAATAATTTTCGAAACACGTCATTTTCAAAAAAGATAGTTTCGACAGCTTGGCAACTCCGCTAGGGACATTTTCAAAAATAAACGAGAGTCAAGCCAAAATTGACTATTTTCGGGTCTTTTTGAAAACTTTTTAAGCTTCAATTTTGTTTAATATACGATCCTCGGCACTTCTGTGTGACATTATATTATGTGATATGGCTAGTGTAAGTTTGCATCCATATGCATTTTGTTACTATCCTTTTAAGTGGAAGCGGGAAACTACTCCTTCGTGAGGTCTTCACCTCCGCGCAAGATAGTGAATCGCTTTCAGGATTACATTTGTATCTATGTTTTCGTGAAGTTTTCACTTCCATGCAAACATGTGAGAAATGTTTCCCCCTAAACCGAACTCGTCCGTATGAGCCTGTAATAGGTAAGGATCGAGGAATCCGCTAGTTTAGGTACCTTTTACTTTAGAGCCTAAAACCACATGTAGTGAATCCAAGTTGCTTACCTTAGGATAGAACTACACCGAGCTGTTAGTAGTCTCCTGAGTCTAGGTTCTCTGTTATCATACTTGTGTTCTTTTGCTTTTAATTGTTGCTTGCATTACATCTTCATAAGGAAAGTGTGAATTTAAGCTCAATTACTGAATAGAAAATTGGTCATAAAAAAATGAGTTCCTTGATAAGGTGGAAAATAATACGACCGCGCGCATATGGTCAAAAAAGAAAAGAAAGACGAAAAGTCGATGATTAGCTAGTCGAGTAAGAGAAACAAAGACCGCACAACGAAACAAACTTTGACCCAACTACGGAAAGTGACCAATCACTTAAGTTGACATTTTGGGATTGAAAATCAAAGGACGAACCAGGGTGAAATTGGAAAATGTCCTACGAAGATTAAAGGCTTTTGAACACTAAGGCATGACCAGATGCGTATCTGTCTTATGTAAAGGAATTTGCTTTATAGTAAAATTTTCTAATAGAATTGAGCTATGAGTCAATGTTTTCTTATGCATACATGCATTCATAAGCTGCACATTTTATTACCTTGCACATTATTCCTTGAGAGCCTACCTCAAGTAGAATTGTGTCAAGCATTCAGTGGTTGCATGAAGAAGGTAAGAGACACAGTTACATTATTGCTTCTTTGCTTTTAATTGCAATTTATTCCAAGTTTTATTCATGTATTAATTACACTAACTTGTTCATATCGAATCTATTTGCATTACATCCTCATACAAAGAGAGGTATAGTTCTAAGCTCAATTACTAAATAGAAAGCTGGTCATAGGAAAATAGATACCTTGATGAAATAGAAGACAATATGGTCGGGATTACATGGCAAAGAAAGAAAGAGAACGAAAATCGATGATCTGCCAGATGAGCAAGACGAAAACAAAGATCGTGTAATCATCTGAGTTTTGACTGATCACTCAACCTTTTCAAAATGATATTGTGGACCGAAAGTCAGAGATGAGCCAAAACTATTTGAATGAAGATTAAGTATTTTGAACACCGCGACACGACCATATACGTACCTGTTTTAAGTAAATGAATTTGATTTCTAGTAAGGTTTTTCTAATAGAATTGAGCTATAAGTCAATACCTTTCTTACGCATTCATGTATTCCTAAGCAGCACATTTTATTAACTTGTGTAATACAAGCCTACCTTGAGTGAGATTGTGTCAAACCTTTAGTGGTTACTCGAGCAAGGTAAGAGACACGGTTATATTTTTGCTTTTAATTGCAATATATTTTGAATCTGTTTGCATTGTATTCTCATAAAAAAGGTGTTGATTCATGTTCTATTATCAAATAGAGAACTGGTCATAAGAAAACGGATTCCTCGATGAGGTAGAAGTCAACGTGGTCGTGCATATATGGTCAAAGATAAAGGTGATGACTTGTCAAAGGAGTGCATGTCAGGGATTCAAGATTACACCCAATTACATAAAAGCCATAGCAGTTTGCTAGAGCTGAAAGAAGTATGGAAGACGAAAATAGGCGGATATCCAATCATGAATATGTTGACTTACTTGATGATAAAAACAATACGCATAGGTCCCAAGCTCTCACTTAGTATTGGAATCCAACTTCTAATGGTTTCACATTTGGAGAGGAGGACATGATGCCCATGATAGAAGAGTAAATCGCTTCACCTCTTTGCCCAAGGATTCAAAATAATAATGTTTACTTTGAATATGGTGACCGTCCTTACCTGCTTAAGATTAAAGCAAAGATTCACCTTTTCCAAGTCCTAACACGGTATTGGAATTCAACTTAGTTATTTCACCTCTAGAAACATGGACATACTATCGCTCCATTACCAAAGAACTCAAGAGATAGGGTCTACTCTAGACGAGCGAGCATTGGGTTGTAATCTTGATTAAGGAAAAAGAAGAGAACAAGTACATTGCTTTGGAAAACCTACAAGGCTTAGTACACTCAGATGGCGTCTTCATCTCAAACACGAATGACTTAGTCATCTTCCCCAAGGTATTAGGGCACGTAAGGGACGCAGTTGTAAATTTGTTTGATTAACTTGACAAAAGAATCACCCATGTTCTAGCAATCTTAGCCACTAAGCACCCGTCGAAGAAGAGGTAAAAGAAGGTGTATTGGTTCATCACTTTTGGCCCCGTGGCCACTTGAAAAGTCGAAAAAGTCTCTTATCGAGCATTCTCTAAGAGTTATTCGCTATTGAAGGAATTTATAATTGTCCAAAAGCAAAATGATATTGCCAAAGGAAATTGAAAGTAAACAATGAATGACCCCAAAGCTTTTAGGGGCAAGTCTAAGATAGGGACCATGTCGCAAGCAATAACTCTACCGAGTGCGAGAAACGATTAACCGCTTGCAGACTTTAGTCATTTAAGACCGATGTTTTGAACTTGAAATCAGGGGCAAACCAGAGCAAAAATTAGGACTTTGAGTATTAAAGCACGACCATACATGCTTCTGCCTAATGTAAAAGAATTTGCTTTCTAGTAAAGTTGTCTAATGGAATGGAACTAAGAATCAACGCCTTGTTGCATGCATTCTATCATTTCATGTGCATTTGCATTTCATGCATTAAATAAGATTTCATATGATTGAAACACTCGTGTGTGTGTGTGTGTGTCGTTTACTCTAAATGAAAGCTGAGAGGAAACATGATAAATCAAGATAGGGGATGATAAAATTTGAGAAAAAGTCATATGAAAAGTGGAACTTGTCGAGAGTTTGCCCTTACACCCTCAGAAGCATTTTGGACAACTAGACTGTGGAGGAGCTTCCTGTGGTTTTAGGACTTTTCCAGAAAGATATTCAGAAGACAATTATCACTCTAAGCCGGAGACTAATAGGGATCTTTTTATAATGGGCAAATGGCCACTATCTTTTATTTCAATAAAAAGGATGCATTGTTTTGTCCTATTTGGCAAACACCTTATCATTCTTTCCATTCGTTCATATCACAATTAATCATTCTTTAGTTTAATTATTCTTTAGACCCCCTTTTTATCTTTGTGCTGGGTCCCTTGATATCAAGGATACGAGTAACACTACTGTTCACTTAAACTCTTTCGAGTAAGACATGTGTCCAGAAAAACTCCAAGGCTTTGAAAATAATCAAGAATGTAACTTGTCTTCCGATCTGCTATGGATGTTTGAACAAGACACGGAATAGACATCATTTTGAAGAGTCGTGATTTTAAGTGAGAATCGAGACAGAAGTCTTTGTAAAAAAAAAGGCAAGTCACCTCGAGAATCTAAAGGTCTTTGCATGATCCTATCAAAGCATGCCAAGTTTAACGAACTGATGTCATGACACATAAACTCTCATAAAGGAAGAATGTAATCAAATTCAACATAAACTTGAAAAATTGAGGCTCGACGTGTTATAAAAAAACAAAAAAAAAAGAGAAAACGAAGAAAAAATAGGTCAAAAACCCGCAAAGGGCATTTTCAAAAAAAAAAAGGAAGAAAAAGTCAAGATGGAGACCCGCAGAGAGCATCTTGAAAATTTATTCTTCATCATCCTTCCATGTTGAGGCCTCTTTCTATGTGAAGAATGGACACCAGCGAGACAACTTTGCAAAAGAGTTTCTAATGTGCGTCAATTCGTCCTCATGATCATTGATTATTACTTCCTATGCCAATCAGCGATTAAGCAGATTATTGAAAATGAGAGATTGTATGCCGATATGGGATGCCAAGAAAGGATCATATCCAATGATGACTTGAACCTGAGCAACAGCATGAGAGCAAAGTCTACATCCAATTTAAAATATCACGACTCAGCATCACACCAAAAAACAGGTGAATGAGGCATTGGAGGTGACCAACAAGAACATCAAAAGTATTCATAGCAGAGACCTACAAAGGCTCGACATGAGAAATCACCATTTGTCTTCGAAACTTATCAGGCTTCTATCAGAACATCTACCGGGGTAATACTTTCTCACTAGAATGAGTCGTCTTACCAATTGAAGGCAAGTTTCTTTCCCTCCAGATTTTGTTAGAGCTAATGAAGCAAAATGGATCTAATCCAGATGCAATCAACTAAAAAAATCCTAAAAGTCATGACCAGATTATAAGGGTTTACGATAAAGAAGGATCCATTCTATAGAACTCCACGAGAGAGCTCTAGTTTTGAAAGGATCTAGCTTACAAAAGACTTCCAAGGAAAAGAGGTGTCAAACTTGGGAAAAGCCCCATGAAATGAAAAAAAAAATTTGGAGAAGTTTTGATTTTGATCAAAATGAATGGCAAAGACATGCCCAACTTGGTGAACTCGGATACAATGAAAAAAAAAAGAAAAGGAGAGGTCGAGGTGAAAACTCATAAAGGGCATCTCGAAACCTAAAGAGGCCTGAGTTGAAAACCTGAAAGGGCGGCTCAAATTTGAATAAGAAAATAGGCATGAAGTGGTCTTCTCTCTCAAAAGTAGCAAGGTAGAGAAACTTTACACCTTGAGGCTTTGACAAAGTACTCTAAGTTTCATGAACACATGTCAAGCTCAGTATGGTCTTCGCCAAGTTTGCTCATTGAAGCTCATGCTTTGATATCTGAGGCACCTAACTCCATTCTTTGTTCACCTTATTTTTGCAACTATTGACCAATACATGTCATTTTTAATCCTTTTGTGAGCTTTGCCTCCATGAAATTCACTCGCCTTGCAGTCATGTCTAAGCATTTATGCATCAAAACAATGATCAGTGAACTAATGACCTTTTCATTCATGCAAGTTTTAACCTTCAATCAAATTTAATTTCATCCATTTCGTAACCATGTTCAAGTACGTTTGCATAACAGTCAGTGGACTAATGATTTTAATTCAGGCGAGCTTTGCCTCCAATAAAATTCATCCACCTAACTCTATTCTTTGCTCACTTTATATTTGACATCCTTTGACCAATATGGGTCACTTTTAATCTTTCCATTCATGTGAGCTTTACCTCCAATAAAATTTCATTCGCCTTGCGACCATGCTCAAGCAAATTCTGCATCGAAATAACGATTAATGAACTAAACGATCTTTTCATTCATACGACCTTTGTTTTCAATCAAATTCGAATTCATCCACCTTATAACCTTATGCAAGCATTTTTGCATTAAAATAATGGTTAGTGGTCTAAACGATATAAGGAATAAAAGGATTTTTGCATACTGTTTTGGAAAATTTCTAAATATTACAAAGACCTGAAATAGGACCACTAGTTGGAGATAACCCAAGGGTTAGAAAGGTCTCAAAACAAATAGTCCAAATTACGACTACCTCTTTAGGTTTCACGACAATGATACACATACATAAAACATGATAACACATCAGTGATCGGAGACAAACGACGAACAATGTCGACCTAAGGAATAAAATAAAATCATTTCTCAAAGATGACATTTTGCATTCATCATTCATACCCATCTATTTAGGAGCATTTGACTCATCCTGATCATCGCATCCTAAACAATCTAGCCTACTTAGAGGCCCATTTGAGCATATTCTACAGGTCTCAGCACCATGAAACACGACGGGAAAGATCTAAAACCGCGATGGCGGATCTAATACCACGAAGACATAAGGGAAAGATCTAAGCCGCGACGGCGGATCCAGTACCACAAAAACACGACGGGAAAGATCTAAGACCATAACGGCGGATCCAGTACCATAAAAACACGACGGGAAATATCTAAGACCGCAACGGCGAATCCAGTATCGCGAAGACATGAAGGGAAATATCTAAGCCGTAACGGTGGATCCAGTACCGCGAAGACATAAGGGAAAGATCTAAGCCGCGACGGCAGATCCAGTACCAAGAAGACATAAGGGAAATATCTAAGCCGCAACGACGGATCCAGTAGCACGAGCAATGGCGAACCCGGTACCTTAGAAACATGACGAGAAAGGTCGAATCCACGACGGTGAAACTTCTACCTTGAAGTCATAGTGGATCAGATCAAAACTACAATGGTAAGTCTTTATCTCTCTGAAGTTGTAGTAAGAGCAAGATGAAGCTTCAAACATCAATTTCTATCCTCTTGAAGTTACAGTAAAAGAAAAACAATAGCAAGTCTTTATCCCTCTGAAGTTGTAGTAAGAGCAAGATGAAGCCTCAACATCAAATCCTATCTTCCTAAAGATGCAACGAAGTTGGATTAAAACTACAACAGCGGATCTTGATCTCCTTGGAGTTACGGGGGAATAGAGTGAAGTTACATCATCAACCTATCTCTTACCCCAAGCTTGGGGCAAATTGAAGTCATTTGATCTTTTACCCCGAGCCTAGGGTAGATCATCATCTACCAATCTCTTACCCCAAGCCTAGGGACAGATTGTAGTTATCCGAAACAAGCGATGCGGTCATCTTCCTGATGAGATACTGAGAAGAAGACCAAATCAAAGCCATGCTCGATGTGAGCAAATCTTCAAACCCCAACTTCCTGATGAGATATTGAGAAGCAGGTTGAAGCAATAAAATGGTTAGCTTCCTGATGAGATACAAAGAAGCGGATTGAAACAAGTGATGCAGTCATCTTCCTGATGAGATACTGAGAAGAAGACCAAATCAAACCCACACTCGATGTGAGCAAATCTTCGAACCTTAGCTTCCTGATGAGATACTGAGAAGTAGGTCGAAGTAATAAAATGGTTAGCTTCCTGATAAGATACTGAAAAGTGGACCAAATTCGTATTCCTGATGAGATACAAAGAAGCAGATTGAAACAAGTGATGCGGTCATCTTCTTGATGAGGTATTGAGAAGAAGACCAAATTAATGAAGCCAAGCTCAAAGTGAGCGAATCTTCGAACCCCAGCTTCTTGATGAGATACTGAGAAGCAGGTCGAAGCAATAAAGCGGTTACCTTTCTGATGAGATACAGAGAAGTGAACCAGATAAGTCTTCTTGATGAGACACAAAAAAGTGGATCAAAACAAGTGATGCGATTATCTTCCTGATGAGACACTGAGAAGTAGACCAAATCAATGACACCAAACCATTGGAATTACAAGCGAATCGAATGAAGCTACAGTGGTGAATTTTGTTTTTTTGAAATGGCCTCAATGCAAGATGGAATCACAACACCAAAGACGTAGAAAAGCGGATGCTGTGAGAGTGAATAGTCAATAAAGCGAAGGGTGGACCAAGTGAAAGAAAGAGCGTCGAAGAAATGAAACTTGACAAAATTGGGCCTTCTTTTGGTCTTCGCTCCGTTCATGTTACACAGCAACGAGCAAAGAAGGGCAGCTGTTGAAGCCCAATTTTGATTGGGCCCAACACTTAAAATGGATCCCATTTTTAATCTAAATTTATTTAAATTTGAATTTACTTTAAATTTGAACTTATTTTGAGTTTGGATTTAATTTAAATTTAAATTTATTTTCAAACAAAGTGTCCAATTACAAGTCCAAATAAATGTCCAAGCTTACAACCCAATTGAGCCAATTTCAGTTGACCCGATACAAACCCAAGATCCATTTTTACAAGCCTAAATTAGGCCCAATTGGGCTCAATCCCAACACTCAAATCAACCCAATTAGCCCAAAACCCAAAATTACATCAATTTGCTTGCTGCCACCCTGCCTTGCCCACTGGGATGATGCCATGTCAGCAACCACTAGCTCCACTTGCTTCTACCACCGTCGTCCGACCTGCACCAAGGAGAAAGAAACAGAGACAAGCACGAAGAAACAAAGAGGAAAAATAATAAAATGCAATGATTGTAAATCTGACTATAAAAAGCCCGATAGTTTTTTTGTAAAAGGGGTTTTTTTTTTTACATACCTGTGATTTGTACCAAAAAGCGCATTCAAGCACATATAGAAAATAAAAAATTTTAATTCAAAGTTACAAGCAATATATTCGAATAATAAATCTGTCGAATTTTGTTGAAGGTATATTTGTCGTCGCATATATATATATATATGTGATTATATTTATTTATCTATTTTTTATATACTATCTATTAAATATTGTTTTTAAATTTTGAAACGTTTTTTAATAAATTGTAATAAATAAGAAAGGGGTCAAGCAATCGTACCTTGATCTGCATTGTCGCCGTCGGGTTTGCGAACAGAATCCCTCCAAATTTGTTCATGTTTGCAAGGGATTCCAATCATTTGAATTTTCATCGAAGTTTTTAGAATAAAAGATACAGAAAATAAAATCATCAAATTCATGTTCCCTTTTCAAAGATCTGTAAAAAATATTAAATCTAGATTTATCTATAATAAGATAAAAGAACATATTTTAAATAAAAAAAACGATGTAAGAAATAAAAAGGACAGATTGAATAAACAAAAAATCCAAACCTCGTTCTTTTTTTCACAAATCTAAAAATTAAATACAAATCTAAAAGTTTTCTTTTTTAAATCTAAGAATAAAACTTTTGTTTTTGGAGTTCCTAAAACCCCGATCTGAAGTTTTTTGACAAAAAGAGTGTATAAAAAAAAGGAATTTTATTCTTTCTTGCCGCCGAGAATGACGCCTTGCGACGGTTGGACGCGACAAACGGCGGTATACCCACGGCCAGCCGATGAGCTGATGAGTGGTCGATCGGGAGTGAAGGAGGCACATGGACGACCGGACCAGAGGCCCACAACACAAGCTCTCTGTTGAGAGCGTTTCAGAAAAACAGAGGAAATGGAACTGTTTTTAAGAAAGTTGAATGCAAAATGGAACTTTTTTAGGCTTTTTTTAACTTGAATATTACCCTTCACACGCTGCTGTTTTTAACAGCAAATTCCCTTTGAAAACTATAATGAAAAATCACCTTTTTAGTCCCTCGAAGTCTTGCTCCATTTTTAATTGGTCCGTCTGATTTTTTAAATAATTTTTAAATTAGCAAGTCAGTTTCACCCTTTTTTATTTGATCCTCAAGCTCTTTTTTTTAAATAAAAAGGGACATTTTCTCTTAGAATCCCTTCGTATTGTCTTATGTTTCCATTAATCCCATCTGTCCTTTAAATCTTTTCTTAAAATCTAGTAAGTTAATTTTGTTTTTGTTTAAAATTGATTCTCAGACCACCTTAAAAAAAATAATATGGGAATTTCAATTCAACCCTTTTTGATTTTTTTTGTTTTAATTTGTTTCTTTCCATTTTTTTTAAAAAAACATTAAAATTTTTAATATAATTCCTATTTTGATTTTATTTTAATCTCATACGCTTTCAAATTTGTTTTATTAATTTTATTATTTATTTTAAAACTTTTAAATGGTTCGAAAATTGGTTACTGTTTTGGATTTCTTTTACCTTTTTTTATACTAATTTATTTATTAACATGTTAATTTATTTATTTATTATTTTTTTCTTTCTTCTATATATAGGATGTGTAATTTGTTGTTTTTATCACATAGTTATTTGTTATGTATTTATGCCATGTCATATTTTACTATTATGTTTTTGCAAGTCATGCTATTTCAATCATCCTTTTCTAAAAATAAAAAATAAATATTTAAGCTTTGAAAATTTTCTTAAATAAAAGTCCAGTTCGTTATTTTGTGATTTGAAGAGTCATACCTTAATTCACTAGGTGTGGCTTTTCGTTAAATCGATAGAAGCTCATTATTTCCGGGTCTCGGAAAGTTACGTTCTAACTCACTAGACGTGGTTTTCTCGATCACGTCGAAATGACGAGACTTCTAAATGAAAATCAGATTCTTTCTTAAACATGTACATCAAATAACTCGTGCATTCAATGATCGTATTTAAACTTTACTCGAGCTTTTAAATTTTACAAATTAAGACCCGAAAATAATCAATATGGTACTAATTTTGGGTGTATGAGGGTGCTAACCCTTCCTCATGCGTAACCGACTCCCAAACTTATTTTCTGGATTGTGAAGACCAAAATATTTTTCAAAACGAATTTCAAGCGTTTTGTGGTGATCCAATCACACCGAATAAAGGATTGGTGACGACTTCCATTTTCCAACTTTAAAATAATTTTTGAAACACGTCGTTTTCAAAAAAGATAGCTTCAACAACTTATATAGGTTATGTTTAGCGTTGAAACCTTTTTTTTTACGTCCTAACTTTTATTTTTAAAAAACGAAAATGAAGTTGTCACCAATCCTTTTTAATTAGGTGTGTGATTGGATCACCAACTCAGTCAGTTACGCATGAGGAAGGATTAGCATCCTCATAACTCCCAAAATTGGTGCCTTGTCGATTACTTAATGTTTTAGTGTTGAAAATCGAGAATTTGAAGAGAATTTTAAATGTGATCCTTAAATATGTGTAAATAGTACAATTTGACGATATTACAAAAAAAATTTACTAAATTAAATTTTATGAAGAAATGGTCTTTAATTTCGAATCAATCGAGAAGAAAAACCATGTCCATAACGTTAGGACATAATATCTCGAATCTTCAGAAATGAAGAATATTTTTCAATTTTAAATAGGATATTCAATTACTTATGTTCAATGAAAAAATCATATCCAGTACGTTAGGGCACAATTTCTCGGGTCCCCTAAGTAAAGAAACATTGCCTCGGTTTTAAGAATTGCTTATTCATTATACAAAAATTAACTACAATATTTTAATATAACGTGTGATTAATTTGATCGAGTATTGTATAAGAATAAATGAATGTTGGTAAGCATGAGATACGATAGAATGATTGCAAAAATAAAATAAATATGTGGATAATAAAATAAAATAATAATACTAACAATAATACTATTAGCAACAAAAAATAATAATGATGACAATAACAACGATGATAATGACAAAAGAGAAAGAAAAATGATAAAATAGTATGATAATAAAATAAAAAAGATAAATAAAATATAAATGCTAAAGTAACAACAAAATATAAATACTAAAATATCACTTGTGCAATTTAAAGGAACGAAATATAAATATTATGGATTAAGTATACTAGAAAATAAATATAGTAAAATAAAATAAGAAAATGAGAATCATAAAGATAAATCAAAAAGGTAGGGGCCTAAATAAAAAATAAAAATTAAAGCGAAAATTGTAAACAATGGGAAAATAGAGGGGTAAATTAAAATAAAATAAAAGAATAGGGACCAATTTGGTAAATAATCCTGCCTTCTAGACACATATTATTCTCAAGGGTGGGGTCCATGGTCGAAGGATTGAAATGTAAAAAAAATAAAATCTAATGGCAGATTTAACAAATAAAAAAATTAGAAATAGGACAAAATTGAATAAAACCTAAAGACGAAAGGACCAGGGAAGAAATTTTCCCTTTTTTTAAAACACATGGACCCTAAAAGGGTTTGAATCGAGTCCTTCAGTCTAATCAAAACGATAGCACTTTGAGGCTATTAGGGTTGAGCCTAAAATGGTGTTATATGGGGTACAATTTGTATAATAGGGACTAAATTATAAATACATAAAATAGGGAGGGATCGATATGGCAAACCGACCCTCCTCTGAAAAACACATGAACCTTGGGATTGGATCCGAGTCGGTTCGAGCAAGCATCAAACGATGCTGTTTTGAGCATCAAACATGCACCCCAAAACGACGTCATATAGAATGGCTATAAAGGGTAAGTTTTTTTTTGAAAATTTCATTTCTTAGTTAATTTTTTTAAAAAAAACCTCCTACCCTCTTCTTTTTCTATCAAACTTTCACCCTCCTCTTTTGATCCAATCCCGAGGTCTAGTGACCTTCCGTCATGGCTACCGATTATCGATGATGGGCACTATTACCTCCAATGGTCGAGAAATACCAAAAGACACCTCTTTATTCTTTTTTTAAGCCCTAAATCTAGATTTAGAGTTAAATCTCTCAAATTTGATCTTGAACCCTAAAAACACTTAAAAAAACCTTTATCCCTTAAGTTTTTTAGAAGGGACTTTGCTCTTTTTTTTTTTTTTGAAAACCCTCCACGCAAATATGAGGGTTATTCAAGGAACCTTCGCCCAATGGATGAACCATCGTTCATCGAGAGTGGAGAACTCAACCACTAGTGACAAAGTTCAGGTATGTCTCTGATTTTATCTTTTTATATTTATTTTTTATTACTTTCGAAACTAAATAAAAAAATAATGTATAAAAATATACCTTTGAAATTTCTTTTCTTTTTCTTGTTTGATTTCTCTATATTTTCTTGTGTGTAAAAAACATACAAATGGTGGTTGGGGCTCTTTATAGTCCCATTAAATTACAGATTTATTTTTTTTTGTTCTGATTTGCTTTTCTTGTTTGTAAGTCTCCTTTTGTGTCGATGGAAGAGGCTCCTCCAATCAATGATGGCGTGCCTTGCCAGTTTGGTGCAATGACGATAGAGGTGGTCAGATCTCTTCGGGTTGAACATGCTGATGTGGCAAGGGTTGACATGGAGAGGGAGCGACATCGAAGATAGTTTAGGATAATTTAGGGTTTCTTTTTTGTTAATGTTTTGGGCTTTATGGGCCTTCGAGTATTTGGTCTTAGTGGGTTTAGGTTTGGGTTGTAATATTTTGGTTTTAGGTGGTTTAAGGTTTGGATTTGTAACTTGGGCTAAAAGCACTATGTATTTTGTTAATGGACTTTCAAATTTTATTATTTTTTAGGTTTTGTTTGTTTTTGGCTTTTTTTGGGGTTGGATAAATTGGGCCTATTACATTTAGTATATGAACAATATCTAGCCTATCAATGAAGATTATATCATTTAGGGAAACATATTTTGGAGATTGGATTGAATTGGATCACCTTTATCTAATCCATTGAATCAAGAAAGTTCGATTGATTGAATCATTGAAGACTTAGCTACCAAGAATCCTTGTTTACTTTGTTTATTATTATTCTATTATATTCAACTTATAATGTGGTTGTTTTATAGAGATTGTGATAGATCTTCTTTATGTTAGCAAGTCTCGAACAAACTTATATAATTGAGTAACTTGTATGGATTTATGTATCTAGAATTGAGAGCACTAAATTTGTTCAAGTGAGGAACTATACTTTGTGAGTGCAAATTGATAGTAAGACCTTTTATGTTGTGGTTTTCCTTGTTGAATTCACAATTAATGAATTTAGTGGTGAAAGTATCAACTCTTTAAAGTACAAAGGTGAGGAAAATTGTCACGAGATGTGATAGAGTAGGTTCACTTGTTATAATTGTGAAAGAGAGTGAATATTTCTCACTGAGCCAGACTTCGTAGATGTAAGGAAACCAAACTACATAAACAACTTCCTTATGTTCGATTTTGTTTATTGTTTCCAATTTGATGCAAGTGAAGTGTCTACTTCCCTATCACAACTTCCAAGCACTTTGTTAGTTTGATAGCAACGGTTTCAAAACTTCAATGAGAACATGCACAATCTATGACCCTTATAATGGTGAATTTAGAAATGAGAAATGAATTATAATGGTAAATTTAGAAATGAAAAATGGATTATATTTGTTCGATCTTTCCTTCAAGTGTTGGTTTTTATTTTAATTTTTAATAAATTTTTCATTTTTAAATATTTAATAAAATTTTATTAATTCTTATACTTTTTATTATAATTTTTATAATTATTTTAAAAAAAAAAATCACATCAAGGTTTTTGCCACATGACATATGATGGCGTGATATGAAGAAAAATGTATTAAAAAAGGAGAAGTTAAAAATTATCGTAAGTTATTGGTTAATGTTAGTATGAAAACCAATTTGATGGATATTTACAGTTCAAATACCTAACTTCTTTTATTAAAATTCAAATACCTAATTGAATGAAAAAAATAGTTTAATTTGTTTTTCAATTAGAAGGCTTCCTAATCAATTAAGCCAAAAAAAAGGTATTAACAATGATAATTTAACAAATATACTTCTATATAATATTGCATTTCATCAACCAATACTAAAATCTTACATTTCAGCTAAGGGTGAGTGTTCGATTCAGTTCTATTGAATCGACTCAAATGAAAAAAATTCTAAGCTAATCGGGTTTACGAATTTTATTTTATCATCCTAACTCAATTTGAAATTTTTTTCGAATTGAGTCGAATATATATGATCGAGTTAAATTGAAAAAAATTACTTTAGGCTCTTATAATCACTGCCACCTACCTTAATCAAATTTGTTATTAACTTTCATTCCTTCATAATTTATTTATTAATGTTTTATATATAGGTTAGCTTATTTGCTTGCTTAGTTGTTTCAATTATCTTCTAATTTTTGTCATAATGTATTTTGAAATTAAAAATATATTAAATGTAAAAAAATGTGATATTTAATAATAGTTATTTTAAAGTTTAAATGTAAAATTGATACTAACAGAAAATTTGAACACGAATATTTTATGGAATAATCAATAATTCAATTTTAACAGAAATTGATAAAAATTCAGCATGATTAAACGATTCAACAATATAAATAGTACAACATGTGAAATTTAATTTAGTAATATAAATAGTAGACAAATTCGAAAAAAAAAAAAACCTTTTGAGGTTAAGGAGAAATAAAAGTTTTGGGGAAAGTAAAAGGAAAAAAAAGTTATAAGGGTTTGGGGGAAGTAAAGTTTTGGGAGGAAAGTAAATGAAAAAAAAATTTTGGAGGTTTAGGGGAAAATATCAATTTTTGAGGGGGAAATAAAAGTTTTGGAGGAAAAGTAAAACGAAAAAAGTTTTGGGGTTCGGGAGAAGTAAAATTTTTGGGCGAAAATAAAAAGGTTTGTGGGGATTTGTTGGGGGAGAGAAGTAAAAGAGTTTTGATATTTAATTTATTCAAATTATTCGAGTTTTTCAAATTTGAAAATTCAAATCAATTCTGTTGGGGATCAACTCGATTAAGCAACGAACAAGTAAAAAATAGCGAAAGAAATTGAGAAATTGAACACACAAATTTAACGTGGAAAAATTCCTCCGAAGAGGATAAAAAACTACGGGCAAAGATAATTTTACTATAATGGAAAAAGAATGAAGAGTACAAAAGATGGAGATAAAAACTAAATCCCGAAAACCCGAAAGCAAAGAACCCTCAAAACGTAAACACTAAAATCTCTAAAAGTGTTAGGAGTTCTGAACTCTAATAGGTATATCTCATAAGTATATTTCTAAGGTTGTTAAAGAGCCTATTTATAGGGTAAATTCCTAGGTCAAATAATAATAAAATAATCTAGACTAATAAGAGTTTGACTCAAACAAATAAATAGTTTAATTGAAACAATTAAATAGAGTTTAACTGAAAGATTATTTCTCAAATTTGACTTGAAATAGGAGTCATAATTCAACAAATCTCCACCTTGACTCATATTTCCACAATGCCATCTTTGCCAAAGCCTGTCACGGGTCTATCTTGAACTATGCAGGGAATTAACTGAGTCGAATCTGTGCTTAGAAGCTGGAAGTCTTCTAGCCTTCAACTTGTGCACTGCCAAATCAAACTAACCCGAGTCTAATTTTCTCGAATACAATGCCTTAACTTTTTAAAACCTGCATTCAAAAAAGAACCTCTCTTCAACGAAACAATCATACCCTTTCCCTCTTATGACCAAGTTGCCTCTGCTCCAAACGAGTTGACTTCAACTCTGTAACGGACGAGGGATGTCCGATTTCACCGATCATTGTAAAACCTTCTAGAATATAAAGACAGTCGGTCTTTTTACCTTTTAACAAAACGAGAGCCCCATGAGACACCTTAATGTCGCTCAACTCGATGTTAAGTCTGCAACCTTTTAAGTCTGAAATACTTAAGGAGATGAGATCCTTTTGTAAATCAGATACATATCTGACATCTGATAGTGTCCTAATCGTATCATCATGCATCTTAATTTTAACAGTACCAATATCGATTACCTTACTGGATGAATCGTTTCCCATGTGCACAACTCCACCTTTAACCGAACTATGTGTGGAGAACCATTCTCTGTTGGGACACATGTGGAAAGAACATCTTGAATTTAGGATCCACTCAGACGTAAGCTCGGAGCTTTCACTATTACACTAACAATAAATAATTACCACTTTCATCGGCCAAATTAGCATCAGCTAAATCTTCCTCGTTACTCTCAACAGCCCTTTTATGTCGCAGTTCGTAACAATCTACTTTGACGTGACCTAATTTCTTACAATAGCGACACCTTTTGTCTTGCTTCTTTGATGCTACCAAAACGAAAGCTTGCTTATCTGCCTTGCTATCAGAACCATACTCATTGTCGAGTTTATCTTTACTCAACAAATGACCCTTCACTTCCTCGAATGAGAGTTTGTCTCTACCATAAATCAGAGTCTCCTTAAAAGACTTGTATGAATGGGGTAAATAACATAATAATAGCATAGCCTAATCCTCATCGTCAATCTGAACCTCAACATTATTTAAATCATTCAAAAGAGTAATGAATTGACTGATGTGACCTCTAAAAAGCTCACATTCGTTCATGCGAAACGTAAATAGACGTTATTTCAGCACGAAACGGTTAGCCAGAGACTTAGTCACATAAAGAGTTTCTAGCCTTTTCCACAAGGCGGATGATGTCTTCTCCATAAATATCTGCTGCAATACCCTATTCGCGAGGCACAATTAGATTGCAGACAGGGTTTTTTCATCAAGCTCTTCCCATTCTGATTGATCTAGATTATCGGGTTTTTTCTTGGTAATGACCTTTTTCAAACTGGTCTGAACTAGAATTGCCATCATCCGAACTTACCATATATTGAAATTTGTGACACCATCGAACTTCTCAAAGTCAAATCTTCTTGCTACCATCTCTAAACAGGTTGATCTACGAAAATTGAACTAACTCTGATACCACTTATTGGGGATCAACCCGATTAAACAACGAACAAGTAAAAATAACGGAAGAAATTGAGAAATTGAACACACAAATTTAACGTGAAAAAAGCCCTCCAAAGAGGATAAAAAATCACAGACAAAGATAATTTTACTATAATGGAAAAAGAATGAAGAGTACAAAAGATGAAGATAAAAACTAAACCCCGAAAACCAAAAAACAAAGAACCCTCAAAACGTAAACACTAAATTCTCTAAAAGTGTTAGGAGTTCTAAACTCTAATGGGTATATCTCATAAGAATATTTCTAAGGTTGTTAAAGAGCCTATTTATAGGCTAAATTCCTAGGTCAAATAATAATAAAATAATTTAGACTAATAAGAGTTTGACTCAAATAAATAAACAGAGTTTAATTGAAACAATTAAACAGAGTTTAAATGAAAGATTATTTCTCAAATTTGACCTTAAATAGGAGTCATAATTTAACAAATTCGAACTTGAAATTTGAAAAAAAAAAATTCAAGTTGATTTGATTCGAATAATTCAAAATTTAATTTTTTTTTTCGATTTTTTCGAGTCGAATCAAACTTTGCTCACCCCTAATTTCAATCAAATAAACGAAAGAGAGTAATATAATATTTCATCTTGTAATCTTACACTTACATTCTTGTAATCTTATTACTAAAAGTAATCTTACATTTCTTAAATCTTATTATCCTTCCATTATATTTTCCTCCTACTAAAACAAATCCTTAACTTTTTTGTTATTGTAGTTATAAAAGAACCTACATTTCAATACTCAAAAAAATCTAAAAATATATATTATTTATCTTCATTTTTTAAAAATAATGTTTTATTTTCTAAAAGTTAGAAAAAAACTTTGGATAAATGGATTTTTTTTCAAAGAAAGAAATATGAAAATAACATGTTTTCTAATAATAAAATGATAAAAAGTAAAAATTAAAAATTAAAAATTAAAAATTCTATATTTATATGAACTTGTGACATGGGACTAGAACTTTAGTCTCGTAATTTGTGTGGCTTTAAGCGATTTCTTGGTTTTAAATTCACCTAAGTCAGCCTAACTCTTGCAAAAAATGAGAATTCTCGTTAGAAATTCTCCAAGACACCAAAAATAAAACGAAAGCAACTCAAAATGAAAGAACAGAAAATGCCATAAGAAAGTAAAGCATGTCAAGTATTTGAGTAAATGCTCTCAAAGTATTCTATTACTCCAGAAAGAATACAAAGAATGGGATTACTCCAAATGAGGAGGAATGACCTTATTTATAATTGAGCTCCCTCAAAATCAACAGTACAAATTGAGTTACATCGACAATCAAGATTAAAGCCTATCTACAATTGAGATTATAAAGGGATTGACTCAATCCTTTAAGATTTCAAAGTCAAATTTATTACTTTACAAATCTTCTAAGATTGCTTTCCATATTTACTAAGGTAGCCTTAATTTTCCACAAGTGTTTCACTATGCCACCAAGGCTTCAAGTAGATGGGTTTCTCCACATATTCTACAAATTGGGTCAATTCAAGTGGGTTGAATGAGCCCTATTTAATTGATTAACCTTTATGGGATGCTCTTTGCACAATTATCACGGGTTTTGATCCGTAGCCTGTGACATTCTCCCCCATCTATTCTCGTAACGCCCTCGTTGTGTCATTAGAATGACATTGGTGTGACTTGCCTTAGAACTTTCTCGATGTCTTGGTCGATTCCTAACTAGCCTTTCTGTCAGGTAGCCCGCCCATTGAAACACTTGCCTCAACTTGTGTCATCTCTTAACTCAAACTGTTTCTCTCCTTAGCACATCTTGTTTGCAAGAGCTCACTGTTCTTACTTTCCCCCATTGTGACTTGTCGTGAACAAGATCCCCTTGATCCGCACAAATAGGCTACAACATTCTCACTTTAAACAATGGGTTAACCTTACGTATTCTCGCCAACTCTAGTTTGTAAGCTCCTCAGCTTTCCCGTTTAAGAACTCTAAAAGGGCCTTTCTGTCTTTGCCAAGCTAACGGTAAGTCAGTATGTAAAACACTAGATAAGTGTTTGAATTGTACATCGCTTGATGCATTTACTCGATCCAACTGCCTAGTTTGCATTACTATTTTTCTTCTAAAGTATGATGCACAACCCACCTCTCTCATAGGTGATAGCCCCACTGATAACTTAGCAAGATTCACATCGGTTTGTTGACCCTCTAACATTTCCAAGGGGGTCTTCGTAACACTCCTCCGATCTACTGAGATAATGTTCATTATTGAGTGATAGCCCCACTGATAACTTAGCAAGATTCACTTCGGTTTGTTGACCCTCTAACATTTCCAAGGGGGTCTTCGTAACACTCCTCCAATCTACTGAGATAATGTTCTTCCAATAATGAACATCTTTGGTTAGTTAGATTGCCGACAATATCTTGGTTCCACTCTCATGTCCCACTCACCGGAATAATGCATTGTTGTTGTCGAGTATCCAAGATAATCATACAGTCGAAAAAAGGAACCAATAGAGCACTAACCTTGTTAAGGAAATTTAAGCCACAAACATAGCCGTAATCATCCAACTGAATTACCTTGAAGTCTTCCTTGCCTTTCCATTAAGCGTTCTGTAGCTCAACTACTTATGTTGCTCCCATAGTTGAGACTTCTTTGGAATTTACTGTCTTGATCTTCTTGGTCAATTTGTTAATCGAGAGATCAAGTTTACCCATAACTTTCTTCGATATAAACAAGTCTAATTCCCCCGTATCAATAAGAGCACTCTTTCTTTACCTGCGGTGTTGATGTCCACATACATCAACCCTTTCCATTTGCAATCCCTCTTCGCTTTCGCATAATTGAGTATCATTAACCAAGCTTTGAAGCTTCACTCTTTGGCCTCGCTTTAACTTTTTTACTAATCACGGATAACTTAGATCGCACTAAACAGTCTCACATCCTATGCAGACCACTACAAAAGAAGCATTCCATTTGCTTCTTCTCACTCTCTCTAACTCTCTTGGCTTCGACATAATGCACAACCGAACCAAGCCTCATTGATGTTTTATCTGGCTAATCGTCGATGTTAGAAAGCGTAGATTTCTTCGGACAATCCTTCACCATATGTGGACCATCACAAACGAAGCATTTCACTGACCCTTTGGATTTGTTGCTGAGTTTCCACTTCCCATTAAATGGTCTCTCATTACCAACATTCTTACTATTTCCACCGTTGCCATTTCTATCTTCCTCATGGTCTCCCCCACCATTGCCTATCTCTTTGGGCTTAGAAGAATCGAACTTGTCTTTCCTCGAATCAAGCTCGACAAAGGACTCCGCCTCGACCTTCACTATAGTAAGCTCTATGATTCCTTGTCAACGCAACTTTTACCTCGCCCAAGGCTTTAACCCATCCTTAAGCCAGTAGAATGTTTCTTTCTTGCTCAAGTTAAAGATTTGAAGCATCAACTCACTGAAGTCTTTAACATACTCCTGAACAGTACCTTATTGCATAAGTCGACACAATTTTGCCCAAGCCTCCTCCTCAGTGTTGGTATTTTAGTAAAAAAAGATGAAACACAAAAAATGTAAAAGAAAAAATATATATTAGAAGCATATTCTAATCTATTGTATTGTTCATATTATATAGCTAAAAAAAAACATAAAATATATCCTACTGATATCTAGCCACTTAACTTACTCCTAAAATAATTTCACAAAATTAAAAATTCTTAAAGACTTGGTCTACAAACTTATTATTCAGCAAGTCTAAGGCACATTCTCAACACTCCTTCTTGCCTTAGTAATTGCAAAAGCCTAATTTATTTCTTAAAACTTTAAATCTAACTTTTGGGAGAATCTTGTTTAACATATTTGTAATTTGATCTTCAGTCTTGCAAAAAACCGACTTGATTTCACCAATCTTCTATTCTTCTTTCAAATTATATTCATCAATACTGTTATACCAAGCCCTTGGAGCATGTTTAAGACTATATAAGGTCTTGTTTAACATGTAAACTTTCTCCTCCTTTCTCTTGACATGAAATCCCTCAGATTGCTCATCTCTCATTACTTCAATCCACTTGTCATCCTTCTCAGCTTCTTTAAACTCAACAGACTCAAATGCAGCAACATTATACCTTTCATAAATTTCATATAAAGATCTTGCGTCACAAATTGGAACATCATCTATGTTGTCATCAAAGTACTGAGGAGTCTCTAGCAATTGCTTCGTTCTTGGCTTCTCCTCCATTAGATTTAGAGCAAAGCTTTTTGCTTTTATTTTTACTTTGAATAAATCTTTTTCTTTTGAGCCTTTGATCAAACACCATTTGTCTTCAAATATGACCTTGAAACATTTTTCTATCAACTGCCCAACATTAAGAAAATTTTGGTCAATGTTAGGCACATATAGAACATCAGTAATGTGTTTCAAACTTGTTAAACTTTCAATAGCCACTATTATTTTTCCCTTAATTGGAATAAACTCACCATTTCCAACTTTTATTTTGGAAATGGTAGTTTTATCAAGTTCTTTGAAAAGTGTTTGGTCATTAGTAATGTGGTTTGTGCAGTCGCTATCAATCAACCAGGAATCACTAGAGCTATTACTTGTAGAGAAACATGTCGCCATAAAAAGGAACTCATCTTGATGTTGCTCAATAAATATTTTTTCCTCTTCATGTTGTTGAGACTTACAGACCATCTCCATGTGCCCAATATTGTTACATTTCTTGCATTTGATATCAAGCCTCCACCAACACTTCTTCAGCAAGTGATTTGTCTTCTTACAGTATGGACATGGTGGATATGTCTCATTTTTGTTATTATTGTTGGTATTATCTTTAATTTTCTTGTCTTTACCTCCCGAATTTTCAAACTTTGCTCGAAAAGCACCCTCTACCGGTGTTTCTTGTCTCATCTTTCTCCTTTGTTCTAGAGCCTTCAATGCATTAACTAATTCCGCCAAGGATATACTTGACAAATCCTTAGATTCTTCTAATGAAGAAATTTTAGACTTAATTTTCAGGCAAAGTGACAAGAATATTTTGCACTATTCGATCATCAAAAAAATCATTACCAAGCAATCTTACCTTGTTTACTATGTCATCCAACTTGTCAAGATAGTCTTTAATGGTTTCTATCTCCTTCATCTTCAACATTTCAAACTCTCTGATCAAATTTAGCATATGTATATTTTTTTGTTCTTTCAATACTAATTTCTTTTGTTAACCCCAAATTCATGATTCTTGTAAATATTTTGCTTGACATAGCAGAGAAAAGACATGCTTTAGTTTTGGACTTCCTTTTCTTCTTCTCTTTGTGAGTCTTTAGTTGATTCATTGTTGGATTTGTTGGCAATGACAGAACATTGTAGTCTTCTTCTACTACTTCCCAAATATCCATCGCATCAAGATAGACTGTCATTCTAACAGCCCAAGCTTGATAGTTATTACCATCAAAAATTGGTGGAACAATATGAGAAAATGACGTGTCAACTTCCATGTCTAAAGCTTGTGTTTCTCTCAACTTACAGATCCCTTAAGAATAAGAGCTCCAATGTCAATAATTGGTATTTAGTAAAAAAATATGGAACACAGAGAATGTGAAAGAAAAAATATAATGGAAGAACACTATAATTTGTTGTAATGTTCATATTATATAGCTAAAAAATAACAAAAAATATATCTTGTTGATATCCAGCCACTTAATTTACTTCTAAAATCATACCACAAAATTACAAATTCCTAAAGACTTGGTCTAACCTATTATTCAACAAGTCTAAGGCACATTCTCAACACTCAACATACTATGGGTAAAATTGCTTCTTCAACTCTCTTTAGAACTCCTCTCAAGTTTCAGTTGTGGTTCCAACTTGTTTCTCATATGTGAACTTACAACACCACCACAAGGGAGCAACATCAATAAAATAGATTGAAGCGATGTTTACCTTAGTGGCATCATCCTCGGTGCCCATTCCACGAAAGTATTATTCCACTCCCCAGAGGAAGTTATCCACCTCTCTCGAGGACCTCATCCCCTTAAACTCTTACAATTTGGGATCATCCATTTTCCGTTGGTTCGCTCCCGAAGCCAACATCCCACTACCCAAAACAACCTTGTAGATCGTGAGATCCCTTTGAACTCTGCAATCTCTTCCTTCAAGGTCGCTACCATGGCCTCGAGAGCATCATCCTTTACCATCAACTGGTCCATAATGAAACCGAGAGACTCCAACAAAAAGTCTCTAAGTTGCTCCTTCATTGAGTCTAACTCATCGATGCATCCCTCAACTACCTCAAGTGTCTCCCTTATATCTCCCATGGACTTCTCGAGATTGACCACCCAATTTTCCAAAGACAATAAAATTTCTCTCGATTGACTAGCTTTGTTGGACCTCCCGCGGGTCTCTATTGACCCAATCTAATCGTACTCCTTTTGTCATCTCGATTAGCATGTTCGAAATCTTAGCTCAAATACCAACTATTATGAAGCTAGAACTTTAATCTCACAATCCATACAACCTTAGGCGATTTATTAGTTTCAAATTAGCTTAAGTTAATCTAACTCTTGCAAAAATGAGAATTCTCGTTAGAAATCCTCCAAAGCATCGAAAATAAAACGAAAGAAACTCAAAACAAAAAAGCAACGAAAGAACATAATATACCACAAGAAAGAAAAGCACACAAAGTGCTTAAGTAAATGCTCTCAAAGTATATTACTCTAGAAAGAATACAAAGAATGGAATGATTCCAAATGAAATGGAAGGCATTTATTTATAATTGAACTCCCTTAAAATCAATGGTATATATTGAGTAACATTGACAATTGATATTAGAGTCTATTTATAATTGAGATTCTTAAATCTTATTAGATCACATATATTCCAATATTACTTTCCATACTTACCATAATAACTCTAATTTTTCATAAGTGCTTTATCAAGCCACCAAAGCTTCAAGTATACATACTTATTTACATGTTTCACAAATTGAACCAATTCAAATGAATTGAATGAACCACATTTAATCGATTAACTTCTATAAGACACTCTCTGCTCAATTGTCAATAACTTAAACCAAAATAAAAGTTTGTTAAGTTAATAATCTGCTCATCAATTAAAGTTAAAATTAAAAATCCTTACTTCCAACTACTTCATTTTTAACAAAATTCATGAAAACAACTATCTTTGTTTTTCTAATTTTCACAAATTTTCATTTTCCAATCCTTCATTCTTCATTCCATGAAGAAACAGTATTACATACGAACGGCTTAGTCCATGTAACATTGTTCTATCAAATTTGAGAATATGTGGTAGCCTATAAAATATGATCGGTCTCATCATTGACAGACACGTATCCAGTTACAGCAATTATGATATTAATTCTACGTTGTTGCTCCAATATTTATATTTGTACTGTAATTGTTGAAACTTCAATTTAGCAAAACCCACACCCATAAACCTTAAAGTAGAACATGTAAAGGACCTCGAATCGTGGAAAGATTTACGAACTGTTTTAAGACAAGAATCCAAGAATCCCATAACCGGGATTTCTTAGAATCTAAATCTCAAACAAATACGTACAATAATGGCTTAAAAGAAACGATAAAGAATCTAGTTAGGAAATGCATGTAAAAACGAAGCTATTTGGAATAGAAATTAAGCAATAAACTTCAGTTGAAGGTTACATCATCATCACCACCACCACCATCATCAAAGTATCATATAAATTTTGAGATGGCAGCAACGGAAATCTAATTTAGAAATATTGGAAGAAAAATTATAAAAAGTAAAAAAAACTGGTCAATTTCTTTGAACATGATGGATATTATTCTCATCCTGATCTAACTCTTTTGTTGTAATAATAATTATAAATGAAAACTGAAGCTTCCTTTTGTCAAACTGACCTCAATCTCTTTGCCTTCACCTTGTGTTCCACTTTACCTTCAACATTAAATCACCAACAGAATCCGAAAATCCGAAGAAAAAATACATAAGATATTTACCAAAACCCTTTTTTTGTAGTCTCTACCACAGAAAGGCTCAGCGAAACCGATTTCAGTTTTGCTGAGCCACAAGTTGATCGAGCTGCATTTGCTCCAGCCAAGCTCCCAGCATGGCATTATCAACCGGATCTGAGTTCCTGCTAGAACCCTCCCCTGAGACTGGTGCTGCTATTTTGTCTTTGATCTCAGTGGGAGGCTCTTTTACGAGAGACTGAACCCATGATAAATCGGGCTCATCTCCATTACCATGCTCAAACGACGAGGATCTGCAATGCTTGCCTACCCCATCGGCATTGACAGCCCAGTCTGGCTTCCCATTGGATGATCCCCATTTAGACCATGAATTAACCGGGGAACCAACAATGGCAGCCAAGCCAGAGCCAAGCTCCCTAGAGCTTAGGCTGCGAATTTCTTGCTGCTTCTCCCGTTGAGCTAACATTGAAACTCGCGAGCTCATTGGTGAGATAGGCTCGACATTTCGTGGAGACATCCTACCGGATAGAGAAGCCTGCAAGAGAGGATGCTCAATACTTTTAGGAGAGTAATTTGTATTAATAGGTGATAGCATGCTTTGCTGTTGCTGAAATTGATTCACAACGGCAGACTTATGGGTTGGAGAGAAAACAGCAGCAGCCAAAGCTTGATCGGAGTAACGCGGAGATGAGCTATCAGCAGAAAAGAGATCATCGATGTTTGATGGGGCCAGGGTCTTCATTCGACCAGATCGGTTAAAAGAACTTGAACTCATTGATGGCTGAGTAAGGCTGGATAACTCATTTATCAGCTGATGTTGCTGCAAATCAAAATCAGGCAGCACATTGAAGTCTTCGGCTTGAATGTCTCTCGCATTAAGAGAAGATCGCAGGCGACTAGATTGAAGGTTGCTTCCAGGAAGATGCAGTGCTGGAACATTAGGCTGTGGCCAGCCAACATTAGAATGAGGCATGCCGTTCACAGGCGGAGACATTGGTGGAGTGAACGGAGATGGTGACATAACAGATACAGAAGAAGGTGATCCAGGCAAGAGACTCATGGCAGCAGCAAAATCCATAGCTGTAGCACCTGAAGTACTAGATCGAGGAGATGGAACAGCGGAACCAGTGGAGACATAAAGAGGCCGGAGTTCCTCAGCTGTGTGAGCAAAGAAGCAGACTCTCCTTGCACAGCCAGTACCATCCTTGCACAACCGGGTCCGATACTGAGCAGGGTGTAGCCAGCATTCGAAAACACCATGAGCATATTCACACATGTCTCCACGTCTACATGCCCCCTTGCGAAAATCGGGGCAAGGAACACAACTGTAATGGAACTTCCTAGGATCCCTTCTTCGAGCATTCTCCCCAGGGTGAACAAATGGGCACTCAGTCCAATCATGGGAGTAGGCACGAGAACAAGGCCGCACCTTGAAAGAATACATTCGGAATTCATCAGTTGAATAGATGCTGTTCTTTATGTCTGGAAGAGATGGATCAATCGGGTATTCCTTCTTCTCTGACACCAAAGAAATAGGAGCATTGCTTGGCCTTGACTTAATTGGGGAATCTGAACCAGAAAACAATGACCCATTTTCCTGTGAAGGTGACGGAGGAGGGGAATCAGAATTCGCAACAGCTGCAACCCTTGAATCAAAACAGGAACTCTCAGTTGCAAGGAGTTTTTCAAGAGTTAATTTCACATCTCGAAGCTTCGGAGGAACAATAAGAACATCAACAGGAAGATGACCATTCGCGTCAACCATATTAACATCAGCACCGGCCGCTAAAAGCAGCTTCACAACATCGATAACATTATCAGCCCCACCAGAGGCAGCACAATGAAGGGCAGTGCTTTTGTCTCGGCCACACACACGGTTAACATCAGCATCTGAAGATGAAATTATCAGCTTAATAACGTCAATGCTACCGTAGGTAGAAGCAACCATCAATGGAGTTCTCTCCTCATTAACCATCTGTTTCGAGCCTTTTTGACGACCATACCATAATCCAACCTCATCCACACTAAAAGGATCCTGCTCGATCCATCGTTTAAATCCCTCAACATCATTATTAGCAGCAAGCTCAAGCAAGCTTGCAAAAGTATCATCAGTCACTAACGTCAAATGATTCATCTCCCTACAAGGATATCCCCTATCTTCAAAAGCAAGTATTTGATGTTATCGGAGTCAACTTCGGATTTAACTGCTTGGTTTCAGAACACATGCTTTCATTTGATAAGAATCCAACTGAGATAAAGAAAAACAGCAGCAATAACAATCAATTTCATACATATGATAAAATACTCCGTAAGATATTATATAAAAAAAAGTTTACAAAATAAAATAATAAACCCACATGGTATTCTAAGAAACAACAAGGCCAAGTCAGTGTTTATGAAGAACATGTCAACCAAAACAAATAGTAGAAAATTGAATATAGATTTAGAGAAACAGTGAAATTAGGGATGTAAGTAATAGTACCGTACTTGAGAAAACATTATAGATCATCAGAACTTCAAAAGAAAATGAAATTACTACATATATTTTCCTACACCTTCCATTCATGTTTTTACTGTAAATAAACAAAAAGATCAAAAGGGTATAAATATGCTTTTTGTAGGAAAAAACTCATGATCCTAGAACGAATCTTTCGATGGTCTTCAAAATCAAACTAAAATAACTTGATAAAAAATATTAAAATGAATCACTAAGAATAGAAGAAGTAAATAAAAGATCTGATTCTAGAGAAATCAAAATAAAATGTTATAGCTAAGATCAACTAAACTGCAACCGCAATAAAAGCCTTACCAGTTCAAAAATCCATACGAGTCCCAAGAAATCGACAAAAAGAAGAGAGATTCATACAGATCTACGGGGAAAAGAAGAACTGCTTCTTTGAGGCATATGTTAAAAAATGAAAAAGTAAAAGTATTAGTAATTAATCTCAATTAGATTTATATTTTGTGTTTTCTTAAGCTGGAAGGTGAGAGTTCAGGGAAAATGAACTGCTTCTCTTCTCCACTTCCTATGTCACTGCTGCTTTTTTTCTTTCATTAAAGAATATTAGAAAAAAATGGAAAAAGAAAAAAACCATTGATGAATTTCTTTTATTCTTTTGATAAAAGTTAAAATGGGCCGTCTAAATATAGAGGAAAGAGAAAAAAATAAAATAAGGCAAATGGATGTAAATGACGTTATTCTCCCTTGAGTGCTGACCCATGGAATAGTAACGCCTCATTTCCATCATATCATTAAAATTTAAAGTAGGGGTATTTTTGTCAAAAGGAAAAGAATACGTGGTATGGATTTATTGGCTTTGGGTATTTTAACTAGGGACAATCTAAGTTTGTGTAATAATTTAACATTGTATCTTAAGTCAAATTGCTTAGAAATTCAACCTAAATTCACACTACATGACGGTTAAATTTTCGAAAACAGCAATCCACTGCAACGGAGAACACGAAGGAAAGACTGATATGGCAGCTTTTCATTGGCTCATGAAACGTAAGGAGATTTTATTGTCCTTAAAACACCGTTGAATTGTTGCCAAAAGGCACCCGTATCCTACTTCTGAACCCATACGATTCTGTGAAACCTCATTGTCACTTTAGAAAAAAAATTCTTTTGCTAAACTGAGAACCGGTTGAGGAAGTGGGAAGGCAGAAGAGATGACCGGTTAAGTGAGTAAAGGAGAGGGAGAAATGACCGGAGGTGCCGGTGGAAGCGCGGGCGTGCACGAGAAGGGGATTCAACTGGGATTTACAAAGAGGAATGGAGTCCGCCAGTCAATGGACTCGTAAGTGTAGGAATGGCGGACTCGAAATACCTTTATTGATTTTGGTTAATTGTGGACTCAAATCATAAAAGAAAAGAAAAAAGTAAAACAAGCATGGAGCACCAACACAGAAAATAAGAAAAATACAATATACAAGGTATATACTTTGTCCCTAAATCTCACCATTTGTATTTAATCAGTATTTAATCTTTTTATTTAATTATACTTAAATTTTGATTTTATTATACATTTTAATATTTCTTTATAAAATCATTAGAATTAGATAACCTAACATTAATATATTCAACAACAAAAAAAAGACATCCTAACACTAACAATTAATAATATTACATGTAATAATCTCGTATTATCATGCATGGCAAGAATTAATAAAAATAAAAAAATCTTTTAAATATATAAATTTATAAAAATTATTTCCAAAATAAATAAAGATAAATGAGTGTCCAGATTTAAATAAAGTTTAAGGTTTTGCTGCTCATATCCATTTCGAAATGTTTTTTAGTAATTTTATTTTTTATAACCTATCAAATTTTTATATTATTATTTAAAATTAAAGATATGCAATATATAAAATCTAAATAATCTTTAAAAATATATAAAAATATTTGGTAACTAGAATAAATCTAGCCAAATGAATATCCAAATTTAGATCAACTTGAACGTTGGTTGATCCTAATTCTTTCAAATGTTTTTTTTCAGTATTTTTATATGTTTTATAAAATTTGATTTTATGAATATTGAAATATATAAAATCAAATACTAACACCTCAATCCTTCATGAAAATTTAATGAACTAAAAAAATGGTATAATAGTATATAAATAATAACCAATGATGTTTGATGGATAGAGAATTAATCAGGATGGTATTAAACTGATTGAATTGAGAATCGATACAAATCGATTAAATCGATTAAAAGTGGGTTGAATTGAGATTTATTTTATTTTTTAGAATTTTAATATTTTTCAGTTGAATCAATTGAACAAACGAACTAATAATCTAAACGATTCGACCATCAATCTGATTCTAAAAACATTGATAATAACAATTAAAAAAAGTTTTCTTAAATATTTCTTTCAAATCTTGTTAAAATACGGACAAAGAAAAAGATGAAAATTTGTTAAAATCAGAAAAATTCCAAGCAAAACCTCACAATTATTGAAGTAAACAAAGAAGAAATCATATAAGCAAGATGAATGATCTATTTTACTAATAAATTTGGCCCAAAAAACGTTGCAAATGAATAATCTATTTAAAGTATAAAAAACAAGATTTGAGTAAAACTCAAGCAAAGTCAATGGTTTTATTGAAGATGAAAGAAACTTTTTTTAAGATAAATTTAAAAAATTGCAAAAATTTCTAACATTTTTTAAAATATACATATAAGAACTTTTCTAAAAGCATAAATTTTTTTTTAAAATATCGATTTTTTTAAAAAATTATATAAATACTAGTCAATAAAAAATAAAATAAGAATTTCTATTTCTTTTCTAAAAAATCATGTTTTTATATTATTGATATTTTAAAATTTAAAAAACAAAACTATTAAAAAATACTTATGGAATTATCTTGGGTAAACTAATGTCCAGGTTTATCTTAATCATGATATGCAGTTGTCCAATATCATGTGATTTGAGACATCCATTTGGCCAAATTTAATTTTGACATAATAGTTTCTATGTTTTTATAAATTTATATATTTTTTTCAATATTTTTATACTTTTTATTAATACTAATCACATGTCATTATATTATTGGTTGTCAATGTCATGTCATCGTATTTTAATAGTTATTAAAAAAATAGTAATACCTATGATGGAATCTAAGTTTAAATATTAATTAGATTCAAAAACAATTTAGCTATCAATTAGCATCAAGTGGCAAGGCGAAGTATATCTTAACCCAATAAATTATTGTAGATATTATAAGTTAAGAAAATTTTAGAATGAACGAGAGAAAAATATAAAAATATAAAAATATGATTTAACTTTCACTTGTATACCAAACAACTTATACATTTTTATTATTTATAGAGTGTTAATCACCATAGGTTACAAACACATAATAAATATAATTAAGGTACCCTATAAATTCTTTAAGAGTTGCAAGAGAATGAATGTGGGGATTTTGATAGTTTTATAGGCATCCATTTATCAATATATTTACAGCACCCCCCTTCGCGTAGTGGGATAAAAACCTAATGAAAGAAAAAAAAAAGATACACAATCTCCTATTACAAGTTGCCTTGTTAAAAACTTTTAATAGGAAAATCCAGTTGGACAAAACATTTGTTAAAGGAAAAAAGAACAATGTGTTTTAGACTCCCCTTAATGATAACATCACATTACATCTTTGAGTTGACACATTCCAATATTGTATACTAGACTTTCAAATGTTGTGGTTGGCAATGCCTTGGTAAAAAGGCCAGTCAAATTATCACTAGAACAGATTTGTTGAACTTCTATATCACTTTTGATGTAACCATTGTTCAATTTATCTATATATGTTGCATTATCTTTGTATAAGATAGTTGGCATCTTTTCTTGTAGAGGCAAATCTCATATCTTTTGGATATGTTAGGTTAACAACTTTAGCCAAACACACTCTCGCCTTGCCTTATACATTGTAATTATTCCTACATGATTTGAACAGACAACAACTTTGGATTTGATACCGTAAGTGTAGTATATTCATTTGTACAATTGAATTTTTTCGAACAAATTAGTTAATAAAATTATTCATGAATTACACTAATACCCTTTGTATATTATGCTCACATGGTTTTTGCATACAAATGAAAATAGAAGCAAATATTTAAATTAATACTAAGCGATATTACATGGTCGAATCGTAATATAAAAAGACAATTTATAGTAGTAGACAAACTTAAAAATGTCCTTAGTCTAATCGAAAATGAGCAAACCTATTGAAAGACTAATATGTCGTCTATCAAGTCCAATTAGGGAGATGTCTTCTCTTAGGCATCGGAGTGGATGACTCCCAAAAGATAGAGATATAAATGTGATTTACTAAACTGACAGTATATCAGACTGGACCTAAAAAGAATAGATCCTAAATCTGTTTATACATTTATTCACTTGTGACGTTCAAAGTGTGACATACCTTAATCCTGAGTGGATGATGGAATATGTATGCATGACTAATATATTTTTATATAAGTAAAAGCTTGAGTTCAAATAGATAAGGAACCTAAAGCTAGTGCGTTGGGTATATGACTTCTGCAGTATATAGTATCATTCACAATAGTAAAATTCTTAGCCAAAAAATGGGTAAATGATATCCTCTCATTGACATTACATGATATATGAAAAGTAAATGTGGTCATAAGTCGTTTGTCTTTGTGATAAATGACTTAATTATTATTTGATAGTAATTGACTTTTCACGAAGGAAGATGTAATGGTTACTATGAGATAAAATAGGATCATATTGGGAGAATGAATTTATCTCAAAAATATTAAGGTTGTCATATGAGGGTAACACACTTTTGACAAGGTTATTGGCCAAGTACTGATCAACTAGCTTTCATAATGGTATGTAATTGGACAGAGTTAAGTCAGGATACTATATTGGAATGACTTTGTGGCTAAATGAGTTTATATTTAATGGGTGAAAAGCTAGAATTTAATTATAAATCATTTGAGTCCTAATCGCATATGTCCAATCAATCCTTCCGTTAATTCGTTGAAATAAAAAATGAATTTAATTTAGAATCAAATAAACAAAAATGGATAGAAATGATAAAGTTGGAGAAATGTGTTACATTCATAAATGAATGTGGTTTCTCACAAGTATGGAAATAACTTGAAAATTAATTTAAGTTTTTTGAAATATTATTTAAGTATATAATTTAAGTTCGAAAATGGAATTAAATTAAGTGGTCATTGTGAATCTGTTGAATGTAGAAATTAAATATATTTTTTCATAAATCCTTTTACGGTAAAGTTGTAATGATTTTAACGAAATTAAAATTGGGTTGAAAAAATTATTTAATTGGAAAATTAATTAAGTTAAATTAATTTAATAAACAGTATTTATTTCTAAAAATAAAAAAAATATGTACTAGATTTGATTAAATTATAAAAATCATAAATTGTTAAGTTAAAAGTTCAAAAAGTACATATAATTGGACCTAATACATTAAAGACCCAATATTGTCTCCTCTCTCTTAGTAGAACTAAGGGACTAGGTTTTCTATAAGATAAGTATTATTTGTATTCTACTAATTCAACCAAGATTTTTCTATCTCTCCCTATAAACAAATGGCACCGGTAGAGCTAAAAAAGTTTTACACAACTTTTAAATATTGTTATTCTGCCCGAAAATAGTCATAATTTATTTCTAAGTATAAATTTTATTTTCTGTGAATAATAATTCTGCTAGTTTTTATAAGAGAGAGAGAGAGAGAGAGAGAGAGAGAGAGAGAGAGAGAGAGATTTACTATCTAACATAAAGCAAGAAAAATATTTTTAGTTATATTTTTTATTCGTAATTGTTCGAGCCAACACTCAAAGCGATTTGTGGTACAAAAATAACAATTAATGTCATTCAATTTATATTTATTAATAATTTTTAATTTAATTTTTTAGATGTGACATCATTATGATGTCACTAATAAAATATGTTATTGTTTGGTATTGTCACTTGTCCCATACTTCAAGTTGTTAAAAAAAGTACCAAATTAATTGACGGAAAAAAGCTTGAGTATCAATCTTTAACAAAGAAAAACTTTAAATATCAATTTGGAAGAAGTGGACAAGTTTAAGTACCAATTTTATATTTAATCTTAAACAAGATTTACATATTGAACACTCAAGTTATTATATATATTTATTTAAATACTTTGAAATATCAATAAAATTAAAGTGAACATTTATCACTTTTGCTTCTCTTCTATTTCTTTCTCAACTTTATCACTATTCTTATCTTTTCTTCTATTTTTCTTCACTTCCATATACCTATTTCTTTCTTTTAAGTTGATATTCTAACTCTCTAGCATCTCTACTTCATTTCTCCTTTTGGGAAACAATGGAATTTTTAAGGAATTTGGAAAAAAAATTGAGATTTCATGGTAAGGACCAAATTGTAACAAAATGAACCCTCCTCTTCATATATAGAGTGATGTGAGGATAGACTCGCCCGAAAAATGGGAGGGTTTAGGTAAAAATATATGCTCAAAAAATGGGCTTAGACAAAAAATAAGATCCATTTAAAAAATGGACCAAGCCTCGAGTAAGGCATTTTTTACTCGGGCCTAGCCCGACCCGAATTTACAAAAAGACAAAAAAAAATCTGCTTTTTTTTAATGTTATTTTTTTATTGTTTTCTCCTTATTTTGCTACAGTTTCACTATTATGTTGCTACTATTTTGTTGTTATTATTTGAATATTGTATAAAACTTATTTTACTATTAATTTTGTTATTATTTTAGAGGCATTTGCTTGTTAAGTTGCATCTATCTTAGTGATATTTAAGTATACATATTTTTTAAAATTTATTTTCAATTTGTTGAGAAATATTTATTTTAATATTTTTAGTATTTTTAATGCATTATATATATTTAAAAATTATATCAAAAATAATAAATTAATATGGTCGAGCTTGAGTTTTAACTTTTTTACTCGGGTTGGGCTTGGACAAAATTTTAGGCCCATTTTTTTAGTCGGGTCGAGCTTGAGCCTAACAAATGGGCCTAAATTTTTTGTTAAGTCCAGCCCGACCCATGAACACTTTTACGTGAAGAGCATGGAAATATGGGAGAATTTTTACACTTTTCCATAAAAATATCTCATTTATTTATTTAATTAAAATATTAAAATATCTTATAAAATAATAAATATTCAACCAATTATATTTTAGGTAATGACCATTTTACCCTTTATGTTTTTTCATAATATCTATCC
This sequence comes from Kokia cookei, assembly GCA_039519145.1. NCBI lineage: Eukaryota > Viridiplantae > Streptophyta > Magnoliopsida > Malvales > Malvaceae > Kokia > Kokia cookei. Next base: position 14,660,032 of record CM076899.1, on the reverse strand, counting down.
TTGTAACACCCCAACTTTCTTATGTATGAATTAATAAAATTGTATCAATTGAGTTAGTTTAGTTTGGTGGTTGAGTGTTTTGAATATTTGTTTAAGGTTTTGAGTTCAAGTTCCTATATGCGTTCAGATTTGTGGATTTTAGTCAGTTAGAATATTAATCTTTTATTTATTTTATTTATTATTTTTAAATTATTTATCTCTCCTAAAATCACTCCCCATTAGGGGTGAGTATTCGGTCGTGCCAAATCGAGTAAAAAAAATTTGAATTAGTCGAGTTGACGAATCCTATTTTAGCAATATAACTCAATTTGAATTTTTTTCAAATCGAGTCAATAAAATTTTCGAGTTAACAAATCTTATTATTTATACTCAATATTGCATTTATATGGATCGGTTATTTAACTAGTAGACGAAGTACAAGCTTTTAGATTAATTTTGAGTGTAACACCCCATACCCGGTCTAGACGTTAAGTACAAGTCTGGAGAGTGACATTAAACGTTTCCAGAAACTCTACTTTAATAAACACAGATTTAAACAATCCAAAACCAAGTAACGATAGTATAAAGCTTAAATCCAACTGATAAAAACATAGATCTTAGTAAAACCATAAAACAGTGAAACTACTATTATCTAAAAGTCATTTAAGCAAAAAGAGATCGAGCTTCCGCCACGTCGACCCTATCAAGTCTATGAATTACCTGAAATTTAGTCAAAAGCAAAATTAGTTGACAACTCAATAATGGTAATAAATATTTAATTGAACAGAGTTACGAATAAACCAGTAAGTTCTAAAACTCAAGTTCAGAATCAGATTCAGATGTCATTTCGTTTAATTTAGCAAATCAGAACAAATCATACAGATAACAAATTAATTATTTTTCAAAAATAGAGCAGATCAGAACAAATGCAGTTTTCTTACCCCCATCCACTACACACCATCTCTGACCAACCCAACATACTAATTAGGGTATTTAATATCCATTCAACCCTACACACCATAAAGTGTCGGTATGACACTTTTCAATAATTGTAAACTAGCTGCCATATCATATTACAAACATTGGTGGCTTAGCCATTGGTTCAGAACAGATCACTTCCTCATTTACACAATTCTCACCCAATGGAAATGCAAATTTCAAATAACAGATAATAAGATTGCATATACAGTTATTCATTTACAGTTTATGTTCAGACAGAATATATCAATACCAATAACGATTGTCATATACAAATATTTAGTGCTCAGTTCAGATCATTGTCTAATAGTTTATATCGTCTAATTTAATTCATACGGACCTTACGAAAAGCCTATTTTTGTCTCGAACGATGCTTACGGCCCTAGGGAAAATCATAATTCTTGGTCCACACACTCGTGTAGTTTCACACAACCTGGATAGTTGGCCCGTGTGGCTTCACACGGCTTGGCATACACCCGTGTGTCTGCCCATGTGACCCTAATTCTAAAACAGTGAGTTACACGACCTAAACACACGCTCGTGTCGCCTACCCGTGCCCTAATTCACAAACAGTGAGTACACAGCTTGGACACACGACTTCTCACACGGTCGTATGGCTCACAAAGCCTGACACACGGTTGTGTGGCGTCGATAACCCTATTTTTTGACAATAAAATTCAGAGAAAATAGGGTTTTTGGTATCCCACTTGTTACAAAATCGAAGTAGAAACAATGACAAAGACTCCAAAAATATAAAACGAGATGACAAAAACCAAAAACGTAATTAAATTCTAACAAAATACCCAAAATAGCGCACAAAATCGAGTTTGCGTCGAAATGCTTCAACGAAACCCCAACTCAAAAATTCAACCCCTTACCAATCATTAAACAGCAAAATCGAGATTCTTAATTCACTAAAGGCACGTTATCCTCGAGATCCTCACCTAAAAGATAATCAATCGCATTTAGCATAAAAAATCGAATGACACAAACAAGACTAACTTCTTTCACAAAACGAACAACATAACAAAGCAAAGAAGAACATGGAACTTACGTAGAATTTCCAACAGAGAACTAACAGCGTAATAAACTCGACAATAGTAGAAAAACTCCGTAAGCACACGAAAAAGAAAGAGCAAAAATGGAGGGACAGAGAAAACTAGAAGGAACTTTCAAAAAGTAAAAATAAAAATAACCTAACAGGAAAACAAATTTGGAAACTTCTAATTTAATTAAAAGAAACATAAAACCATCACCAAAAGTAAAATTATCCTCTACCGCTTACATAATAACTCGAACACATGACCAAAGAATATACAAATGATTAACCATTGAACCACTAAGCTTATCATTGTAACACCCAAAACACAACATCGTCACTAGCTAGGGTCCTGAGGTACTAGATCATTCCTAGCAGATAACAGATAATGATTTACCTTTCATTTCAGTTAAATTACATTCAACAACATATGTTTCAATACAATCACAAATCTCATACTTTTACATCAATTCAAAACAATCAGGGACTCAATTGAATCATATTTTAAACATCGCACAAAAATACCAAATTCCCAAAACAGGGGTCGCACGACCGTGTGTCCCAAAAACACGTCCGTGCGCCCTATGTTACACGCTCGTGTCGTAGACCACGGGCACACTCGAATCACTTTCACACGGTCGTGTCACAAACCATGATGTCGTCAATAACACCAAATATAACCTATTCCGAAAATAAATAAAAATAACAGTAAAGGGAAGTAGGGTCTGATCCTTAGAGACTGCAGTGTAAAGAATCTTGTCTGTTGAGATCGTGGGCGAAATCGTGCCCAAGAAAAGCGACGTGATCTGGGGAAAAATTAAAAGAAAACAGAATTAAAAGAAGTTGAAAATAGAGGTGTCGAAATAAAAATAAACTACATAAAATAAATAAAGTCGAAAGAAGAAAGGTTTTATCGATGTCTAGAGATCCAGCCTCTGGTTATCTTTAATTCTTCCTCGGTTCAATCATAAACTTTGGATGGTTCTTCTCGTACTCGAATAAGCCAGTTATAGTGGAAGAGGACGCTTACGACCACCAGCTCCGAATATAGTTTTTAGAGGAACTTGAGTCTAGCCAACCATCGCTCAAATGGGATTGTCTTAAACTAGATTACCTTTTCCCAACGACGAATGTCACACCGTTGTGTCTCTTTGGCACGGCAACCTCTGACACAGTAAGTTAGCGAACCGCCTATGCAACCTTCTCAAAACACACAAAGTGGTCAACTTTGCACAAGATGAAAAGAATACTTTTATAAGGATTTTGGACGAAAGCGTCGATCCCGTAATTCAAAGAATTGATGAATACTCGGGTGAGAAGAATTAAGCGCGGATTCTAAGCCTCATGAACTTTGGACGAATATTTGATAACCTTCGACTAGAAGGGTTTTTAGTTGCTCATGTTTTTGGAGAAGAATACAATATAATAAAAATAGAGCTTTTATTGAACTAGAGTTTTTGGAAAATGGAGGATTTTTTCAATGAATGGGAAGTGAATAAGTTAATCACTCTATCCCCTATTTATAGTACATAGAAAATCCCTAGTTGAATCCAATCTAAATTCTAAAAGATAATTAGAATTAAATCTAAACAATAATTCCCTAATTGGATCCAATTTAAACTCTAAAAGATAAATCTAAAAAGATAAATACAAATTAAATATAAATAATATCCTAAAGATTAATCCTAATAAAAATAAGTTTTAAAATAAAATAAAATAAAATAATTTTTTGTCCTATAAAAACTCTCTTCAAGTCTTTCACATTTTCACAACTTCTCTATCTCTTCTAAAATCATGCTTGTTGCCTCAATTTGTCCTTTATCTTCAATTTAATCCCTACAAAATAAAAGGATCACAAATAGCCCAAATTAATATGATCATACTCACAAAATATATATAATTAATATCCAAAAGTATGTCATATTTAAGCATTATCATATTCCCCCTACTTAGCTCATGCTTGCCCTCAAGTATGATTCCTAATCCACTAAGTAATTTAAATTTCATCATGACAAATAACACTCCAAAGTTCTACAAACAATTAGGCTTAATGCTTATGAAAATAAAGAGAACCTTTAGCTTGCCGTAGGTAAAATTGAAAAAGTGACCCAATTAAAACACACAACAATTAAATCGTCTTGATTTATTTCATGAGAGTTAGGTCACTTACCAAACTTACCAAGACACCTATTTGTTCACCTTTAATCTCCAAATTTAGTTCTCTTCCTTTCATTTTGTTGACTTTTTTCTTTTCTTTTTTTTTTAATAAAAATATATTGGACCTTTTGACGTGAAATGAAATGACACTCAAGCACTCCATCCCGATTACTCAGCCCAACATGCTACCAATCATTTTTTTTTTTTAGAATGTGTTAGTCCTTTTAATATGAAGTGAAATGACAACCAAGCACTCCACCCCGATTATTCAGCCTAACACACTCCGAATTTATTTCTTTCTTTCTTTTATTTCTTTTTTTCTTCTTCTTCTTCGGTTAGCGGAGTTTTGCTTAACATGTCACACAAACTTTTTACGCGAAGTAGGATAACAACCCAAGCACCCTACCCCGGTTACTTAGTTAGTCACGTTTTAAACTTGAGCTCATAACTGCAGAATCATCAAGGTTTTTTTTCTTCGGACAGATAACTTTATCTTAAGAGGACTAGGAAAAAAAACAAGTATTAAAAATAAGTTTAGTAATTAACTAACAATCACGAAAAATAATTTAGCATGCATCAAAATTAACTATTCTCTTATACTTAGACTCAATCAATTTAACCATAAGTAAGATAAGGTTATCTTCATTAATCATAATCTTATTCGCCTAACAGAATTAAAACAATGGATGTGAAATCAGTCATAGCAAAATCAAAATTAACTCAACAGACAAGAATCATATTCATGGGCGAAATAGTGGGCAATTCGTGGGCAAAATCTTGGGCATGAAAAGGGACAGGATATACTTAAAAAATATAAATGTAGGCAAAATAGACAGAAAATAGCAAGTAACAATAAACACACAGCAACACAAACATCAGATAAAAACAACAAAAACAATGAAAAACATTCCCCCTACTTAAAACGCATTGCCCCCCATGTGAAGAAAAATAAGAAAAGAAAAGGGTTGAGAATACTCCCTATGTCATCGTCGCTCTCGTAGTGTTGCATTTTTCGTCACCAATTTTTTCGTGAAATAAATTTCTCGAGTTTTCTAGACATATAATAAATAAATAAATAGAAAAATAAAAATAATAAAAATTAAAAATTGGGTTGTCTCCCAAAAGCGCTTGTTTAACGTCACTAGCTTGACGATCGAACTAGAGTTGAGGTCATTCCAACTGAATTTTTTTGATCGTATGTGCTTGAAAATTTGGTGCTTGCATAACAAAATGTAGAAGTTTAGTGTTCATAGGGGGATTTAAATCATCAAACAATATTTTAGGTTCATTTTCATAGAGTGATTTGAAAGTCTCTTCTATTAAGGATTCAACTATGTCAACACAGTTTACGCTCAAGATTTCACTAGGGTAACTGATGACGTCATAAACATTGAACTTCACGATCTCCCCGTCAAACTCCATCGTGAGGGTTCTGCTTCGCACGTCAATCTTAGTATTTGAGGTACTAAGGAAAGGTTGTTGCAATAAGATATTAAAAGATCCAGGAGTATTATCTTCTTCCATCTTCACCACATAAAAATCTGCAGGAAAAATTAGTTCGTTGACTTTCACTAACACATCTTCAAGGACTCCTTCGAGGTGCATAATGGACCTATCTGCCAATTAGATTATAACACATGTTTCCTTCAAAGAACCAACGTTAAATAATTCATAAATAAAAAAAGGGATTACATTTATAGAAGCCCCTAAATCACACATAGCTTTTTTAATTCCGGAGTGACCTATTTTGCATGGTTTTGCAAACATGCCTCTATCTTTACATTTTGTTAGCATCCTTCGTTGCAAAATCGCAGACACATTCTCACCAATATTTACCTTTTCGTTTCCAGTCAATTTTCGTTTGTTGGTGCAAAGTTTCTTAAAAAATTTAGCATATCGTGGAATTTGTTTAATAGCATCTAACAACGGTATATTTACCTCGACTTTTCTGAATGTTTTGAGGATCTCTTTTTCCTCATTACCTTTCTGGGTTTGCCTTAGTCGTCTCGGAAACGGAGGTTGAATTCTGGGTAATGGAGGTTTTGACATCTACTCGTAGTTTTATTGCTTTCTTGGGCAGTTTCTTGGGCATGATTTTTACCAAGAACTGGTTCCAGTACTTTCTCACTTCGTAGTGTCATTGCATTCGCGTTTAGTCTTAGGTTAGGTTATGTTTATGATGGCAGCCTACCCTGTGCCTTAATTTCTCCATTGACGTGGTCAACTCCTTAATAGATGCCTCAGTTTTCTGTTGAAAATCAAGCATATTAGCTGTTAATTTATTTACCATGGCTTCTAGAGAAGTACTTGAATTTTGCGCTTGTTCTGGGGCCCATTTTGGTATGGTTGGTTGTAGCGTGGATACGCTCTATATCTCAAGTTAGGATGGTTTTTCCACCCGGGGTTGTATGTATTTGCGTAAGGATCATATCGCCTTTGGGGTGGTCCAAAAAAGTTTCCCATAACATCCAATTGGGCCATAAAATCATCATACAAATTAGGGCATGCATCAGTTGTGTGCTCGGATTCGCCACAAATTCCACATTGATGAGCCAACCCTATTTTTCTTGAAATAAGAGAACTCACAACATTAGTAAGTTTTTCAACTTTATCTTCTAAAGAGGAATTACTTAGCTAGTGAATCCTTCTAGTAGGTTTAGGGTTGGATCGAAATTGCTAAGTATTTGCGGCCATTATGGAAATCAAGTCCCTTACTCGTTAAGGAGTCATATTAACCAATGCTCCTCCACTGACGACATCTATCATATTCATGCCCATAGGTTTCAAGCCCTCATAGAAGTATTGAAGAAGAGACTTCAGTTATCCCATGTTGTGGCAACTTGCACATAATTTTTTAAATCGTTCCCAATAGTTGTATAGAGACTCCACATCCTTTTGCCTAATCCCCATTATTTCTCTTCTTAACTCAGCGGCACGCGAGGTTGGAAAGAACCTGTTAAGAAACAAACAAGAAATATTAGCCCAAGTTGTAATAGACCTAGGAGGTAGATAAAATAACCATTCCCTAACGAAGTCTACTAAAGAAAAAAGGAAAGCGTATAATTTAAATTGATCCTCAATTACCCCCTAAGGTTTCATACTGAAACAAACCATATGGAATTCTTTTATATGTTTATGTGGGTTCTCATTTTGTAGCCTACGAAAAATTGACAATAATTGGATTAAACCTGATTTAAGCTCAAAGTTAGTATCCACAGTAGGATACGCAATGCACAAGTGGTTGATTATCAGGAGCTTCGACTAATTGTCGAATTGTTTGATCCATAGGTGGTGGTGGATCTTAATTTTCGTCAACCCTAGCGATCGGCACTTCCACCGGTGGAACTCCTTGGTTTTTCAATGTTGGATTAGGGTTTTTGTTTACCCTAGATTCGCCTTCGTCACCTTTTTCTACTTCTAAAGGTGAGCTATGCTTAGTTCCTACAACTTCTGATTGCCTTTTTTGTAACGTTGTTTCCTTGCAATTGGCTTTTGCAGTCTTTTCAATCTTGGGATCATACGAATATGCAAGATTTCCTGGAGCAAATCTAGTCATAAGCACAAAAAAAAAAAGATTAGTACGTTACCAGTCCCCGGTAACAGTGCCAAAATTTGATGTTCATCGAGAACACCAAATAAAACCTATTTCGATAATAAATAAAAATAATAATAAAGGGAAGTAGGGTCTGACCTCATGGATTGGAGTGTAAAGAATCTTGTTTGTCGAGATCGTGGGTGAAATCGTGCCCAATAAAAGCAGCGTGATATGGAGAAAAATAAAAGAAAACAGAATTAAAAGAAGTAGAAAATAGGGGTGTCGAAATAAAAATAAACTGCATAAAATAAATAAAGTCGAAAGAAGAAAGGTTTTATCAATGTCTAGAGATCCAACCTCCAGTTATCTTTGATTCTTCCTTGGTTCAATCATAGACTTTGAATGGTTTTTCTCATGCCCGAATAAGCCATTTATAATGGAAGAGGACGCATACGACCACTAGCTCTAGATATTGTTTTTAGAGGAACCTGACTCTAGCCAACCGTCGCTCCAATGGTACTGTCTTACACTAGATCACCTTTTCCCAACGATAAAAGCCACGTCATTTTGTATCTTTGGCTCGACAACCTCTGACGTAGTAATTTAACGAACCGACTGTGCAACCTTCTCAAAACACACAAAGTGACAGGCTTTGCACAAAATGAAAAGATTACTTTTATAGTGATTTTGGACGAAAACGTCAATCTCGTAATTCAAAGAATTGATGAATACTCAGGTGAAAAGAATTAAGCGCGGATTCTAAGCCTTATGAACTTTGGACAAAAATTTGATAACTTCGGCTAGAAGGGTTTTTAGTTGCTCATGTTTTTGGAGAAGAACACAAGATAATAAAAATAGAGCTTTTATTGAACTAGGGTTTTTAGGACGGGGGATTTTTTCAATGAATGGGAAGTGAATAATTTAATCACTCCATCCCCTATTTATAGTACATAAAAAATCCCTAGTTGAATCCAATCTAAATTCTAAAAGATAATAGAATTAAATCTAAACAATAATTCCCTAATTGGATCCAATTTAAACTCTAAAAGATAAATCTAAAAAAATAAATACAAATTAAATATAAATAATGTCCTAAAGATTAATTCTAATAAAAATAAGTTTTAAAATAAAATAAAATCAAGTTTTTTTATCCTATAAAAACTCTCTTCAAGTATTCCACCTTTTCACAACTTCTCTTTCTCTTTCAAAATCATGCTTTTTGCCCCAATTTGTCATTTGTCTTCAATTTAGTTCCTACAAAATAAAAGGATCACAAATAGCCCAAATTAATATGATCATACTCACAAAATATATAAAATTAATATCCAAAAGTATGTCATATTTAAGCATTATCAAACCGTGTGCTAGGCCATGTGAGCATGCGAAATTATCCCAAACGCTCGTGTACGAGGTCGTGTGTGATTTCGAAATAGGGTCACATGGTCGTGTCCCAACTCGTGTATAGCTCGTGTGAGACCTGCACCAAATTTCCCAGGGGCATACGCACGTGTAGTGGCTCATATTCTAGGCCGTGTGTACTTGTGAAATGTCAAAAATAGCATGCAAAATTTCCATAAAGCCCCTCAACATATACTTAACCCAATATAGTTCAACAACCTATAAACATACATAAAAAAACAAGGCAAAACATGCTCATAACTTAGCCATTGATATTCATCAATCTATTTGAATATGCTCATTACCATTCAAAATGCATACCAAAACATACAAGTCAAGCAAGCATAAATACATCTCTTTTCAAGTTGAATTCATTAATCTAAGTACATATTAAAGCTTAACAAACTTAAACATGATACCAATTAATCATCCTAATACATGCCATATAACCAAGTGATTTAAAGTCTACCAAACGAGCTCCCAGGATAGTATGATTCTTCTTTGAGGATTCGATCTTCAACAGCAAATTGAATCTACAAAACAGTAAACAGATACACAAGTACGCTTTCAGAGCTTAGTAAGTTCGCAAGGCATTTAACTTACAGAATAATGTAATCGATAACATAAAAGGGTAAGCAAATATCCTCGTTATCTCGCAACATTAGCATCTAGTCGATCTCTTCAGTCTTCCAGAAATTTAGCTCATACGAATCCAGACAAAATTACGTTCTTACGAGCCAGACAGAATATCACTCTTACAAGTCAAACTTCAGAAATTTGCTTCATCGAGCTAGAATTCAGATTGTTCTTCGTTTCTTCTTCCTTGTTCCACACAAAGAAATAACCAAGACAATATGAAATTAGTGTTATCAAATAGAAATTTAATTAAACGAACTTACTGAACTAAACTGTAATTAAGGCTAAGCTTAAAGCACTACTCTACTATTTTCCCTTTTCCTCGATTCGTAGCACGCTCATGATCTAAATCAACAAATCATTCAATTTCCACATTAAATTATGAAATTTAAACCATTTCTTGCATTCAAGTCCTTTTCAAGAAATTTACAAAATTACCCCTAACACTTTCATTCTTATTCAATTTAGTCGTTAGACCTAAAATACGCAAATTAACCATTTTCTTTCCAAACCTATACTAGCCGAATGTTCAAGGTCTTCATACAAGTCCCTACAATCAATTATTTTGCACCAAATACATACAATTTCATCATTTAATCATTTTAGTCTTTAAACCCTAAAATCATTTAAAATCACTTTACAAAATTAACAAATATAACAATCAAGCTTCCAAAACTTTCATAAACTTTCAGGAACAAGCTTATTTAACAATAGCAAGATTTATAACATTTGACAGAATCACAAATTAGTCATTAGGTTAGCTAGATTAAGCTAATACGGACTCAAAATCATAAAAATTACTAAAAACGGACGAAGTTTGCTCACCAAATCTCCAAACCAAGATTAGCCGAATGTTCTCTTCTCTTTTAGAGTTTCTTGTTCTAATTTTTGATGAAGGAAGAAGAAGATGAACTAAATGTTTAATGTTTATTTACTTAAACATTATATAAAATTTTACCAATTTGCCCTTGACTCATTATAACTAAATTTTAACCAAATTCTTGTCCAAAACAGTCCGCCCATTTCTTAAATGGTATAATTTCCCATTAAGAGCTTTAACTTACCCTCCTATTAGCATTTAATACCTTACCCTCCTATTAGCATTTAATACCTTTAATCAATGGAATTCCACTTTCACATCTTTTACGATTTAATCATTTTTACTAAATTAACTATCTAAACGATAAAATTTTTTAACCAAAATTTAATACGTTACTAATGACATCACAAATATTAAATAATTAATATTTATGACTCGACTTGTCAGAGTCGTGGTCTCGAAACCACTGTTTTCGATACCACTAAAAATCGAACTGTTACAATCATTGTCACAATAGCGCATAGAATTACACTTAAATGAACGGTTCAAGATTTAAGGTTTACAATGAAAAGAATGACCAAAAGAGGCGAGGACGAGACTCGAACCCCTAATCCCAAACACATAAACAAGACATTTAACCAATAAAGTAGACACTAAATCATTGGTAGAACTAAGTAAACAAACGTTCAAATTTTGAGGCGTTACATTGAGTAAAGAAAAAACGGAAAGTGGAGCGGTTTGGGAAAGAAAGTAAGACTAATGGATAAACATTTATCAAAACGACGTAACTTTACCTTTTAACTTGATAGTTTTGACTTTTAATTTTAGAAAAGGTAAACATTATCAAAATGATGTAGTTTTGCCTTTTTTTATTTGAATTTTCGGATAACTCAAATTAAAGGTAAGCGTTCAGTCAAATCGAGTGAAATTATTTGAGTTAAATTAGAAATTTTAATAATGTTAAATTAAAATATTATTACAATATAACTATTTTCATGTTAGAATACATAAATTTGAAACTATATATATTTGAAAACTTTTTTAAAGCAGAATATTAAAAAATAAAATATTTTAGTATGATAAACTTGAATCATTTTAATCACTTATTTAGATTCCAAAATTATTATTTTATAAAATTTTAAATTTTGTATATATTTTTTAGATTTAAAAAAAATACAAATTTTAGTATTTTTATAAACATTTTGAATTTTAAAAATTATTTTCAATTTTTGAAAATTATTTTGATTATTTTGTAATTTTTATTAAGAGAGATCAATTTACTCATTTTCAAAATTGATAGGGATCAAAAGGGTATTTATATAAATCTGTTATTCGGATTGTAAAAATTTAACTTGATTCAAACTCGAAATCTGAAATTTCTTATTCAAGTCAACTCGAATAACTCATATAATTCAAATAACTCAAATAACTCGATTTGGTTAACTCAAAATTCGATTTTTTTAATTTTTCTAATCGAATCGAATTTTGCTCACTCTTACTCCCCACTACCGTCCACTATTCTATTTTTATTGTTTTTATTTTTTATTTTCTCTTTTTTTTGAACACGTTTCTAGTTTTGAGTTGAGTTTATTTTTTTTCGTTGCTTTGGTGCCATGTTTGAGAGGGTTGTGTTGTCTACTCCGCATAGGTGAGTAGGTGTATTTTCCAATGGTAAGTTTAATCATTTTTGCATTTAAGTAAATGCTCTCAAAGTATTCTATTACATTAAAAGGGATACAAAGAGTGGGATGATTCCAATTAAAAGGGAATGTCTTTTTTTATAAATCTAACTACAATTAAGATTCTTAAAGAATAACTCAATTCTTTAAGATTATAAAATTAAATCTTGTTAAATGACAAATATTCTAAGATTATTTTTCATATTTACCAAGATGACTCTAATTTACCATAAGTGTTTCACCAAATCACTAAAATATTAAATAAACAAGTTTATCCACATATTTCACAAATCAAAAGAATTCAAATGAATCGAATAAACCCCATTCGTTAAAAATAAAAGTTAACCACAATAAAAGTTTAAATTTATCTAAATATTTCACAAATCAAACCAATTCAAATGAATCGAATAAATCCCATTCGTCGAAAATAAAAGTTTGTTAAAGTTAACCATCAGCTCATAAATTAAATTTAAAGTTTAAAATCCTTAGTTCCAACTTTTTCATTTTTAACAAAATTGATCAAGACAACTATTTTTTATTTTCTAATTTTTACAAATTTTCATTTTCCAATCCTCAGAAAGAGTATTATATACGTGGGATCAATTTAGCGAAATCCACATCCATAAACCTTTAATTAGAACATGTAAAGGAACTGGAATCTTAGTAAGATTTAAGAAATGTTTTTAGGACAAGAATCCTAGAATCCCACAACCCGGATTTCGTAGAATCTAAATCTCAAATAAATACGAACAACAATGGCTTAAAAGAAACGATGCAGAATCTAGCAAGGAAATGCATGTAAAAACGAAGCTATTTGGAATAGATATTAAGCAATAAACTTCAGTTGAAGGTTTTACATCATCACCACCACCACGATCATCAAAGTATCATAAATTTTGAGATGGCTGCAAACGGATATCTAATTTAGAAATATTGGACGAAATATTATAAAGAAATGAAAATAAAACTGGTCAATTTCTTTAAACATGATGGATATTATTCTCATCCTGTTCTAACTCTTTTGTTGTAATAATAATTATAATAAATGAAAATTGAAGCTTCCTTTTGTCAAACTGACCTCAATCTCTTTGCCTTCATCTTATGTTCCTCTTTACCTTCAACATTAAATCACCAACAGAATCCGAAAATCCGAAGAAAAAATACAAATGTTATTTACCAAAACCGTTTTTTGTTGTCTCTACCTCAGGAGGGCTCAGCGAAACCGGTTTCAGTTTTGCTGAGCCACAAGTTGATCGAGCTGCATTTGCTCCAGCCAAGCTCCCAGCATGGCATTATCAACCGGATCTGAGTTCCTGCTAGAACCCTCCCCTGAGACCGGTACTGCTATTTTGTCTTTGATCTCAGTGGGAGACTCTTTTACAAGAGACTGAACCCATGATAAATCGGGCTCGTCTCCATTACCATGCTCAAACGACGAGGATCTGCGATGCTTGCCTACCCCATCGGCATTGACAGCCCAGTCTGGCTTCCCATTGGATGATCCCCATTTCGACCATGAATTAACCGGGGAACCAACAATGGCAGCCAAGCCAGAGCCAAGCTCCCTAGAGCTTAGGCTGCGAAATTCTTGCTGCTTCTCCCGTTGAGCTAACATTGAAACTCGCGAGCTCATTGGTGAGATAGGCTCGACATTTCGTGGAGACATCCTACCGGATAGAGAAGCCTGCAAGAGAGGATGCTCAATACTTTTAGGAGAGAAATTTGTATTAATAGGTGATAGCATGCTTTGCTGTTGCTGAAATTGATTCACAACGGCAGACTTATGGGTTGGAGAGAAAACAGCAGCAGCCAAAGCTTGATCGGAGTAACGCGGAGATGAGCTCTCAGCAGAAAAGAGATCATCGAGGTTTGATGGGGCCAGGGTCTTCATTCGACCAGATCGGTTAAAAGAACTTGAACTCATTGATGGCTGTGTAATGCTGGATAACTCGTTTATCAGCTGATGTTGCTGCAAATCAAAATCGTGCAGCACATTGAAGTCTTCGGCTTGAATGTCTCTCGCATTAAGAGAAGATCGCAGGCGACTAGATTGAAGGTTGCTTCCAGGAAGATGCAGTGCTGGAACATTAGGCTGTGGCCAGCCAACATTAGAATGAGGCATGCCATTCACAGACGGAGACATTGGTGGAGTGAATGGAGACGGTGACATAACAGATACAGAAGAAGGTGATCCAGGCAAGAGACTCATGGCAGCAGCAAAATCCATAGCTGTAGCACCTGAAGTACTAGATCGAGGAGATGGAACAGCGGAACCAGTGGAGACATAAAGAGGACGGAGTTCCTCAGCTGTGTGAGCAAAGAAGCAGACTCTCCTCGCACAACCAGTACCATCCTTGCACAACCGGGTCCGATACTGAGCAGGGTGTAGCCAGCATTCGAAAACACCATGAGCATATTCACACATATCTCCGCGCCTACATGCCCCCTTGCGAAAATCGGGGCAAGGAACACAACTGTAATGGAACTTCCTAGGATCCCTTCTTCGAGCATTCTCCCCAGGGTGAACAAACGGGCACTCAGTCCAATCATGGGAGTAGGCACGTGAACAAGGCCGGACCTTGAAAGAATACATTCGGAACTCATCGGTTGAATATATGCTGTTCTTGATGTCAGGAAGAGATGGATCAATCGGGTATTCCTTCTTCTCTGACACCGAAGAAATAGGAGCATCACTTGGCCTCGACTTAATCGGGGAATCTGAACCAGAAAACAATGACCCATTTTCCTGTGAAGGTGACGGAGGAGGGGAATCAGAATTCGCAACAGCTGCAACCCTTGAATCATAACAGGAACTCTCAGTTGCAAGGAGTTTTTCAAGAGTTAATTTCACATCTCGAAGCTTAGGAGGAACAATAAGAACATCAACAGGAAGATGACCATTCGCGTCAACCATATTAACATCAGCACCGGCCGCTAAAAGCAGCTTCACAACATCGATAACATTATCAGCCCCACCAGAAGCAGCACAATGAAGGGCAGTGCTTTTGTCTCTGCCACACACACGGTTAACATCAGCATCCGAAGATGAAATGATCAGCTTAATAACGTCAATGCTACCGTAGGTAGAAGCAACCATCAATGGTGTTCTCTCCTCATTAACCATCTGTTTCGAGCCTTTTTGACGACCATACCATAATCCAACCTCATCCACACTAAAAGGATCATGCTCGATCCATCGTTTAAAGCCCTCAACATCATTATTAGCAGCAAGCTCAAGCAAGCTTGCAAAAGTATCATCAGTCACTAACGTCAAATGATTCATCTCTCTACAAAGATGTCGCTATCTTCAAAAGCAAGTACTTGATGTTATCGGAGTCGACTTTGGATTTAACTGCTTGGGTTCACAACACATGCTTTCATTTGATAAGAATCCAACTGAGATTAAGAAAAACAGCAGCAATTACAATCAATTTCATACATATGATCAAAGACTCCGTAAGTTATTATATAAAAAAATAAGTATAAAATAAAATAATAAACCCACATGGTATTTTAAGAAAACAAAAAGGCCAAGTCAGTGTTTATCAAGAACATGTCAACCAAAACAAATAGTAGAAAATTAAATATTGATTTAGAGAAACAGTGAAATTAGGGATTTAAGTAATAGTACCGTACTTGAGAAAACATTATAGATCATCAGAACTTCAAAGGAAAATGAAATTACAACATATATTTTCCTACAACTTCAAACATGATGACGAAGAACAGAACATAGCATTTTATTAAAGAATTTAGAAAAAAAAAAGAGAGGTAAATTATTATAATTAATATCAAGAAACTAATACAAATATCAAAGAATATCAAATAAAACATTTCTTTAACTTCCATTCATGTTTTTACAGTAAATAAACAAAAAGATCAAAAGCCTATAAATATGCTTTTTGCAGGAAATAAGAACTCATGATCCAAGAACGAATCTTTCAATGGTCATCAAAATCAAACTAAAATAACTTGATAAAAAATATTAATATGAATCACTAAGAATAGAAGAAATAAATAAAAGATCTGATTCTGGAGAAATCAAAATAAAAAGTTTGAGCTTCGATAAACTAAACTTGTAATCGCAAATAAAAGCCTTACCAGTTCAAAAATCCATACGAGTCCCAAGAAATCAAGAAAAAGGAGAGAGATTTATACAGATCTACCGGGAAAAGAAGAACTGCTTCTTTGAGGTATATGTTCAAAAATGAAAAAGTAAAAGTATTAGTAATTAATCTCAATTAGATTTATATTTTGGGTTTTCTTAAGCTAGAAGGTGAGAGTTCTGAGAAAATGAACAGCTTCTCTTCTCCACCTCCTCTTCTCCACTTCCTATGTCACTGCTGCTTTTTTTCTTTCATTAAAGAAAATTAGAAAAAAAATGGAAAAGGAAAAAAAATACTAAAGAATTTCTTTTATTCTTCAGATAAATGTTAAAATGGACCGTGTAAATATGGAGGAGAGAGAAAATAATAAAATAAGGCAACTGGATTTAAATGACATTATTCTCCCTTGAGTGCTGAACTATGAAATAGTAACGCCTCATTTCCATCATGTCATTAAAATTTAAAGTAGGTTTATTTTTGTCAAAAGGAAAAGGATACGTGGTATGGATTTATTGGCTTTGGGTATTTTAACTAGGGACAATCTAAGTTTGTGTAATAATTTAACATTGTATCTTAAGTCAAATTGCTTAGAAATTCAACCTAAATTCACACTACATGACGGTTAAATTTTCGAAAACAAACAGCAATCCACTGCAACGGAGAACACGAAGGAAAGGCTGACATGGAAGCTTTTCATTGGGTCACGAAACGTAAGGAGATTTTTTTGTCCTTAAAAAACCTTTGATTTGTTGCCAAAAGGGGCCCGTATCCTACTTCTGAACCCATACGATTCTGTGAAACCGCATAGTCACTTCGAGAAAAAAAATGCTTTTTCTAAACTGAGAACCGGTTGAGGAAGTGGGAAGGCAGAAGAGATGACCGGTTAAGTGAGTAAAGGAGAGGGAGAAATGACCGGAGGTGCCGGTGGAAGCGCGGGCGTGCACGAGAAGGGGATTCAACTGGGATTTACACAGAGGAATGGAGTCCGCCAGTCAATGGGCTCGTAAGTGTGGGAAGGGCGGACTCGAAAAGCCTTTATTAAATTTGGTTAATTGTGGACTCAAATCACAAAAGAAAACAAAAAAGTAAAACAAGCATGGAGTACCAACACAGAAAATAAGAAAAATACAATATACATTCTCCCTCCTAACATACTTTCTTCTTAAATTTCACTAAATTTTAATTCTATTATAAATTTTAATATTTTTTATAAGATCATTAGAATTAGACAACTTAACACTAACCATTAATAATATGACATGTAATAGATTCGTATTATAAATTTGTAAAAATTATTTTTCAAAATAAATCCGAATAAATAAATATTCAAATTCAAATGAAGTTAAATGTTTTGTTGTCCGTATTCATTCCGAAATTTTTTTTTCAATAATTTTATATTTTTTTATATAAACCATCAAATTTTTATATTATTATTTTCAAATTGAAAATATATAATATATAAATATTTTTTAAAGTATAAAAATATTTCTTAATTAGAATAAATCTAGCCAGATGAATATTTAAATTTAAATAAATTTAGTTGTCAATTTATTTGATTCATTTCAAACTTATTTTTTAATAATTTTATACATTTTATAAAATTTGATTCTATAAATATTGAAATATATAAAATCAAATACTAACACCTCCGTACTTCACAAAAATCTAATTTACTAAAAAAAATTAAATCAAACCAATTAGATCGAAAATTAATCAGGATGTCAATCTGGAAAATTATATGAATTAGTTGGATGGAGAATTGACACAGATCGATTACATCGATTAAAAATCGGTTGAATCGAGATTTATTTTATTTTTAAAAAAAATATTTTCTAATCGAATAGTCGAATCTATTGAACAAACGAATTAATAGTCTGAACGGTTCAACCATAAATCCTATTCTAAAAACATTGATAGCAGAACCCAACAAGTGACTCCAGTGAAAAAGATGATGTTGTTCATTCTAGGAGTCCCGGGTTCGAGCGCCTGTGTGCAAGATATGTATGCATTGCCAAAAAGTTAAGAAAATATGAACAGATAATATTATATAATTACACCAGTATATTCAAAAAAAAAAAACATTGATAGCAACAATTAAAAAAAATTCTTAAATATTTCTTTCAAAACTCATGATAAAAAAAAAGATCAAAAGTTGTTAAAATCAGAAAATTTCCAGGCAAAACCTCACAATTATTGAAGTAAAAACAAAGAAGAAATCATATAAACAAGAAGAATGATCTATTTTACTAATAAATTTGGCCCCAAAAAAAAAACCTTGAAAATGAATAATCTATTTAAAGTATAAAAAACAAGATTTGAGTAAAACTAAAGCAAAGTCCATGGTTTTATTGAAGATAAAAGAAACTTTTTTTAAGATAAATTAAAAAAAGTGCAAAAAAATTCTAACATTTTTTAAAATATACATATAAGAACTTTTCTGAAAGTAATTTTTAAAAATATCAATTTTTTAAAAAATTATATAAATACTAGTAAATAAAAAATAAAATAAAATAAGAATTTCTATTTTTTTCTAAAAATATCATGTTTTTATATTATTGATATTTTAAAATTTAAAAAACAAAACTATTAAAAAATATTTATGGAATTATCTTTTTTTTTTTATATATTGGTGTGATTACATTGTAGTATCTGTACAAACTTTCTTAATCATTTGACAACACACACACACCTTGCACATATAAGTGCCCGAACCCGAATCTCCTAAGTTGAATAACATTCTCTTTACCAATGGAGTCACTCGTTGTATTCTTAAATTTTATAAAAATAAAAATATCTAAATTTACTAAAAAGAACACATCATGAATGAATTTAGACAAACTACCGTTTAAGCTCATGTGGTTTGAGACATCCATTTGGCTAGGTTAAATTTTGACATAATAATTTCTATAATTTTATAAATTTATATTTTTTAAAGATTTTTAAACTTTTTATTAATACTAGCCACATGTCATCTTATGATTGGGTGCTTTGCCAGCGTCATGTCATTATATTTTAATAATCTTTAAAAAAAGCAAAGCTTGTGACGGAATCCAAGTTTAAATATTAATTAGGTTCAAAAACAATTTAGTTACTAATTAACATCAAGCCATAGGGCAAAGTATATATTAGCCCAATAAATTATTGAAGATATTATAAGCTAAGAGAATTTTAGAATGAACGAGAGAGAAGAATAAAAAAAATGAAAAGATGATTCAACTTTCACTTGGGATAACAAATATTTAAAAGATTATTTGCGGGACTTTGACCCCGATATGATTGTGTTGATTGAAATAAGAATCAGTGGTGTTAATGCAGAGAAGGTCATTCAGAGTGTAAGGTGCCCTAAATCTCATAGAGTCGAGGCTCGTGGCTTTTTCGGGGGAATTTGGATTTTATGGAAAGCTACAGTAGATGTCATTGTGGAGATTAACAATTTTCATTTTGTTCACTTAAAAGATAAATTCCCAGATATGCTTGACTGGGTTTGTTTTACCGGTGTATATAGTAGCCTTCGGGTGTTAACCAAGCGAGCTTTGTGGGAGGAGCTTAGGGGTGTTGCATGGTCCATTACTGTTCCTTGGTTGCTTGCAGGGGATTTTAATGCTCTCTTTAGTAATGATGAGAAGCAAGGTGGTTCAAGAAAAGGTAGTGGTGTATGTCATCTTTTCAATAAAATTTTCAATGATTACTATCTCAAAATATAGATTCTCAGGGGTCTAAATTCACTTGGAATAGAGGATATGTTTTTGAGCGACTTGATCGTGCTTTTTGCAACTTACAGTGGGAGGCTTTAGCCTCTAACACGACAGTAACCCATTTGCATAAGATCAAGTCTGATCACTGCCCTTTAGCTATTAATTTTGGATGCAGACCTGTTTCTAAATTAGTTCGTCCGTTCCGTTTTTTAAGCAGTTGGTTGTCTCATGAAGGCTTTGGGGAGTTTGTGAATGAGAATTGGATTCGAAAGGAACGGATGCAAGGGACGGTATCTCATTTTGTTACTGCTGCAAAAGAATGAAATAGGGAGATATTTGGGAATATTTTGAGAAAGAAGAGAGTGTTGCTGGCAAGGATATTTAGTATTCAACGTTGTCTTCAGAAATATAGTTCTCAAAAGTTGCTTGATCCTGAAAAGCAGCTTAGGGTGGAGCTAGAAAAGGTTCTTGATAATGAGGAATCCCTTTGGAAGCAGAAGTCTCGCAAAGATTGGGTTAACTTGGGGGATCATAACACTCGTTATTTTATAGCCAAGTTAACAGATGGTGTCGAATTAATCACGTTAAGTCCCTTAAGCTTAATGATGATTTGTGGTCCTTCGATGAGGATAAAATTAAGAAGGAGGTGTTCTGTTTTTTGGGCAGCTTTATACCATGGATAGATTGGTTATTGGTAGATTCCCTTTGAGGGATGTGTTCCCAACCATTGACTCGGTGTGGAAAGATTCTTTGAGTAGAAGGATCACTTGGCAAGAGGTGCATGACGCATTATTTGAGATGAGTACTTTGAAAGTCCCTGGTATTGATGAGCTTCATGCGCAATTTTATCAAATCTCAATGGAGTACTGTTAGTGGTTCTTTGGAAGTAATGGTTAGCAAAGGGTTTGATGACAGGTTTGTTGAACCATTCCTCAACAGAACTCTTATCATGCTTATTCCGAAAGTGGTTAGACCCAAATTAATCTCACAGCTTCTCCCGATTAATCTTTGCACAGTTTCATATAAGGTGCTTACCAAAGTGATTGTGACTCGGATAAAATCGATTATGCCTAAACTTGTTGCTAAAAATTAAACGAGCTTTGTTGGTGGGTGACATATCACGAATAATATTATTATCGCTCAGGAAGTGGTTCACTCGATGCAAATTTGTAAAGGAAAAAAAGGTGGATGGGGATAAAGATCGATATAGAGAAAGCCTATGATCGGCTTCTATGGGATTTTATATAAGATACTTTGGAGGATGCTCAAATTCCTTGTAGTATGATGAGGCTTATAATGCAGTGTGTTACTACTCTTACCTTGCATGTTTTTTGGAATGGAAGGTATACTGAATACTTCGTTTCATCTCGGGGGGTTCGACAAAGAGATCCTATGTCTCCATATCTGTTTGTTTTAACAATGGAGAGGTTGGGGCATTCAATAAAGCAAGTAGTATTTAATGAGAATTGGCAACTGATTGCTCTGGGAAGGGGATGACCTCCTTTGTCCCACTTATTTTTTACAAATGACTTAGTATTGTTTGGTGAAGCGGGCAAAGAGAACGCGTAGGTGATTCATGAGATTCTTGATCTTTTCTGTCATTACTCGGGTCACAAGGTGAACTCAAGTAAGTCCAAGATATTTTACTGCTTTAATACTGATGCTTCGGTTCAAGAAGAGGTGGAAAATATGTTAGGATTTTCTCAAATTGATGATTTATGATATTATTTAGGAATGCCTTTATTTAATTCAAGAGTCAAAAGAAGCAGTTTCCAATTTATAATCGATAAAATTCAAAATAAACTAAATGGTTTTGATGCTCGTCTTTTATCTTTGGGGGGAGGGTTCAATTGGCGAAATCTGTGTTGCTTACGATCCCGGGTTACTTCATGCAGACTGCTATGATTCCTTTGGGAGTATGTGTACATATAGAACAGATTGTGAGGGGATTTGTTTGGGGGGCTTCGGGGAATGGGAATAAGCCAACTCTGGTTAAATGGGACGCATGTTGTTAACCAACCTTGAAAGGAGGTCTTGGGCTGCGAAAGTTGGAGCTTCAAAATAAATCCTTCCTAATGAAGTTGGCTTTCTAATTGGTGACCAACATTGATGCGTTGTGGGTCCGTATTTTGCGAGTGAAATATAGTCACTGAGATTTGCTCGATGAGGATTAATAGATCTGTTTGTTCTTATGTTTGAGGTTCAATTACTAAAGTCTGGAATCAGTTTAAAGACAAGGTGATTTGGAGCATCGAGAATGGGAGGGAGGTTAGTTCTGCCCATATCAATGGGTTCCTTGCCTGGGTTTTCTTTATAAGCATCTTTTGCCTGAATGGTTATTCCTCATAATGTGAAAGTTGTTGAATTTCTAGATGAAAATGAGGGTTGGAACTGGGCTAAAATCAAGCTTTTATTTTCTAAGGATGTTCTTGAAAGAATCTTGGCTTGTCATCCTCTTTAAGATGCTCTAGGAGGTGATGTTTGTATGTGGAAGCTCAATATGAATGGGCCTTTCACCTTGAAAATAGCATATCAAAGTATCGATCATGATGAAAGAGTGTTGTCGAATAGTAAGTGGAAGTTGATCTGGGATAATAAGCTACCTCCAAAAGTAAAGTGTTTCCTCTGGTTAGTTAAGAAAGGAAGGCTACTCACAAACCATGAACGTGTTCGTCGAAAAATAGCCTCTGATGCTGCATGTGCGCGATGTGGAGTTGTTCAAAAGATCGTCTTGCACGTGTTGAGAGATTTCAGCTTTACGAAGGCGTGGTAGCAGTAACTTTCTTCATCACTACTGTGTAATTTTTTGAACTTGAACAGGAAAAGTGGTTTATTGAAAACTTGAAGGGAAAGTTAGGGAGGCAGTCATGTGGGTTGGAGAATGGAATGATGTTTGCTATCTCTTGCTGGCTGATTTGGAAACAGAGGAACATTTTTGTGTTTAAAGGAAGGTTTGGTGATATTCAAGAACTTCAACGAACAACAAAAGGTACGGCTAGAAACATTGATGTATCAAGTGGTTTATGTGCTGGAAACACTACAAGCTTGACACCTGTATCTCATATGTGCCCACCAGCTATGGGTTAGGTGAAAATTAATTCTGACGGCGTAGTAGGGCTTAATAAAGAATGGGCTAAATCTGCTGGTGTGCTATGGGACTCAGATGGCAAGTGGGTAATAGGTTTTTAGAGGTTTGTGGGACGAGGTTCGACTTTGAATGTCGAGTTGTGGGCGATCCTTCACGAGCTTCAAGTTGCTCAAATTCGCGGGTTCAGAAAAGTTATAGCTAAAAGTGATTGCTCCATGGCAGTAGATATGATTACAAGGTGCTTGAAGGGATACAACTCAGAGACCATTGTTCGGAAAATTAGAGATAATGCAAAGCTTTTTGAGGAGTTTAAGATACAACATGTCCAAAGGAAACACAATATGGTAGCCGATTATTTAGCAAAAAACATGTGATGATAAGTTCGTAGATATTCGAATAATTGATATCCCAAATAGTCATGTTAGCAAGTTATTATTGAGTGAGAATCTTGTAACACATGATATTGCAATAAATTAAGAGTTAGGAAGATTGACTGCCTTTTATTTATAAAAAAAAAAAAACTTATACATTCCCTTTATTTATAGGGCATTAATCACCATAAGTTACAAACATATAATAAATATAATTAAGGTATCCTATAAATTTTTTAAGGGCTACAAGAGAATGAATTTGGGGGTTTTAAGAGTTTTGTAGGCATCTATTTATCAATAGATTTACAACACTCCCTCTTGAATGTTCATTAACAAAAATGTGTCTCGTTAAAACTTTCTTAGGTAAAATCCTATGGGATAAAAACCTAATGAAAGAAAAAAAAGTACACAATCTCCTATTACAAGTTTCCTCCAGGCCCGACCTTGAGGATTGTCCAAAGGTGCGATCGCCTAGGGCCTAAAGCTAAAAGGGTCCATTTTTTTTAAGGGGCTCAAATTTTTTTTATCAACTTTTAAAGGTCCCAATTTTTTTTTTATTTTTAAGGGCCTCAAATTTGTTCTTCAACTTTTATTTTTTTGCCTAAGGCCCCAAAAATGTCAAGAACGAGCCTAACTGCCTCGTTAAAAACTTTTATTAAGAAAACTTAGTGGAACAAAACCTTGGTTAAAAGAAAAGAGAACAGTGTGTTTTAGACTCCCCTTAATGGTAACATCACATTACATCTTTGAGCCGACGCATTTCAATCTTGTATATTAGACTTTCAAATGTTGTGGTTGGCAATGCCTTAGTAAAAAGACCAGTCAAATTATTACTAGAACAAATTTGTTGAACTTCTATATCACCTTTGATGTAACCACTATTCAATTGATCTATATATGTTGCATTATCTTTGTATAAGATAGTTGACATCTTTTCTTGTAGAGGCAAATCACATATCTTATGGATATGTTAGATTAACAATTTTAGCCAAACGCACTCTCGCTTTGCCTTGTACATTGCAATTATTTCTGCATTATTTGAAGAGGCAACAACTGTTGGGTCTGATGCCCTAATAGTAGTATATTCATTTATACAATTAATTTTTTTTCCAAATAGATTAGTTAATAAATTTATTCATGAATTACATTAATACCCTTTATATACTGTCCTCACGTGGTTTTTGCATGCAAAGCAAAATAGAAGCAAATATTGACTCATTGGTTGTCTAATATTTAAATTAATACTAAGCAGTATTACGTGGTCGAATCGTAATATAAAAAGACAACTAATATTAGTAGACGAACCTAAACATGTTTTTAGTCTAATCAGAAATGAGCAAATCAATTGAAAAACTAATATGTCGTCTATCAAGTCCACTTAAAGAAATGCTTTCTCTTAGACATCGGAGCAGATAACTCCAAAAAGATAGATATATAAATGTGACTAACTAGACTGACAGTACATCGGACTGGACCCAAGAAGAATAGATCCTAAATTCGTTTATGGATTTATTCACTTTGTGAGGTACAAAGTGTGACATACATTAATCTTGAGTGGATGATGGACTATATATGCTTGACTCATATATTTTGATGTAAATAAAAGCTTGAGTTCAAATACATAAAGAATTTAAAGATGGTGTGTTGAGTATACGACTTCTACAGTATGTAACATCATTCACAATAGTGGAATTCATAGCCAATAAGTGAGTAAATAATATCCTCTCATTGACATTAAATAATATATAAAAAGTAAACGTGACTATAAATCGTTTGTCTTTGTGATAAATGACTTACTTGCTATTTGATAGTGATTAACTTTTCACGAAAGAATATGTAATAGTTATCATGAGATAAAATAAGATAATATTGAGAGAATGAATATATCTCAAAAAAATTAAAGATATCCTACGAGGGTAACACACTTATGACAAGGTCATTGGACAAACATTGATCGACTAGCTTTCATAATGATATGTAATTGGAGAGAGCTAGGTCAAGATACTATATTGGAATGACTTCGTGACTAAATTAATAGATGAAAAGTTAGAACTTAACTATAAATCATTTGAGTCTTAATAACATATATTCAGTTGGTCCTTTCACTAACTCGTTGAAATAAAAAATTAATTTTATTTAGAATCAAATATACAGAAATGACAAAGTTAGAGAAATGTGTTATATTTTAAGATGAATACGATTTCTCACTAAGTATGAAAATTACCTGAAAATTAATTTAAATTTTTTGAATTATTATTTAAATAAATAATTAAAGTTCGAAAATAAAATTAAATTAAGTGATCATTGTGAATCTGTTAAATATAGAAATTAAATATATTTTTTTATAATTTTTTTTACGGTAAAATTATCATAACTTTAATAAATAAAATTAGAATTAAATTGAAAAAATTATTTAATTAAAAATTTAATTAATTTAAATTAATTTAATAAACAATATTTATTTTTGAAAATAAAAAAATATGTACTAAATTGAATTAAATTATAAAGATTATAAAATATTAGATTAAAAATAAATAAAAAAACATATATAATTAAATTCAATACATAAAAAAAACTCATTACTGCCCCTCTCTTAGTAGAAATAAGGAACTAGTTTTAGAACGAGTAAATATTGTAACTTCAATAACTATTTCGGTAGTTCACTCGTATTATAATATGACTAAATTGTAGTTTGTCGTTGAATTTGTTTGAAAGAACTTAATTGGTACTTTTTTTTATTTTTTTATTTAATTAGTACTTAAATTTGTATTTTGTAACTTAAACTGATACCTCTACAATAACAACGTTAGTTCATGTTGAAATGACACCGATGACCAATCTTATAGTAACACATAATAATCTCTCAATATGAGATACGACGAGCGTAAATTAGAAAAATTAAAGATATTATTAAAAATATAAATTAATTTTAAAAAGTATTAAGTTTTTAGATAAGTACAAAAGGCATAACTGGGATTAAAAAATGGTGGCATCAAATCTTCTCTGTTAAACCCTAAACCCTAACAACAACAACATTACTCATTCCATGCAGAAGTATTCAAATGGAAAATAATATTCATCAATCAAATTGAAGAATAAGCTATAAAATATGATCAGTTTAGCAGAACCCACATCCTTAAACCTTAGATTAAAAAATGGTGGCATCAAATCTTCCCTGTTAAGAATTAAGATTTGGATTAATGACTGACAACAATCCCCAGATGCCATAACTGGGATTTGTTGGAAGCCAAATCTCAAACCAACAAAACAATAATAGCATAAGAGAAACGAAAAAAGAATTTATGTAACAATGAAGCTATATGGAATAGGAATTAAGCAATAAACTGTAGTTGAATGTTGCATCATCATCATCATCATCAAAGGATCATAAATTTTGAAATGGCAGTAATGGAAATCTAATTTAGAAATATTTGAAGGGAAAAAAAAGAACACCTAAAACTGGTCATAATTCGTTTAAAACATAAAGAGGGAGATTATCCTCAACCTGTTCTAACTGTTTTGTTGTAATAATAATAATAAATGGTGAAAATTGAAGTTTCCATTGTCAAACTGAGCTTGCCTTCACCTTTGTGTTCCTCTTTACTTTCCTTCAACATCCAAATCACTAACAGAATCCCAAAATCTGAAAATCCAAAAAAAATTTAGGATGTTATTTACCAAAACGTTTTTTCTCATCTCTACCTCAGGATGGCTCAGCGAAGCCAGTTTCAGTTTTGCTGAGCCACGAGCTGATCGAGCTGCATTTGCTCCAGCCAAGCACCCAACACTGCACTATTGACCGGGTCTGCATTCATGCTAGAACCCTCACCCAAGACTGGTGCTGCTATTTTCTCTTTCATCTCAGTGGGAGATTCTTTTACAAGGGATTGAACCCATGATAAATCGGGCTCATCCCCGTTACCAAGCTCAAACGAGGAAGACCTGCGATGCTTGTCTAACCCATCAGCATTGACAGCCCAGTCTGGCTTCCCATTGGAGGATCCCCATTTTGACCATGAATTAACTGGGGAACCAACAATGGCAGCCGAGCCAGAGCCGAGCTCCCTAGAGCTTAGGCTACGAAATTGTTGCTGCTTCTCCCGTTGAGCTAACACTGAAACCCGAGAGCTCATAGGTGAGATAGGTTCAACGTTTCGAGGAGACATCCTACCGGATAGAGAAGCCTGCAAGAGAGGATGCTCGATACTTTTAGGAGAAAAATTTGTATTTATAGGTGATAGCATGTTTTGCTGTTGCTGAAATTGATTAAGAACGGCAGATTTATGGGTCGGAGAGAAAACAGCAGCAGCCAACGCTTGATCAGAGTATCGTGGAGATGAGCTCTCAGCAGAAAAGAGGTCATCTAGGTTTGATGGGGTCAGGGTCTTCATTCGACCAGATCGGTTAAAAGAACTTGAACTCATTGATGGCTGAGTAAGTCCGGGTAATTCATTCATCAGCTGATGTTGCTGCATATCAAAATCAGACAGCAAGTTAAAGTCTTCAGCTTGAATGTCTCTAGCATTAAGAGAAGATCGCAGGCGACTGGATTGAAGGTTGCTTCCTGGAAGATGGAGGGCTGGAACATTAGGCTGTGGCCAGCCAGCATTAGAATGAGACATGCCATTCATGGAGGGAGACATGGGTGGAGTGAATGGTGAGGGAGACATAACAGATACAGATGAAGGTGATCCAGGCAAGAGACTCATGGCGGCAGCAAAATCCATAGCTGTAGCACCAGAAGCACTAGATCGAGGAGAAGGAACAGCAGAACCAGTGGAGACATACAGAGGACGAAGTTCATCAGCTGTATGAGCAAAGAAGCAAACTCTCCTAGCACAACTAGTACCATCCTTGCACAACCTGGTCCGATACTGAGCAGGGTGTAGCCAGCATTCGAAAACACCATGAGCATATTCACACATATCTCCGCGCCTACAAGTCCCCTTGCGAAAATCAGGGCAAGGAACACAACTGTAATGGAACTTCCTAGGATCCCTTCTCCGAGCGTTCTCCCCAGGGTGAACAAATGGGCACTCAGTCCAATCATGGGAGTAGGCTCGTGAACAAGGCCGCACCTTGAATGAATACATCCGAAACTCATCAGTTGAATAGATGCTATTCTTGATGTCCGGAAGAGATGGATCAATTGGATATTCTTTCTTCTCTGATGCTGAAGAAATTGGAGCATCAATTGGTTTTGACTTCATGGGGGAATTCGAACCAGATGACAATGACCCGTTTTCCTTCAAAGGCAATAGAGGAAGGGAGTCTGAATTTGCAACGGCTGCCACCCGTGAATTCCAATCAAAACCAGAGCCCTCGATTGCAAGGAGTTCTTCAAGAGTTGATTTCACAGCTCGAAGCTTTGGAGGAAAAACAATAACATCAACAGGAAGATGACCATTTGCGTCAACCATATTTACATCAGCACCAGCCGCTAAAAGCAGCTTCACAACATCGATAACATTATCAGCCCCACCAGATGCAGCACAATGAAGGGCAGTGCTTTTGTCACGACCACACACTCGGTTAACATCAGCATCCGAAGACGAAAGAATCAGCTTAATAACATCGATGCTACCATACATAGAAGCAACCATCAATGGAGTTCTCTCCTCATTAACCATCTGTTTTGAGCCTTTCTGACGACCATACCACAATCCAACCTCATCAACACCAGAAGGATCATGCTCCATCGATCGTTTAAAGCCCTCCACATCATTATTAGCAGCAAGCTCAAGCAGACTTGCAAAAGTATCTTCAGTTACCACAGTCAAGTGATTCATATCTACACGAGGATGTCTGTTATCTTCGAAAGAAGAATTCGATGTTCTTGGAGTCAGCTTCGAGTTTAATCGCTCCGATCCACAGCACATACTTTCATTTGATAAGAATCCAACTGAAAGTTTTCTTTTTTTTTTTTTTAAAAAGGACACCATTAGAATCAAATATTCCAGAAGCCATCACTGGGGAAAAAATGATAAACCCGCTAGGGATTGCAAGAAAATAAAAGCAAAGGTCAAGTCAACATGTCAACCAGAAAAATAGTGGAAATTAAACGTGGAATTAGGGATTTAAAAAAAAAAAAGACAGAAAACTTCGGAAGAAGATAAAATTATTACAACATATTTTCCTACACTTCCAAACATAATTGTCAGAATAAAACATAGTGTTTCACTAACAATTTTAGGAAAAACGAAAGTTAAATTATTATCACTAATATTAGGAAATCAATACAAGCTTTATTAAACAGAATATCAAATCTTGCAACAAATCTTTCATTGGTCAACACTATTAAACTAAAATGATTTTCTTATAATTTTTTTTAAAAAATTAGCGAAAAGAGAAAGTTAAAATAAAAATATTTTTCTTGCAAGTGATCAAACAATTCATTTCACATATATATCTAAAACAAAGTTTCTTTTAAGTAAAAATATACATGAACTTAAACTAAAACCAATAAAAAGGAGAGATTTATACAGATCTACTGAGAAAAAATAAGAAAAACAAAGTTTATTTTGGAGCAAAACCAAAAGAAAAAAAATGAACTATAACTAAAACCCAAAAGAGCCTTACCAGTTCAGAATTCCGTCTTAGTTCCAAGAACCCGATACAGATCCACTCGGAAAAGGAAGAAGTAGATCTTCAAAAATGAAAAGAGAAAAAAAAATAATCCCAATTTGATTTATATATTTTGGGGTTTTTTTTTTTTAAGCTAAAAGGGGAGAGTTATGAGAAAATGAGTAGCTTCTCATCTCTATTTTCCATCTCTCTGGTACTACTACTTTAATTGAAAACAAAATTAATATATAAAAATGCATCCACGTGTAAATTTTAATTTTATATCTTTTTTGCGTTTTTTAAAAAATTGACATTTTAAATATTTAACTATTAAATTTTATTTATTATGTGTATAAATTTTTATATTGAGTTAAAATATTATATATTAATATTTGTTTGAGGATTGAAAGTTTTTTTATATAAAATAAATAGTCTAATTTTTAATTTATATCAAAATTGACCTGTATAATTTATATGAATGAATTATTAATCTTAAAGATATATATTAAGTTATAAAATATAAAAATATTTTCTCTTAAAAATATTGAAATTTTTAAGAATAAATTTAAAACAAAATAGGAAAAATCTAGTTTCCATAAAAATTCATCTTATTAAAAATTATATGCAAGGTTATTTTTGACAGGATCGTTAGTTTATTATTTTCTAAATTTTAAGGTTTTAATTAGGGATCTAAGTTTATGTAATAAAATACTTTATACAATAAAAATTATCGATTAAGTTATAAGTATGTGAAAGTTTTATTTTAAAAAAAAAAGTATGTGAAAGTTATATATATATTTTTCTCTGCCCCTACCCCTAATTTTTCATTTAACTTCCTATTAAAATTATTTATATAAATTTATGAAATAATTAATTTTTATATCATATATATATACTTTTTAAAAGAATACAATGACTTGAATAGGCTTATGGTTTTTTTGGTAACAAAATCTAAAAAGCATCAATTACGAATTAATAGTAAGATCAAAATTGGATAACAGAAAGCGTTTGTCCATCCGTATTTGATCATCAACCAATGGAGGTGTAACATGAAAAATTTTTACGTTAATGGAAAAACCTTTCATCATATCACTTAAAGTATCAACAACAAACTTCACCCCTCTAGATACTTGCTTAATGAGCATTCTCCCCTCGCGACTGTAAAATTCTTGGATTCTCAAAATCAAATAGAAATTTGATTTTCTCTAAAATCTCCATGAATACTCTTGATAATTAGAGCATAAAAAAATATAGGTTTTTTTATATAAATGATCCGAAAAATTTATTATTTACAAAAATGACTCAAGTTGAAAAATATACATCAAATTACTTAAAATGAACAGTAAAAATTCTAAAAGTTCATGTGACGGCCGACACCCGCTCAAATTCCTCCCCAGTGATTGGTGTCAGGTATAAAAAATGAATTTCTTGGGTGTCTGTCATTCCATGGCCGACACCCATGTATTTTTTAACTCGATATTATATTGGTTTAGGAAAATACCAGATTTAAAAAAAAAATTTAGGTCCCTGACATCTCATGACCGACAACCTCTTTTTTACATTTAAAATTATTTTTTTGGGTGTTTGACAAGCCATGGTCGACATCCAAAAAATACAAATAGAAAATTATTTTTTGGGTGTCTATCAAACCATGACCGACACTCCCTTTTCCAAACCCAAAAATATTTTTTTCAGGTGTTGTCCATTCATTGCCGACACCCAAAGTGAATAAAAAATTATAATTTTTGGGTGATTGCCAACCCATGGCCGATATCCTCTTTTCAGGTCTTAAAAATACATTTTTTGGGTGTTTCCCAACCCATGGCCGACACCCAAAAATAAAAAATATATATTTTGTTGTTTGCCATCTAATGGCTGACACCCACAAATAATACCAATAAAAAATTAATTTTTTGGTGTTTGACAACTAATGGCTGAACCAATAAAAATATGAATTAAAAAAATAATAATATGAATTAAAAAAATAATATTTTCTTATGTTTGACAACCAATGATCGACACCAACTTTCCATCGTCTATATATAGGATTGATGTTTTAATTTTGAAATTGTAAAGAAGAAATATTTCTCTCAAAGTAACATAGAAATGAGAGTGTTTTCTTGTGTATCATGAATGTTTTGTTCTGGGAGAGAGTTTTGAAGTGTACAACCGAATTTTGGGGTTGAATTATATATTGTCATGTATTTTCAGAGTTGAATTATATATTGTCATGTGAAGCGAAAAATATATGTCTTCAATGGTTAGACAATTTTTTCCGCCATTGAAAACTATCCAAGATGTCCAACGCAGATGGACATTATCCACGTTGGAAGAATTGTTACCAGTTGAAGTACTGTTGAGTAGCTGATCCAACGTAGATATATTTGCCATCATATGCGAGCGTTGTGGTAAAACCATAAAGATTATGTTGTCAAAGGTTGAATGACTTTCTCTGTCATCTAACAGCTAACCGAGATGTGTTAGCCAGGTATTCAAGCAGATAGACATTATCTATGCTTGTATTTTATTATATTTGTAATTTTAATTTATTTTATATTATTGTTGTTCGAATTTTAAAATTTCATTTCTTAATATTAACAAATATTTGTAATTTATTGTATTTGTAAATTTAATTTGTTGCGTAGTAATATTCAACAATATTTGTATTTTCTTGTATTAATATATTTTCGAATTATATAAAAAAATTATTAACTATGTTGTTGTGAAAATGTGAGAAAATAATTATTATTGAAAAATTATATATATATTGAAAAATAATAATTACAAATTAAATTTAAAAAATAAACGAAATTACAAATTAAATTTAAAAAATAAACAAAAAAAAAATCAAAATTGTGTAGATCCTAACGACGTCCCCGGAGCTGGAGTGTAATTGTTCGGGTTCCTCCAGGGTCGGAGAGTCCGTGGTGCACATTCTTGAGGAGGCGTTACATGCTGCTACTTGGTCCGGCCTCCGGTGTCCCAATGTCCGGTGTCCTGATTGATGTACATAGAAAGGTGGTAAAATTGTACGTTTCGTCGTCAGGAGTTCTAGAGTGTTGAGTGATCGGAAGCGTCGAGGGAAAAATATCCTTCATGATCGGTGTACATTATTGCCGACGGATCTCTGATTAATATGAGGATGAGTCGGAGTAATGTGAATGTTGAGGCTCGGGGTCGTCATCAAAAATATTCTCCATGGAACGATGATATTAGTGGTGGGGCAAATAAGATGACGAGCCGAATGCTTGAAATTAGGGCTCGAGGTCATCCTCGAGCTCGTGCTCGGGCTCGAAATTTGAATCAAGGATCGGGCCACGGCGCCGACGTGGGTTGTTCATCAGACGCTATCGGTTGCCTTTCGGAATAAGTTTATCCGGGATCAACATATACTGCCCTTGCACAATAAACGACATCCCGTATGCCATATACCATTGGTTATACTGTGGGGTACTAGAAAAATCTTCGTTTAACGAATACAATTGACTGCACCTATGCTCTTGGTCATCCCAAATAATGATATATGGTGCAAGATATTGGGCCCAATTTATTGTGTCTTTACCCGCTCCCCTTTTATCCAATTGGTGGACATCATTGAGTTGGAAGGGAGGGTTCGGGATATGTTGCACGACACCGAACTATCGCAAAACCCGATCCTCAGTGTGCCATTCCACCATATGAAAATTGAATATTGATACACTACACGAGAACAAGTGTTGGTGCTGATAAACAAATGGTGGAATGAAACCAACAATATCTTCCCTAATATAAGGCGTCCACACGAACTGCACAGTATAAAAAACACTGAGTTTAGTTAATATTATAAATATTAAAAATATTTCATTTGTAAAAAAAATATTTTGAAAATATAAAAAAAAAATTGAAAATATAAAAATATATATGTAAAAAAATTCATTTCGAAGATATAATTTTTTTTAAAAATTCGAAAATCTAAAACATATTTCGAAAATCTAAAAAATATATGTAAAAAATATTTCAAAAATATAAGAAATATATTTAAAAAAATCGAAAATATAAAAAAGATTTCGAAAATATAAAAAATATATTTAAAAAAATTCGAAAATATATCTTACCATATCTCATCCATATGTGTCTATATGCATACGGTAAATAGGCAATTGCCCGAATCGCCCAATTTCCGGATTAGCAAACCATCTTAAAAAATTGAAAAATAGTTTGAATTATTTATTCCATGCAATAAATTAATATTTAATAAAATTTAAAAACATAAAATAAACTTTATTTCTCAAGTCACCTATTAATGATTGGCAATTGAAATGGAAGGTGGTCGACGTTGGCGAGAGAAGACAGTCAGTATAATATCCATGATTGGAGCAGATAGGAGCAACCACCCATGATCCAAGCATCGAGATTTGTTACTCGATAAAGCTTCCAATACAATGAGGCCAACACTGTAGAACCCCAACTCAATTTCCCGATTGCCTTCATGTCCTCGAGCAAGGCGAGGTACGCGATGTTTACTTTGTTACCGATATTGTCCGGAATTAGGACACCACCTAGTAATTGCAGAATGAACATCGAGCATGATAGATAATGTCCATATGCGATGGATTTTGAGGGAGATGTCGGAAGTTTTGTTTTAACTATGTAAATTTTAACGTGGTTAATTTTTCATTTTCAGTGTCCGGGGGCACCATGCCAAGTAGCCGTAAGCAAGTGCCCCAAGGATCGTCTAATCTACTCGAACCCATCACTGCAATACCATCAACGGGTAGCCCGAATTGGATTGCTACGTCTTGTAGCACAATAGTTGCCTCTCCACGTGGGAGGTGGAACGTGTGGGTCTCGGGCCGCCATCTTTCGACTAAGACCGTTATTAAATTGGCCTGGACAGTCATTGGTTTAATGTGGACGACATATCTGAACCCTGCATCCTCTATATATTGGAAAGCCAATCGGTGGAGAAAATAGCCCGGATGATGTCCCCGCGGTCTAATGCACCGGTAAGAGTGCTGATATTGTCGAATAATGCTGACTCGATGGTCACAATCATTGAGGATGGCATAGGGATCCATAAGTCAAAATCGATCAAAGATAGTCGTCAACAGTCAACGACGGTCAACGATGATCGGAGGTGGTCGAAAGTATTCGGAGGTCAAAATACGGTGAAATACTATGGAATACAGCGAAAGACAACAATTTTTGGAAGTCGGAAGACGATGGTGAGCTGGAAGCTCGGTGGCCAAATACCATATATAGTAGGGGATCATTGGTGATATTTTCGTAATTTTAATGTTAGACAAAGGGTAAATTGATAAATTAACCCTCACCAATGTATTGTCACTTCAAAAAAATTTAATTTAAAATATTAAAATTATTTTAATTTAAATAGGTTTTTAAATTGAATTTGGTAAAACTTTGAAAAAAGTTTGAAATTGATAAAATTATTTTTAATTTGAATTTGAAAAATTAAAATTATTTAAATCGTTTTTTAATTATTTTAATTTGATTATCATTTTTAAATTATTTTTATTTGGTAAAATTTTAATTTAAAAAATTATTTCAATGGTTTTTTAATTATTTTAATTTATTATAATTTTTTAATTATTTTGGTATTTTAAAAAAATTAAAATATTTTTCATATAATTATTTTGGTATTTTTTAAATTTAATTATTATTTTTTAAAATATTTTTAAATATTTTTTAGACCCGTTGGGTCTTGTCTAATCGGGCCTAACAAGGGCTTGGCACACTGCCATGCAATGGCAGAGACCCAACTCACACCGGCCTGGCACAATCCCATGGAATGACCGAGACCCAACCCCCCAATTTGCTCCATTTTCAATTTTAAATGCATATTTAATCTTTAATTTTAATTTTAAATTTTATTTCAATTTAAATTTTTATATTATAATTATTTAAGTCTATTGTTTTAAAATTTTTTATAAATAAAATTTACTTATTTTAAATTTTGATTTCAATTATTTTAATTATTTTAATTTAATTATAATTTTTTAAATTATGTTTTAATTATTTTAAAATTTAATTAATTAAAATCTAATTATTTTTTATTAAATATTTTTTAGACCCGTTGGGAATTGTCCTATCATACTTACTGAACTTGACACACAACCATTGCATGGCTGACACCCATCTACCACACGCCCTTTCTATGGCCGACACCCATCAGCCACACGCCCAAGCCTCCATCTAACAATGCCCATTTCATGGCCGAGACTAAAAGGTTCTGGTCTAGGCCAATGCGTGGCCGAAAATAGACTTGTTATACCCCAATTTTTAAATTTAATTTTAAATTTCATTTTATTTAATTTTAATTTAAGTTCAATTTCATTTCAATTTCATTTAAAATTAAATTGTAAGTATAAACTTAATTTTTTACTTAATTCTAAATTAATTTTTTTAAGCTTATTAGTTTAAAGTTTAAATTGAATTTCATTTAAATTGAAAATTAAATTTTATTACACTTTGTTAGTTTAAACTTTATTAATTTTAAAAATTATATTATTACACTTTAATTTTAAATTTCAATTCATTTTCAAGTTCATTTAAACTTAAATTCATTTCAAAATTTTAAATTAGATTTTTATTAATTTAATTCCGAATTTAATTTTCTTTTCAATTTTATTTAATTTTCATTTCAACTGTAATTTCAATTTTAATTTCAAATTTAAACTATAATTTTAATTTCAAACTAGTATTTTATTTTCAAATTCAATTTAGTATTTTATTAATTTTGATTTCGAATTTAAACTATAAATTAATTTAAATATCATTTCAACTTTAATTTCATTTTACTTTGTATGTATAATTATATGTTTAAATTGAAAATAATAATAATAATAATAATAATAATAATAATAATAATAATAATAATAATAATAATAATAATAATAATAATAATAATAATAATAATAATAATAATAATAATAATAATAATAATAATGTATTTCATTTTTAATAATTTAAATTTGAACATGTATTTCAATTTTGAAATTAATTTCAAAAAATTGTATGTATACTCGTGGACATGCACTCATTCTTTGTCTTCCAGTCTAGCATTACGAGATGATTGACCGAAAACATAGACACGATGAGGGAAAGTGGATCGGTTGTGGCCAAGTCTTAGGCAAACACTGCACAATTTCGGTTCGTCTGTCTCCCTGATGTCCATATCAGTTCGAATCCTCGTCGAATGTGGACGACCTCTAGGCTTTCTACGAAGACTATGGTCCGACAGCATCTCGAAAGCAAGCGGTGGAACTTTTCAGTTCGATACATCGGGCATTACAGGAAATTTATTCTCCTAGATATGCAATTCAACATTTATATTTGCAGTCGCACACACTGCATGAACATGCGCACACGAATATTGGAGAGTTTGAAATCTAAAGCACTCGCAACGCCTATTTGTCAGATCAACTGCGTACAACCTTGGCGAAACACCCAAGCGACAATCGGTGCACTCTAAAACCCGAAAAATCTCCAACTCGAGCGAATAGATTTTTGCATTCATCATTCGAACTCTTTGAGCCATCATGGCCTTTCGAATGTCCTCAACGTACACGTACCACTTACCGCTGCCCCATCATAAGCATCAATGTGGCCAACCTATAGAAGGTTGCCAAGAAAACAACAACAATTGGTAGATGTTATGTACGCTTCAAGACGGAGTTAACCGACTCGACTAGGTTGGTCGTCATCTATCCATACCGATACCCCTCATCATAACTTTGTGTTCATTGATATGTCTCGACGTTACCCAACCACCCACGGAGAATTTTACCATTTGGTAAATCTTTCATCTTAGCTTCAAGCCTTGCAAAATTTTGCCTGAATCTCCGCAGTTCATTTCATGAGTTGCATATGCAATTTCGAATAAGTATTTTAAAAATTCACACACTGATAAAATTTGAAATTAAATCGAATAAAAAATATACAAACAATAATTTTTACCCATGTCCACGAGTTCTTTTTTCCATTCTTTATTTCTATAATCATTGTGAAAGTTTGCCCAAATGTACTAGATGCAATAAACGGACCTCCATGGAACCTCCGATCGCCTTATTGTAGTAAGTAGCTCCTTTGATCTATCCGATATAAGGCAAACGTTGTATTTCCTGA
Organism: Kokia cookei; assembly: GCA_039519145.1. NCBI lineage: Eukaryota > Viridiplantae > Streptophyta > Magnoliopsida > Malvales > Malvaceae > Kokia > Kokia cookei. Next base: position 14,621,863 of record CM076899.1, on the reverse strand, counting down.
CAACGTGCCTCCTCAGATTTTTTAAGAAAAATTCCCAAGACTCAAAGCACTCTTTCTCGACTATGGCAAAAGCGATTGGAAGTACATTTTGGTTACCGTCTTGTGCAACAAAAATCAGTAGTATTTGCGTGTATTTACTGTACAGTCAAGTTCCATCCACCTGCACCATCGATTTACAGTGAGGAAAGGCCCCAACACATGGCTCGAATGTCCAAAACAATCGGTGAAAATGTCGTTTTCCTAGTTTAATCGCCCCGTCCGGGCTTCTATACGATAGTGTTTGCAAATCAGTGATTGTCCCCGACACATACTCTAACATCGCGGCTATCCACCATTGAAGCTTATTGTATGACGCATCCTAGTCACCATACAACTCCCGCATCGTTATTTGCTTCGCCTACCATTCCTTCTAGTACGAAACCTTATAACTGAAGCGAGATTTAATGGTCGCAACATAGACTGATACCTTATTCAATGGGGACTCTTTCACCATAGGCATGAAGCAGTTGCATATGGTCTTTGCATCTAACTTTTAATGGTCTTGCGTCATACGAGCCATGGTGCATGTGTGTGGACCTTCTATTTTCCTTATTGTCTATAGTTGAGTCCGCTGCATTAAAGCGGCTTGGATACGCCACTTACACCCACTTGAGGCTTTCCAACATTCTCCGATGTACAAAGACTACGATGACTTCGTCACTTTATAATCCATAGCTAACTTTAAGCTGTATTCCTTTATTGTATTTAAGCAGTCCTTCTTATTCTCGAATTGTTATCCTACGAACAACTTTTCTTCATCGGTTTCTTCCTCAAGTAGGTGAGTTGGAACTATGTTTGTATATTCTGGGAACTCACGAGCTTGAGCCGCATCTGGGTCTACATCGCTCATGAAGGCCCTGAGATTATTCCTGATAACTATACTCGAGCCCGTGTTTCCTACCGAATGGGTATTAACATCATCACCCTCCACCGAGCCCTCCTCATCTACGTCTTCGGGGATGTCATCCAAATCGGGGTCATCCAAACCTTCATTTTTGTCATCATCTTCTATGGTGGCCAACACCTCCAAATGAAATTGTAGACAAGGACAAGTGTTTTGGATGTTATACAAACATCCACCGGTGTTTGGATTTTTGGGAGTTGACCCTCCAAAACCTGATTGATCTTCCCAGCATACATTAAGATCAAAATCTATTCTAGAACGCTGGCTTACTGGATTTAAAACTTGAATTGGTTCGGGTTTCGCTATCTCCGCGAACAACTCAATTGGGAAAGAATTTTCGATCTTAGAGCGGCAATAAATTTCTATCATTGTCCCTAAATTATCATCATCATCAAAAAGCTCCATTTCCGAGAATTTGATTGGATTTGATGAAATCAAAAATTTGTAAAACAATCTCAACATTTGCTTTCCGCAACAAGTAGCTATATTTGTATTGATCTTCCGTTTCAATTCCTCCAACGAAACACGCTTGTTGAATCTCATTCCGATTTTTTCCCGACTTTGAAATACACAACCATCATCTGTATTGATAATTTCTCCATCGAAATGAACATAAACAAAGAAAATGTTAGAACTCATCTTGAAAAAAGTTGTGATTTTCTCTTAACAAACAAAATACAAATATTTAGTACTGATAATGAAAACAAAAAGCTCAAATAGTAGAAAAGACAATTATATATATATATATATAGTACTGAGGTTAAAAGTGAGCAAAAAGAATTATTTGGGTACAGAAAAGGTGGTGTTGATATTGGGTTGACAAGCACCTAAAAAAATATTTTTGAGACCTGAAAAAGGGGGTGTCGATCATGAAATGGTAAACACCGGAAAAAAAATATTTTTGGGCATGGAAAAGTGGGTGTCGGCCATGGGTTGGCAAACAAAAAAAAAAAGTTTTTTATTCGTATTTTTTGGGTGTTGGTCATGGCTTGGTAAACACTCAAAAAAATATTTTTTAATGTAATAAAAGGGGTGTCGGCCATGAGATGTCAGGGACCCAATTTTTTTTTTCAAAATATCGTATTTTTGTATACCAGTATAAATTATACCGGGTTAAAAAAATATAAGGGTGTCGGTCATGGAATGACAGATACCCAAACAGTTCATTTTTTATGCCTGACACCAATCATTGGGGTGGAATTTGAGGAGGGTGTCGGCCATCACATGAGCTTTTAGAATTTTTATTGTTTAGGTCATTTTGGTGTATATTTTCCAACTTGGGTCATTTTTGTAAATAATAAATTTTTTCGGGTCATTTATATAAAAAACCCAAAAATATAATATATGAAGGATTCATATTGTTTTAATATACTAGTGTGATTATATTGTAGTATCTGTTCATACTTTCTTAATATTTTAACAATGCACACACACTTTGCACACTCATGTGCTTGAATCCGAGACTCTTAGGATGAATAACATCTTTTTTTCCACTAGAACCACTCGTTAGGTTTATGAAGGATTCATATTTGAATCAAGACGTGGATTGATACTTTGAATAAATTCAAATACTTGCTCAACTTTTATATATTGTAATTAGTGCCAATATGTCAAATATAAATAATATTAGATATTTACTAAGTTATGTATTTTAATAATCAAATGATAGTGTGAAGATATGTGATGCAAATTTATTATAAAAATGATGCCATACAATAAGTTGTTATTTATTTTAATAATCAAATTAATAAGGATCTCTTGTCAATTTTCTTTTATTTTATAGAAGGCTTATCTCTAATTATACTCTACGATAGTATTAGATTATATTTTTCATAAAAGCGATTGCGGTAAGGGTTTATATAGTAATAATGTAATTTTAAAAATATTAAATTAAATTTTATTAATTTTAGGAGGGTCAAAGTATAATTTTATCTTTATTAATTTAAAATTTTAAAAATATTAAAGGATTTAAATAAAAAAATTTTAATTTTAAGGGAGGACGGAGACCTTGTCGGCCTCCTAGATTCGCCCCTAAGCAATAGGTTTAAACATGTTAAAATGATTCACCTACTCTTTTGAATTAATCTAATTTCTATATTTTAATTTTGATACATTGTGTTCCTGTATTGTTTTATTTAATAATCTCAATTTTTCCATTTAGGTTTTTTTGTTAAAGTTAACGATGTCAAATGTCAAATCATTTTTAGCTCTCAATATTTACATTTTTCTATCAATTTGATCCTTATTTTTAAAAGTACATAAAAAAGTTTTAAAATTATTATTTTTCATGTTTTAAATAAAAATAAAAATTTAAAAACAATGATAACTTTTTGAATTTTTTAAAAAGTTATTAAAAAAATAAAAATTTCTTAAAATTTAAAAAATAAAAAATAATTTTAAAATATAAAAAATTCCAAAATTCAATTTTATCTAAATTTGGCTGGATTAATTAATCGGACCAATTGGATCGGGAACTGAATGGAGTATTGAATTGGTTGAATTGATTTTAAACTGGTTTGACTAATTGATTCCCAAAGTGATTATACAACCTATTCAAAGCAAATAAATTATTAAAAAATTAAAAATAAAAATATTATAAAATTATAAAATCGATTCCATGGATTTTAACCTGGTTCAACAAGTTCGTACCAGTTTGCGAGTCAATCAATTTTTTTACCTCTCACTAGACCAATACCCTAGTTGATTCTGGGTTTAATAAATCTGGTTTAGATAACTTTGAATTTTGGATTTTTTTATATTTTTAAAAATATTGTTTAAAAAACTATTCTTTATTTTTGAATTTTAAATGTTTTTCATTTTTTAAAATATAATTTTAAACTTTTTTCTTTAAAATATAAATTTTTTTAAATTTTTTAAAAAGTTTTACATACTTTTAAAGGGTATGGACTAACTTGAAAAAAAATATTGAGAGCTAAAAAATTATAAAAACTAGTTGACCCGTGAACGGTACAAGTCGATTGAATTAGGCTACAAACAGTTGAACTAGTAGGTGAACCAATTTTATAATTTTTAATATATTTTTTGGTGAATTACGAAGAGGAGGGTAAAGCCCTAATAGCAATCTGACTAGCGCGACTCGAACCTAGGTCGATTGAATTGTCAGTTCAATTAGTCCATATCAATTAGCAGGTCAATCGATTTTTTAGCACTCACCAGATCGATACCTAAATCGATTCCATATCCGAATGGGCAGTCTGGTTTAGATAACATTGAATTTTGGAACATTTTTATTTTTAAATTATTTATTTTTAAAATTTTAAATATATATTTTTATATTATAATTTTCATTTTTTTAAATTATAAATTTTTATTTAAAATATGAGAAAAAAAATCATTTTTAAAATTTTATGTACTTTTAAAGTTAAGGAGCATTTTGGCAAAAAATTGTAAATATTGAGGGCTAAAAAAGTGGTTGTACCTTTGACATCATTGAGTTTGTTATACCTCATCTGCAACAAAACACGTGGCAAACCTAGGAGATGTTTGAACAATAAGTCTACCGTCAACAAGCTGGGAGGTCACATGTGAACTCACCTTTCTGAAGTATCTGTCTAGGCAACGGATGGCCTAATCTTCATTGGGAATGTGAAATCATTTGGCCCCTAAACATCATGTGGGTTCAACTGTTTTATCCCATCAGAGTCAAAATGAAGGACAAGATCTGTCCTATGATAGACTTCCTTGTCTTATTGAAGACATTCTTTCCATACGCTCCGTAATGATGGCCAGATGACAAGTCCAACACGTTAACACCATATTACACGGAATCCCTACCTATAAATACCGTAAAGAACAATGAAGAGGGAATCAACTCTTCAAGAATACTAAGCCTTTACTCTCTCAAGATTCTCCCAACCATGGGCCTTCAAACTTTTTCCACTCTCATTCTTAATAAAGCTTAATAGAGCACTTATATTTATGTTATGTTCTAATAGAGCACTTAATAGAGCACTTTTTCCACTTTCAAAATTTTCCAGCATCATTCTTGATATACTCCTAATAATTTATATTTATGTTTTGATGCTTAATAGAGAACTTGGGAGCAATAAAAGTGAAAAACGAGTGGAAATTAGAACATTGGAGTAGTCCGGAAGCAAAACACATGCAGTAGAGTTTCACATGGGCAGACACATGACCATGTGACCCACACGACTTTGTGTCCAGGGGATATAAAGAGGAAAATAAAAGGAGAAAGAACTAGCCATCATAGAATAGCACGAAAATTACTCAAAAAACCATTGAAACTGATTTCCAATCAGTTCTCCATCAAAATTCAAGAGTCCAAGTTGATTTCCAAGGGAGTTATCATGAATTTCTCTTATTTTAGTGGTTATATTGTATTTTTGGTGTTTATTTTTGCAATTATGAACTAATTCTCTTAATAACTAGGGAGATGAGCCTTAGGATGAATTCTATTGTTTAATTTCTGGTTATGTGCAATAAAACCTTAGTTTCTTTGTTTTCAATTCTGAATGCTTGATTGTTCTCGGGTTGATAATTTTAAAGTATTAATTCATGTTTTATGTGCATAAGTATAAAAATAGAACGACATAAATATACTGCATTAGAGTCAAATCTAATAGGGGGATCTATAGAGTAAATTAATGCAATAATAAGGGTTTTCATTAGAAAAAACTTAATTAATCAATTTAGAGTTTGTTGCTTTTATGCTCAAAAGAGATATTAGCATAAATTAGGAATTTCTATGGATAAAAGAGCTAAGAAAATAAATTGCATAAATTAGATTGAGAACTATAGATATTTGCATAAATTAGGAATTTCTATGGATAAAAGAGCTAGGAATTTCTATGCATAATAGGTTTTGCTTTGTTACTTGATTAATAATTGATTGTTTTTTTTATCTTTTGGTGTACTCATTAGTTAATTTAGATATTTTAATTTAATTTAAATTAAGATCTTGAATTATTAAGTTAAATAATAGAAAGAAGATAATTACTAGTAATTGTAATCCTTGAGGAAACAATGTCTGTGCTCACCATAGTTATAATATTAATTGATAGGTACACTTATCTTAGTCAATTTATTAGTTAGTTTAGTGGACATCAAGTTTAGCCCGGACGGGTAACGTGATATAAAGCTCAGATGAGCAACTTCATGTGGTGTAGTTTACCCATGTATCTAATTTCATTTTACTAAGGTTCTATCAGGCGAAACGATATAAATGAAACTAGAAACTTGAAAATGTGATGAAATAGACTTGGTAACCAACTTGAAATATCATTGAAAGGTTTGATATGTAAATGGTATATTTTTATAAATTGATGATAGAAAATGTGATTTAAATGAATCATGCATGATACGTAAATGGTACATTTTTATGAATTGATGATAGAAAATGTGATTAAAATGAATCATGCATACTTGGTACAATCTTATGGATTGTTGATTAAATATGTCATTGTGATAGGTTATGTGAAGTTATATGAATTGATATGTTTTAAGTTGCTTAATGTCTAAATGCCATAGATATTGTTAGAGTATGCCCAAAGACCAATCATAAGATGATTGTAATAACATACTTGTTTTATCTCGTTTATTAATATAAGACATAACCATTATTATTTCAGTTTTTTTCTATGTTTATAAATAAACTATTTTATAATAATGTTCTGAGAATAATAAGATTATCCTTAAAAGGTCCTTAGTCAAGTATTATTGTGGGATTGGACAACAATAATGCATTAAGACTAAAGTTTATTGATGACAAAGTGTTGTCATTAACATGGGATGTCAAAATCAATACATGAGTATGTGTGTTAGAGAACAACATATTGGACTGACCTGCTACAAGTATGTTTTTTGGATTACTACGTAATAGTCACAACATTACTCATAGTGATTACTATGTATACGATCATCAAACTTGAAATCATCATTATCCCAACATCGTGAGTCGTATATTTTGATACAATCAAACATCCACCGTTACTGGTTGTTCTATAATGGCTGATGTTGGATATACCGCAATCTATGTAGTGGGATATGATTGATCAATATAGGATTTGTGCCTCCTACATAATGGGAGCAATATCTTAAGCCACTTGATTGAGTGAGATTAGAAATGCATGGCCATGCTCGAATAAGTTGATATGAGATATCGTACTTATTTGTTTATCATAGTCTACTTAAGATATCAAAAAACATTAGATGAACTATGCACATGTGACTATTTCATGACTTGTGTCCATTCTAGATATAAAGGACAAAAGGATTTGATATATGAAGGGTTAATCACAAAGAGGTTATGTTGAATCATAGCTTATTGTAACTTAGGTAGCGATTATGAATTGCTAGATGCCACTCATTGTTTGTAATATTAGAATCGTTCTAGTATTACTGTTAATGTTAAGAGCTTATAAGGTCACACCCTATGGTTGAAAGAAACATAATCCAAACACAATTGGTGTTATGTTTAACTATAACATGATTTAAATTAATTATTGAATTAATTTAATTTGACAGTTAAATATTAAACACATTATATGTACAAACTTGTACATGAATAGAGAACATAGTTAATATTGATATATGAATTTGATTCATATAAAAATTTAATATTAACTGAATATAGTTTACCGAAATTATTAAAATAATAATTTCGGTCAAAGATTAAAACATGGAAGTTAGTATCCTTTTGGAAAGGATATAATGTTTTAATAACTTTTCATATGTTTTTCTAAAGGGATAATTCATTTTTTAATATGAGATATTAAATAAAAGGAAAGAAAATCATAGTTGTGTTAGTGTTTTTATATCAAGATTGTGTATAGGGTCTAACAGCTGTCAATATGCAATATTCTCTTAAAAAAGTTTAAAGAGTTTTGCCATTCACTGTCACACTAGGTGGATTACGTAGAGGTCGAAACCTTGTGTAACGGCTTGGATCGACATACAATTGTGCAATATGGTTCGCAACAGTAAGTTTTTCAGAGGATTAAAGGTAATCATTCATATCTTTCTCACCCCGATTTGTTTCTCGCACATGGATCCCTAAATGTGATCGTCAGATTTATTTTTTTCTCTGCGCCATGGGGTGTACCGATAATCTAACAGATATGTATGTATGTATATATATATATGCTCACCTTGTTTCTTTGATGTTGTAAGTTCCATTATCTAACCAACTTTATGCCAAACTAAGATAGTTATTATGCTTACTGATAGCATTAGAAATGAGACTTATTTTCTCCCTAAATTTGTGTATTAATTGTTCCTTTTGTATAATTTTTAGCATACATGTGTAGTATTTCATACTTAGGATATGCATTTTCTAACTCAATGATGTTTGATCTTATTTTCTCGCATTTTATATCTTTTGAGCCACTAATGTCACCGTATGCAACATAAGTTTTGCATCTAAATTTATCAGCGCATAAGTCTACCTCAGAAGGTCAGTACTGGAAAGTGTTCAAAGATGCAGCCACAAATTTAACCTGGATTTGCGGCCAAAGTTATCACCACAAAGATACCTTCACCTCGTACAAGTGAAGTCACGCTACAAACATATCTAGAAGCACCAGCGCAGGAGAATGCTAAGTTGTCACTGCAAGAAAAGATCATAGACTACGCCCAGAGATGCGGCGGCAACCTGCAGATGCCTGATGAATACACCGGATTGAGTTCACAGTTGAAAATAACTAACTTGTACAGCTGTCAAAATGATTAGATCTGAGAAGGAAGGAGAGCTGCAAATTTCGAGAGCTTATAAATAGGAGGGAAAAGAAGAAGATTGGGCATCAAGAGGGTAAAGAATTAAACTCTACATAATTTCTTAATCTTTAAGCAAGTTGCCATGAAAGCTTAAGCTTGAGAGGAAGGTGACCTGATGTAGCAAAGAAGCGAGACTTCTGACGAGAAAGGTCTATATGCGGCACAAGAGGAGCTATCACGGAATAGTTCTAGTAAATTAAGAATAGGATGTTTCGACTTTATTCTTTGATACCTCCTTATTGTTGATGAATATTGTTGATTATCAATTGAGTATGGAAGTACCTTTTGAAATTAGATCTGATTTGAATTCTACTTCATTCTCCTTATCTATTTATATTTGGATTTAACTGTTTTGACCATGGAAGTGTGATTGCAGTCATAGTCACTAGAAGGTACAGTGACAAGTTAGATTAACAAGCAAGACAATGAAAGTTGCTTGAGGCAAAGAAGGAATTCTAGTCACTTGTTCTAGGGTGCAAAGTATTACCAGCAGTGGAAGGTGTGGCAATTGTTAGCATTTGAGTCTTTGTTAAATAGAATGAGTAAATGCAGTAAGATCTCATTAGGACGTAATTGTAGCGACAATTCATCTATTTGTTACCTTGTAGTCACATTTAGCATTGTGACTTGTGAAGTCAGTGATCCTCCCCATTCTTTACACTTGATCACACTTTTTAGTTTTCTGAATTTAAATTTACATCTCAACAACAACTCATTTTTATCTTAATTTGCTCTGATAATTTATTTTATATTTACGTTGACATATTAACTCTTTTAGTTTTGCAGATCTAACTCAGTTGTGCTGACATCTTTAGTAACAATTCCTCTAATTTTAACTTTAATTGCTTCGACAATTGAACATCAAGAACTCTATCCTCATGGGATCGATAATCGATAGATCAAATCTATCAACTATACTTGCATCGACGAGTGTCTGCTTGCACTTAAATGTTATGACGTTCATAGATCGATCACTTATGTAGGAACAAAGTAAGCATAGCATGTTCTATTTGAACTTACTAAGTATTACATGCTTACTCTAGTTGTTTTCTTTATTTGTAGATTATCACCTTGCAAAACTTGCTGAGTCGGATCAACGCGAAGCTTACACTATCAACGAGATGGTAGAATTATGCCTATCTTGAGTCTAAAAATTGTGGCATGTATACAAGGGTATATTGATGTGTAATTGGTCATTTTGGTGGCTGAATAGTCTTCTCTATTTTTCCTAGTTTTAGGTTAGGTTTTCTTTTCTTTTCCTTTTCTTTTCTTTTCATTCTTAGATTAGGTTTTCTTTTTTCTTTTTAGAGTAGATTTAATTTTTGTTATTTCCTTTCTTGTTAAAGATTTTTATAAATGAATATGAATTAAGCTTTTGGGTGCCATGAGTTCCACATCTAAATGAGCATTTTTTACCCTTATCTTTATATTGTGCATATCAATTGTTCGGTGAAATGTTTGCTTAATTGTTAATCTTTATTATGTGCCATGGGTTCGATCGAACTTACCTCTGTGTTTTATGTCATAGGTAAGCTAATTCGAGGCTACGCCAGGAGGGACGACGTTAGGGCTATGTCAAGGAAATAGCGGGAAGGGCTATTATGCATACAGAGCGAATTTGTGTTGGTGAGAATGAGTCTAATGGAAATAATGAAGATAAGTCAAGGGGCTTGTTTGTAAGTCCTAGAAATATACATAGATCATGTTGGAAGAACCATTATAGTCAGTAGTATCACTAAGAGACAAAATAAATAGAATTATATAACCAAGTCATAGTTATTAACTTGAAAAGTCTGTTGTAACCAATGTAATCGCCTACCACGTTCCCATATTTAAATTTGTTGAAAGATTATACTTTAAATAAGAAGTAAAATTTGTGCGATAAGTCATAGGTGAGTTTGTATCTGAGCACTAACATCCAAGATTTGGATCTAGAGAATTGGATCAAGTTGAGGGCATTACATGTAGGACCTCAACGGGTGAGCTTCAAGGCCAAATTTTCTTTCGATGCACAAACTAGTCCAAAGTTGCAAAAATAATTAAAATTAAGTAATTTATCATGAAATTGAATAAAAAATATATTTTTTTATAAATTTATCTAATTTTAAAAATGTAAAATAAAATTCACAAAGTTTGTTATTAATTACTCAAAATTTGTAAGAATTACGAGCTAGAAAGTGATGTAGATAACTATATTTTTATAGTTATCAGTATGTCATCCATGCTACTACGATTAAAAAAGTTGCAATGTAAGTGTGCAGAAACATTATCCTATTTTCTTGACCCCTAATGTTTAATTGCTTGGTGATAATTAATGCTCCCAATAGTTATATGGACCGAGCAACACAATACCTCATGATTGTTGACCTACTACAATTCGTTATTGTAACGCCCCCAAAAATTTTGATAATTGCATTTTTAATTTTATCAATGAACATGTGTTTGCTTTTGTGGTTATGTGCTCTGTTTGCATTCTTGAGATTGATGGTTCGAGTTGTATATTTTGGTATTTGTGATAATTTTCTTGTTTGAACATTTAACTTAAAGTTCCTCATTTAAATTTATTTCTATGCAATCTATGTTAACAATGAGGCTAGTAGTTTAATGGTTAAGCATTTGACTATTCTCTGGTTCTATGTTTGAGTCACTATGTATGAAACAAGAACTTTTATTTTTGCACATTTCCACAAAACTAATCAGAATTTTAAATGGTTCTTTCCCTTTATTGTTTTTTTAAATGTTCTTTTTCATTCCTTTTTCTGTTCTTTCTTAGTTTGCGTTCGTTCTGAAAATTTTATTTTTTGTTCTGTTCACTTTGCGTAATTGTTACATTGTGTAGCGATTTTCCTTGCTCCGGTACGCGTTAAGGTAAATTGGGTTGGTTATTTTGCTATTATGTGTTATTGTGCGAATTGGGGAAATTTATTAAAAAATCCTAAGGTATTGATTGGTAATTTTGTCTTCTTCTGTGTTTCAATGCGCTAGGGGTGGCCCAAGAGACGTCTAACACTTCACGCCTTACTTAGGAACCGATCGTGTACTGTGAATCCGCGGTAAGTAGACTTTTGTTTGTTTCGTGTAGTGAGTCGAAAGTTTCAATGAACATTGATTGTTGTGAGTGCGTGTTTTACGAATGTTCTGTTGAATTGGACGTTTGAAACTTGTTTTAGGCTTAGAAATTGCATTTTGGTGCTTCTACATCGTTGTGTAATAGGTGGGTATCGAAACCCCTTTCATTTATGCATTTTTTTCACTGAAAATGGGACTATCAACTGCATACGGGTGTGTGTGTCAAACGGTTGTGTGCTAGGCCGTGTAACTCACTATTCTTTTATTTGAGACATACGAGTGTATGCTAGATCATGTGTCGGAAAAATAAGGTGCAGAGGTCACACGGGCATGTGTCCAGACCATGCTGCTCACTGTTTATGCATTAAGGCCACACAAGCACTCAACGGTCCTGTGCTAGACCGTGTGGAGCCACACTAGCGAGTGAGCTCGAAAAATGAAATTGTTGTTTTAATTGTAGTTGTTGTATGAGGCAAATGTAAGTCGTCTATAGGACTTGTATGAAATGAATTGAACTGTATGAATTGCTTTAGCATGATTATAAACTGGTTTTACATATCTGTACGAGACAATTTGTAAGAATTTTAACCCTTTGTTATACTGGAATTGTATATTCATATCTGCGTATGAATTGTATGCATTCGTCATTTGTTCTCTGCATTTGCATGGGGTGAGGTTACGAATTGAAGGAAGTATTTTGTACTGATTTGGTGGTTAATCCACCCATGATTATATCTGAACTGGCAGTGAGACTGTAAACACTACAACGTGTCATATCGACCCCATGAGGTGTGTAGGGCTGGACGGGTATTATATACCTATTGGTGTGTTGGGTTGGTCGGAGATGTTATATAGCAGATGAGGGTAGGATAAATGCATTTGTATCTATATTTACATCTAAATTCGATTCTGTATCTGATCTGCTACGTATCTGAACTGTCTTGTGTCTGAAACTATAGTGAATTAGTAATCGGATCGAATAAGAGTGAGTATGCTATCTAAACTCTCAATAATATCTTAATCATTTTACGTACATTGATTTTATTTATGTTGTTCTATTAAGTTGCAACGTATTAACTAGAATGAATGAATTTCAGGAACCTCCTAAAACTGAGCGGCCGGCGAACATGGGACTTGGTCATCTAATGGACTTACTTTAAATAAATATGTCTGCGTTTAAACTTGTTACTGGTTTTCAGACTCTAAGTTTTAAGATTGAATTATATCGAATGGTTGTTGGTTTTAAGACTTAACTATGTCTTAATTAAATGTGCTTTAACTGTGACTATTTCTGGTAAGTTCAATTGACATCCCAAACTTGGTCTTTCCGTCTAGGCAGAATTTAGGGTGTTACATTTATGGTAAATTAGACTCATTACGACACCTAACAAGCTTGTTTTTAATCCATTTTACATTTTTAATGCATTTTTAGTTTTATTAGGTTAGATTTAATTTCTCGCAAAATAAGTGTTTTTAGGCAATAATTGTGTTAGTTGACCTATTAGGCCAATAAGGGCCTTAGATAGTTTTAATGAGCTTAATTGAGTGCGCGTGATACCTATTTTCAAGCCTAAAAGCATCAAGAAGGATAATCGGGTTGCAACACAATAGAACAAGCTTCAGATGTAACAACCCGTTTTTCAGTGGTGTCGAGAACAATAGTTTTGGGATCACAATTCTGACGAGAAAGTCCATAGATAAATTTAATTAGTAACTATGATTTAAATATAGTGTAATATTGAATCATGGTTTAATACATTTTATTAATTGGTTTGTTAGTCAATGTATAAGTGGTACGTACTAAAAGTCAAGTAGTTTTGAAAAATTAAGTATCAGGATCTCGTTTTCATAAATTGAGCTGTAAATATTTTTATAAAAATATTTACAAAGTTTTTGTATAAATGGATTAAAGTTTGGTTCGAAAATTTCAATGATTTGTTAGTTAATTAATGAAAAAGTACTAAATCGTAAAAGTGGTAAAAGTTCAAAATTTTAATTAATCGAAGGACCAATTGGGCAATTTGACCTTTTTATGCTTGTCAAATGGTGGTGGAATCCAATTGTTATATGTATTTATGGGTATTTCCATTTAAATCTTGGAGTGGGGAGTAATTAGCTCAAGTCAACTAAGTAGCTTGGATGACTTAAAAACAAGGATTTATTTATGAAAATTTGTATAGTTATAGGGTTCAATCGTAAATTTGTAGAAAAAGTGAGGGTTGATATAAATGTTTGGCATGAGAACAGTATTTTGAGTTGTGTTTGATAATGGGTGAATTTCTGAAATTCTTAAAGGAAGGACTTAAAAGTTCAAGTGTCAAAGTGTGGTGAGTAATTTTGTATAATCAGATGTTAGAGATGTTATGTTTATTTCTTTGTTATTGAATAGAATATTGGAAATTGATTAAATAAATGGTTTTTTTGATATACGCCACAATCGGGTTGAAGTCGAGGAAAGGACAAGGTAGCAGATTAGTCAACGACTCTTTTAGTACTTTTGTATTCTCCGAGGTAAGTTCATAACTTACATTGAATTTAAATTGTTTATTTTCATATCAAGTTATATATATATAACTTGATTTGTTGTATTTGGTTATATTTGTTAGAGGAGACTTAAATCTTATGATAGAATAATATGAAATGATATGGATATATATGCCCGTTGGATTTTTTGAGGAATACTGGGATTTACAAAACCCGATTTCAGGATTTACAGGATTTATGGGTGCTAGTCTTAGATGTCCTACCGATGGCTGAATCCGACATTTGTTGCGGATTTTTTACAGCTCGTATGAACAGCATCGTGTAGCCTAACATCTCGACCCACAGCTCGTGTGAGCAGGCCCACTTCATAGCTCGTGTGAGCATTACAGGTTATATGGGTGTTGGTCTTAGATGTCCTACCGATGGTTGAGATCTGGCATTTGTAGCGGATTCTCCACAGCTCATGTGAGCAGCATCGTGTAGCCTAACATCTCGACCCATAGCTCGTGTGAGCAGACCAATTCATAGCTCGTGTGAGCAAGACATGATTTAGAGACATTACATGCACACCTAGTGTGATAATGATACCGTTATGACCCATGTATGTCCAAATATTCCAACGGGTACACAAGTAGCAATATATGCAAGAAATGTGATAATATACGGTTGAAATAAAAAGTATAACTCAAGATAGAAATTACAAAAATCTTGAGAAGAAACTTATATATATATATGGGAGATACGAAAATGAACGAGAATACCTTTCTTAAGAAATATGTGTTTTAGTAAGTTGATTTTCTTAATACGAACTTACTAAGCATTTCATGCTTATGTAGTTGATTTTCATGTTCTTGTAGATCGTCAGAAAGCTTGATCGTTTGGATCGAAGGAGCCACATCACACTATCCAACCACTAAATTGGTAGCTCTCAGTTACTTATCTTAGGTTTTAAATGGCATGTATAGGATTGAATATTTTGTTATTTTGTATTTAGTTAGGTGAAAGGTCCATTTTGTGTTTTGTTGCCATTAAATGATCTATAAGAAATGAGACACTGTTTTGAGATAGTTACATAAGTTTTAAATAGTTAAATGTTAATAAATGATGAAGTAATTGCTACCTACTCAGGTCTGACGACCGGACCGGACAAGGGGCGTTACACCACTAATTGAATGCGAGCATCCTTAGATAATCACCTGTGATTAAAAATCGAAATATTAGTTCCGTTACCAACTCGCTAGCTAAGCCCATCCGATAGAACCTTTCGAGCTCCCCTAATATAAACTCTATTTAATCATTAAATTTTTGAACATTTTTGTAGTCATTAAAATTATAAATTAAAATTATAAATTAAAATGATAATTTTAAAATTATTAATTAAAGTATAATTATAAATATGTAATGTAAATATTTAATTATTTTTAGTACAATTGTGATTAAAACCTAAATGTTTGGAATGTAAATATTTGATTAATAAATCATAATCTAAGCTCAAAATTTGAATTCATGTTACCGACATTTATAAAATAATGTAAATATTTATTATAAAAGTTACTGAAAGTACTAAAATACATTAATATTATTTTTTAACAAATAAAAATAATTTGGTGAATTATCTATAACCTATAACTTTAGTTAAAAATAATCTCAAAGGGGTAATTTTTTGACACCTATCCTAAAAAAAGACAAAGATGACATTTTCACCACTGTTTAAGGTAGGGGTGAGCGTTTGACCAAATCGAATTGAATCGAGTAAAAAATTTTAAATTAATCGAGTTCACGAGTCCTATTTTATTATCCTAACTGAATTTTAATTTTTTTTAATCGAGTTGAGTGAAATGAAATTTGAGTCGAGTCGAATCGAACAAAATTTTCGAGTTAAATTTTAAAAAAATTAAACATGTCAAATAAAAATATTATTACTTGTTGGGGATCGACCTAATTCAGCAATGAACAAGTAAAAAATAGCGGAAGAAATTGAGAAATTGAACACACAAATTTAACGTGAAAAACTCACTCCTATGAGGATAAAAAACCATGAGCAAAAATGACTTTACTATAACGACAAAAGAAAGAAGAGTACAAAAGATGGAGATAAAAATTAAATCCCAAAAAATCTGAAAACAAATAACCCACAATGTAACTACAAAATTCTCCAAATAGGTTATGAGTTTTAATCTCTAATGAGTGTTATTTCTAAGGTTGTAAAAGAGTTTTATTTATAGGTTAAATTCGTAAGTCAAATAAATTATGCTAATAAATGAAAAATATATTATACTAATAAATACTAAATCTTCTAGAAAAAATATATTTTGTTTAACTTGACTTGCAAGTAATCTTTTATTTGATTGAATATGAGGCATACTCAACAGATCTCCACCTTGACTTATATTTCTACAAAATCATCTTTGCCAAGCTCGCCACGAGAACTATGCAGAGAATTAACTGAGTCGAATCTGTGCTTAGAAGCTGGAAGACTTCTAGCCTTTGACTTGTGCACTGCCAAATCAAAACTAACCTGGGTCTGATTTTCAAGAACACAGTGCGCTAACTTTTCAAAACCTGTATCTTAAAAGAACCTCTCTTCAACGAAACAGTCATACCTTTTTTCCTTCTATGACCAAGTTGCCTTCACTCCAAATGAGTTGACTTTAACTCCGTAAAGGACGAGAGACGTCTGATTTCACCGGTCACTATAGAAACTTTAAGAATAAAAAGATTGTCGATCTCTTTTACCTTTTAACAAAACGAAAGCCCTACGAGATACCTTAATGTCGCTCGATTCGATGTTGATTTTGCAACCTTTCGAGTTTAAAATACTCAAGGAGATGAGATTATTTCGTAAATCAGGTACATATCTAACATGTGAGATTGTCCTAATCGTCCCATTGTACATCCTAATTTTAACAGTACCAATACCAGTTACCTTACTGGATGAATCGTTTCCTATGCACACAACTCCACCTTTAACCAAATTTTATATGGAGAATCATTCTCTGTTGCGACACATGTGGAAAGAACATCCTGTATCTAGGATCCACTCGGACATAAGCTCAGAGTTATTACTTGTTGACACTAACAAGAAATCATCACTGCTTTCTTCGGCTAACTTAGCACCAACTACATCTTCCTCGTTACTCTCAACAACTCTTTTATTTCACAGTTTGTAACAATCTCCTTTAATGTGACCTAACTTATTACAATAGCGACACCTTTTGTCTCGTTTCTTTCATGCTACCAAAACGAAAGCTTGCTTATTTGCCTTGCTATCCGAACCAAACTCATTATTGAGTTTGTCTTTACTCAATAAATTTCCCTTCACATCCTCGAACGAGAGTTTCTCTCTACCATAAATCATGGTTTCCCTAAAAGACTTGCATGAATGGGGTAAAGAGCACAACAATAGCATAGTCTAATCCTTATCATCAATCTGAACCTTAACGTTATTTAAATAATTTAAAAGAGTAATGAATTAACTGATGTGATCTTTAAGAAGCTCACCTTCGTTCATGCGAAACGTAAATAGATGTTTTTTCAACACTAAATGGTTAGTTAAAAACTCAGTCACATAAAGAGCTTTTAACGTTTTCCACAAGGTGGATGAGGTCTTCTCCATCAATACCTCCTGCAATACCTTATTCCCGAGGCATAACTATATTGTAGACAGGGTCTTTTCATTAAGCTCTTCTCATTATGACTGATCTAGATTTTCAGGTTTTTCTCGGTAATGACTGTTGCAGTGTAGAACGTATGTGCAAATGTGCAAGTATACACGTCGCTCAAGTAATAAAGTGATAAGCGAGTTATCGTCTCTAGAGGGATCGAAATTAATGTGATCTAACTAAGTTATTGTCATAGCAAAAGAAAAATGTCAGAGTATACTTAATGTATGTTAATGTCATAACAAAGAAATAATATTAAGGCAAAGTTGATAGGAATTATGCTATGGAAAAGTAATATAAAAGAACTATTGAAAATAAATAATACTGAAAAGTAAATGGTAAACTAAATACTGAAAGATAAATGGTAAACTGTAAATGGTATGTGATGAATAGTGGTTGAAGCGTTAGAAAGGTATCAAAGGGTAAATTATGATGAATAATAAAGTTGAGCTCATTTAGATAAGATTCGTATATCCCAAAATGTCATGGCAAATATCTAAAGCTATACTATCTATCAAGAAATACATTTAGCAATTGTTACACACTTAAACTCCTATCGTATCTATGGTAGGCATGCATGTGAGAAGTCTAAATGAATAACAGTAAAAACAATATATTTAAACAAAAATCATTCATAAAAAATTAACAAAATATTATCCAAAATAAACCCAAAAAATAACATTCATTATCGTCTCAACAGAACTCAAATAAAATAACCAAATCCAATGATGAAATAGTAGGAGTTATTGCCACCAGCCTCCTCCATCTCTGACACTTTGGTTAGATCTGGAGGGTAGATGCCTTCTTCCTCGTGCTCAACTCTTCAATTGAGCTCGTTTTTTTCCCTATCTACCTCAGAATCCACTCGTGATTTGTGCATTGGTCGTGCGTGATTTCTTTCAAATTTTCACTCAGATTTTTCCATTTACACTTAACACTTTCTTCATTTTTCTCACGAGTATTTATAGGGCTGATTTAGGTCGGTACTCTTTACACAGCTCATCCTCTCTGTACAGCTTCTAGAAACATTCTAGTAGGATCACACCTTCTGCATTTCTTCTGGTGTATTCCTCCAGCAGGCCAGCATCTAGCTAGCAGCTTCTGGAATCTGCTGAGTTAGCACTCCGAGGATTGTCGTGACAAAAAAACTTTGTCAGGGCATAATCATTCATCTTGAATTCTAGCTTCCTGCACCTGCACCTGCACAACACTCAACCACCGTACCATATTTTTCTTCCAAAATTAGAGTAAAAATGCAACAAATTACGTATAACCAAGCTTTAGGCATGCATGCATGAAAACTACTAAATTCTATCCTAAAATGCTTAATTTTACCTAAGTCCAAACACTTTCTCAAGGTTAAAAAGGAATAAAATATAACTCTTTTCAAGAGTTATCAACAACCTTTTTCAAGCCGGTCTAAACTAGAATTGCTATAATTCTAACTTTCCACAAATTAAAATTTTTGACATCATCGAATTTTTCAATGTCAAACATTGTTGTTCACATCTCAAAACGGGCTGATCTATGGAAATTGAACTAGCTTTGATACCACTTGTTGGGGATCGACTCAATTAAGTAACGAACAAGTAAAAAATAGCGGAAGAAATTGTCAAGTTGAGCACACAAATTTAACATGGAAAATCCCCTCTTAAGATGATAAAAAATCATGGGCAAAGATAATTTTACTATAATGACAAAAGAACAAAAAGCATAAAAGATGAAGATAAAAACTAAACCCCAAAAACCCGAAAATAAAGAACCCATAAAACGTAAACACAAAATTCTTCAAACGTGTTATAAGTTCTAATCTCTACTGGATGTTATTTCTAAGGTTGTAAAAGAGTCTATTTATAGGCTAAATTCATAAGTAAAATAAATTATGCAAAATATATTATACTAATAAATACTAAATTTTTTTATAAAGAAAAATATATTTTGTGTAACTTGACTTGCAAGTAATCTTTTATTTGACTGAAATATGAGGCATACTCAACATTACATATAATTAATTCCATGTTAAAGCACATAAGTTTGAAACCATATATATTTGAATTTTTTTTTCAAAGCAAAATAATAATAATAATAATAATAATAAGATACTTGTGTATGATGAAGTTGAGACATTAATTAGGTCCCAAAATTATTATTTTAGAAAATTTTTAAAATTTTAACTTTTTTATATATTTTTTTAGAATTTTTATAAAATATAAATTTTGAAACTTTTATAAATATTTTGAAATTTTTTTGTAATTTTTTGTTGAGAGAGATACCACTTTGCTTATTTTCAAAGTTGATCAAGATCAAAAAGGTATTTACATCAATTTGTTATTCGAATTATTCGAGTTATTCGAATTATGAAAGTCAACTCGACTTGAACTCAAAACTTGAATTGATTTATTCAAGTTGACTAGAATAACTCGATTTGATTAACTCGAAATTTGATTTTTTACGATTTTTAGAATCAAATCAAGTTTTGCTCACCTCTAGTTTAAAGTGCTAAAACATTTGCTTTGTAAACTGCCTTTCTTTTTTCCTATATATTTTAAAAACTTAAAGAACTGATTACAATTTAAAATAGGACTAATTGTCAATGAAACTTTTAGACTTCACAAACAGAGTTAGGGGTTGACAAGTATCTTATAGGGATATAATAATTAAAAATTAAATATTTTAAAAAATATATATGTGACAATTTTTAAAGTTGATTGTGGAATAAAAAAGTACACTATCAATGTGCCAAATACTAACTCTTTAAAATATTTATACATGATTGAGGCTTAGTCCAGTTGATAGTGTTGTTATTATAGTAATGTGTATATGAGTTTTAGTACATTTAAATGTGTTTTCCTTATATTTAATAATTGAGAAGGGATTTTAGGCAACAGTAAACATTGTATGTATAAAAAAATGGATAATTATTTTGTCTATTGTCAGTGGGGTAAGAAAACTCCACAAGTGAGTTTAAGATGATGCAAAATGTATTTCATTAGCAATGTATAGAATCATAATCTTAAAAAAAAAAATAAGAAAACTATTTGGTACACAACTAGTGGAATTTTTAGACTCCATAAGTAGGGTCAAGAGGTTGAGGAGTGTCCTATAGAGGTATAGTAAAATATTAAAATATATATATTTTTAAAAAAAGACACTTGTCAATTTTTCAAAGGTGCTTGTAAAAAAAGTCAATGTACCTAATATTAATCTAAAAAATATTATATACATTATCAACCAAATTGTTAGAATTGTGTGATTAGAATTCTTGTTAAAATAAAATACAGTGATAAAATAAAATAAAAGTAAAGTCCAAATAAACTAGACTTATTTTATTTTAATTAGAATATGTCATCTATTTTATTTTAATTAGAATATGTCATCTATTTTATTTTAATTAGAATAAGGTGTTTCAACCTTACTACGTTACTTCTATTAGTTGTTTATTGGAATAAGGTTTTTCAACCTATAAATAGGCGTAGTCATCTCCTCTTGTAATTATTCAATTTTTGACTTTAGTGAATCATCTTCTCCTCTGCTTGTGATTTTTTTCCCGAAAAGGTTTCCACGTAAAATTTGTGTGTGTTTTTTTCCCCTTTTCTTTGCGATATTTCTTCATTGTTGACATTTAATTTTATCAAATTGGTATTAGAGTTTTTTGGGTTACTAGTCTCGATTACAATAATAGCGACATTGAAGTATGATATTCCGCTGATGGATCACAACACCAGATTCGCATTGTGGCAGGTAAAGATGCAAGCAGTTCTTGCGCAGATGGATTTGGAGAATCAAAAGGGAAAACAACCAGAACAATCCGGTGAAGTTGATGTAGTAGAATACTACAGTGATGGTGAACTCCTAGTTGCTTCTGTAGACAATTCTAAAGTGAGCAAGGGGTGGATCGTCAATTCTAGTTGCACCTTCCATATGAACCCCAATCGAGATTGGTTTACAACATATGAAATTGTGTCTGAAGGTGTTGTTTTGATGGGAAATAATGCTTCATGTAAAATCGCAAGTGTTGGCACAATCAAAATAAAGATGTTTGATGGGGTCGTTAAAACTCTTAGTGGCGTGTGACATGTACCAGAATTGAAAATGAATTTGATTTCGTTGAGTACTCTTGATTCAAAAGGACACAGGTACACAGCTGAAAGTGGGGTTTTAAAGATTAGCAAGGGTTCCCTCGTTGTGATGAAAGGATAGAGAAAGACCATCAAATTATATGTTTTTCAAGGTTCAACTATTACTGGTGATGTTGCAGTCGCTTCCTCTTCCTTGTCAGATGATGATATTACTAGACTTTGGCATATGCTTCTAGGGCATATGAGTGAAAATGACATGGCAGAATTGAGTAAAAGAGGACTTATTGATGGGTAAGACATTAGCAAACTGAAGTTCTGTGAGCATTGCGTTTTTGGGAAGCAAAAGAGAGTTCGATTCACTAGAGGAATCCATAACACAAAGGAAACATTGGTTTATATTCATTCTGATCTTTGGGGACCATTTAGAGTGCCTTCGAGAAGTGGAGCTAATTATATGCTAACTCTTATTGATGATTTTTCCAGAAAAGTTCGGGCTTCTCTTTGAAGCAGAAAAGCGATGTGTTTTTCACATTTAAGTCTTGGAAAACTATGGTTGAAAAACAGACAGGAAAACAGATAAAACACCTCCGCACGGATAATGGCTTGGAGTTCTGTTCTGATAATTTAATGAATTGTGCAAATCAAAAGGATCATGAGACATTTGACAGTTCGTCATACTCCATAGCAAAACAACGTTACAGAACGAATGAACAGAACGATCATGGAGAAGGTTCGATGTATGTTGTCAAATGCTAATTTACCAAAGTAATTTTGGGCTGAAGTAGGCTCTACTGCATGTTTTTTTATCAATCGATCTCTATCCGTTGCCATTGAGAAAAAGACTCCACAAGAGATAGGATTTGGTAAGCTTGTTGATTATTCTAATATAAAAATTTTTGGTGTCCTGCTTATGCTCATGTTGATAATGGAAAATTAGAACCAAGATCCATTAAATGTGTTTTTCTTGGTTTTAAAGCTGGTGTAAAAGTGTATAAGTTATGGTGTCCTGAAAATAAAAAAGTTGTGATTAGCAGAGATGTGGTTTTTGATGAAATTGCTATGTTACTTAACTTATCTCTTAAAAACTCTTCCAATAAAGAACAACAAAAGCAGATAGAGTTTTAGATTGATCCAGTATCTACAACAGAGTCAACTTCTCAAGTTAGCATAGAAGTTCAGAATAGAGTCACTTCATCACCACAATATTCTATTGCCAAAAATAGACCCAAAAGAGAAATTAAACCTCTGAAGAGGTACGTCGAGGTTGATCTAGTAGCTTATGCTTTAAACGTAGCTGAAGATATTGATGCAAATCAAGAGTCATCTACTTATTCCAAGGCAGTAAGCTGTGAAGACTTAGAAAAGTGGATGATTGTCATGCAAGAAGAGATGGAATCACTCCATAAGAATAAAACGTAGGACTTAGTGAAGCTTCCAAAGGGTAAAAAGGTTGTTCATTGTAAATGGTTATTCAAGAGGAAAGAAGGGATTCTAGGAATTGAAGAACCCAAATATAAAGCAAGACTTGTTACAAAAGGTTACAGTTAGATTCCCGGAGTAGACTTCACAGACGTGTTTTCTCCAATATTGAAACACAGTTCAATTCGAGCTTTACTTGGTATTGTGGCCATGTATGATTTGGAGCTTGATCAGTTAGATGTAAAAACAGCGTTCTTGCATGTAGAATTTGAGGAAGATATTTACATGCAACAACCAAAGGGCTTTATGGTCTCAGAAAAGGAGGACTATGTTTGCTTGTTGAAAAAGTCTCTTTATGGTTTGAAACAGTCACCAAGGCAATGGTATAAAAGGTTTGATTCTTTTATGACTACCCATGATTTCAAAAGAAGCAGTTTTGATAGTTGTGTTTATTTTAAGAAAAACGATGATGGTTTTTTTGTGTATCTACTCCTTTATGTTGATGACATGTTGATAGAAGAAAAAGATAAAGGAGAGATAAGAAAGGTTAAAGCCCAACTTAGTGAATAATTTAAGATGAAAGATTTAGGAGCAGTAAAGAAGATGCTTAGGATGGAGATTCTTAGAGATAGAAAGGCATGTAAGTTGTACCTAAGTCAGAAAGGGTACATTGAGAAAGTTTTTTGTAGGTTCAATATGTAGAGTGCCAAGCCTGTTAGTACTCTATTAGCAGCCCACTTCAAACTTTCATTGGCTTTGTCTCCGCAATCAAATGATGAGATTGATTCCATGTCACGTGTTCCATATTCTAGTGTAGTGGGGTCTCTAATATATGCTATGGTTTGCTCACGTCCAGATTTATCATATGTAGTCAGTGCAGTTAGTAGATACATGGCAAATCCTAGTAAAGAAAATTGGAAAGCAGTTCAGTGGATTTTGAGATACTTACGAGGTATCACTAATGTTTGCTTATGGTTTGGAAGAACTAGAGATAGAGTCATTGGGTATGTTGATACTGATTTTGCTGGAGACTTAGATAGGAGAAGATTTCTTACATGGTATGTCTTTACAATTGGGGGTTATGCAATTAGTTGGAAAGCTACTTTGCAAACTACAGTTGCTTTGTCTACCACTGAAGTTGAGTACATGGCGATTATCGAGGCTTGTAAAGAAGCTATTTGGTTAAAAGGACTCTTTGGTGAATTCAATAATGATCTTCAGTTCGGCACAATATTTTGTGACAGTCAAATTGTCATTTTCCTTATGAAAGATCAAATGTTTCATGAGAGAACAAAGCATATTGATGTTCGATATCATTTTGTGCGTGATATTATTGCTCGTGGAGATGTTATTGTGAGCGAAGTTAGTACTCAAGAAAATTTTGCATATATGATGACTAAGTCACTTCCCATAACCAAGTTTGAGTATTGCTTGGACTTGGTTGGTGTTCATTGTTAAAGAATACCCCTCAAATGGTTGTGGAAGAGGTGGAGAACTTGTTCGTTAAGAGTTCTTGTTCGTACAGAATTCTTGTCAAGGTGGAGATTGTTAGAATTGGCTGACTAGAATTCTTGTTAAAATAAAATACAGTGATAAAATAAAATAAAAGTAAAGTCCAAATAAACTAAACTTCTTTTATTTTGTTTTAATTAGAATAGGTCATCTATTTTATTTTAATTAGAATAAGGTGTTTCAACCTTACTACGTTACTTCTATTAGTTGTTGATTGCAATAAGGTTTTTCAACCTATAAATAGGCGTAGTCATCTCATTTTGTAATTATTCAATTTTTGACATTAGTGAATCTTCTTCTCCTTTGCCTGTGGTTTTTTCCAGAAAGGGTTTTCACGTAAAATCTGTGTTTGATTTATTTCCCCATTTTCTTTGCGATATTTCTTCATTGTCGACATTTAATTTTATCACTAATAAATATTAAAAATAGTTAAAACAAAAAAAAGTAAACATTAATAACAAAATAATATATTCAAAACTATTGAATCTCCCTTAATTTAATTTTATATTTATTATTCTTTACCTCTTATAAATTTTTGAGTATGTTTGAAACTATCGTCGGTGGAGTTTGTGATTGGCTCGAATGCAGCTGGGACAAATGGTGGAATTGGTCGAGCCAAGAAAAAGGTTCTTAGGCATGCGGATCAACCTCCGAAGTTGAAGGATCCCAAGGTGGACATGAACGAGCAAACAATTTCAAAGGAGTCGAACGCAAAGGTTTCATATAAGGAGACTCTTATAGGTATGGGTGCTGATCTTATAGGTATGAGTTTCAGTTGCAAGATGGTGATTTTACAAAAGAGATGGTGGACGAAATCCCATCTGTAAAATTCTCAAATCATGTTCATTGTTTTATTAGGAAAAGAATGAAGAACTCTCTGGTGATAAAGTTGATTGAGAGGAGTATTGGGTTTAATGCACTCCTTAATGAGATTCAGATACTATGAAAACCAAATCACCATTTCAACTAATGGATTTGGAAAATAACTTTTACCTTTTCGGTTTATGTACAAATGAGATTTGGACATGGCAATTATGGGTGGACCATGGGTGATGTTTGGGCAATATCTCTCTATCCAACCTTGGACATCGTCTTTCTCCACTGATAAAGATGTCTTTGGCAACCAAGTCGTTTGGATTAGATTACCAGCTCTTTCAGAGTGTAATTATTCTAAATGTCTTCTCAAGGTTATAGGTCAACTGATCGAACCAGTCATCAAGATTGATTTGAATATGTCACAGGCAAAGCGATGAAGGTTTGAGAGGATAACCCTCAGATTAGAATCGAAGGTAGGCTTCAGAAAGAGTTAAGTACGAAGGGCTGCTAAATGTGTGTTTCAAGTGTAGGTTGTATGGCCATAGAGCAGAAGTATGTCGAAAATCCCAAGGAGGAGTTTTAGAAGATGAGGTGCAGTGTTCGAGTCGAAGGTGGTGAGGGATTTTGTTCAAAAATCGATTGAGGTGGATGCTTTTAGCCCATGGGTGCTAGTGGAACCTCATTCACAGGGAAGGAGAAAGGAAGTGAGAGACAATTCTAAGGGGAGTGGTTCGAAAATAGAGATGATGGGTTCAAGGTTTGTTGCACTCGACGACACAGAATCAGAAAGTATCCCCGTTATTCAAGGAAGACTTGCGAAAAATCAGCTTGAGCAATTTATGGAAGCTACTTCATTGACTCTGTTTGTTGGAGAAAAGTTTGGGATGAGAGCTAAGGATATAGGGGCTAAGGTTTCGATGGGTAAAGGAAAAGGGAAAAAAGGGAAAAGAATTTGGTGTTGGGAGTGGGCTAAGAATGGTTCGATCAATTTTAAAAAATTTAAATAGGGTTAGTAGGTCAATTAAAGTGGGCCTTGAG
The DNA here is from genome assembly GCA_039519145.1 of Kokia cookei. Lineage (NCBI taxonomy): Eukaryota > Viridiplantae > Streptophyta > Magnoliopsida > Malvales > Malvaceae > Kokia > Kokia cookei. Next base: position 14,595,089 of record CM076899.1, on the reverse strand, counting down.
TAATTATTGGGTAAGAGCTTTGAAATTATTAAGGTTAACAATAAATTGAATAATAGGAAACATACGGTTGTTCGGCCTTTAGGTGTGGATAAAGTAAAGGGGCCAAAAGGGAAGGAAAATAATACTTTTATTTTTTGTGGGCATGCTTGAGGTAATTTTGATCCAAAAAATTGTGTAGCTTTGGGATTGCAAATCCAACGAAGTAAACCTCTGGATAGGGTGATGGTTACGACTAGAAATATTACAGTGGAGATTGGTGTAGCTATGGAAGAAATTGTTGGGGCAATTGATAATTTTGTTGGAGATAACAACAGTGTTGGACATTTGTCTGTTGGCATGGATAAGATGGATGCGGATTGTGAAGGTAATGTAGTCACTTCCTCATAATTTATCTATTTTTACTAATGAGTATGTGCTGATACGCTGATTTATTTGAGTTTGCTATGAATACAAAAATTATATTCTGAAACTGTCAAGGCCCGAGGCACTGAAATTCCATAAATATGTTATTGAGTATAGGCAGGAATTTTCTCCTAGTTTTTTTAGACTCGTATTAGTGGTAACCAGCGGATGAAATTATTAGTAGGCTAGGGTTTGATAATTCTTATAGAATTGAAGTTGTATGTTTTTCTGGTGGAATATGGATTCTCTAGAAGGATACTATTCTTGTTAATATTGTGACTTTGCATCATCAGGTTGTTACTCTGAAAGTCCAAGATAGTGCTATTTCTTCTAATTTTCTTTACTTAACCGTCTATGCGAGTCCTCATACCGTTGATAGGAATATTTATGAGATTATCTTCGATCATTAGCATTGAGGATTGAGAGGCCTAAGCTAATTGCAATAGATGTTAATTCTATTCTAGATGCATTGAAGAGGGTTGATGGTTCTTTGAGGGTGCCTAAAGGGTGTAGTTTATTTCAGATGTTTATGTTTGATCAAGGTCTTTGAGATTTGGGTTGTATTGGTTCCAAGTTTACTTGGAGTAGTGAATGTTTATCTCAAAGAATGGATAGAGCGATCTGTAATGAGGACTGGGATGCGAGCTTTTCAAGTTGTAGTATAAGGATCTTCATCGCCTTAAATTTGATCATCAGCCTATCCTTATGGCCTTGAGTTTGTTAAGGAATAATGAACTCATCCGTTTAGATGTCTAAATAGTTGGATGCTCCATAGAGATTTTCATTCTTTAATACAACATAACTAGAAGGGTGAGGAATCTGTTGTTGTGAATTTGGAGAATTTTCGGTCTGTAGTTCTAAATTGGAACAAGAAAGTATATGAGAATACTTTTTAGCGTAAAAAGTGACTTACTATTAAGCTTATCGTGTTTAGCATGTGTTGGATTTGAGATTCTCTGACAGACTTCGTAAAAGGGAATTAAAAATTCGGCCAGAACTTGATGAAGTCTTAAAACATGAAGAGCTCCTATGGTTCTAAAAGTCTCGTGCCACGTGGCTTGCTCATGAGGATCGCAATACAAAATATTTTCATACTCGTACTGTGGCTAAATGGTGGAGTAATTGAATTGAAGGGCTAAAAAATTAATAGGGATGAGTTGTGTTTTGCGGATGAGCAATTGAAGCAACATGTGGTGGCTTTTTTTTACTAATCTTTTCTCTACAAATAGTCCAATTATTGATCCCTTCCCATCTAGGGATCGATTTCCGAAATTGTCATCAATTGATAAAAGTGCCCTTGAAAGGGCTATGACAAATATTGAAATTCATAATGATTTGTTTGGTATGGCCTCCCTTAAAGTGTCTAGAGTGGGCGGGTATCATGCTAAATTTTACCAATTGCACTAGGATGTGGTAGACCCTTCAGTTTGCTTAATTGTCCATAGTGTGTTAGAAGGTCAGTCTTTGGATCCATCTCTGCATCGTACCCTTTTTGGTCTTAATTTCGAAGGTTATTGGTCTTGAGCGAATAACAGAGTTTTGACCGATCAATTTATGCATTATGTTATACAAGATCATTACTAAAATAGTGGCGAATAGGTTACGACCATTGATGGGACACCTCACTAGCTAAAATCAGGATAGTTATGTAATGAGGCGTAATATTGAAGATAACATTGTGGTTGCATAGAAAGCAATCTACTCTTTACGAAATTTTAAGGGTAAGAAATTTAGGATGGCTTTAAAGATTGATTTGGAGAAGGCATATGATCGAGTCCGATGGGATTTCCTAAAGGACACTTTGGTGGAAGTGGGTCTTCTCAGCTTATTAGTTAGAGTCATAATGCATTGTGTTTCCTCTTCTTTCCTTCAAATTCTGTGAAATGGGTCACTTATAGAAGATTTTCGGACTTCATGTGGCATTCGATAGGGGGATTCGCTATCGTCGTACTTATTTGTCCTCTACATGGAAAGATTGAGTCATCTTATTGAGGAATCCTTAGCACAAAGTAGGTGAAAATCACTTTGTTTATCTAAGAGTGGGTCGGCATTGACACACCTATTTTTTATGGATGATTTGTTCCTATTTAGGGAGGTTGATAACGAACAGGCTTGCTTCATTAACAATATCTTCGATATTTTTTGTCGTTACTTGGGGCAGAAAGTAAACAAAAGTAAGTCCCTGATTTTCTTTTCTCTTAATGTCCTTGTTGATTGTATGAATGATATTTGTAACATAGTCGGCTTTGAACGTATGGATAAATTGGGAGTGTATTTGGGGATGCTATTGTTTCATAAGAGAGTTGGAAAGCAAAACTTTATGTTTGTTCTGGATAAAGTTAGAAGGAAGCTTAATGGTTGGGATGCTAAGAGGCTTTCTATTGTGAGTAGGATTACACTTGCTAAGTCTGTTTTGTTAGTAATTCCCAATTATATTATGGGCACCGTTCAATTGTTTGTTTCTATCTATAGAGAGATTGAGAAACTTGCACGAAATTTCATCTAGGGTTCTTCTTTGGCTGACCATAAACCGACACTTCTTACTTGGGAGGATTGCTATTGACCTGTTGAGAAAGGGGGCCTTGGTTTGCGAAATTTAGTTAATCAAAATAAAGTGATTCTTCTCAAGCTTGGCTACCAATTATTGTCTAACACAGAGGCATTTTGGGTTCGCATTTTGAGGAGTAAGTTTTGGATGATTGGGATCTTACCGACATCTATTACATAAACCAATTTCTCTTTTGTCTAGAGGTCCTTGTTGAAGGTGTGGCCTGAGGTTATTAATAATGTTTTATGAGCTATTGACCGATGAACAAACAATCAACTTTTGGAATGACATTTGGCTCAACCTTTATAGACCTTTTAAAGATTATTATATTGGTAGAAGTCAGATGGATGATACTTTATAGGTTTGTGATGTTGTGGATAATGCTGGTGATTGGGATTGGGTGCGTTTGAGAAGATGGCTTCCTTGCTCGATTCTGAATGATATTGCAACTATGATTCCATTACAACCTTTTCGGGTGCTCTATCAGTTGATTTGGAAGTGGAGGGTTAGTGACAAGTTCTCATCCAAGGAAACTTTTAAAAATTTGTACCAAGATATCTCTACGGCCTCATCACCTCAATGGAAGCTCATTTGGAAGGCTAGGATACTACAACGAGTAAGGGTTTTTCTGTGGTTACTTTGGCATAATATGATCCTAACTAATGGAGAAAAGTTGATATGACATATGACTACAAATGGTCATTGTTTGCATTGTGAAGATGGGGAGGAAACGAGTCTACATGCAATAAAGAATTGATTGTTTCCTAGGGTGGTTTAGATGATGCTTGTGTCCCCGCGAAACCAGGTACTTTTCTTCTCTCAATCTCTTGACGATTAGTTGTAATATAACTTAGGAAATACTACTACTACTTGCTTTGATGATGTGATCCCTTGAAATTCTCTATTCTCAAATATTTGTTGGCTTCTGTGAAAGAATCACAACTTCTTTGTATTTTCAGAAGGCCATAGTTGTGTGAAAGAAATTGTGGATACAAGAATAAGTTGGACGAGGAGTGTTGTAGCAACAGGATTTGAGCTGGCCTTTGTGCACCCAAGGGCAATGGATCCAAAGTGGTTGCGCCTTAAAGAGGGTTTTGTTAAACTCAATACTGATGGTGTTGTGTTCTCTTCAAGGAATTGTGCCTCTATCGAAGGTGTTATTCAAGATGCGACTGAGTCTTGGCAATGTGGATTTACAATGGCAATTGGAGGGGGATTTATATTTCAGGTCGAAGCAAGGACGATGCTTGAGGGGATTCAATTTACATAGAATAGAGGGTATATGAAAGTAAAGATGGAATGTGACAATAGCTTGTTAGTTGAATCCTTTCTTGCGGGAGGTGCTGCAGATAGTAGGATGATGGAGCTAAGGCTGTTACATGGTATGCTCATTCGTCCTTGGGAAGTTCGTCTTCGACACATTCCCCGATCTCATAATGCTGTGGCGGATTGTTTGGCAAAAATTGTTAGCCTTACCTTATCGCAATTTACTTTGATGGAGGATCTCCCACAGTCGGTTAGAGAGCTGCTTCTGCTTGACTCAAACCGTTTTGATTTACATTAGAGTTTATTTATATCGCTTCGACTGTTTTATATTTACCAATATATATATATATATCTTAAATTTTATTTTTAAATATGCTTGCAAACATTAATATATTTTAAATCTAGAATGCTAAAAAAATAAGTTTTGAACATTAAAAATTAAAATATCACTTTATCAATATTAAAACTAAATAATTTTACAAAATGTTTTAAAATAAGTTTTCTATAGACATTTTTAAAAATGTTTAAAAATTTAAAAGTTGAATTTTTAAACTATTTTATATTTATTGATAAAAATAAAAAATAAATACAATATAAAAAGTAAACGATGAAACTTTTGTGCTTTTAAAGGTTTTTTACTTAATTAACCAAAAAAATAAATATTTATGAAAATGATCTTGTTTGAAAAATTATGACAGAAATAACTTGAAATCTATAGTGTTGGGTGATGTCGATCACCTCACTGTTGGCATCACCCTCCATCATCCATTAATCATGCTTTAATGATTGTCTCGTCCAATAAAAAATAATTTTTTGTGTTGATATTGTAATCGCCTACCCCCTATGTATTTTTTTGAAATACTTTTAAAAAATATGGATATTCTATGATTTAAAAATAATAATATTTTAATACGTGTCGATGTTGTAGTGATTGACACCAATTCAAAATTAAAAAAAAATGTTTTTTTTTGTATTTTTAGTGTCGATGTTGAAGTGGTCGACACAAGCTCAAAATAAAAAAAAATGGATATAGGAAAAAAAATTTGTACTCTTCAATAGTATCAATTGACCCAAAGAACATCAACGATGACTGATTACATAAAAAAAATGAAGGTGACGACTAAAACAAATTTTTCTTTAATTTAGTAAAAATCATGATATTCTTTATTAAATAATTTATATTTAACATTCAATTAAATATTTTTAAAAAAAATCATTCCATACATTTAAACCCGCTTAGCATTGAAAGTATTTGAACTTAGATGTTAGCTCTCCTGTCTAATTCCAATTTCTTTTTTAAAAAATTAAAAATCAAGTAAGAGTTATTTTATTTTATTTTTATTGTTTTGGTTCTTTCTTATTACTATAAGATTAAGAATGATTCTTTTCAAAGGTTTTGATGCTTGCAGGTATGATATCATTAATTTTCATTTTTAATTTTTTGTTTTTTATTAGTTTTATTATAATAAAGTAAATAGGGCCCAATGTTATTTCATAGGCAATTGTAAGAGATTTTGTTTTTTTAAGAGCTTTCATCTCATGTCCTATCTCTCCTTAATAATGGTCAATGAGTTTTGGTTCCATTTTATTTTTTATTTTCACTCTTTACTAGCTTCTTCCTTTTCCATTCGTCTTAGTCGTAACTTCCACTTCATTATGCAGTCCGTCGCCATCAAATTCCTTCAATAATTTTTTTTTTCAATCTATTTCTTTATTTTAAACTAGAGTTGGTTACTTTAACGTTATTATTTTTTAAAAGTATTTCAAATATATATATATATATAAGTGTCGATAATTACAATACCGACAAAAAAAAATAGTTTTTATTGAATAAAACAATCATTAAAACTTATTTAAGAGAGAACATATTTAAGAGATGATAGAAAATTGTGTCGACGGTAAAATGATCAACACCACCCGATGAGACAATCAATAAGATAACTTTTCATCAATCAAAGAAATCATAATTTATTAAAATCAGAATCTGAAAAAGCATTTAATGGAAACGTAAAGAATTTGTATCCACCTACGTTAAAATCTTCCCTTCTTACCCTATCAGATGGGAAGTAAGACGGAAATACTGGCCTGCTACCTTTTCATTGGATGTCCTTAAATACCCTTTATTTTTTTTCAAAATGGCATCCATATCCTATTTATGAACCCATACGATTCTGACACCTCATCGGTGTCAATTAGGCAAAAAAATGGTTTTAGGAAAGTTTCAAAGTGGAAAGTGGAAAGTGGAAAGTTGGGAGAGATGACCGGCTAAGTGAGTAAAAGGAGGGGGATATGACCGGTAGTGCCGGTGAAAGCGCGAGCGTGCGCGAGCAGGAATGGATCCCAATGGCCTCTCAAGTTTACAAAGGGCGGACTCCAAAGGCCTTTTTGTCAAATTTGGTTGAATTGTGGATTCAAATCACAAGAGGCAGAGAAGAAAAAATTATATATATTTAAAGATGATTGCATCTTTCTTCTATCAAAACAAAATAATAAAAACAATTAAAGTAATTTTAATTTTTTTATAATTAAAATAGATATAGAAAGAACTATTTGGATTGAACTCAAATTTTAATGCCGTAAAATTAATATTTTTGTCATTAGACAAAGAAGTTGTTAGTAATAGTTTTTATAATAATGTAATTTTAACTTTTATTGGCTTTATAATATGAATTTAGTAATTTTTTTTCTTTTATAATTTTTAATTTAGATTATGTAAAAGTTAGATAACATGATATTTTGATATTATCACACATAAAATTATCATTTAAGTTTCAGTATTAAAAGGAATTTAATTGACAAGTTCAAATACAGTGGAATAAAAAAAAATTAAGGTACAATAATTTATTTAACCCTCTAATTTTATAAAAAATTATTTTAATCATTTATTTAATTTTTTATTTTTTTAGTCTTTGAATTTTTTAAGCTTTTATCCCTATGAGGTTTGCAATTTATTTTTAAAAAGTATATTCTACATGTTTTGGCAAATGGAATTATTCCTTGATCCATAAAAGCTAATTGGAATACTTTTATTAGATTTAAAAAAAAAAATGAATTTCCATTTGTATCTTTAAAGGAAATATTTCAAATATTAGCAATCTAAAACTAAAAAAGGGCTAAACTTTGTATGCATTCTCCCATCCATTTTAATAATAAAATAAATCTAATTTAATAGAAAAAGTGAGAAATTTTAACTAATACTACTTGTTGAGATGTTATTTATAATAAATAAATAAATGCTACACCTTTAAGTTCAATAAAAATAATGTATTATTTTTAAAAATTATGGTAAATGAAATTTTGGTTGGGTTGACAAATTATGAAATTTTGTGTTCAGAATTGAGTAATATTGTGAAAATTATGCATAGATTAATTAATTTAATTAATTTAATTTAAGGTATACTTGATAAATCATTAAAAATATTTATTTTATTAAAATAAATTTTTTTAATATTTAATATTTTAAAGGTATAATGATTTATTTAGGTTTTTAATTTCATAAAAAAAAATTATTTTTTATTTAATTTTTCTTTTTTTTAATTTTTAATTTATATTATTTGTCAAATCACCTCAAAATAAATAAAAAATTTTATGTTTATTAACTTTGTTTATGTGACATGCACATCATAATCTACGTGTATATCACATTAACAATTAATTAATTTTTTTAAAATTAAAAAAAATAAAATATATATTTTTAATTTTGTAAAAATAATTTTTATATTTTTATGAATTTTTAAAAATTTTAAAATTAATTAATTAATGTCGGTGCATTCACGTGTATGTCACATCAACAAAATATTATGGTATAGAATATGATGTATAGTATGAGAAATGAAACGGGGAGTTTCGTTAATAATACTAAATAAGAGATTTAGTAAAACGGTGCGTAGTGCACTAACTGATTGTTGGCTGGCAATATAACCAATTTTCCATGTCAGCTTATTTTCTGTTTTCTTTTCTTTTTAACCATTTTTGCATGGAAGGTCTGATATTCAGAAAATACAGTAAAAATTACTTCACTCTTATCTTTTTCTTCTTAATTCTCTATTCTTAATTCTAAGTTTTATCACAAAGTTAACAAATGTTAATTTTTTCATTATCATTTTGGGGTGATTTGATAAACATCGCAAGTTTAAGAGCTAAAGAAGTGAAAAATTAAATAGATGACTAAAACGACTTTTTTCATCCATTTTGAGATAATTTGACAAATATTACAAGTTTAAGGGTTAAAAGGGACGAAAAATTAAATGGATGGTTAAAATGATTTTTTCTATAAAGTTTGAATGTCAAATAAATCATTATGAAATATTTTAAATGTGTTTAATGATAATTTTATTTTTTTTACCTAATATAAAATTCAGCAAAAAAGTATTGAATAAGATAAGTAGATAGAAAATATTAAATTGATTTTATTTTATTAGAAATAAAATAAAATATTTTTAAAATGAAATATTTAAATTATCATATTTATATTTTATCCAAAATTATCTAAAAAAATAAAATATTACATATAAGATTAATAAATAAATAATATTCTAAAATCAGCATTTACTTTTATAAAAAAACATAAATATATTCGGTACTTATATTTACTAATTTACTTGACCATATAAATTCAACACTTTTAAAATATAGTAGTAAAAATATAAGAATTAATTTTCAACATTTAAAATTTTAATTTATCGAACACATTCTTAATTAGTTTGAAATGAGTTATTAAGATGCATTCAATCCCTCGATCTATAATAAGATTTGAACCATCCAAGATGTTCCACAGTTTAGCATCCAATACAGTACAACAATTCTAGATTTTTCAAAAACGAAAAATTCATTTTCCATTAGAGTCCTATACTATACCCCTAACTGCTGCGAAATCATCCTCAATCTTAATCAATCCATCCATGTTTAAGTAAATCCAATTGCGAGCCGCAAGGTTACGCTGAGATTTGTAGAAAGGTGACTTTAATTAGTTGTAATTTTTAAAAAAAAAAATCTCAAATGAATGTAAATTGCTATTTATTGCTTATTACTTTAGAACATTAGTTAATCAAATTCCAAAAATATTAAATTAAAAAATTAATATATAATATAATTAGTTTTTTACTCGTGCGTGTACGAGTTTCTTTGTATGTATTAATTAAATTTATTTTATAATTTTGTATAAATTTTATGATTGATAATATAAATAAGTTAAAATCATTTTATAATTTTTTTTATATATTTTGAATTCAATATTTTATTTGATAAAAAATAATGTATGATATATACAATTTCCTAGATTAAACACATATGAAAAATGTTTAGAAAATTTATTTTTAATTTTTTTATGAAATTTATTTATAATAAATGTTTTGTTTTTTTAAAGTGCTTTCAATTATGTTTCATTTATTCTGTTTTCAAAATTTACTGAAAATTATTAAGAATATTTTTTCAATATAAATTTAAATTTATTTGATTATTATATTTTTAATTTGAAATTTTAATAAATATTTAAATATTAAATAGATGGGATTTCCAAATGTCAAATTTTAAAATGTTGGATTTTATATTCTTTTTGAAATTTTTTAATTTTAAATGAATAAATCAATATACATTTTCTTATCTTGTGTTAATTAGATAAATAGTTAGTTTGGTAAATAATAAATTATTTTTAAATTAAATTTTATATTTTTATGTTAATATATTTTTTAATGAAACTTTTTTAGTTTTAAAATAAATATTTTTAATATAATTTGAAATTAAATAATTTTTTATATTTTTAATTTGAAATTTCCCTAAACTTTTAAAAGTTTAAGTAATTAGATAAGATTTTCAAATGTAAAATTTTTAAATATTAGATATTATGTTTAATTTAAAAAAATAAATTTAAATGAATAAATAAATATAATTTTTCTTACCCTATGTTAATTAGATAAATAGAAATTTAAATAAATTTTATTTGTTTAATTATATATTATCTATAAAAATTTGTTAAGCATATATTTTAAAATTTTTTATTTTTAAGATAAATATTTAATTAAATAAAAATATATGAAAAAAATTATTTATCCCCTTAATTTAACTCATATAAATAGATTATTTATTTAATTATCTTTTAAAAAGGAAAAACTATAAAAATTGAATAGAAAATACATAAATATGCCACCTGTCACAGTATTATTTTTCTGTACCTTGCTATATATTATATGATATACTGATTATTAAAAATAAAATAAGTTTTTAAGAGAAGAGTCCGGAATAATTAAAATGGCCTAATTTTGAATTAATCTGTAGATAAGTTTGGGACCAAGTCTTTGTCTGTCTTTTCATATTTCATTTTCAAGTTCTATGAAATGGACACGAAGGAGCATTGGTTCTAACTTTGACAAATAGAAAGCAACTTTGCATGTATTATATGCAATAAAGATAAGAATACACGGTCCCAATTTGTGGAGATTTGGCCATGTGGGGGTGAGATTGCACCCTTTTCAACTTCTTCTAAATCTTTCCCTTTTTTATATTTGGACCGACTCTTCTTAAGGTTTCCATCAATCATACAAGTCTAGAGACTTTTTTTTTTTTAATAGTTAATGTGTATTTTATTTCTGGTATAATTATTTATTTGATACTTTAACTTCACAAAAAGAAAGTTATTTTAGTCTTCCATTTTATTTTTATGTTTGTCAAATCATCTCAAAATAGATGAAAAAGTTAATATTTGTTAACTTTGTTGACGTGTCATTCACGTGGTAATCCACGTGTACGCCATGTTAGTAATTAATTAATTTTTTTAATATTAAAAAAATTTATAGGTAAATCTATGTAAGCAACGAACAAGAATAATAACAAAGAAATTGAAAAGACTGAACACATATTTTACGTGAAAAAACTCCTCCAAAGAAAATAAAAAATCATGGGTAAAAGGAGAGAGAGAAAAATAAGATGGAGAGAATCAAAACAAAGAAAACCCGAAACCTCGAAAGAAAACCCCTTCAAACTAAAACATAGAATTCTCTCTTGATTGTGTTATTTTCTATATATAAACCTAGGGTAACTATAGCCTTTTTATAGGGTGAAATTCATAGCTTTTACGATTAGAATATCCTTAGATTAATCAAAGTTTAAGTAGGAGACTAAATCAGAATTTAACTGAAAGAAGGAAATTGAGAAACTTGAGGAAAACGTTGCCACGTCGTGATGTGGCATTCCAATTCGTTGTGACAAGGATGCGTCGCGTTGTCGAGACAATGGCTTTCTTTTCATCATGACGTTAGCAGCTCGTCTTTGCTACATTGTGTCCTCTCTTTTTACGATGTCACTCACTGTTTTGGTCTGAAATGCGAGGCATACACAATAAATCTTCATCTCAATTCGTATTTAACTTAACTCCTTTGTCAAGCCCTATCACGAGCCTAATTTGATCTTTATCGAATGCTTACTGACCGCCTCCCGACATACTAATGTCGAAAGTGAGAATACTACAACTAAAGATAGGAATTAAGGCGACGTCCGCAAATATACATTTCAGGTTGTAATATAGTTTTGTACAATAAAGTACATGAAGTACTTCGAGGATTGTACCCAAAGGAGGCTTGATTAAACTAAAATTAATTCCTAAGCTAACGAGTCTAAATAATAATTTAACCAAATTATATTATGATTAATTACAGAAGAGAGGAAAATAAGAACTAAGCAAATAAGATAAAATATCGAAAAGAACAAATTATGCATTTCTCTAATTCTAAAGGCAGAAGACTAACTTGCTTCAGTGTTCATAGTTAACTCCTATTCTGGGTTCTATTCAATCAACTAGTCATTAATCTAGCAGGGCCTCTTGGCCTTCTACTAACTTAATGAATTGACAAGCACTACTTATCTCTTGATGTTGCAGGTCAAACCAGGTTGGGTTAAGGCTTTCATGGTAGACTATATTGATTTCTGGTTTAGATCTACCTAAATGATTTCCTAAAGTTGTCAAGCGTAGGGTTTAAGTTCTTCCTTTCCTAACCAGTTGATCCGCTAAGAAACCTTAAATAGTCATAAACTAATCCCACATCCACTTGTTAATCTTCTTAAGGGTTTAGTTACTCATTAATCTAACAAGCACCTTATATTTAAGTTGAAACATATAAATATTGCAAACAAAATTAGAAAATTTCCTTAAAATTGTATTGAAGTGCAATCCTTGACTGCGTCTGAGTGATTCAAAATTTGAATCCACCGAAGAAAAAAAGAAGAACGAAAAGTAAACTTAAAAGTAAAAACCTAAAAACTAAGAATGAAAATTGGAAATAAAAGGAAAAAAGTCCCCTAAACAGTTCTGAGAATTGGTATTTGTAAGGCCTAGGTTAACATCCTCCTTTTGATCTAATTCAGCTGACTAAACATCACTAAGTTGTATTGTACGGACGAAAACACCTTTGCTTCTTTAAGTGGCCACATCTTATCGATGTTACGGCACCCTCAAGCTTGTGTCACGACACTGATGGCAGTTTGCTTCCTTGGACATGTCTTCAGGGCTATCTCGTGACACCCTCTGGTCTATGTCGCGACATCCTTGGTAGTTTTCTCCTTGGTGTATTTTGTCTATTATGTTGAGACATCCAAGCTCTGTGGTGCAACATTAGGAGGAGTCTACTATCTTTCCACCCTAAATTGATGTCTTGCACACTCACCTAACACATTAGTCTACCCTTAGGCCTTATTTGGCCTATAAGGTCATATAAAACGCCTAAATTACTCATTTTATTATTTAAGTACTAAAGATGAAAACTAAGTAAAAACATAACTAAATTGCTTTCTTACAAGCACATTAAGTATAGAAAAAGGTTTAATTTATTACAAACGACAGATCAAACTTCCCCCACACTTAAGTCATTACTTGTCCTCAAGCAAAACAAACACGTAAAAAGAAAAATAAAGTAAATGACGACCCTTGAGCAAGTATGATACAAGAATTAGTTTGGGAGCAGAGCAAATAGGTATGATTGTAAGTACATGTAATTCTGACATGATATATAAATGAGTTACCATTATCAATTTCAAACACCTAAGTTTAGTATATTACAAAGTATATAGGCAAAAAGATTATCAAGTATATTGATCCATCAAAAAGATTACATAAGCATCACAATTATGCTAGCAGAATATAAACAATCATTATTACATTTATTTAATACAATGTTTATCCATGACAAGATTTACCTATGTCGTATAGACTTTTCAGCTTGTAACATTCTAAGGCTTAAGATTGGTAATGATTTCAAGAACAAGGCACTTCAAAATGGTTCAAGAATAAAAATAGTTTGGCACATCGTATTGTAACCTACTCACTCCCTTTAATATCTCTTTCTCGCTCACCGCCTTTTATCTCCTTCTCTCACCTTCCTTATCTTTCAATGTAGGAAGTTACAACATAATATTAGCAACTATGTCAACTTAATGAGTTTTGGTGCAATAATGACCAACTTTTTCTTATAACGCTCAGTCCGATCGTAGGATCCGAGCTATGGAATGCCACATTAGCCACCCAAGTGACTCTCTGTTCAACACCTAACTGAACCTCCAGCACACCACAAGCTATTATATAAAACCTGCTCTAAGTTACCAATGTGCAATGAAATAACATATATGCATAAATGAAATAAGAGAAATGCGAACTCATAATATTTAGCTTGCAAAAGGAAAGGGGTTTGCGTGTCATAATAGTATGTCATGAAGACAAAAGAAGACATTCATGCACTCATGTAATCATGCAAAATTTTGTTAACACATAGAAATTTACTTCTAGGACTCGCATACATAATAGGGTTCGAACCCACCTAAGGGTTAACATACATGGTAAGGTTCGTAAGCAAATAAGGGTTTGCATACAACATAGGGGTTCGCATACGTAGCACTTCGTAGCAACTTGGCAACCTCATTATGGATTAATTGGTTTTGATTTATGCATACTTTAACTTTAGGCAACAATTTGATGAGAATTTAAGTACTTAAACATGAACTTGCAATTTAGGGAAAATATCAAATCATGGTTTCGTGCTATATTCATACTGAAAGGAAATTAACATACCTAACATGAAAGTATATTGCTACATAATTTTATTGGTTCGCAAGCTAGGAAATAAAAATAAACATAAGAAAAATTAAGTCATATAACAGTCGATGAAGTCAACAAATATTACAATATCGCTAAGCCCAAGTGAAATCCCACATTGCCATTAAGTCTATAGTTCACCTATTCGGTGTTTATGTCTTGTCTGGATCACTCGCTTCGCTATTACTCATTGTGTAACCTAATTGCCTACAATGTTTAATAAAGAGGGTGTGAGCTCTTGCAAGCCCAATCAATACATAGGAAAAACCACATAGCACATACAAAGCATAAGTTAATCAAATGGTTGGTATTGGTTTGGCTTGGCGCCTAAGAAATGGATAATGTTTTGGCTTGTTTTAGAAGTCATTTTAGGTGTACACCCAGGCTGTCACACGACTGTGTGCCACACACGACCTCCTCACACAACCGTGTGTCTTAATGACTTTTAGATGCTGATTTTTCCACACACCATCAGGCTGTTACACAACTTAGAGATATGGTCATTTGACCCTATTTTCAAACTATACACGATTTGGCCAGACGACCATGTTCTTGAGCCACACAACCTGGAGAATAATTGTAGCTGTTAATTGTCAAATTCAACCAACTCTCGAATTTAATTAAAGATTGCGCTTATTCAATAAGATTTTTTCCCTTGATTTCTATAATCATTTTTGTTATTGTTCTTATTATGTTTATCTTATTATTGTTATTGATGTTTGATTTGAATTTCTATAAACTATACACCAATTCAGGTATTTATACTTTAATGACCTTAGTTATAAATAGGATTGTAAATGAATCGAGCTTGAACGAACAAATCTCTAATAATGTTCGTTTGTTTATTTTTAAGCTTGTTCATGTTCAGTTTGTGTTTGTTAATAATTTCAAATTTTTGTTCATGTTTGTTTATTTAAAATTATGTGTGTTCATGTTCGTTTGTTTAATGTTCAAGAATATATTCATTTAACTTAATCGAACATGTTCGCGAACATTAAACGGACATATTTATGAACATATAATTAAACATGTTCACAAACAATGTTAATGAACAATAAACAAACAAATAATAAATAAATACATACACAGCGATATTATTTTAATATGTTTATAAGAAAATATCATTAATAAATAAACGAGTCAATAAATGAGATTGTTCGTGAACATAAATGAACCGAGCACACCTCCATTCGTATTCGTTCGTTTATTAAACGCACATAAAAATTTTATTCATACTCATTTATTTAACTTAATATATGAATAGTTCACGATCAGTTCATCGAACGTTTTATTTATTTAGACCTCTAATTATAAACCCTAATTTTAGCAATAGCCGAATTTGGTTAGTAATTCTCATTAACTGAAAATTAGCTTAGCCACTACTGCTACTCTTGGCATAGCAACTCGATTACTTTATGTTTAAAAATAAGAGAAATGAAAAATGATTAGCTAAAATGGATGATGATCCGACACCTCAAAATGATGTGGGAATATGAGAAGCAAATGGGTGGCTCCCTCACATGGGGACCGAACCACCCAAGTCATATCATTGGAATTTCCAAACACTTGGCACCCTATGCCTTCTTCCACCGATTTGATGAAGACGTTCAAATCTTTTCCGTACCTGAAAATACTGCTATTTCATTTAGTGGTCTAGATCAAAGTTGCTTGTAAGGTTTTTGTCACTGAACCTCATCATTATTCCTTGAAAATGTTTTAAAATTTCAAAATAAATTTATCCAACAAATTAAATCATTTGAGCTTTAAATTTATTATTTAATATTTTTTTAAAAATATTGATATAATTATATGATAATATTTATTTATACTTTTTTAATATTTTGATAATATATATACACAAATATTCGAACTTGAATTTCTTAAAATAAATATCATAATCATTTCTACTGTAATCACTCGTTGAATTCAAATTTATTATTTAATATTTGAACTCCACTTATTCAGTAAGCTTACATTAAATTAATGTTTGATTTATTATAATAAAATAGAGTCTTATTATAGTCATTTAGAACCTTCCACTGAATAGGATATCCAACTCGATATTATAATAAAATTTCGAGTTAACCGTCTACATTTATCTTCTGTCATTTTTAACATTTTTGGATTACTTTTTTCAAAAAATAGTATTAAAAGGTATACTAACCATTTGACCATTTTTTTTTTGGTTATGCATCATCAGTACCAAGATCTTGAAAGATGTATTGTATTAAGCAAGAGTAGCAAGTACAATCCCCTACTTGAGTGGTAATGATAAGTGCATAATTTCTCAATTATGTATAATATTTCGTCTTCAATTTAGCTGATTGAAGGCCCTTGTAAACAAACAAGGGAGGAAGCTGAAAATTCAGACTTTGGCCCAAAGTCCTATAAAGACATATATTGGTAATTGACCCAATTCAAAAGTTTGTTCCAAACTGGGCATGGTTAGAGCTGATCGTAGATTCGGATCGAGTTTCAATAAAATCTTAAGTTCAAGTGTTAGGTTCGAGCCAAGCCCAGCCCGAAAAATGGGTTTAAAATTTTATCCAAATTCGACTCGAATTATAATAATCAAACTCGAGTTCGACTTGACTCGACCCGTATTAATTTTTTAGATTATTTTATTACATACAACAAATTTAAAAAATATATAATATATCAAATACACTTAAAAACATTAAAACAAATATTAAAAAATAAATAAATTTAAAATACATTAAAATTTTTTTATATTAAAATAATTGCAAATAAATTAGTAAAAAATTAACAATAAAACATAAATTCTACAATATTCAAATAATATTAAAAAAGACAGTGAAACAATAGTAAAAATGCATAAAAAATAACATCCAAACAACAAAAATAACAACCAAAAGCAAAAATAACAGCAAACAACATTAAAAACAACAAAAATAGCAATAAAAATAGCAACAAAAATAACAACAAAAACAACACGAAAATAACAACCAAAACAGTAAAAAAAAAGCACAAAAACAGTAAAAAACAAAAAAAAAACAACCACCAAAACAGTAAAAAATGACACCAAAACAACAATATAATTTTTTTTATTAAAAATGGTTAATTTATTCAGGTCGGACTGGGTCGGGCTCGAGCCAAAAAGCTAATATCCAAGACACGGCCCGTTTAGAAAATGGGCCTCATTTTTTGTCCAAATCCATTTTTCAGGCCTATATTTTTGTCCAAACCCTTTCATTTTTCGAACTTGCCTTCGGGTCGGGTGACCCGGTTCATGATCAGGTCTAAGCATGGTTAATTGTATGTTACTAATTAAATTATATTTAACTGATAATTAATATCATTAAGAAATTCAAATATAATAATTATATGTTTAACTTTAAATTCTTGATAATTAATATTAGGAATGATAACTGAATCATGTATTAATTTAAAAAAAATACCCGTAACTAAAATTTCATTCTTTACACAATTATGATTTTTTAACTTGATTTTCTGAAGTTAGAGTGTTGACTGTTTCAGTTGTGATCTAGGTTCGAATCGTACTAATCGCGTTTATTATTCAGACTTTGCTTTATTATTGTAATTCACCAAAAAAAATTCCTTACATGTATTTGTGTACTTTATAATATATATGATTAGATTATCACATTGATGATGTAGGTGAAATATATATATATATATACAAAATATTGATTAAAATGATAAAGTTGAACCTTTGGAGAGTTTTCAAGTTTCATCATGTGTGTTTTTTATTCTAAGTTTAAATTATTTTTTATAAATTTTATATAAAATATATTTTCATAATATTTGTTAATTTTATAAAGAGTGATATTTTAATAATTTTCCAACTAAATTAATATATGATTTACTAGCCACACCAACTCAATCAAAAAGATAAAATATAGTGGATATAAATATAATGAGATTATCATATGATTATTTTTTAATTTATAAATATATTTAATATTTCTTTGATAATATTAAAAGTTAATTAATTTATTAAAAAAATTTTAGATATTATGAGAACAGAAACGGTATATATGGTTTATATTGCTATAAAGTAGCATGTCCATTGGTCGGGTAATTCGTCTAAGCTTAAAGGTTTGATAAGTAAATAATTTATCAATTTAGTTTGTAATATTTCTCCTCTTAAATTATGTTATTTATATTCTTAATTATATTATTTATACTTATATTTTATTTATTATTGATTTGGAGAATAATTGGAGAAAAAAGGAGCTTAAAGTTTTTTTATTGGCAAGTTTTTATGTATTGGACTTTCAACACCGTACAACTTCAGTATTTTAGTTATAATATGAGTTACAGAATTCCGTTTTGAGCCTATAATGTACCAATTCGAAAAGAACTGAAAGATCTATCCCAACTTTTTTAAGGTTGCTTTAGATAAGATCTATCCTAACCCTTTTTAAAGGTTGTCTCAAAAAGGGTCAATCCAACCTTTTTAAGGTTGCTTTAGACGGGTCTATCCCAACCTTTTTAAATTTTCTTAGACAAGATCTACCCCAACCTTTTTAAGGTTGCCTTAGACAAGTCTATCCCAACCTTTTTTAAAAGTTGCCTTAGATAGGTTTATCCCAACCTTTTTTAAAAGTTACCTTAGACAAGGCTTATCTCAACTTTTTTAAAGTTGCCTTAGACGAGTTTATCCTAACCATTCAATAAAGGTCGGCATATGTTGAATTATGCCGACACTTTTTTGACTTAAGACGATGCAAAAAAAGTTGGCATAGATGTCACGACATTTTTTTGAGTTATTTGTTGGTAACTATATTTATCTTATAATTTAGAGTTTTATTGATTCGTTTACCTAAAATTTCTTTATCTTGAACTTTTAATTGATCAGAATATAATAATTTTCTTTGTTTTAATTTGTTTTCCATAAAATATTTATTATATTTTGATGCGATGTTGAACAATAATTTTTTTGAGTTTTTTTTAAAAATATTTTACAATACCTCTATATGATAATTATCAACCCCTAACCCTACTTATAAAATCTAAAAACTTTAATAATAATGTATTAAATCTATTTTCCTATAAAATAAATGTATTAGCTTAAAATATTTAAGCATTTTAATTAGTTCAACTAAAAGATAAAAACAATCAATAATAAAGTTCAATTTCTATTATTAATTTCTTTCATGCTTTAATTATGGTTTAAAATTTTACTATTATAAATTCTAATTAAAAATAATTTATAGAATTTAATGTTATTAGAAGATTAAATAATATTCCTTCATATTAATTACGTTTAAATAAAAAAGTGATATCCTTAAACACCAAACCCTAAAACCATGAACACTAAACTCCAACTTTATAATCCATAATCCCAAATCCTTAAACCTTAAACATAAACATTAAATCTTAAACCTCAAACCTTGAATCTTATATCTCGATCCCAAACCCTAAATATTAACATTTGAAGTCTAAAGTTTAAGGTTTAAGATTCATGATTCATATTAATTACGTATAATAAAAAGCATTATTTAATTAAAAAAACTTAGAAGTTTTTTTAATGATAATAAATGTTATTACAATATTTTTATACAAAATTTTTAAATAAAGAATTAAAAATAAATTGAACAACCAACAATTTTTTATAAATAAAATTCTTTCATCTACATCATGTGTGATAATCTTGCTTAATTTTATGTTTAAATAAAAAATAATAATCTTTAAACCCTAAACTCTAAAACCATAAATACTAAACCCAAATCTCATAACCCAATAACCCCATAATCTCAAATCTTTAAACCCTAAATATAAACCTTCAATCTTAAACATCAAACCCTAAATCTTACGTCTTGAATCTAAACTCTAAATCTTGAGAGATTCGAGGTTTATGGTTTAAGATTCAGGATTCGAGTTCATGGTTTAGGGTTGTAGGTTCCGAGTAAAATAATTATCAAAATTATGTATCAATTACATGGGAAAAATTGCACAAAAATTTCTATTTTTTTAAAAATTTGTTGCACAAAAATTAAAAATGTTAACTTATGAAAAAACTAAATGATTAAAATTTGTAAAAGAAGAAAAGTCGTTTGTTTATAAATTTAAAAAATTAGTTATTTTAAATAATTCAATTAAAGTTAAAAAATATATTAAATATAGATGAGTGTATAATAATATTATTAAATTATTTTTGTGAAAAAATAATATTTGTAAATATTTAAAAAAATGACTACGAATTTAAACTGAGAAATTTTTGAAAATGGAGTAATTGTAATTATTTCTGCAAATATTATCACAGTATACAAAATATAAACATGTGATGGTAAATGGGTTTTTCTTTCAAAATATTGGGAAATGTTTCAATTTAAAAAATCTCTAAACCCTTAATCTGACCCACGTACTTGTTTTTAACTTCTTAATAGATTTATGGGAAATGTTACTCCTTTTTATTAGTATTTACTATTGTTTATTTCACTTTGGTTCTGTTCCTATGTGCAAAATCCAATCCTTAATAGGGGTGGGAGTGATATACCCAATTCATTATTAATTTCGTCGAAGACTATTCTGTCATTAACCTCAACTTTTGTTTTTCAGTATGACCTAAGAGCATGTTCATGCACCTTTTAGCTCTAGAGATAATGAAGTTTTTTCCATCACCGGTGGGAATCCAAAGGTAAGTTGTATTTTTACATTAGCATGATTTGATCTACTAGTACCAGCTTGCATTATTTGGCTTTGTCTTTTATTATTGTAGATGAAATGTTTAAATGGTATATGCAAGTTTAAATAGTTGGGTTGTTGATGAAATGTTTAAGTGGGTGTTTGCAAGTTTAAATACTTATGTTATTTAATATTAGTTACATTAGCAGGTGGTGGATAAAAGTTGGATGGATGCTTCAAGATTTAGCGCCAATCACCTGGCTGGAATAGAAAGATTTCTATCATTGGCAATTGGAAAATCACTCTTTAACGGAAAAATATATTGTTCGTGCCTTCGTTGCAATAATAGGATATTGCACGAACCACATATTGTGGGTGAGCATCTTCGTCTTCATGGTATAATAAAAGAATACAAATATTGGATTTTTCATGGAGAACCCATTGGAAGGACATTGGTGCAAACCAGCCGAACGGTGAGAACTTCTCCGTCAATTAGTATGTTGTCACAAGATAACGGAGCTGATATAAGAGATCTTGTAACTGATGCTCTAGGTATCAACATCCCAACTCTTAATGAGAGTTTTGGAGTTTCGAGCGATTTTCAAAATACTGGTTGGGAGTATGATGCTAATGAGGCCCAAAAGACTGCAGAGAGAGCAACTACTCTTCTGGATGATTGTGATATTCCGCTCTTTCCCGGTTGTGTCAAGTTCTCATGCGTCTCATTCCTACGTCGACTTTATCACTTCAAAGCACTTTTTGGATGGTTATCAAAATCTTTGACATGCTTATTGGAGTTTTTCAATGAGACATTTTCAGATGGAAACATAATCCCGATTACGGCTTTGTTTAGTAGTGTTTTCTAAAAGCACTTTTGACACAAAAAACACTTTTGAATCAAAAGCAATGCTAAACAAGCAACTTTTAAAGGAAATTTTTGGCTTTTCAAAAGCACTTTTCTTCAGATGGAGAAGTTAAAATTTTTAGCTTTTCCATCTTAAAAGCACTTTTGACAGCTTAATTACGTATTCACCCCTCTAACTCCCTTCTTTGATTAATTGCTTAAAAAATATTTAAAATTTATATTTTATATATTAAAATTTTAATAACAAAATATAATAAATTATTTTCTATATTCTTATTAAAATATCATAATATTAACTAATTTGAACATTATTTAAATATTTATTTATTACTTTATAGCACATGTTTAAAATGGATATTTTATTTCTTAAAAGCACTTTTTGATAGTTATACTAAACACTTAAATCTTAAATCAAGTTTTTCAAAAGTACTTTTCAAAATCACTTTTCCAAAAAACTTTTTAAAAGCAATGCTAAATTAGCCCTACATACTATGAAGCGAAGAAAAAGATTTCTGCACTAAATCTTGGGTATTTGAAGATTGATGCATGCCTGAATGATTGTATGTTATATTGGGGCGATAGTAGTAAAAAGGTTAGTTGTGATGTCTGTAAAAGCTCAAGGTGGAAATCTTTTGATGAGTTGGATGCAAATGAACAGGTTGATGGTAGTTCTCGCCATCCTAAGCCCGCCAAGGTATTATGGTACTTTCCCTTGATTCCCAAACTTAAAAGATTGTTTCAATCCTTCAAGACATCATAATCCATGAGATGACATAAAGAAGGATGAACCAAAGATGGTATATTGAGACATCCAGCCGATGGTTCTACTTGGGATGCGTTTGATAAGAGGTTTCCTGATTTTGCAACTGATCCTCGCAATGTTAGGCTAGGTTTGGCTAGCGATGGATTCAACCCATTCCGAACAATGAGTACAAGTCACAGTACGTAGCCCGTGCTTCTTATTTGGAACCTTGGGCATGCATGAAGCAATCATCGATGATATTATCAAGGGTTATCCCTAGTGAGAAAGGATCTGACAATGACATTGATGTCTACATACAACCTTTAATTGATGAGTTAAAGCAACTGTGGACAAAAATTGATGCTTTTGATTCATCAGCTTTTGAATCTTTTACTTTACGGGCTTGTCTTCTTTCGACAATCAATGATTTCCTAGCTTACGCTAATCTTTTAGGGTGGTGTACAAAAGGTCGGGTTGCTTGCCCAGTATGTGCTGGAAAGACTCAATCCGATGGTTATGGTATGGTCGGAAGTTTTGTTATATGGGTCATCATCGATGGTTATCAGTTGAACACCCATTTCGAAAATAGAGTCGTGAATTTGATGGAACTATAGAGTGTGGGGTAGCTCCTATACCATGATTCGGGAAAGATATCTTAAGGGAAGTTGAAGGTAGCAATTTTATTTATGGAAAAGCTCGACAGAAGGATAGAGAGAACTAGATGAAGGGTCGGTAGAACCCGATGTAGATGAGGGGTATGGTTTGTCTAACAACTTTGAAGAATTGGTGGTAAAGGGAGATGAAGCATATCTCGTAAATCAAGACGATACTTCATGGAAGAAGAGGAGCATATTTTTTGACTTGCCTTATTGGCATTACAATCTACTTCGATATAACTTGGATGTCATGCACATCGAGAAGAACGTATGTGATAATGTCGTTGGCACCCTTCTTAATCTCTCATGTTGTAATCTCCCTAAACTGGGTTTAGTAGTTTCAGATATATTTTTTGGGTTTCGAGCATGAATTTAGGAATTTATCGAGTTAATAGTAATTTTTAATTTAATTTAAGAGGTCAATTTCATTTAAAATGGATTAAACAGTAATTCGAAAAATAAAAATATTTTAAAAAAGTAATTTTAAAGAAATTAAATAATTATTAGTGAAAATAATTAATTTGTGTTGAAAAATAATTTTAAAATAATTTTATTGGGGGTTAATTTGAGTTAAATTTAAATATTAGTTAAATTAGATTTAATTGTAAAATAAGAGAAATTTTAGAGTATTTATTTGACAAATAAATTTTTAAATTCAAAATTTTGGAGGGAAATGATCAAATGATAAAGTAAGGGAAATATGAAAGTGGTAATTAGATAAATTTCTCACCTTTTTAATTTTTGATGGATTGTTTCAGTTTTAAAAATAATATATCTAGCCTCTTTTTCACACCATTTACATAATATTAGAGAGCTTTAAAATTTGTTTTCTTTGCATGGTTTTAAAGATTTATCATCAATGAATAGTTTCAACAAATTTCCTTCTCAAAATAATCTCTTTTTTTCACCGAAATTATTCACAAAAGTAGCAAAAAATATTTTGAAATTTTTCAAGATTCTTGAATCAAGATTTTTAATTAAAGGATTTAGAACGAATTAAAGGTAATTACTATTCCTAAACTTATTTTTATGATGATTAGAAGCATATTTACATGATTTGGGGTGATAAGTACATGATTTTTTTATCAATGTCATCTTATTCAAAATCTTAAGGTGCTTTAATGGTGGATCTTGAATTTTGAGAGGAAATCCACAAATCAATGGATTTTTCTACTCAAAGTGGATCTATTAAAAGGTTTTTGATCTTATTTGTCAAGATTAAACAAGTTTTGTAAGGTGATTTAAAGAAATTCGAATTTCATCATATTCATTAATAGATTTTTTGGATTTTTGTAAATTGATTTAAATTTGAAATTGATGCTTAGTATATTTTTATTTGGCCTAGTATTGATGACTGGAAGTGATTAGGAGGGCTGGAGTAGACTTGTTCATGGGTCGGGCCACCCGGTCCGGCTCGAAGATTCGTCCGAAAAATGAGAAGGTTTGGATAAAAATATATGCTCAAAAAATGGGTTTGGGCAAAAAAATATGGCTTGTTTAAAAAATAGGTCGGGTCTTGGATAAGGCATTTTTGGCACAAGCTCGGCTCGGCCCGACTCGAATTCACAAAATGACAAAAAAATCTGCTCTTTTTTTTGTTTTTTTAATGCTATTTTCTTGTTGTTTTCTCCCTATTTTGCTACAATTTCACTATTATGTTGATACTATTTTGTTGTTATTATTTGGATATTGTATAAAACTTATTTTATTGTTAATTTTGTTATTATTTTAGAGGCATTTGTTAATATTGTTATTATTTTAGAAACATTTGTTTGTTAAGTTGCATTTATCTTAGTGTTATTTAAGTATATATTTTTTAAAATTTATTTTCAATTTGTTAGGAAATATTTATTTTAATGTTTTTAGTGTTTTTAATGCATTATATATATTTAAAAATTATATAAAAAATTTAATATGGGTGGGCCGGGCCGGGCTTAGGTTTTAGTATTTTTATTCAAACCGGCTTGAACAAAAATTTAGGCCCATTTTTCGGGCTGGGCTTGGGCCTAGCAAATGGATCTAAATTTTTTTGTTGAACTGGCCCGAACTCGACCCAGCCCGGCCCATAAACACCTTTAGGCTGGAGTGATTGATTTTGTGAGGAATCAAGTTTTCGACTTGATGATAAAAATTCGATAAGGTAACTTTGAGAGAGAATTTCGTGTAGCCTAGTTGATGAAAATTTGTGTTTAATATATCTTTTGAAAGGTGGTAATATCTATTTTATCTCTGTTGAAGCTCCGAATCTTGAAAAGGATCGAGCTAATCAAAATTGAAGCTTGGATTGCTTGGTTGATCACTTGGTTATGGTTGAGTTGGTTGTGTGGTGAGTGTTATTAAAGGGCAATTTGATAAATTAACCCTCATTTATGCTTAATTAGATAATTAAATACTAATTAAAAATATTTAATTAAGTTTTGGTTGGATAATTTTGCAATATTATTGATATTTGTCTAAATGATGAAAATTTTATTAAGTGATGATAAGTGGGCATGTAGTGGTTTGATGTGCTTTGATTGGATTGATTATAATGATGATTTAAACATGTATGCTGGAGTTTTTGGTTCATGGTATGTTGATATTTCAATTGAAAATGAACATTGATAATTGGTGATCTTGATTTAAATTGATGTTAAAATTGATATGTTACATGTTTCACATAAGCATTTTGACACTTTAAATTGAGCACATTATTGACTGAAATTATTTTATGATTGATTGATTATATTGACATTATAGCATGGTGGATCCATTAGATATAGTTGGCATGTCATAGGATTTGTGAGTACTCACCATTTTGATATGTTATTTGTGAGCAATGAGGCTCTAGGTGGATTGATTTGGAGTAGATAAGGGAGTGTTAAGCTTGTATCTCCACTCAACGGGACTGTTCTAAGGCGATATAAGGGAGCTTGTGGCTTCGGTCCGCTCAATTCGGGATTGATTTTGATTTTGATTGGGAGTAAGGAGATCCGTTTATCCGATATATGATCACTCGATTAAGCCATCAATGTATATGCCAATATAAAAGTATGAAATGTTATATGATAAATTGATGATTGTATGCCATGATTAATTATGATTTTTGATACGTGGTTAAGGATATGACATTGAACTATTATGGATTGATATTGTGACTGAAATTTTGATATTTGATTGGTTTCGATTTAAGCATGATTTGGGTGCTAATTTACTTGTCGTTTTATTAACATTCACTGGGCTTTTTAAGTTCACACCCTCACATTCGTGCAGATATTCGACAGGATTGAGGAGCTGAGGAGTCGAGCAAGAGAGTTCCAAGAGATTAAGGCTCGGTAGAGATTTAATTACAGTTTTAGAGATATTAATCGGGCATTGTGGAACTTTAATTTTGGTTCTAATTGGACTTGGACATTGAACATTTTTAATTTTTAATTTTGGAAAGCTTTATAATATCATATACGCATGATTGAGTTTAATTATTGAATAATTTACGGTGTATTGTTGCTTGATAACACAGGGTGTGAGGCATGATGTTTACATTAACAATTGTTTAAATGTAGCTTCCATGGAGAGGTTTACGAGCGACTAAGGTATGCTACTTGTTTGAATTAATCGGTGGGTGATTTGCATGAAATTGATTGTTTAATTCTATTTAATTGAGGCTTGGTGTTTAAAAATTCAACTGAAGGTGTATGAATATGTATGGTATTTAATTATAGCTAAATCGGGTTTATGAATATGTATGGTATTTAATTATAGCTAAATCGGGTTTAATTGGCCATTAAAATACTCAAAATCGAGTTTAAAATTGAATTTTTCGCACAAAAATTGTAGTGTTTGGTGTTGGGGGTTTAAATTCTAGTCTTTTTAAATTGGAACTCTAGTCCGTTTAAATTGTCAATTAGTCCGGTAAATTGATAAGTCTAATTAGAGCCTTACATGTTAATGAAATTGATGGAATTTTAGGATTAGAATCGTAATTGATAAAATTTGTTAGAAATGCACTCAATTTAATTTTTGGGTATAGTACTGATAGTTTGAAAATGTTACGATTTAGTCCTAAAGGTTAAAACTTGAATTAGACATAGTAAATGAACTCGGATTAAGCTGAAATTTTTTGAGCTTACATAAATTGACTAAATGAAGGTTGGTAAATGTTTAGATCTAAAATCGGGTTAGTTTAACCATAGGTGGTAAAATGAAGAAAATGCCTTTAGTTTAAATTACTTATAAAAAGATTAAAATTGGTTCACAAATTGCTTCCGCATTAATAAATAATTAATAATTAGATAAGATTGAGGTTTTATAAGGTCGGGGTGTGACTTGGGTGGTCGTTAGCTAGAGAGTCACTTAGGTGGCTAATGTAACGCTTCGAATTCGGGTTGGTATGTCCCGACCAAGTTTAGGGTGTCACACATGTGGTGGTAAAGACAATATCAAGGCTTGCAAGGACCTGCAAGATACTGACATACGAAGTTATCTTTATCCAAAAATGAGAAACGAGAAAGAGTACCAAGCGCAAGCATGTTACACTCTTGCATCAAAGGAAAAAGATATTTTCCTTTCCATTGTGAAGAACTTGAAGGTACTCGATGGATATGCATCAAACATATCTCGATGCATGAATTTGAAAGAGCACAAGTTAAACAACCTCAAAAGTAACGACTGTCACATTCTTATGCAAGATTTGCTTCCTATATGCTTAAGAAGAGTTGAAGAAAAGAAGGTGCTAAGTGTTATTACAAATCTGTCAAATTTCTTCAAGAGATTATGTGCTAAAAGTTAATCAACTTCAAATACAAGTCGTGTTAACACTTTGTGAAATGGAGAAAATATTTCCTCCAAGTTTCTTCACAATCATGATTCATTTGATTAGTCATTTATCGATGGAGGCTAAGCTTGGTGGCCCTGTTCAATACAAGTGGATGTACCCAATCGAAAGGTATATGAAATATATCAATAATATTTCATATATTTTATCTTATTATTTTAATATAGTATATAATAAGTATGTAGAAATATATGTATGTGATGCAGGTATCTTATGGGATTGAAAGCTTCGGTGCGAAATAGAGCTTATCCCGAACGTTCCATTGCTGAGGGGTACATAGTTTCAAAATGTCTTATATTTTGCTCTTGTTATTTTTCTGATGTGGAGATTATATTTTCCCATCCTCCCAGGAATGATGAGAATATTAAAAAAATGGTACATTTTCTTTTTTGGAGGACGTCCAATTGGGACCATGGAAACGAATATATTTGACATGCGACTTCTTGCACAAGCAAACCGCTATGTTCTATTGCATAACGATAAGTTATCACCATATCGTCAGTGAGTTTCTTGAGGAAAATATTGTCATTCAGTTCTTTTTCTTAACCAATAGACGAATAAAGTAATATTTCTTAATTTGTATGCATTTTGACAACATTTTTTGCAAAATACTAAATATATTATAGGGAATTTTTGGAGTCTCAACGAGCTGTTTATGATGGAATTCAAATGAGTAAACACATAGAGGACAAATGGTTGGTTGAAAAGTTCCCGAAATGGCTTGCAAACCAGGTAAATTGTAACGGTTAAAATAATTTATCATATTATTTATATAATGAAGGCATATTATAGAAATTTGTTCATAGAACAAAAGCTAATTGATTTCCTATTATATGGTCAGATTCCAAAGATGGAAGCTGAACAAGTTAATGTTGATGTAATTACTCTTACTCGAGGACCGCATAAGGTGGTTTCCATAAATGATGGGTTTATAATTAATGGTTTTAGGTTCCATACTAAAAAGCGTGAGCAACATCGTAAGACTCAGAATAGTGGCGTGATGGTTTTTGCTGATGGGAGAAACTATTCTGGCAATTGCATTGAAATTATTGAGCTAAACTATTATGAAAGGTTTTGGGTTATCATGCTTAAATGTGATTGGGTGAGTATTAAATCTCCAAGGAGTATGAAGAAGGATGCAAATGGTTTTATAATGGTGAAATTTTTTGAGCTTATCCAAACAGGGAGTCGTGATTCGAACGATCCATACATACTGCCTTCTCAAGCGAAACAAGTACTTTATGTCGAGGATGGCAAGAGTGAAGGATGACTCCATGTTATCGGAACAAATCCAAGAGATTTGTACAATCTAAGTGTTAAAACCCCTGTAGAAGATTAATATATATATCTGCATTGTGATCATCATATTGTAACTTAACAATTTTAGTTTCAGCATCTTTCTATTTATATTTGTATTTAACTAAAAGTTATAATTTTGTCGATATATGTCCAGGAAGTAGTATTTTGCAGGTGGTGTGTGTATATATACATCAATATGGTAAAAGATGATTCCAATTTTTGTCATCGTTTGATCTTTACGTGTAAGTTAATATATATACATATAATTAAAACATCAATATGAGTGTTGAGGAGTAGGAAGAGTACAGCTAAAAACCATATTGGAGGATTGGACAATTGATTGAAAAATTCGAATCACTTTATAAGTAAAAATAGAGAAAACAAATGAAGTATATGTATAAAATTAAATACTTGATGACAACAACAACACTGAATTCTTTTTCCAGTGATTTATTTATGTATTTTTGAAAATTAAAATGGTTTTGACTTTGGGGTGTAAGTGTGCCTGTGAAAAATTAAATAAATTTGAAGATTACTATTAGTGGAATACTTTTAATAAGAAAAATCAAATTTATATAAGAAAGAAAAAAAGGAATTAAATACATGATAAATCCAAATAGGAGGGTCAAGTAATCAACTTTAGGGACTGGCCTAATAAATTGTCTAAAGAAACAAACTTGAAAAAGGAAAAAAAATATAAAGTAATATATTACTGTCAATATATAAGTTGGAAATAACGAAAATAAATTTTATCATAAAAAAATATGAGATGATTTTTAAAAAATACCTTTTTATTTTTATTTTAAAACAATTTTGTTTCAATAAAAAAAATAAAATACTTTTTAAAAATTTTCATCCACAATATGTGGCTGTAACAGATGCAACAAATATTGAATTCATTGTGTCAATCTCTTAATCCATGTCCTTATAGAGACAACTACTGCAAGAAATAACGGAGTAATGGATCGGGTTCTCTTGAAACTCAGTTTATAATTAAGGTACATGTATTTGCTTTTTTAGATTTGATTTTCTTTATATATGTATTCTCTCAATCTGTACTTTGATTCTTTAGATAAGATCCTATAGCTCTAACACTAACAGACAATTTATAATGAAACAAACAAGCATAGAAGACCTGATGGCCTTATTTTGACTACTTGTCCGCCCAACTCTAAAACCTAAAGAGAAAATCCAAAATAAAAAGTAAGCATATACATTAAGAGAAGTACGACTTTTCTCAAGGGGGTTCTTCCACGGGTTCGAACACTTTAGGAAGTGTTCCTACAAATAGTCAAACTACGGGAGAAGAAACTCGAAGTCAAACAACGGAAGAAGTACCTATAACTCTGGCTAGTACTTCCATTGCCTTCTCACTTATTTTTTCTTCGATTTTAGACTCTTTTATTACATTATGTAAAGGTTGTGGGTATGGGTTAGAGCATTGTGAGTTCAGGTTGTTTTGAATTAGAGTTTAAGTTTAGACTCTTTTATTTGGCGTTAGAATTTTTGGGTCATGATTTATTTTTTGTATCGGTTGCTTTTTACGGCTCGATTCTAGTTTTAGTAAAAAAATTTATGTTTTGACGAGTTCGTTGGGCTGCTTCAAGATTTTGTTATTTGGATGTTTAGATCTATGTTTGTGAATAGTGTTATCTTTTTCTTGGAATTGGCATGTTGTCTTTTGATGGATTTTTTTCGTTCCTAGTTAAGTGAAAAGCATATGCTTTGTACAAATGTTCAAAGGAGATGACTTGTTACTTTGTTCATTTGAATGCTTAGATTTGGATTTAGGAACTTGGTATTGAAGAGTTCATTGTTATTTTTATTAGAGATTTTCTCTAATTAAAAGTCTATGATATTTGGAGTGTTTCCTTATTTAGAGTTTCTTTAATTTTATTTGGTAGTAATAAAATAAGTCAAAATTTATTCCAATATTTCAGAGGTTTAAGACTCTCTTTTAAGAAGTCGGGATTGTCGGGAATTGCCTCTCCTTTCGTTTTAATCTGCCTACTAGTTCACCAAGTCATTTCTTATTTAGAAATCTCTGGATCTAAAGTTTTGTTCAACTTCCAAATAAGTCCTAGGATGTTAAAAAAATAAAATTAAACTACAGGAGTGACATTAAGCAGGATAGGTCCACATTCATTGAACTTATGGACACTGTTGATTTTTAGCACGCAAATAAGATGAAAAATGTGTGGTTAGCATGTTTTGGCACTTTTTCTTTTTAGTTGCTTCCAAAGATAAAATTTTGATTTAAGCTCAATATATATGGTTCCAATGAGTGATGCAAAGGAGTTCATGAACTTGAAATCCAATGCTTATCCAAATATGAATCATGTGGAGATGAGTGGAGACTGTTGTTTTGTACAATTGATTTCTTGTTCATTTTGCATGTTGATAGCATTAGAAATGACACTTATTTTCTCCTTAAATTTGTGTATTAATTGTCCCTTTTGTATCATATTTAGCATGCATGTTAGGCATTTCATACTTAATTTTACATTTTCTAAATTAGTGTTTTGTGGCTTAAATTCTTGTCATTTTATCTCTTTTGTGTTACTAGCATGAGTTTTGCGTCTGAAATTGTCAGCGCAGAAATCTACCTCTGAAGATCAGTGCTAAGAAACGTCCAAAAATGCAGCCACAAATTTAACATGGAATTGCGGCCAAAGATGTCACCGCATGAAGACCTTCACGTCGTACAAGTGAATTCACGCTACAAACATACCTGGAAGCATCAGCGCAGAAGAACGCTAAGTTGTCGCCACAAGTAAAGATCATAGATTGTGCCCAAAGATGCGGCGACAACTTGCGGATGCCTGATGAACACACTAGATCTACGTGAGTGCACAACTAGAAATAATCAACTTGGACAGTTGCAAAAATGGTTAGATCTGAGAAGAGAGGAGAGTTGCGAATTTCGAAAGCTTATAAATAGGAGGAAAAAGAAAAAGATGATCATCAAGTGGTGAAGAATTAAATTCTGAAAAAATTTCTTAAATCTCTAAACGAGCTGTCATGAAATCTTGAGGTTTAGAGGAAAGTGATCTGATGAGCAAAGGAGCAAGACTTCTGACGAGAAGTACCTATCTGCGGCGCAGAGGAGTTGTCACGAAATAGTTCTAGTAAACTAGGAATAGGATGCTTCGACTTTTTTCTTTGATACCTCTTAATTGTTGATGAATACTGTTTATTATCAATTGAGTATGGAAGTATCTTTTGAAGTTAGATCGAATTCGATTCTAGTTTATTCTCTTTATTTGTTTATATTTGGATTTAACAGTTTTAACCACGGAAGTGCAATTGCAGTCACAGTCACTAGAAGGTGTGGTGACAAGTTAGATTAACGGGCAAGACAATGAAAGTTACTTGAGGCCAAGAAGGAATTCTGGCCACTTGTTCTTAAGTGTAAAGCATTATCAGCATTGGAAGGTGTGGTAATTGTTAGCAATTAGGTCTTTGTTAAACAAATTAAGTGATAGCAGTAAGATTTCATTAAAGCATAATTGCGGTGACAATTCATCTATTTGTTACCTTGCTGTCATATTTAGCATTGCGACTTGTTAAGTCAGTGATCCTTTCCACTTCTTTACACTTGATCACATCTTTTAAGTTCTAAATTTACCTTTACAAACATCTCAACAACTATTCATTTTATATTAATTTGCTCTGACAATTTATTTCATATTTGCGTTGACAAATTAGCTCTTTTAGCTGTGCAGATCTTATTCAGTTGCGCTGACATTTTTAGTAACAATTATTCTAATTTTAACATTAATTGCTTCGATAATTAAACATCAAGAACACTATCCTCGTGGGATCGATATTCGATAGAGCAAATCTATCAACTATACTTGCATCGACAAGTGTCCGCTTGCACTTAAATGCTGTGACGTTTACAGGCCGATCACATGTCTATCCTTGAGTGTCATTGGTCACAAGAAGGTTAGATTTATGTGCGATGCTGTGAAGTATCATTGGAATGAGCCATACTTGTTCAAGGTATATGCTGACAACATCATTCATCATTGTGTTCTTGAGGAAGAAATGTCTTCCATCCTGAGGCATTTCCATGATGCTTCTTATGGAGGCCATTTTGGTGGTGTTAGGACCGCTGCAAAGGTCCTACAATCAGGAATTTTTTGGCTCACATTGTTTCGAGATGTCTACAATTTCATGTAGTAATGTGATAGATGTCAACGCACAGGGTCAATATCTCGACACAACGAGATGCTCTAACAACGTATCATGTAGGTAGTTATTTGACGTTTGGGGTATAGATTTCGTAGGACCATTTGCAAACTCCTTTGGGAATGTACATATTCTAGTTGTTATTAACTACGTTTCCAAGTGGATCAAAACAATTACGATTCCTAAAATGATGCTCGAACGGTGTTAAAGTTCTTCCACAAGTATATATTTACAAGATTTGGAACACCTCGAGCATTGATAAATGATCAAGGTACTCATTTTCATAATAATCATATGGCGACAGCTTTGAAACGCTATGGTGTGAAGCATCATATGGAAACAACGTATCATCCACAAATGAATTGCCAAGTAGAAGTTTCCAATCAACAAATTAAAAGCATTCTTGAAAAGGTGGTTAATCCATCTAAAAAAGGTTGGGCTTCGAGGCTACATGATGTGTTGTAGGCGCTTTGACTGTATATAAAAATTCATTAGGAATGTCACCGTATTAGTTGGTATTTGGTAAATCCTGTCACTTGCCAGTTGAGGTTGAACAAAAAGCCATGTGGACGATCAAGCTGGTGAACATGAATTATGATGCTACTGGACAGAAACGGTTGTTGGATATTTCTGAGTTGAAAGAAATTCGATGTAATACGTATGAAAATGCTGCCATATACAATGAAAAACTAAGAGATGACACGACAATATCATCTTACGACGATAATTTAACCCTGGTCAGTTGGTACTTCTATTTAACTTACGTTTGAAATTACATGTAGGTAAATTGCGCTCGAGATGGTCAAGCCCTTTCAAAGTTGCCAAAGCATTCTAGCATGGTGCGGCGACAATTGAAGATATGAATGATGGTCACCAGTTTAAAGTGAATGTCCAATGACTGAAGCACTACTTAAGCCCAAATGTCAAAGAAAAAAGTGGGACCATTAATCTGGTCACATTTATTTAATATCATTGCAATTTTTACTTTTACTTTTTGCTTTTTATCTTCATTCGTTTCCTTTTTAGTTTTATGCAAAAATAAAAAAAATCTCTTTTTTTTCGACCCAACTAATAGCATGACATGTAGACGAACTCTATGATGACTCAGCGAAGCGTTTCAGCCAAGAATCACACCGGTTGATCTCCATTCATCCCTAACCGTTGGATCAACCTAAAAAGTACGATATGCAATCCTAGCATTTATTGGCTGTAGACGCAACGTTTTCCCACGCCAATTGCAATAATCACGTCTCCTCCCCTCCAGAGTTTATAAAATCCTTTTTTCGACTCTCTTCTTCCATTCACAACCTCCATTGCTACTGCAATCATTTTCTTTATTGCTCTTATAATTTTTCTATCAGTTACTCTTAATCTCTTTCTTTAGCTATTATGGCCAGAACTCGAGGAGCGATAACCCTTTTAAAATCTCCTACTAAATCAACAACCGTCATAGCTCGTCATGCTGAACAACCACAGTAGAAAGAACCAGTTCTGTTCCTCTCAAAGGCGACAAGGAATAGATATCATGAAGTGATGCTCAAGCGGAACTGTCACCCTGAACAAGGGTTCTAATTGTCCCCATAACAGTCGTTAGGGAAACAAGTCGTAAGGACAATCTCTCACTTGGGTTGGGAGTCTTTTTGCGACCATCCGGCAGGTTATTCCCTCACTTTGGTAAGAGAGTTCTACGCTAACCTAGTGGATTCTGAACAGGAGTTTGTTTTTGTACGCGAGGGTTTGGTGCCCAAGAGTGCCACCCATATCAACGAGCTCTTTCACATTACTGAGAAGGAAGATGCACATCCTGCGTTTTTTGAGGCTTTAACTGATGAAGGTGCTGACTTGGTGCTGCGAGACTTATGCATAGAGGGCGCAGTATGGACTGGCAATGGTCCGTATAGCTACACTATGCACCGACGTTATCTTACCACTCAAAGCAATGTGTGGTTTCACTTTGTTAACTACTAAATTCGACCATTAACCCATATCACCACTGTGACGCTAGATCGTATATGCCTTTTTCATTCCATTCTAAAGGGATGCCACATTGATGTCAGCGCAATTCTCAATGATGAAATCGCTAAAGCTGTAACCAAGCAGATAGGTATCTTACCTTTCCTTTCTTTAATAATGTTACTCTGCGAACAAAGGGGTATTATGCCCCGTGATGATAAGGAGGTGCTGGAGAACAAGGGGCCCACAAATGACATCTCCGTGAAACGTTTGAAGAGGGGGCAAGAAACCCCTCTGGTGAAAGAGATGCCCAAGAAGAAAGAGACAAGGAAAGGAAAAAAAGGAGAAGCAAGAAAATGTGCCTACACACCCTCAAATGCGGAAGAAGTTGACTGAGATAGAACAACTCGTTGACTGCATGGATATGCACCAAATATGACTTGTCAGCATACTAGTAGAAATGAATTACAGACAGAACCTCTTCTATGCCTATACTTGGGTATGGAACAAAGCTATTGTCACCACATTGAGGAATCTAAGCTCGAGCCCCATACCAGAGTTCCCTATTTTTCCCTTTATTGCTAGGGAAGCCCCATAGTCATCCAAGCAACCTACTATTGAAGGTAGACCTCAGCCCGTCCCATCCCCAACTAAAATTCATATTTTCAATGATGAGGAGCACGAGGGACTTTCCAATGACATGGAGGACTGTTTCAGAACCATCACCAATCTGTTCGAGAATGAGTTTTTAAACAACCTTGAGGCCAACATGGTTGAAAGAGAGGCTATTGTTACGGATATACGCACACCAGTTGTATCTGTAGGTCTTAAAGCAGAAAGAGAGGAAAAAGATGAGGAAGGCACAGCTGAGAAGGCAGAACCTGAGGAAAAGAAGGAAACTAAAGAAGAGAAAGAAGAAAAGAAGAAGAGTGAAGAGAAAGAAGATGCCCCGATAAATTTTGACGAAGAATTTGTTGACGTACTTACCAATGTGGGGGCATCCGTTGAACACTCAGTGTAACCTGAAGCGAGCTAGGCCAAGGTAATCACCAGTAATACTGAGGATTCTAATCCTCTAGCCATTGTGCCCTATGTGGCACCACTTGTTGAAGTCCACCCATCTGACGTGACTGTCGATGAAGCCTCCACTCAACCAGCTATGGAGGAGCAATCTGCTGCCCCGATTGACTCCAAGGACAAGAAAAGAAAGAGGAAAGACAAAAAGAAAAAGAAGCGTAAAGAGGAGCGCCCAAAGAAGAGGAAGAAAACCAAGGCAACCACTTCATCGGCTGTTGAATAATAAGTTAGTTTAGTTTTCAGTAGTTAGTTGCATGCATCTCATTTAGTTGTCATTGCATTTCTATTTGTCACTGCATTTTATTTGTTAGTACATTTGCACTGTCGTTGCATTTCCATTCTTATTTGTATAGTATTGTTAGTGCATTGTGGACAATGCAAACATTAAGTTTGAGGAGAATTTGTGTGAAATGGAAATGCAGTTGCATCCACATATTTGAAAATTTACTTGTTTCTTTAGTTCAATGAAAGTATCCAGAATTTTAACAAAAATGTGACCATAATTATTCTATTTTATGCTTAAATCTTGAATTGTTTGGGTTGTTAATGTGTGAATTGGAGGAATGTGAAATATTGAGTCCTTTTATTTTTTGGATGAATGATTGGAATTGCATCAATAATGAATGGGTAGAATCAATCTTTGAGTCTTGAAATAACTTACCAATTACAGCGATATTTACTAGTAAAAAGACACTCCAATGTGAGTGCATTGTGACTTATCAAGGGAGAACATTCCGCTGCATGTGTTAGAAAAATCATCTAGCCAAAGGCTGTCACTGCAAGAGTGTGTGTCGGCGCAATTACATACTTCTTAGGGGTTTGTCGCACCCCATCATTACTGCTCAGAAACAAAGGTAGAGTAATGCAATGACATCTTTCAGTCACACACACACACACACACACATATATAAATTGTCGGCGCATTATTCTATCATATGAATACAATTTGTACATTAAAATTCCATAAAATTTATGTTGCTAGAATAAAAAATTGTGGTGACATATTTTTGTTGAAACTCTGCTAACTTTGGTTTACTTGAGTACTTGAGGACAAGTAAAAACTCAAGTTTGGAGGTGTGATAGCATTAGAAATGACACTTATTTTCTCCCTAAATTTGTGTATTAATTGTCCCTTTTATATCATATTTAGCTTGCATGTTAGACATTTCATACTTAATATTTACATTTTCTAACTAAATGTTTTGTGGCTTAAATTCTCGTCATTTTATCTCTTTTGTGTTACTAATGTCATTGTATATAGCATGAGTTTTGTATCTGAAATTGTCAGCGCAAAAATCTACCTTTGAAGATCAGTGCTAAGAAACGTCCAAAAATGCAGCCCCAAATTTAACATGGAATTGCGGCCAAAGATGCCACCGCATGAAGACCTTCACCTCCTACAAGTGAATTCACGCTACAAACATACTTGAAAGCACCAGCGCAGGAGAACGCTAAGTTGTCACCATAAGTTAAGATCATAGATTACGCCCAGAGTTGCGGCGACAACCTGTAGATGCCTGATAAACATACCAGATATGCGATAGTGCACAGCTGTAAATAACCAACTTGTAAAGATGCTAAAATGGTTAGATCTGTGAAGAGAGGAAAGTTGCAAATTTTGAAAGCTTATAAATAGGAGGGAAAAGAAGAAGATGATCATCAAGTGGTAAAAAATTAAATTCTAAAAAAATTTCTCAAATCGCTAAACGAGCTGCCATGGAAGCTTGAGGTTCGAAGGAAGGTGATCTAACGAGCAAAGGAGCAAGACTTCTGACGAGAAATGCCTACCTACGGCGCAAGAGGAGCTATCACGAAATAGTTCTAGTAAACTAGGAATAGTATGCTTCGACTTTTTTCTTTGATACCTCTTAATTGTTGATGAATACTGTTGATTATCAATTGAGTATGGAATTACCTTTTGAAGTTAGATCTAATTTGATTTCTACTCTATTCTCTTTATCTGCTTATATTTGGATTTAACTGTTTTGACCACGGAAGTGTGATTGCAGTCACAGTCACTGGAAGGTGCAACGATAAGTTAGATTAACAAGCGAGACAACAGAAGTTGCTTGAGGCCAAGAAGGAATTCTGGCCACTTGTTCTTATGTGCAAAGCATTATCAGCACTGGAAGGTGTGGTAATTATTAGCAATCGGGTCTTTGTTAAACAGAGGAAGTGATAGTAGTAAGATTTCATTAAAGCATAATTGCGACGACAATTCATCTATTTGTTACCTTGCTGTCATATTTAGCATTGCGACTTGTTAAGTCAGTGATCCTCTCCACTTCTTTATACTTGATCACATCTTTTAAGTTCTGAATTTACCTTTACAAAGATCTCAACAACTATTCATTTTATATTAATTTGCTCTGACAATTTATTTCATATTTGCGTTGACAAATTAGCTCTTTTAGCTGTGTAGATCTTATTCAGTTGTACTGACATTTTTAGTAACAATTCTTTTGATTTTAACTTTAATTGCTTTGACAATTAAACATCAAGAACACTATCCTCGTGGGATCGATATCCGATAAAGCAAATCTATCAACTATACTTGCATCGACAAGTGTCCGCTTGCACTTAAATGCTGTGACGTTTATAGGCCGATCACATGTCTTTTAGGAAAAAGGGTAAAGCTTTTGAGTTGTAAAAAAGAAAGAAAAAACAGTTTTGTTTTGGCCTATAGATATTTCCAATTTGATGTAGCATTAATGAGCTTTTGTTGAGGTGCAAAACATCCTGCAGCAAGCTTGCTATTTTCAAATGTTCCTCGAATTTTTACTTTCTTTTGTAACAAAATACAAGTTAGAGAATTTGTACTTTTAAACAAAAGAACATCAATACTATAGTTTTTTTTCTTCTCATATTTTAGAGAATATTTCCTTCCCATATTTTAGACTGTATAACAGTAATATATCTGTTTCAAACTATAGTTGCTACTTTTGACAAAGGCTACTAAGGGTACTAAGAGGGCCTACAAACATGAAAGATATATGAAATCTTCAACATGGAATTCGTATTGTAGTGGATGCCAACCAATATGGCTAACCTATTGGAAAGGAAGCGTCAAAATTGGTTGAATTCCTCGGCACAGTTGCAATGACCGACTCTATTTATCATTTGAATACTAAACATTGGAAACATCTTTCCAAATGTGTTGGAAAACATATTGAGAATCATTCATGTATGTGTTACATGATAATTTTCTAATTTAATGTGTTGCAATAATTTTGTATTATTTGAAATTGTATTTAATGAGTAGTTATTGCATTAATTTGTTATATGTGCAAGAAAAGTTCGATCTTCAAGGTAAGGTGGAGGACTCCGACATCCTCTCACATGTTGGAAAACTCCGTAAGGAGTTTAAATCAACTTTGAAGACTAGATACTACAAAGAGATGGTCCAAGAATGTCAACCAGTTGAAGAAATATATGAAAACAATCCTCTTGGTGTGCATGATGATCAATGGAAGTGGCTGGTGGAGCGATGGGAACACTACAAATTACGGTATGCAATTTTATTAGACTAAATGTTCCATTTTTTATTTTCACTTACGATATGTTCAAAGTAGGAGGTGCATATATACGTGATTTGTTGAATAAGGCACAATAAACTTAGCTTTCTTATTACTCTAAATTTTTTTCTCATCAATTTAAACAACAGGCACAATCAGAAAAGGAGAAAGAATCTTGAATAAAGGTATGTTATGCATACACCATTGGTAACATAGGATATGCGACCCTTAATGCACAATTTGTAAGTATTACATATTAATCAATATGTAGCCTATATTAATTGTTCTATGCTCATTGGTGAATATTGTTAACAATTATTGTTTTGTTGTATAATAGGCTGAGAAGTAAGGTTGTGAACCCTTACGTTTGGAGCAGTTTAGATTTCAACATTTGCGGAAAGATGGGAGTGACAAATTTAGCAGTGAGGCTACAAGAACAAGTTTATGTAAGAAACAATTTGTATTATTTATTTATTTTAATTTAGTTTGATATCAGTTTTACTTTTTTTCAAAATAGATTTTTCTAATGAAAGAGAACTGTAGGATGAAGCATGCAAGTGGGTTAAAGACTATGCCAACACCTGAGAGTTCTTTCGTGCCTCAAGATAATATTGCATTGCAAAACGAGGTGTATACACACGTGTTTGGCCCTAACAAGAATGGAAAAGTGTTGGGATATGGATGTGGAATGACAAAATCCA
This sequence comes from Kokia cookei, assembly GCA_039519145.1. Taxonomy (NCBI): domain Eukaryota; kingdom Viridiplantae; phylum Streptophyta; class Magnoliopsida; order Malvales; family Malvaceae; genus Kokia; species Kokia cookei. The sequence goes on along the minus strand of CM076899.1, from coordinate 14,554,371 downwards.
AGTTGTTTTGCTATGGTTCAATCACTCGAGGAAGCCAATCTACATCGACCATTAGTACATTGATTGAAGAGATGAGCGCTAAACATGTTGAGCAGATACAAATAATTCAAGCCAAACAAGCAGTTCGGGAGAAGGCTTTACTCGAGGAAGCAAAATCTCGATTTCATATGGAGGCCACAGAGCGAGAAGGTTGTTTGATAGCCGAGGTAGAAGAAATATTTATGAAATTAGCTTAAATTCGACAGGCAAAGTTCATAGATATGATGGATGCTCGTGAGAACAAGTACAAGGCTCTCCTCAACCAGTGTATGTCAAAGGGAATGTCTAGTACAATACTTTTAATATTGAGGTGACTATTTTATAACTAGATTGTCAATAAGTTTGTTGATGGGGTACTAGACATTGATTGTTGTTATTTGACTATTTCATTGTGTTTGTAACTGACTACTAGGTTCTTATTTGATGTCTTCATTATTTGTTGATGGTTTATTAGACATTGATTGTTTTTATTTGGCTATTTCATTGTGTTTGTAATTGAATGTTAGGTTCTTATTTGATGTCTTCATTTTTTGGGATGTGCTGATGAAATTTCTTGATTAGCTTCAATTTATGGTTCTTTGGCTAATACTAAAATATTCTTCTCACGTGTTCATGATGTTTCTCATCTAACTCATATAAATAGAAAATGTACATTGCTATTCTTACAGTTGAATTTCAGAGTAGAGGACATGATGATAAAGCCTTCAGTTCGGATGATAATGAATGAGGCATGTTACATATTTATTAAATATATGTTATAGTAGTTGACAAATGTAGTTGTCCCATAATTTTTTGATGTCATGGGAAACAGGTTGATAACATGTTTGCAACGTATTGACTGGTTCTATTAGGATTTTGTATATAAACTAATAACTGCATTATTTAATGGTAATTTTGTATATATATGATCAATTTATGTTATTTATTTGTTCAATTAATATCGTCTCACACTTGTCCAAACCTAACACATACAAATTTGCTCATATTTCACCAAAATAGGCATTTCAAAATCGGGGGAATACGTCATAAAAAACACGAGACCTGAGACAAGATCTATTCCAATCTTTTTAATTTTTTTTATATGGTTCTATCCTAACCTTTTCAAGGTCACAGTAGATGGTCTACCACAACCTTTTTAAGGTTGCTTTAGACAGTTTACCACAACCTTTTTAAGGTTTCTTTAGACACGTCTACCCTAACCTTTTTAAGGTTGCTTTAGACAAGTCTATCCCTATCGTATTTAAAGGTTATTTTAGATAAGGTCTATCCCAACCTTTTTAAGGTTGCCTTAGATAGGTCTATCCTAACCTTTTTTAAAGGTTGCCTTAGACAAGGTCTATCCCAACCTTTTTAAGGTTGCCTTAGATGGGTCTGTTCCAACCTTTTTTTATAGGTTGCCTTAGACTAGGTCTATCCCAACCTTTTTAAGATTGCTTTAGACAGGTCTATCCTAACCTTTTTTAAAGGTTGCCTTAGACAAGGTCTATCCCAACCTTTTTTAAAGGTTGCCTTAGATAAGGTCTATCCCAACCTTTTTAAAAGGTTGCCTTAGACGGATCTATCCCAACCTTTTTTAAAAAGTTACCTTAGACAAGACCTATCCCAACCTTTTTTAAAGGTCGACCTTGAATCGGTCTTTGCCAACCCTTCAATAAAGGTTGGCTTATGTTGACTTATGCCATCACTTTTTCAAAAGCATTGGGACACCTACGCCAACTGTACTAAGGCAACCTTTTCGGAAGCATCGGGAGAAGCGTTGCCATACCTATGCCAACCTTTTTTTTGTCGTCTTAAGTAAAAAAAAGTGTCGCAATAGACCTATTTTGTTGTAGTGGTGACATCCTTAGTGAAATTACTAAAAATTTAAATCTTGATTATAGCACATTGATCAAATAAGGTTAAATATATCATTTACTTTTAAAGAAACTACTTGCTAATATATTTTATTTTTATCTCTGAAAAAATAACAATAATTAAAAGTACTGTCATTTATTTTATTCCTAAAAAGAACTAAGATATTTTTTATTAATATTTATATTATTAATTCATTGAGTAGACTCAAAACTAGATATCAATTTAATTTAAAAAAAAATTAAAATAGATATTATTATACTTTCTTTTTATATTTTATATAAAATTGATAAAAACAATTTAAACTCATAATAATTTTTTTTAAACAAAAAATATATATGGTAAGACCTAAACCTAAGAGACCAATGCTTTCAAATCTTTAATTTTACCATTTCAATCAAATTTTTCATTAATATTTTACATTTTTATTAGACTTATATGTAAATATTTTTTTATATAATTGTTTTTCACTCAAACCTTGAATATGTCATAATCTAGTATTTACTATTTCTTTGATAATGTTAAAAGTAGAGAGATTAAATTATTAAAATTTAAATATTGTTGATGCAGGGATCAACGATTAAAGGAGGTGATATGGCGATGATCAACGATTCACCTGGCTTAATATAAGATCGAGAATCGCAAGAGATGGTGACTAAAAGGGTCTTAGTGAAGAAGGTAGATATGAGGTGGAGATTAAGGAGAGAGAGAAAGAGTGTAACATCCCATTTTCTATGGTGTCAGAACAATGGTCTTGGGATCACAACTCTGATAAGCGAGTTGATAATTTTTAATTATTAATTTAAGTATTTGTTAGGTTATATTAAACTTTGATTAGGAAAATTTCAAGGTTAAGTAGCTAATTAAGAAAATGGGTTAAATTGTAAAGGATGGGAAATTTGAATTTATTAGTTAAAAAGGGTTTAAGGGCTTTGGAACTATAAATTAGTAGACTTAGTTGGTAATTTTGCAATAATATATGTTAGTGGAATTTTATGGTTAGGTTTTATTGTGAATTTAAATGTTTTTAAGGGATAATGTGGTAAATTAGTAATTAAGGTGAAATGTTTAATAAAACAAAAAGGCAAAAACATTGTCTTCTTCATTATTTTGTTAACCAAAAATCGAAACACCAGTGAAGAGAGGATAGAAGCTTTGGTCAAATTCAAGAAACGAACAAATCAAAATTGGATCGTGGTAGCGCTAAAGTTGTCGATTAATCGACTCTAACTTTACATCTAAGTTAGTCTAGGTAAGTTATATGTAAAAATTCAATAATTTACAATTTTTTGTTGAAATTTTAATGTTTATATTTACATGATAATTTTTTTATTTTCAATTATTGATGGAATTACTTGAGTGGGATCTATTATATTGGTATGTGCAAGACCGTAGTTGAAAGATAATATGACATCATATCTAAAATAATTGACAACGTAAATGGGAGATATTATGGCATTATGTGGATCATGCAATACCATGATTGAAAGATATCATGGCATTAATCTGAAATTGAAATGTATAAGACTGTGGTTGCAAGATTCTACAGCATCATTTCGATTATGTATAAGATTGTGGTTAAGAGAGACTACGACATAATAAATGATATGTTATAATACCTTAGTTGAAAAATACTTTGGCATTATATCAAATACGATCAAGAGCACGGTGTAGTATAAGACCATGATTGAAAGATATTATGGCATCCTCCCGATTGAAGAATGGTTCTTGTATGATTCATTGGTAAGAAATAATACCATGGTAGTTGAGATGGTTAAAGGAAGGAAATGTTTTCTTTTATATATTAGTACTAACCACATGGACATGTTAATTTCATGATTGTTATTGAGTTTAACATGAGATTATGAAGTTTAAGATGTTTACTTGGTGTATTTCTTCTTGTAGAATTTGGAGGAATTGCCATCGAATAAATCAAGTGGAGCACACACACTATCCAAGCATCTTCAATAGATGTTCACTTCCTCTTTGATGTTGGTTATATATATGGCATGTATTAGGGTGTTGTATGGAAGTTACTTTTGTTGGTCTTCTTTTGGTTGAACTTAGTTGAGATATTACCTTTTTGTATCAAGTATAAGGAAAAATGTTTAATTGTTAAGTTAGACATGTTTTGTGTATATAAATGCATATTGTTATGGTTGTAAGACTCTAAAGAATAGCCTTTTTGTTTGAATCTATAAACATGTGAGTGTTATTCTAATTCTGAATTAAATGTTTAGAATTGCAATGGATGATTTGTGTATGATGTATAGGTGATGGTTTGATTGGTTAAGTTAGTTTGGTATGTATTGTGATGTCCATAAAAGGCATATTGAGTAAGTGTTTAGGTTGATTATTTTAGTAAGTTGTAAGAATGTTTGGATGGTATTTTGAGTATTTGAATGCTTGTAATGTTGATGTATCTTGTTGGGTAAGATTTGATGTTGGTTTAGATTGCATAAGATGTTATTTTGGAAGCATACGGCCTAGGGCACGGGTTGTCACACGGTCGTGTGCCACACACAGTTACCCCACACAACCATGTGTGTCCGAAGTAATTAGGTGCAGGGCTCATACAGTCTGAGACATGGGTTGGGACAGGGTCGTGTGTCACAAGTTAGAGAGTTACACGGTCAAAGACAGGTTGGGACATGACCGTGCGTCTCCCGTAAAAGAGTTACACGGTTTGACACACTGGCTAAGACATGGTCGTGCGTCCCCTCTTCAAATGCCCACACGAGTTGGCCACGTGATTGTGTGACCCTTATTTTCCAAAATTTTCAACTTTTCCTCAAAATTTCTAAAATGTTCTAATTTAGTCCTGAATTGTTTCTAAACTATTTTTAAGGCCTTGAAGGCCTAATTTAAGTCAAATTTATATGGTTGCCATAAGATATTTATATGTTTGATTACGTTGAATTTTGGATTATAATTTGAGTTTAATTGTTTGAATGACTTAGTAATACTCCGTAACCTTAATCCGACGATGGGATAAGGGTGTTACAAAGAGACAGAGAGGAACCCCCTTCATGAGATCTAGTGTAGGCTTATATATGACAGGTTAGAATCCTAGGTAGCACGTGTCACCCGATTATTGGTGACCAGAGGTCATTATGTAAACTGGTTTATCATGACAAGCCTAGGTGTGGCCACTAGGTTGGCGATTGAATAGGATGTCAATCATGTCAGATGGAACTAGTATTCGGGGGCTAGTGTCATAAATGACGGTTAAGTGAGACCCTCACTTAATTTACATTAAGATGATTCTAATACGAAGAGTTTCCTCGAGGTGTGTGGGGGAGGAGTTCTAGTGAGAAGTTTATTCATTTAAGGTTTCGAAGGGTAATACCTGAGATGTGACCCTTCCATGAAGTGGATCTCGATTCTCGAGAAATGGTATTTGAGTCGTCTTCTTGAAATGTCAACCTTAATTCTCGAGGGGTTAGATATATAAAAATTATTAAGAGAGAAAATTGTATAAATGATTTATATATCTCTATTACTATTAAGTGGTTGATTAAATTTAATGTTGCTTAACTAAGTGATCCTAACTCAATTATAAAATTATAAAAAAAAAATCAAATTTTAATTAAAACACGGTTTTGAAATAAGGTTGAATGTCATTTACTCCTAAAAACTTGTCTATTAAGATATTTTATTTCTTTTCTTTTCATTTCTTTTTTATTTAAATAGATTGGGCTATTATTATTATCAAATCTAAAGCAAACAAAATTCAAACCAAGTCTACAAGATTAAAATACAACATACTTCTTACAAGCCCGAATAAAAGGCCCAAGCATAACTAGAAAAATAAATAGAAACAAGAAAACTCTAAAATGTCTATATCATTGTTTCATTGCCCAATCAACTTTGTCCTTGGTAATTGCCCCAACACTAGCAATTACTCCCATTATCTGACGGTTTCAAAGTGCAGAGAGAAAAATTTTACTTTTTAACGGTCATGGTGACTCTCTTTATCTCCCACCTTTCTACTACCTTGTCTCCTTCAATCTGGTTCCCTTGCTTGTTCCACTGCCATTCAACTCTCAACATATGCAGGAACTCCATTCACCAAGTAAAAAGCCTCGCCTCCTTTCATTGTTTCTTTCACTATCAAATGGGCTAACTTGTTGGCTGTTCTTGAGATGTGGTTGAAATTGATCTTTAGAAAATTATCACTTAATTGTTGTATATTTTTTTCTGTAAGCTCCAATTAGTGATTATCTTGGGATTTGGATTGACATTTCTTGATTGTTGACAATGAATCACCCTCGATAATCACTCGTTCCCAACCCCGTTCTATACCTATTTGCACTGCTAGGTAGAAAGCTATAACTTCAGTTGTGAAAGCTGTCCAAAAACCCCTCGTTGATCTCCGCTCGTGATAATTACACATCCCCATCAGCATTTCTTGCCATAATACCTGAGATTGATCGATTCCTCCGACCGTCCAAAACACCATTGAAGATATATCTCTCGTTGTAACAAACTTACATTCATGGAACCTTATGTTTTTATCTCGCTAGATGGCCCAAAACACATAACTGAACATCCTTCATTGACTGATTGAGCCTATGTCATATACCCAAGTAAGCCAATGACCAAACCCCATATTTGAATTGCTTAAGAAATGCATAAGTTGGAGTTCTAACCAAACTACAATTGTTACAAGGCATACTCGAAATACATGATCCATTGTTTCTTCCTCCCTCCCACATCTAGGACAACAAGCTGTTGGCACCAATTTCTTGTATTTCATGTTAGCTAATGTAGGCAAGTAGTGCCAAGAAATTTTCCATATTGTAATTTTAATTTTTCCCAAGGAGATTTAGGCTTCATAGTTTTTTTGTAAAAATCCCTAGAAATTTTTATGAAGCATAAGCGGTAGGAACCCTCGAAATCTTTTGTAATAGTTTATAAGTACTCCTAACGAAGAACTCCCTTAATGGTTCACCACCCTAAATAAGTCAATAATCATGGGCTTCTATTACCAATGGGATGCAAAGGATCTGGGCTGCATCTAACACTGAGAAGATATTATATATTAACTCTTGCTTCATTTTCTTTCACTTGCATCAATAAGGTTTGACACCAATGAATATTGCAAATTAATCATAGAGGTAGATAATTTAAAATTATCATTTCTAGGAATCCGTGCATTATTGATAATAGAGATCCTGTTTCTCATACCACTCTACAACATAACCCTTCCCCCAAGACCCCTTTTGGAGTCCATATACTCTTCCAAATGTATAAAGGGTTGTTTCCTAACTTAGAATTAATAAAATTGGACCTAGGGAAATACTTCACCTTTAAAACACAATAAAATAGTGAATTTGGGGAATTTATCAGTCTCCATCCTTGTTTAGCCAACAAAGAGATATTAAACTTGCTCTCGAAAACTCATTCCCTCTTCCTCTTTTGTTTGACACATGTGGCTCCACTCACACTACTGTATTCCTCGCCTTCCTTGTCCTTTCTGTCAACAATATCTCACTATCATTTTTTTGAATCTCTCCATAAAAAGATTTCGGTAAAAGAAAGCATGACATGGCATATGTGTGAATTACTTATAATACAGATTTAATAAAAACCTCCTTACCCATTTGCGATAATATCCTCACTCCAACTCTCTATGTGCTTCTTAATTTTGTCTTTCAAGTACTGAAAAGACGCTTTTTCCCCCTCTCTATCATATTTGTCAACCTCAAATACTTTTCAGGATTATTTGAAAATTGCATTCCCAAGAGATTTGAAATTCTTATCTTTTCCACCCACTTGTATTCGAGCTAAAGAAAATCATAAATTTACTAAAATTCACACGCTGACCTAAACACTTCTCATATTCCTTTAATATTTCATCCAACAGCAAAGCTCTTGTCGTTGTCGCTTCCCCAAAGAGGTTGCTATTATTCGCGAAAAGAAGGTGTGATATTAGTGGACCATTTCTACAAGCTTTAGCTCTTTTTAAAACTCCTTTCATAGCCATCCTCATCAAAGTTGAAAGTTCCTCGCTACAAATAAGGAAAAGAAAAGGATTAAAGGGATCACCTTGACGAAGTCTCCTTGTGGGCTTAAACTCACTACCCCTATAGCCATTTATAATAACTGAATAGGACGGTGAAGAAATGCATTTCATAAAAAGCTCCACCTACTCATCAGCACATTTTCAACATCAATTCCTCTAGAAAACCCCACTATACCCTGTCACAGGCTTTACTCATGTCCAGCTTCAAAGCCATGTAACTTTTTTTACCGATTCATTTTTGCCAAAATGTATGTAGTAACTCATAAGCAAGCAACACACTGTAAGAGATTAATCACCCCAGTACGAACGCACTTTAAGCACTACCAATATAGCTCCCAATTATCAGGCCCAGCCTTGAGGGTAGTCCAAAAATGCAACCACGTAGGGCCCAACATTGGAAGTGGCCCAAAATTTTTTTTTTTCAGCTAGGAAGAAAAACTCTTCACTTTTTTAACTTTTCTTTTTACTTAATGTTTACATTTCATCTCATCAGTTTGACAGAAAAAACATAAGTTTGACAGGAAAAAGAAAAGTTGCAGACAAGAAAAAAGAAAAAGGCTTTCAATTATTTTCCTTAATCTCTAACTTCTTGGTTTCTCCAAACTTCTTTTAACTCCCAAATTCTAACTATTACCATTAAAGCTAAAAAAATTATTTTTTCTCAAAAAAAATAAATCGTTGCTAGCATTGTTGTAGGTATGGTTCTCCCTCCTTTCTTTTTTTTTTTACCGTTGCTAGCATATTCAACTTTTATTCCTTCCCTCTGTGTGTTTGTGGGGGGGGGGGTGTGAGGCAATATCGCATGCTTTATTTTGCAAAGGAAAAAATGTCCATCCTTGATATGTTGATTAGTTTTGTATCTGAAGTTCTAATCACTTTGTAAATTACATGCTCAGGAGGTAGAAATATAAATATACTACCAATTTATCATTGGAACTATATGGAATGTTAGATTTTACTGATTACAAAAGGAGTTGAACAGAAGTGTAATATAGAATACGTTACTGATGCCTCTGTTGCCAAGAATTATGCCAGACACAAGAAACCAGCAGTAGGAGCAGGGATTTGATTTTGATTTCATTGTTAGCTTAAATAAGACTTTCCTAGTATGCTATCAGATTTGGGTTTGACATTTATTACCTAATTTTTAAACTTTGTTTAAATAGGAAAATAATTCATGAAGTTGAAGATGCAAACTATAACAAAATTGCCTTTGAGGATATTGACAATGAATACTTCAATGCATTCTATCAAATTCCTTATTGCAGGATCAATATGGTTGCATTACAACATGTAAGATACATGATTTAGTTAAAATAAAAAAATTTGACAAATAGTTAAAATCTCAGTAGAAATCTTCTAAAAGATTTTGTCCAAAACTCAAATAGTAAGGGCTAATGTTTTTTTTATTACTAAAAAGATAATAAAATAATAAATATTTGCTCTGCTTTTAACAATTATTGAACAAGTCAAAAGCAAATGATAAAAAGAAATATTACTAAAAATGTCAACGAAATGGAGCCTTAATCTTAGTTGCGTATTTGTGGTTCATCGAGTCTTGCATTTCATTTTTTATTTGTATTTCATTTAATTTTTTTTAGTTAATTACAATGTCTATTTGTAATTAATTATTATAATTATATTTACAGAATTCTAGTGACTCAATTTGACTTTTGGAATTAGCAAATGTGAAAGCAAATATTCAATTAGGAATTCCTCTATAAGGTGCTATAGTTTTATTTTCTTCTGTTACATGAGTATTTGATTATTTTTTATATATAATGTTGCTTAAAAAATATTTATCTGGAAGTGAAAAAAGGAAAAAGAGAAAATATGTTGAAGAATTAAAAAAAAATCACAGCAATGTGCTATTGATAAATTTATTTTTAAAAATGTAGTTTTCAATGAAATTTTGAATAATTATGTCAATGAGAATGATGAAATTAATCCAAATGAGCCTAATGATGTACCAAATGTATCAAATATTGAAAATCTTGGTCTTAATGAAAAAAAAAAAAAACAATTCCTCTTGATTTGACATTGATGAAGAGCAAACAATTCCTCTTGATATTGACATTGATGAAGAACAAACAATTCCATCTTTGAATATTTATAACCCTAAAAATTAGACTAATCTTGATAATGAAACAAGGGATATTTTAGTTGAAAAGGAGCCTATAAGAGAAATGAATCTTGATTTTCCTCTCAACAATAATAATAGATATTTTTTTATATGCTTATTTTTCTAGGAAGTTGAACAATAGTGAGATTAGCGATAGAAAATAGTTGGTCTATTCCAAACATGTTGACAAAGTTGTTTTGTTTTTGTTGTAAGTTGTTCAAATCTATTAGTAACAAAAGTTTGTTAGCAAACGAGGGTTTAAGTTATTAGAGGCATATTAGTGAGAGGCTCAAACAACATGAAAACAATGTTAAGCATATGACTACTATGAATATTTGGAATGAAATGAGAATAAAGTTGGATAAAAATGAAACAATTGATAAAAATTTGCAAGAACAGATTATGAAAGAGAAAGAGCGATGAGGACAAGTTTTTCTTAAAATATTTTCAGTTGTGAAATGTTTTGCTACTCATAATTTGGCTTTTCTAGGATCCAATGAAAAACTCTATCTAGATAGCAATGATAATTTCTTGGGATTGATTCAAGTGATTACGGAATTCGATGTGATAATGCAATATCATGTTAGACGCATTAAAAATTGTGAAATTAATTATCATTATCTTTGGCATAAATTCAAAATGAATTGATTTCTCTTTTGGCTAATAGTGTTAAAAGTTCTATAATTAAGATCATCAAAGAGGTGAAATATTTTTCTATAATTCTTGATTGTACCCCTGATATTGTTCATCAAGAACAAATGACAATAAGCCAATTTTTCCGGCTCAAAACCAAAAAACAAAACAAAACAAATTAAAAAAACCAAAGTCTAATGTCCAAAAAAATTACAAACTCATTTACCCACAACCTAAAACAAGCTCATAAAGCCCAAAACGAAAAAAAGAGGAAACCCTAATTTCCCAAACCTTAGCTTTGATCGTCGCTTGTCATGTCAATGGACACATAAATCGAGGCACCCACACCCCGAGGCCTGACCTCTCTGTTACCCTTTACACCAAAACGTAAAATTTCGAGGCCCATCGTCGTCGTTGACCTCCCTTTTTGCCACCACCATACCTGTAAAAGAAAAGAGAAGACAAAGAAGGCAAAAGAAAAAGACAAAAACCAAATATATGTAATATGGCTATAAAGGCCCCAAGAAACATTTGTAATTCTTTACGGAATACACGAAAAGAAATAGAAAATCAAAAGAAAAAATAAGAATTTAAAAAAGCTTTAAAGGTAGCATTTTTATTTACTTTTATTTTTGTTTCTAAACACAAAGAAAATAAAAAAGAAATTAGGGGTTCACCTAAGCGTAGCTTCAACGAGCCGTTGTGGGTGAGCGAGGTCCTCGTCCCTGATAATGGACGATCCCTTCGAGTACGAGAAACCCTTGGTTTCTTTTGGTTTCGCTGGAGGTCGTTAGAGGTTTTTTGTTGTGTTTTCTTTGAAGGAACCGAAAAGGTTCATACTTTTGGCCTTAATTGGCCTTTTGAGGACACAATACCCTCGGATCTAGATTTCGGAGGCCGAAAGAAAAAGGAAAACCCCTTTTTTACAAACCCCGACTACTAGAGACAGCGAACACCACCGTCAATGATCGGTGGCCACGGTGGAGAACGGCGTATCCCTAACGCCAGTCTTGAGATTAGTCGAGAGAAAAAAAGGGCTTAAATGTGTTTTTGTGAAAATGGGTGTTAAAATTAATTTTTTTTCATTATTTTGTTATTTATATAGCCCCCAAAACGACGTCGTTTTGGGTGTGGCTTAAAACGCCTTAAATGATGTCGTTTTGATATGGAACCCAGATCCGACCTAAACATGTCCAAAGGTCCGCGTGTTTTGAAGTGGAGGGTTGATTTTCCATATCGATCCCGTCTCCTTTTCGGGGCTTTCAATTTAATCGTTGTTGATGCGAGTTAACCCCTATACAGCACCGTTTTAAGCCTAATCTCAAAGGCTTCAAAACGTTACTGTTTTGCCAAGCCTGGAGGTCCGAACCAAACCCTAAAAGGGTCCATGTGTTTGAAGGAAAGGGGTAAATTAATCACCTGGTCCCTCAATGTTTAGGGCCTATTCAATTCGGTCTAAATTTAGTAGTTCTTCTATTTTCTAATTCTGCCCCAAGATTTTGTTTCTTTTATATTTAAGACCTTTGAGTGTTGGTTTATTTTGAGGACACGTCTATGATTATGGGATAATTTCTCCTTAATCCCTGTGTCTTTCATGCATTCCAATTTAATCTTTTTTTTTCTACCTCAAATTTTTTTTCGATTTTATTTTAATCCTTATTATATTTCTTTTTTCTAAACTTCCCCTTATTCTGTTTTATTTCTTTGACTTGGTCCTTTATTTTATAAATTTATTATTTCTTTGTTTATTTATCCATTAATTATTTAATCCTTATTATATTTCTTTTTTCGAAACTTTCGCTTATTCTGTTTTATTTCTTTGATTTGGTCCTTTATTTTATAAATTTATTGTTTCTTTGTTTATTTATCCATTAATTATTTATTCGTCTATCTAATTTTTCCATTTATCATGTCGTATATCCCTTTTTAACATGCTCATTCATTTCATACTACTTTCAGATAAATAAAATCGCATGTTGCAAAAAAAATATTCGATATGTTCTTTTATCTAATATGGCAACAAGATTTTAAAACCGAGGCAATGTTTATTACTTAAGGGACTCGATAAAATCGTGCTCCAACTTATGGGGTGCGATTTTATCTTCGAACCTATGCAATCGGATACCCTATTTAAAATTAAAATGTGTATATTTTAATTAATCGATAAATGTTCTTTACTTTCGAGTACTCGAGATAACGTGTTCCTAACTTACGGGATATGACTTTATTCTAAACTAACTCGAGATACAAGATCGTTTTTCATGAGATTTAATTATTGAACGACATTGAAATCTATCATTTATATTTTTAAAGATCACATTTTAAATTTTCTTTAATCAATTGATAAGTGATTTTTTATTATTTTTCGAGGACTCGAAATATCGTGCCCTTAACTTACGGGATGTGATTTTTCTCAATTAACTCAAAATAAAAGATCATCTTTCGTTAGATTTAAAAAAATTTTATCATCAAATCATTCCATTTACACATTCAAGGATTGCATTTTAAATTTTCTTTGAGTTCTTGATTTTCAATACTAAGACATCAAATAATCGGCTAGATACCAATTTTAAGCGTATGAGGATGCTAATATCAAAATAGAAGGATTTCAACATCTTTTAGTTCAATGTCAAGTTAATATCATCCTAATACATGCCATAAGACCAAGTGATGTAAAATCTACCATACAAGCTCCGCAATAGTGTGATTTCCTCGAGATGATCCGATCTTCAAACAGCAAAACATAGCTACAAAACAACAATAGATTCACGAGTAAGCTTATTAAGCTTAGTAAGTTCGCGATTATCATTTTTTCACAGAATAAACAGATCAGTTAAAAGATGATAATGAATATGTATTCGTAATCATGTATATAATAACGAACTAAATCTCTTCAGTTCTCTAAACTTTAACTCATTACGAGCACAGACAACATTTAGCCCACATGAGCCCAGAATGATTAGCTCTTACGAGCCTAGAATGATTAGCTCTTACGAGCCCAAAAAGGTTAGCTCTTATGCGCCTAGAATGATTAGCTCTTATGAGCCCAGGATGATTAGCTCTTACGAGCCTAGAATGGTTAGCTCTTATGAGCCCAAAATGATTAGCTCTTACAAGCCCAGAATGGTTAGCTCTTACGAGCCCAGAATGATTAGCTCTTACGAGCCCAAAATGATTAGCTCTTACGATCCCAGAATGGTTAGCTCTTACGAGCCCAGACAGAGTTTAACCAGTGTACGATGCTGCTCACACAAGCTGATGAGAATCAGCAACATATACGAAGACTCAGCCATCGGAGGAATCCATAATTCATTATTCATTCAAAATCTGTTAACTTGCGATGCTGCTCACACAAGCTGTTAGGATACTACAACATATGCAGGATCCTACCATCGCTTCAAATCAGATAACTGGTTTGAAGCCTGACATTTCGTTTCTTTCTTTACCTTTCCATTATCACGAATGTTTAACCTTTCTCCATTTGTTGTGACAATAGTGAAACACAAGAAATAACCAATGTATATAAACTATCACTACGAACTTACCGGATGAAATTGTAGTTTGGTTCAACTTCAGGGACTATTCTACAATTTCTCTTTTTCGCGATCCGTGGCACAATTGTAATCTAAATCAACAATTCATCCAAATTTCACATTAAATACATAATTAAATTAATTAACATAATTTGGTCCTTTTGGAAAAATTACTATTTTACCCCTAATACGTTCCTTTTATTCAATCTAGTCCTTTCAACACAAACATGCAAAATACTCACTTCCTCCTCAACTCATAGCAGCCAAATTTACCATGATTCCCATACAAGTCCCCACAATTCATTTATTTCATCAAAAGTACACTTAATTTCATCTTTTAGTATTTTAGTTCTTAAACATTAATTTCATCAAAATCACTTTACAAAAAGATTCAACCTAATCATCAAGCATCCAAAACCATCAAGAACTTTCAAAGATAAGCCTGTTCAAAAATGGTAAGATCCAAAAGATTTGACAGATTTACAAATTAGTCCCTAGATTAGCTAGATCAAGCTAACATGGACTCAAAAACATGAAAATTACTAAAAAACGGGTAATAATAGCTTACTCAAATCAAAGCTCAAAGCTTAAGAATGAAACCCTAGCTTTCTCCTTGTGCTTGACGAAGAAGATGAAGAAATTAGAAGAAGAAAGATAGGTTATTTCTTCTTAAATTCACTTTTATACTTAATGGCCAAATTGTAATTTTTATGACTTCATAATTAGACTTAATTAATCACTTTTTAAACCTTAATTAATCCTAATTATAATCAATTTAACTCATAATAATCCACCCACTAAAATGTCATAGGTTAATTTACCTATTTGATCCTTCAATTATATTAAATTTCAATTAAACCCACTTATTTACAATTTAGCCTTAAACTAAAAAGGACTAAATGAATAAATAACCCAAAAGTAAGTGGAAGATAATCATGTCACCACGGCTTTGACTTTTTGAGATAATCATGTCACCACCGCTTGGACTTTTTGACCATGGTTTAATTACCACTTTGGTCTTTTCTATTTTTAATCCATAACAAATAACTTACTTCTTTTACAATTTACTCTTTTTTCCTTAATTAAATAATTAATTAACAAAATTACCCAACCGAACTTCAATTCACATATAATTGGATTGTGTAAATATTTAATAAAAATATTTACGGCACTAAATTTTAGAAACGAGGTCTCGCTACCTAATTTTCTAGAGCTATTTGACTTTTGAACCAAACCACTTATACTAAATTTTAATTCAATAGTTAAAATCCTTCAATTCAAAATTCCACATAAAATTATTACTGATTAATTTAATTTAATTACTCATTTATAAAAAATTATCGTCGGGTTTGTGATTCCGTAATCACTATTTCCGACACCACTGAAAAACGGGCTATTACACAAATAAATGTAGGAGAGAGGCATTTTTATGCTTTAATTTTTGTTTTTAATTGCAATTTTATTTTTAATTTTTATTTATGTGTTGATTATACTGACTTGCTTTATTTTGTCTTTGTTTTTCTTCTTGCATTGCATTTTCATCTAAGGAAAGGTATTGATTTATACTCGATTACCAAATAGAGAACTTAACATGGAAAACAAGTTTCTTGATAAAGTGGAGGACAATATGGCCACGCATATGTAGTCAAAGAAGGGTCCACGAGAAAAAAGAGACAGCCCGTCAAACGGGTAGGTTAGAGACGAAGATCATGCAGCAACCAAAGCTTTGACCCAAGTACGATAAGTGACTAACCACTTGTAGGCCCTAACCATTCAAGCTGACGTTTTGAGCCTAAAATTATAATCGAACCAGGGCAAAAATTAGTTGGATTCCTTAGGAAGGTTGAGTCTTTGTGCATTAAGGCATAACCATACATGTATTTACCTTATGTAAAGAAACTTGTTATCTAGTAAAGTTGTTCTAATGGAGTTAAATTAAAAATCAATGCCTTTCTTACATATGCATACGTGCATTCATTAGCATTGCATTCAATTTTAAGAAAATATCCCTAATTAGTTAAAATTTTTACAGTTACATCAGAAATATCGAGAACTCACATCGTTACAGAACTCGCAAAGCTATGAACAAAGAATCGAAAGATTAGAACAAGTTCAAAGTGACATGCAAGAACAAACACAGGCATAGCTGCAAGACCAATTGGCAAAAGTGCAACAGGACATGAAAGATCAAATTATAGAGTCCCAAAGGAACATAATAAACCAGCTAACTCAGCTGCTAAATGGAGGGGTTGATAAAGGAAAGAATCCTGTAGTAAGTCTAGGGGAGGAAAGTGAGGATCCTAGATACCCTCCAAGCTATACTCCCGTGCACATCCAAGCTCCACAAGAAACATACTCTCGTGGGGGTACGTGAGACAATAAGAACACAGCAACATCCATTCGGCATGTCAGGGCCTACCAACTACCAAACGGGATCTAGCTACAATTTCGGAGACAATGTAGCTGATTAGCCCGTAACGTCACAGCAATTGTGCAAGCGGACACACATCGATGCAAGTATAATTTATAAATTCATTCTATCGGATATTGATCCCATAGGGAATAGGTTTTTAATGTCTATATGTTGAGGCAATTAAAACTAAGATTAGAGACAATGTGAGTAAAGATGTCAGCGCAATCAAATCTGATCTGCACACTAAGATAGTTAAAATTGTCAATGTAATTATAAAAGTTAAATGTCAGTGCAACTGAAAGTAAATCAAATAGTTTTGGAAGTTTTGAGAATTTAAATGCAGAAAAGTAAAATGATGATCAAGTGTGAAGAACTGGAGTGGATCCCTAACTTCACTAAGTCGCAACGTTGGATGCGTTAACAAGGTACTGTATAGATGAATTGTCAAGGCAATAAAGCTCTAATGAAATCTTACCAATAACAGCTCTTTATTTAATCGAGACTCAAGTACCCATAATTACCCCATCTCTTGATGTAGGTAATGTTGTGCACTTAAGAACAAGTGATAGAATCTCTTCTAATCCCTAGCAGCTCTCGCTGAGTTGCTTAGTAGTTTAACTTGTCACCGCATCTCTTGATGTCGGTACACTATAATTCCACTCTCATGTTTAAAGAAATCAAATCCAAGAAAAAATAGATAAGAAGAATTAAGTAAGAATCAAAGTGATATAACAATGAACGATATTCCCATATTCATTCAATTGTTAAGAGTAATTCATCAGCATAAAAGAAGGGTTAACAAATACATCGAAGCTTACTATCTCTAGACTACTATGACTATTCCTTAACCGTTCCTCTCGTGCCTACACCAAGCACTTCATCAGGAGTTGTTGCTCATCTGCTTAATCAGCTCATCGATCTCCAATAAAACTTCAAAAACACAATGTAATTGCAGATTTAATTCCTTCCCTCTTGATACCTTTCTTCATCTTTTCTCCTCTATTTATAAGCTTCAAGAATGGTAAACCTTCTCTCTTCTCAGATCCAGATCCAATTGCAACTGTAAAGTTTGTTATAGTCTAGCTGTGCACTCACGCAGATCTGGTGTGAACTTCATGGATCCGCAGATTGTTGAGACATCGCTAGGCGCAATTTGAAACCTTTAATTGTGGCGACAACGTACTTTTCCCCTACGTTGGTGCTTTCAGGTTTGATTTCATCTTGAATTCACTTATTCCAAGTGAAGATTCCTATGCGGTGACAACGCTAGTCGCAATTTCAAGCTAGACTTATGGCTGCATTTTGGATTCTTTTTAGCTTTGGTCTTCTGAGGTGGATCATTATACTGATAACTTTAAGACGCAATATATATGCTGCATGTGACGACATTAATGCACAAAGAGAGTAAAATAACAAGAATTTAAACCAATCATAAATGAGTTAGAAAACACATATTTAGGGAGAAAATAGGTGTAATTTGTAATGTTATCATACCCCTAAACTTGAGTGTTTACTTGTCCACAAGTAAACAAAAATCAGCAAAATCACATACAAACATGTCACCGCAATTATTATTCTTACAACTTAAATTTTTTGGGATTCTAATGTACAAATTACATTCGCATGATAGAATAATGCGCCGACAATTTAAAGGCATGAACATTTTTTTATATGTGACCGAGAGATGTCATTGCATTACTCTACCTTGGATTCTGGGCAGTAACGATGGGCCGCAACAAACCCCAAGAGGTATGTAATTGCACCGACATACGCTCTTACAGTGACAGCCTTTGGCTAAATGATATTTCTAACACCTGTAGTGGAGTGTTCTCCCTTGATAAGTCACAATGCACACATATTGGAGTGTTTCTTATTAATACATTGTCGCTGCAATTGGCAAGTTAGTACAAGATTCAAAGATTGCTACTATCCATTCATTACTGAAGCAATTCAATTATTCATTCAGAAATAGAAGAGCTCAATATTTTTTCACATTCATCCAATTCATATGTTAGCATCCCAATTAATTCAAGATTTATGCATCAAATAAAAAATTGTGGTCACATCTTTGTTGAAATTATGCATATTTTCATTAACTAAATAAACAAGTAAATTTCAAATATGTGGGTGTAATCGCATTTTCATTTCACACAATATCCCCCCTAAACTTAATGTCTGCATTGTCCCCAATGCACTGACAATATTATACAAACAAGAATGAAAATGCAACTACAATGCAGTTAAACTAATATGAAAAATGTAATGACAATGAAATGCATGTAACTACCTACAGAAAGTAAACTAAGTCATTTATTAGTAGCTGATGTCGTGGCTGCTTTGGTTTTTTTCTTCTTCCTTGGGCGTTCTCCTTCCTCCTTGTGATTCTTCTTTTTGTCTTTGCGGTTCCTCTTTCTTTCCTTCGTACAACTGGATCGACAGATTGCTCCTCTTTAGCTGGCTAGGTGACGGCCTCATCAATAGTCACATCTGATGGATGGACTTTAGCAAGTGGGGCCACATAAGGCACTATAGCTAAAGGATTAAACTCCTCCACGCTGCTGGTAACTACCTCAGCTTGCCTCGCATCATGTGGAGCCATGTCGTCACTAGATGCCCCCATACTTATGGGTGTGCCGACAATATCCTCAGCGATATTTATCGTGGCATCTTCCTTCTTTTCTTCCTACTCTTCTACAGGGTCTTTTATCACACGCTCTTCTTCTTCTCCTTCTTACTCTTGCCTTTCAGCTTGTTCTGCACCTTTATCCCCAAGCTTCTTTGGTTCAGTTGTGGAAATGTCAACCCCATCCTCTACATCTACACCCCCAGATATAATCGAGGTATGCATCTCCTCAACCATAGCTGCACTCTTTACCATATTTGTGTCGAGGCTGTTCGAGAACTCGTCGTCGAACAAATTAGCTATCGTTCGGTAGCAATCCCCCATATCATTAGAGTATCCCTCGCACTCCTCGTCATTTGAGATATGGATTCTTGTAGGAAAGGGAACATTTTGTGGCTTACCATCAGGAGTAGGTTGGTCGGAGGATGATGCCATTGGGCGAAAAATGGTTGGGAAGACAGAGAAATCTGGAAGTGGACTTGAGCTCATACTGCGCAATGTAGCGACAATCGCCTCATTCCATGCTTTTGTATATGCATAGAAGATATGTTGTCTGTGGGCGCATCAGCCTGCTTTTCCTTCTTCTTGCCCTTTCCCTTGTCCTTCTCTTTGATGCTTCTTTTACCACTGGAGTCTCTTGGCCTCTAGTCATTCTCTTTACGGAGATATCATTGATGGGGCCCTTATTCTCTAATACCTCCTTCCAATCTTGGGGTATAATGTCCCTTTGTTTACAGAGTAGCATGATTAAAGAAGGAAAAGGTAATATACATGTTTGCTTGGAGGCGGCCTCAACAATTTGGTCATGAAGGATTGCGTCGACATCAATATGACGATCCTTTAAAATTAGATGCAGAATGCACATACGGTCTAACGTTGCCATGGTGATGTGTGTAGAAGGAAGGATGCGACTATTCACAAAATGAAACCACACCTTACTGAAAGTCGTCAAATACCAACGGTGCATGGTATAATTATGTGGGCCATTGCTTGTCCAGACCGCACCCTCAACGCAAAGGTCCTTCATGACCTGGCTAGTTCCTTCATCATCCAATTTTTCTGAAAATAGAGTGTGGTTATCTACCCTTTCAGGAATCTGAAGCAAAACATTAATATGGGCAGCACTCTAGGGTATTAAACCCTCTCTTACAAAAATGAACTCTTGCTCAAAATCGACAAGATTTGAGTAAAATTCCCTTACCATTGTAGGGGAATATCCAGCTGGATGGTCGCAAAAGAATTCTCAGCCAAGCCGACTGATGGTTCGTGCAAACTACTCCTACAATGTCTGTTGTGTGGACAACTGCAATCCTTGCTCCGGATGGTAGTTTCGTTTCAGCATCACAGTATGGTAGTGGTCTTTGACTGCTTTTAACAAAAATAAGACTGGCTCTATTAGTGGAGGTTGATCTGTGGACCTAACCAAGGTGGCAGAAGTTTTAAGGGTGGCTTTAGAAGGCGTCTTCGCACCTCTTGTTCTAGCCATAATAACTCAAGAAAAGGGTGAAAAGAGATTTGCAGAGAAAATAGTAAACTGGTGAGATTAAGAGTAATAACAACAAGGAAGATAAGTTGCAGCAACAATGGTGAATATGAGTGGAAAAAGAAAATGTTAGAGAATGGTTTTATAACCTCTTAATGGTAAAAGTCATGATTATTACAAAAAGCTTGGAGAAACGTTGCGTCTGCAGCCAATAAATGCCAGGTTACAGATGGTACATTTTCTTTTGATCGAACTGTTGGGAGAATATGAAGATCAATCGGCGCGATTCTTACTGAAAAAGTTTTGTTAACTCATCACAGAATGCGCCGACAAGTTATGCTCTGGGATGCATCGACAAAAAGATGATTTTTATTCCTACATAAAATTGAAAAGAAACAAATAGAAGTGAAAAGAAACAAGTAAAAGTGAAACAAATACAAAAAAATATAAAAAAGCGTTGACATTATTTAAATGTGACTAGATCTATGGTCTCGCTTGGTTCTTTGACTTCTAGGCTTGTATAATGCTTCAAAAGTTAGTCATTCACTTTGAACTGTTGCCCATCATTCAAATTCTCAATTGTCACTACACCATTTTGGAATGCTTCAGCAACCTTAAAAGGGTCTGACCATCTTGAACGCAATTTACCTAGATGCAGTTTCAAATGTAAATTAAACAAAAGTATTAACTGACCAGGGCTAAATTATCGATGCAAGATGATATTGTCGTGCCATCTCATGGTCTTTTCTTTGTATATTACAGCATTCTCATAGGGATTGCATCGAATTTCTTCTAGTTCATCAATGTCCAACAATCGTTTTCTTCCAGCAATATCATAGTCCAAATTTACCTGCTTGATTGCCCATATGACTTTGTGCTCAAACTCAATTGGCAGGTGACATGATTTATCAAACACTAGTTGATATGAAGACATCCTCAACGAAGTTTTATATGCGATGCGAAGCACCCACAATGTGTCATGTAATCGCGAAGACTAATCCCTCCTAGATGGATTAACTTCCTTTTCAATGGTGCATTTAATTTACTGATTGGACACCTCCGCTTGGCCATTTGTCTGTGGATGATACGTTATGGCCATCCGATACTTCACACCATATCTTTTCAATGTTGTCGCAACTTGATTATTGTGGAAGTGAGTACCTTGATCACTTATTAAGGCTCTAGGTGTTCCAAATCTCGTAAGGATGTAAGTGTGGAAGAACTTCAACACCGTTCGAGCATCATCTTTTGGCAGCGCAATTGCTTCAGTCCACTTCGATACATAGTCAACAGTAACTAAAATGTATACATTCTCAAAAGAGTTTTGGAATGGTCTCATAAAATCCATACCCCAAACGTCGAATAACTTCACCTCCATAATAGGTTGTTGGAGCATCTCGTTGCGTCGAGATATTGAGCTAGTGCGTTGACATCGATCACATTATTGTGCAAAGTTGTGGGCATCTCAAAATAATGTAGTCCAATAAAATCCTGACTGGAGGACCTTTGCAACAGTCCTTACACTACCAAAATGGCCTCCATACGGAGCATCATGGAAATGTCGCAGGATAGAAGTCATTTCTTATTTAAGAATGCAGTGACGGATAATGTTATCAGCGCATACCTTGAACAGATATGGCTCATTCCAATGATACTTTGCAATGTCGCGCAAAAATCTGACTTTCTTGTGATCAACAGCAGTCAAGGGTAACTTCCCACACACAAGATAGTTGACAACATCAACAAACCAGGGTGATGCGTCAATAAAGAACAACTGCTCGCTTGGAAATGCATCGACAATTTGAACTTTATTTCCATCTTCACTTCTAACTTCCAGTTGAGACAAGTGGTCAGCTACTTGATTCTCGAATCCTTTTCTATCCTTGATTTCAACATCAAACTCTTGTAGCAATAGGATTTATCTAATCAACCTTGGTTTGGCGTCTTTCTTCGTAAAAAGATATCTCAATCTAGAATGGTCTGTGTACACTGTAATTTTTACGGCGACAAGGTATGAACGAAACTTATTGAATGCAAAAACTACTGTTAGCAATTCCTTCTCAGTAGTTGTATAATTTACCTGCGCTTCAGTCAAAGTTTTACTAGCATAATAAATTAAATGAAATACCTTTTCTCTACGTGGACCTAGCATAGCTCCTACAGTAAAGTCACTTGTGTCACACATTAATTCAAACAGTTGCGTCCAGTCCGATGTGACGATAATCAGAGCTTGTACTAACTGCTTCTTTATTATGATAAATACGTCCAAACAGGTGTCATCAAACACGAACTTTTTATTATGCTCTAGCAATGAGCATAACAGTTTAGCAATCTTGGAAAAATCATGGATAAATCTCCTATAGAGACCAGCATGTCCAAGAAAGCTTCTTATTCCCTTAATATTTGTTAGTGGTGGCAATTTCTTGATGATTTTGACCTTAGTTTTATCTACTTCAATGCCTTGGCATGATATGCGATGGTTGAGGACAATGCCTTCAGTTACCATGAAGTGGCATTTCTCCTAATTCAGAACTAAATTTATGTCCTCGCATCTCTTCAGAACTTTCACCAGGTTGTCAGCGCATTGGTCAAAAGTTTACCCATAAATCAAGAAATCATCCAGGAACACCTCTAAAGAATCCTCAATCATGTCCGAAAAGATAGCCATCATATACCTCTGAAATGTGACCGGTGTGTTGCACAATCCAAAAGGCATACGTCGAAAGCCAAATGTTCCAAATGGCATTTGAATATAGTCTTTGATTGATCTTCTGGCACAATGGAAATTTGGTTGTATCCAGAGTAGCCATCTAGGAAGCAATAATAGGTTTTACCAGCTAGCCTATCCAGCATCTGGTCAATGAAAGGTAGTGAAAAGTGGTCATTCTCTGTGGCCGCATTGAGTCGTCGATAATCCATGCATACTCGTTAGCCATTCACAATGCGAGTAGGGATCAACTCGTTCTTGTCATTATTCACAACTATGAAACAACTTTTCTTGGGCACACATTAGACAGGGCTCACCCAATTGCTATTAGAAATAGGGTAGATGATGTCCGCGTCTAGCCACTTGATAATTTCCTTCTTCACTACTTCTTTCATCTTCTTATTGAGTCGTCGCTATTGCTCAATGGATTACTTTCATTCATCTTCCAGCCTGATCTTATGCATGTAAAAAGAGGGACTGATGCCTCTGATATCTGGAATGCTTCAGGCTATGGCTCTTTTGTGTTCCTTAAAATTCGAGATGAGCTTCTCTTCTTGAATTGTGTCGAGGGTTGCGCTGATAATTACCGGTAACGTATCATTTTCACCCAGAAAGACATATTTCAAATGTGTCAGCAATGGCTTCAACTCCAAGGTAGGAGCTTGCTCGATCGATGGTTTAAACATAGGGATCGTCCTATTAGATAAATCTAAAGAATCCAATTGCCAATTCTATCTCAGCTCACAACTATTAACCTCAGCATTGTGGTCACATTCAGTTAGGATTTCATCAACGTATGTCTTGCATCTTCATTGCTGAACTCCGTTCGTTAAATTCTTCCACAATTATTTCATCTAGCACGTCAGTTTGGTGACACTGCTCTTTACTCTTGGACGAAGATGCCTCGAATACACTGAAGGTCACATGCTCATCATTATGTCACATGATAAGCTCACCCTTGAAAACGTTAATAACAGTATGTCCCATTACCAAAAATGGTCGTCCCTGAATGATGGGCACTTCCTTGTCTTTCTCGCAGTCAAGGATTATGAAATCGACAGGGAACACGAGCTTATCAACTTGCATAAGGACATCTTTGATTTGGCCTTCAGGTTGCGCTAAAGATTTGTCTACAAATTGCAATGTCACCGTAGTGGGCTTCATTGATCATATTCCTAACTTTCTAAATGTGGACAAAGGCATGAGATTAATAATAGCTCCCAAATCACATAAAGCTTTACCTAAATAATGATTTCCAATCGAGGAAGGAATTGTGAAGCTGCCAAGGTCTTTCATTTTTGGCGGCAACTTGTTTGTAGGCACAGCGCTGCACCCCTCTATGAGTGCAATCGTTTTGATTTCGAACAATTTCTTTTTCTTTGATAATAGCACCTTCATAAATTTCCCACCACTAGGGATCTACACAAGAGCATCTACAAGAGGTATGTTAATATGTAATTGTTTAATAGTAGAAACAAACTTTTGATAGACTTTATCATGGTCTTTCTCTTTAAATTTTTGCGAAAATGGCAAAGGTATCGTAATAGTGGGTTGTTATGGAATAACCGGTTGCATTGAAATAGGTAATTACGTTGACAACTTTGTTGGGCGAATGGTAGACATATATGTTACTACAATTAGCTTCTCTTCACTTATTTCTGTTGAGTTTCCTTGAGTTGCAAATTCTCCTTGTTGCATTATTTTAAATACATTGACATGTTCTTGGTCAGAATGTCTACTTGGTTCAGCCATTTGCTTCTCGCTTCGTAGCTTGATAGCCTTACAACGCTTTTTCCTTCTTTACGTTAGATTCTCAGTATCACTAGGTAAAGCACCTGGTGACCTTATACTTAGATTAGAAGCCAACTGTCCTAGTTGGGCTTCTAATGCTCGGATAGAAGAATTATTATCTTGCACTATCGCTTCAGTTCTAATGATATGCTCTCGTATTAGAAGCCATAGGATCTGACCTTTGTTGAGAAAACTGCTGCTGTTGCTGATGCTGTCCTTGTATATATGGCATTGCATTCTGTTATGGCTACAATCGTGTATGTGGTTGCATTTGGCTATGTGCTTGCAATTGATCAGGGTGCGAATGTACCTGCGAATTCTGATTAAAATTCTACTGTTGATTGTTGTTGTAACTTCCTTGTCTATAACTCCCTTGAGCTGAGGAATAGTTATATCTATATGTGGAAGCATCTTAATTTCCCTAATGTTATTAGGCTCTGTTGTTGTATGAGTTACCATAAGAACCTCCTCTGATGTTATTTACGTAGAATGCATTTTAAGCATGTTGTGGGCAATCCTCGTAACTGTGGTTGTCACTGTAAATCTCACAGGAAAATGTCGGTACATCCATCTGTTGGGCCACTTGGATAGGAGCAATGTCACTTATCCCCTTCATATTCTTTATAATATTGGCCAAAGAGGATATATGTGCTCTCAAAGCTGAAATAGCATCTAATTTAAGAACATCAAGGTTAGTTTTTACCTGAGCAGAACAAGAGATTGGATATTGATAATCATTCTGTGCAATTCTCTCAAGAATTCTTACAGCTTCATTGTAGGTGCAGTCCAATAGAGGACCGTTAGTAGATGCGTCGACAAGATTTCTTGTCTAAGCATTCAATCCATTACAAAAGATCTCTATCTGGGTCTCTTGTTGAATTTCATGCACTGGGCAACGTCTAAGTAGAGTTTTATAACTCTCCCATGTTGTATGTAAGTTCTCATCATCCAGTTGATGATACGCTGTAATGTCATTTCGCAATCTTGCGTTCATTGTCGGTGGATTAAAACACAAAACAAACTATGTTGCTAGAGCATCCAAGATATAATAGATCCAGCGGGCAATCCCAAGAACCATGTTCTCGCTTTACCCTGTAATGAATAAGAAAATAATTGCATTTTCAAGGCATCATCAGGGACACCATGTTGACTAAAGGATGCACAAATAAGCAAAAATGATTCTAAATGCTCTATTGCGTCTTCATGAGGCAAACCAGAATATTGCCCATTTGAACTAAGCATTTGAAACATCACTGGTTTCAGCTCAAAATTTCCATCTTGTATAGCTGGTCTCAAAACCCTTGGTTGTAAATTATCAAGGATAGGAACAAAAAAATCTCGAATTGTCCTATTTTGCACTTGTTCAACTTGTGGAGGCGATGGTATAATATTGACAATTTGTGGCTGTACCGAAGGAACAACATTTTGTGGCAGCAATGGTGGTAAGTTGTTATTGTTGTTGTTGCTAGCCATTCTCTTTTGTTCTTGTATTCTCTTCCTTAATGTCCTCTC
Source organism: Kokia cookei (assembly GCA_039519145.1). Taxonomy (NCBI): domain Eukaryota; kingdom Viridiplantae; phylum Streptophyta; class Magnoliopsida; order Malvales; family Malvaceae; genus Kokia; species Kokia cookei. Next base: position 14,527,636 of record CM076899.1, on the reverse strand, counting down.
AAGTTCCAGATCAAAGCTCGCAATATCCTTAGGATTTCTCCTTGTGGACATGCAACACTTAAAGAATTCTAAAAGAAGTTAACTAAGAAGAATTAATAGCATCTACAAACATAAACATCAAACAAACGCCAAATTCCTTGGCAACGGTGCCAAAACTTGATCAGCCTGTAAAATCATAGCAAATGTGCAAGCGGACACACATCAATGCAAGTATAGTTGATAGATTAATTCTATCGAATATCGATCCTACAAGGAATAGGTTCTTGATGTCTATATGTCGAGGCATTTAAAACTAAGATTAGAGACAATGTGAGTAAAGATGTCAGCGTAATCAAATCTGATCTACACACTAAGATAGTTAAAATTGTCAATGTAATTATAAAAGTTAAATGTCAGTGCAACTGAAAGTAAATCAAATAGTTGTGGAAGTTTTGAGAATTTAAATGCAGAAAAGTAAAATGATGATCAAGTTTGAAGAACTGGAGTGGAACGCTAACTTCACTAAGTCGTAACGCTAGATGCATCGACAAGGTATTTTATAGATGAATTGTCACAGCAATATATCTTCAATGAAATCTTACGAATAACAACTCTCTATTTAATCGAGACTCAAGTACCCACAATTACCCCATCTCTCGATGTAGGTAACGTTGTGCACTTAAGAACAAGTGATAGAATCTCTTCTAATCCCAGGTAGCTCTCGCTGACTTGCTTGTTAACCTAACTTGTCACCGCATCTCTTGTTGTCAGCAGACTGCAATTCCATTCTTATGTTTAAAGTAATTAAATCCAAGAATAAACAGATAAGAAGAATTAAGTAAGAATCAAAGTAATATAACAATGAAAGATATTCTCATATTCCTTCAATTGTCAAGAGTAATTCATCAACATAAAAGAAGCGTTAACAAATACATCGAAGCTTACGATATCTAGACTACTAGGACTATTCCTTAACCGTTCCTCTTGTGCCTGTACCAAGCACTCCTCGTCAGGAGTTGTTACTCGTTTGCTCAGTCAGCTTACCGATCTCTAATAAAACTTAAAAAACACAAAGTAATTACAAATTTAATTCCTTCCCTCTTGATATCTTTATTCAACTTTTTTCCTCTATTTATAGGCTTTAAGAATGGTAAACCTTCTCTCTTATCAGATCCAGATCCAATTGCAGCTATACAAGTTTGTTACAGTCTAGCTGTGTACTCACGTAGATCTAGTGTGAACTTCATGGATCTGTAGATTGTCGCCACATCGCTAGGCGCAATCTGAAACCTTCAATTGCGGCGACAATATGCTTTTCCCCTATGCTAGTGCTTCCAAGTGTGATTTCAGCTTGAATTCACTTATTCCAAGTGAAGATTCCTATGTTGTGACAATGCTAGTTACAATTTCAAGCTGAACTTGTGGCTACATTTTGGATTCTTTTTGGTTTTGGTCTTCTAAGGTGGATCATTGCGCTGATAATTTTAAGATGCGATATATATGTTGCATGTGATTACATTAATGCATAAAAAAAGAAATTAATAAGAATTTAAGCCAAGCATAAGTGAATTAGGAAACATAACTACTAAGTATGAAATGCCTAACATGCATGCTAAATATGGTACAAAAAAGACAAATAATACACAAATTTAAGGAGAAAATAGGTGTCATTTCTAATGCTATCAGTAGCTAACCCCATCGCCCCCAACCTAAATGACACGGAGGCGGAAAGAATAAGATTTGAGATCCCAAGACAACTGGAGGATCGATGTAAATGGCTAGAGGAGAAGGTTAAAGAGCTAAGCCTAGTCCAAGACTTGGTACTCCCGCTAAATTTCAAAACGTTGGAATTCAACAAATACAATGGGACTAGTTGCCCCGAGGCTCACATCACCATGTTCTGTAGAAAAATGACTGGACACGTCAACAATGACCAGTTGTTAATTCATCGTTTCTAAGACAGTTTAACGGGATCTATTAGGAAATGGTACAACCAACTAAGCGGTGACAAAATCAGCTCATGGAAAGATTTGGCACGGGCATTTATAAAGTAGTACAATCATGTAACCGACATGACACCTAATAGACTCATTGTATAGAGTATGAAGAAGAAGCCAAGTGAAAGCTTTCGGTAGTATGCCCAAAGGTGGAGAGACATAGCGACACAAGTACAACCACCTCTATTGGAGAAAGAAATGACCATGTTGTTTGTCAATACCCTAAAAGCTCAATTCATTAACCACATGTTGGGAAGCGCTACTAAGAGCTTCTCTGACATGATTATGTCTAGAGAGATGATCGAAAACGTGATCAAGAGTGACAAGATCGATGCAGGGGGAATATGCCAAGAGTGCAACCCCTAGGAAAAAAAATGAGATAAACAACATAGACTTGTACAGTAGGTCAAGCTACTCAAAGTCGGTAGTCACGGCACAACCTAGGGCCATAACAACTAACAATAGAGGTGCCCCGAGACAAGAACCTATGTCAAATAATGAAAGGGCTCAGTTTACCCCTATCCCCACGACATATAAAGAGCTGTATCAGAACCTATTCGACGCCCATGTTGTGTCGCCATTCTATTTAGAACCAATACGACCCCTATTCCCAAAGTGGTACGATACGAATACCTAATGTAAGTTTCATGCTGGAATAATAAGGCATTCGATCGAAAACTGCATTACTTTTAAGAAACTGATATAAAGATTCATCAAAATAGGAATTGTGAGGTTCAATGACCTTGTAAGGTCCAACACAGTGGGGAACCCATTACCCAATCATCCAAATTAAAGGGTAAATGCAGTGGTCGAAGATGGTAGCGTTAATGCTATATTCGAAAAAAATGAGTGGAAATGGAAATCTATCAATATGCTCTTGGAAGCATTTTGATTGGACTGTAGAGAAACTCTTGTAGCTTTTAGGACCTCTTCAGAGTAAAACTCAGAACATACCTATTGCTCTAAGCCCGAGAGCAATAAGGATCCTTTGTAAAGGGCATAAACCATTATCTTTTATTTTAATGAAAATAATGCATTTTTCGTCTCATTTAGCAAATATTTTTAATTCATTTGACAAACATTTTTTTCACATCATACAATTAACCATTCTTAAATTCATTTGTTATTATTCGACAAATATTTTTATTCTTGTCCAAATTGACAAAACGTTCTATTCATTCATACTCATATCATACAATCAATCATTCTTAAATGCATTTGTTTCTTTGGATCTCCTTTTGTTCCTCTAACCGGGCCTTTGATATCAATGATATGTGTGACACTGCTATTGACTCAAAGCCTCCTTTTGAGCAAGATATGTGTATAGAGGAATCCCAAGACTTTAAAGAAGACCAAGATTGTAACTTGTCTCCTGATTTGTTAATGATGGAACAAAATGAGAAACAAATTCTACTTCATAAGGAGTCGATGAAAATCGTGAGCTTGGGAAACGAAAAAGAAAAGAAAGAGGTAAAAATTGGAAAAAGCATCTCCATAGAAACAATGCGAGATCTTATTGACCTACTTCAAGAGTATAAAGATGATTTCGCATGGTCCTATCAGGATATGCCTAGGTTAAGCACTGATATTGTGGTGCGCAGACACCACATAAAGGAAGATTGTAAACCTATTCAACAGAAGCTTCGAAGGATGAGACCAAACATACTAAGATAAAAGAAGAGCTCAAAAAGTAGTTCGACGCTGGTTTCCTCCAAGTGGTAAAGTATTTAGAATGGGTAACCAATATAGACTCTATCCTTAAGAAAGATAGGAAGGTGCGAATGTGCATCAATTATCGGGATTTGAATAAGGCTAGCCCAAAAGACAACTTCCTATTACCTCATATTGATACCCTAATAGATAACACAACAGGTCATTCATTGTTCTCCTTCATGGATGGCTTCTTCGGGTACAACCAGATAAAGATGGATCTTGAAGATATGGAGAAGACTACCTTCATCACAATGTGGGGGCATTTTGTTATAAAGTGATGTCATTTAAACTTAAAAATACGGGGGCAATATATCAAAGAGTCATGGTAACCATGTTTAATAATATGATGCATAAAGAGATCGAGGTTTACATCGATGATATGATTGCGAAGTCCTGAACTAGGGAAGAACATGTGAAGGTCCTAAGGAAGTTGTTCTTAATATTGAGGAAATTTCAGCTAAAGTTGAACCCAACCAAATGCACTTTTGGAGCTACTTCAGGCAAATTGTTAGTCTTCGTGGTTAGCAATAGGGGAATTGAGATTGACTCAGATAAAGTTAAAGTCATACAGGAGTTACCACCACCACGTACTTAAAAAGAAGTTTGAGGTTTCTTAGGGAGATTGAATTACATCGTGCGGTTCATTTCACAGTTAATCGAGAAGTGTGACCTCAAGTGTGTGGAACGATGAATGCCAGAAGACTTTTGACAAAGTCAAACACTATTTGTCCAATACCTCAATTCTAGTACTGTTAAGTCCCGATAAACCATTGATCCTATACCTAGCAATATTTGGGAATTTTATTGGATGCGTACTAGGCTAACATGACGAGTCTGGAAGAAAAGAAAGAGCGATATATTACCTCAGTAAAAAGTTCACTGACAGTGAAACAAGGTATTCACCAATTGAGAAGTTGAATTGCACTTTGGTTTGGACCACTTGAAGATTAAGGCAATATATGTTTATCACACAACCTGGTTGATCTTGAATTTAGATCCTCTAAAATACATGATGGAGTCGACCGTATTGAATGGAAGAATGGCTAGATGGCAAATCTTGCTCTCCAAATTCAATGTAGTCTATGTGAACCAGAAGGCAGTAAAGGGAAGTGCAATAGTAGATTTCGTAGATAGTAGAGCTTTAGAGGATTATGAGTCATTGAATTTTGATTTCCCAAATAAGGATTTAATGTACGTTGCAACCACTGACGATGCCTCAAATTCCACGGGTAATGGAATTAGGACAATCTTGGTATCTCCACAAGAAGACTACTATCCTTTTACTAGTAAGCTCAACTTCTACTGTACAAATAACATGGCTATATATGAAACCTGTATCATGGGAATCTGTGTAGCCATAGAATGAGAGATCAAAATTCTAGAGGTATACGGGGATTCTACAGTTATAATCTACCAACTCAAAGGAGAATGAGAAACAAGAGATTCCAAGCTAATTGATTATCGAAAACTGGTTCTTGAGTTAATTAAGGGGTTTGATAACATCACATTCCATTACCTCTTACGAGATGAAAACCAAATGGCTAATACTCTAGCTACTCTTGCCTCAATGATTAAAGTAAAAAACGAGGCTCTTGCCCATTGTTGTAATATTGTTGTAACATCGAAAGTACTCGGAGCAAGCTACAGAGAATGATAAACGGATATTGAGAAGGCTAGTAATTGATTATATCTTAGATGGAGAAATCCTGTATAAAAGAAGAAATTATTAGGTGTTACTAAGATGTGTTAATGTTGTTGACACTGGAAAAATCCTGGAAGAAGTCCATGACGACGTTTGTGGAACGCATACCAATGGTTTCACAATTGCCAAAAAAATTATGAGATTTGGTTACTATTGGCTCACCATGGAAGGTGACTGCATCAACTATGCCAAGAGTTGTCACAAATGTCAGATCTATGGAGATAACATTCGTGTACCATCTTCACTTCTTCATGTCATGACTTCCCCATGGCCTTTTTCTATATTGGGCAAGGACGTCATTGGGCCAATTTTGTTGAAGGCTTTCAACGGATACCGATTCATCTTCGTGGTCATCGATTACTTCACTAAATAGGTAGAAGCTACTTCCTACGCCAATGTTACGAAAACTGCAGTTAGCAAATTCTTGAAAAAAGAGATCATATATCGATATGGGATGCCATAGAGGATCATATTTGACAATGCTTTGAATTTGAATAATAGCACGATAGCGGAGGTCTGTAGTTAATTCAAAATCAGACATCATAATTCATCTCCTTATCATCGAAAAATGAATGGCGTAGTAGAGGCAGCCAACAAAAACATCAAGAAGATCGTTAGGAAAATGACAGAGACCTACAAGGATTGGCACGAGAAGTTACCATTTGCCATTTATGCTTATACAACATCTATCAGGACCTCTATTGAGGCTACACCGTTCTCACTGGTTTATGGAATAAAGCCAATTTTACCCATTGAAGTTGAGATTCCTTTTCTCCGAGTCTTGTCAAAACTAAAATTAGATGAGACAGAATATATCCAATCCAAATACGATCAACTGAACTTAATTGAAGAGAAGAGATTAAGAGTTATCCGTCATGGTCAAATGTACCAAAAACGGATGATGCAGGCTTATGACAAGAAGGTCTGCCCCAGAGAATTCCATGAGGGAGATCTAGTTCTAAAGAATATACTTCTCATACAAAAGGACTTCTAATGAAAATGAATGCCTAATTGGGAAAGACCTTATGTGGTGAAAAATGTCTTTTCTAGAGGAGCTCTCATTCTGATTGAAATGGATGACAAAGAGCTACACAACCTCGTGAACTCAGACTCGGTGAAGAAATATTTCACCTAAAAAAAAGAGGTCGGGATAAAAACCCGTAAAGGACATTTTGAAACTTAAGGAGTTTTGAGTCGAATACCCAAAAAGGGTAGCTCAAATTGTGAACAAAAATGAGTATTAAACGGTTATGGAGGAACTTATATCTTGGGGTATCGATAAAGCAATCTACTCTCCTTGAACACATATCAGGCTCAAGATGGTCCTCATCAAGTTCACTCGGAGAAGCTTATACTTTGATATCTGGGGCATCTATTTCCATTTTTGCTCACTTTGTGTTTAGCAGTTTTTATCCATGTTTGTCATTTTCAATATTTCTTTATTCGAGCTTTCTCCAATAAAATTCAACTTTATCCATCTTATGACTTTGTTCAAGCATTGTTGCATTAAAATAATAGATAATGGATTAATTTGATAAAACATGAAAGGATTTTTGCGTATCACTCTAGGAGATTCTTAAATGGTACAAGGAGCTGAAACAAGATCTCTAGTTGGAAAAACCCAAACTTGGAGCAAATGGCTCAGATAGACTACGTCTTCAGGTTTCATATCAAGACTGAAAAGAGAGTAAAGTTTAGACGAGCACGGATAGTGTCAACCTAAGGAGTTAAAAACAAAAATCATTCTTACCCACTTAGTTAAGAGCATTTGATTCATTTCGATCATAGCATCCTAAGTGCATGGCAAAATGCCAAAGAAGCATATTTTACAGGTCTCATTCCCCAAAAAAAGGCGTGATGGATCAACGAAACAGCAAATCATATATCCTTGAATTACAGTAGATCATATTAAAGCTATAGTAGCAAGTTTTTATCTCTCTTAAGTTGCAGTAAAGCAAGACGACGCTACAAAACTAGCTCATATACCCTTAAAATTACAGAAGGGTGGAGTAAAACAAGTAACGGACCTCAATCTCCCTGAAGTTGCAGTGGAATGGAGTAAAGTTACCACACCAAATCATATCTTTCTGAAGTTACAGTCAAACAGATTAAAACTACCATAACATATCTCAATCTCCTTGAAGTTGCAATGGAATGGAGTAAAGTTACATCACTACATCCAATATTTTACCCCTAAATCAATAGGGGTAGATTAAAACCACCATCCAATCTTTTACCCCTAAATTAATAGGGGTAAATTAAAGCCACCATTCAATATTTTACCCCTAAATCAATAGGGGCAGATTGAAGCCACCATCCAATCTTTTACCCCTAAATCAAGAGGGGCAAATTGAAGTCATCATCCAATCTTTTTCCCCTAAACCAAGAGGGGTAGATTAAAGCCACCATCCAACCTTTTACCCTTAAATCTAGAGAGGTAAATTGAAGTCATCATCTAATCTTTTACCCTTAAATCAATAGAGGCAGATTGAAGCCAGCATCCAATCTTTTACCTCTAAATCCAGAAGGGCAGAGGAGCAGATTAAAGCTATAACATCAAATCCTATACTCCTGAAGTCGTAGTGAGTCGAATTGAAGTAATCTTTATCTCCCTAAAGTTATAATGGAGCAAGAAGAAGTTACAACATCGAATCCTATATCTTTGAAGTAGCAATGGATTGAATTAAAACTACGATAGCGAATCTCAATCTCTCTGAAGTTGTAGTGGAATGTAGTGAAGCTACAACAGCGAATTTTATCTCTTCGAAGTTTCCATAGGGCAAGATGAGGTCACGACGCTGAATCCTATCTTCCTAAAGTTGTAGTGAAGCGGATGCAGTGCAATAGAGTGATCGATGATTTGAAAGAGTAGGTTACGTGAAAAAGAGAAAACGAGATTCAGCTAGACCGGATGAAATTGATCCTCTTTTTAGTCTTTATTCTATTCCTGTTACACGATAATGAGCAAAAAGGGAAAACTGTAATAGACCTAATTTATCTGGTCTAAAACCAAAAAACAAAACAAAAGAAATTAAAAAAACCAAATTCCATTAAATAATAAAAGTCCAATTCCAAAAACATTACAAACCCGTTTACCCACAACCTGAAACAAGCCCATAAAGCCCAAAACTAAAAAAAAGGGGAAACCCTAATTTCTTAAACCCTAGCTTCGATCGTCGCTTGCCACAGCAGTGGGCACACAAATCAAGGTACCCACGCCTTGAGGCCTGACCTATCTACTGCCTTTGCACCAAAAAGGCAAATTTCGAGATCCACCGTCGTCGTTGATCTCCCCTTTTGCCACCACCATACCTGCAAAAGAAAAGAGAAGACAAAATAAAAAGATAAAAAACAAATATATGTAATATGGCTATAAAGGCCCTAAGAACAGTTTGTAATTCTTTACGAAATACACGAAGAGAAATAGAAAATCAAAAGAAAGAGCAAGAATTTAAAAAAGCTTCAAAGGTAGCATTTTTATTTACTTTTATTTTTGTTTCGAAACACAAAGAACAAAAAATAAAAAAGAAATTAAAGGTTGACCTAAGCGTAGCTTCAGCACGCCGTCGTGGGTGAGTAAGGTCACCATCCCCGGTGATGGACGATCCCTTCAAGTATGAGAAACCCTTGTATTTTTTGATTTCGCTCGAAGGTCGTCGGAGGTTTTTTTTTTGTGTTTTTCCTTCGAAGTAACTGAAAAGGTTCATGCTTTTGGCTTTAATCGGCCTTTTGAGGACACAATACCACTGAATCTAGATTCTGAATATCGAAAGAAAAAAAGAAAACCATTTTTTTACAAACCCCGACCATCAGAGACGACAGACGCCACCATCGACAATCAATGGAACACGACAGATCCCTAACGTCGGCTTGAGATTAGTCGAGAGAAAAAAAAAGGCTCAAATGTGTTTTTATGAAAATGGGTTTTAAAATGAATTTTTTTCATTAGTTTGTTGTTTATATAGCCTCCCAAAACGACGTCATTTTGGGTGTGGCTTAAAACACCCAAAACGACATTGTTTTGATATAAAACCCGAATTCGACCTAAACATGTCCAAAGGTCTGCATGTTTTGAAACAAAGGTTCGATTTTCCATATCGATCCCTCTGCCTTTTTGGGGCTTTCAATTTAATCTTTGTTTATGTGAGTTAACCCCTATATGGCACTGTTTTAAGCATAATCTCAATTGCTTCAAAACGTTGCCATTTTGCCAAGCCTAGAGGTTCGACCCAAACCTTAAAGGGGTTTGTGTGTTTAGAGGAAAAGGGTAAATTAATCCCTTAGTCCCTCAACCTTTAGGGCCTATTCAGTTAGGCCCCAATTTAGTATTTCTTTTATTTTCTAATTCTGCGCTAAGATTTTATTTCTTTTATATTTAAGTCCTTTGACTGTTGGTTTATTTGGAGGACACGTGTATGAGACTGGGATAATTTCTCCCTAGTCCCTGTGTCTTTCATGCATTCTAATTTAACCTTTTTTTTTTTTTTTGCCTCAAATTTTATTTCGATTTTTATTTAATCCTTATTATATTTCTTTTTTCGAAACTTCCCCTTATTCTGTTTATTTCTTTGAGTTGGTCCTTTATTTTGTAACTTTATTATTTCTTTGTTTACTTATCCATTAATTATTTATTCGTCTATCTAATTTTTCCATTTATCATGTTGTATATCCCTTATTAACATGCTCATTCATTTCATACTACTTTCGAATAAATAAAATCGCATGTTGCAAATAAAAAATAGTATTCGATTTGTTTTTTATCTAATATGGGGGCAAGGTTTTAAAACCGAGGCAATGTTACTTAAGGGACTCGATAAAATTGTGCTCCAACTTACAGGATGCAATTTTATCTTTGAACCTATGTCATCGGATACCCTATTTAAAATCAAAATGTGTATATTTTAATTAATCGATAAATGTTCTTTACTTTCGAGTACTCGAGATGTCGTGTTCCTAACTTACGGGATGTGACTTTATTCTCAACTAACTTGAGAAAAAAGATTGCTTTTCAGGAGATTTTATTTTTAAATGACACTAAAATCTATCATTTATATATTTAAAGATCACATTTTAAATTTTTTTAATCAATCAATAAATGATTTTTTTATTATTTTTTGAGGACTACAAATATCGTGCCCCTAACTTACGAGACATGATTTTTCTCAATTAACTCGAAATAAAATATCATTTTTCGTGAGATTTAAATTTTTTATCATCAAATCGTTTCATTTACACGTTCAATGATCGCATTTTAAATTTTCTTTGAGTTCTTGATTTTCTATACTAAGACATCAAATAATCGACTACGTACCAATTTTAGGCGTATGAGGGTGCTAATCCTTCCTCTGCGTAACCGACTCCCGAACTTATTTTCTTTTGATTTGGAAGACCAAAATGATTTTAATAATTTTAAATAATGTCAAGGTGACCCAATCACACCTATTTAAAAATTATTGGTAGTGACTCCATTTTCGTTTTTAAAATAAAAGTTAGGACTTATAAAAAAAAAAGGTTTCGACAAGTACGAAGTGTGAATATGTCAACTAATAAAATAAAAGTTGAGGAGTAATTTTTAGAGTTTTTGAAGATGGATGATACATCTAGATTGGATTTTCTGATGAATTACAATATGTTTTGAAGTCTCTTGATCTTAACGTTAATGATGTAAGGGGTCAGGGTTATGATAATGGCTCCAATATGAAAAGGAAGCACCAAGGTGTTGATAGCCTCCGAATATACTCCCGTTCGGCATGTATTTTTGGGCATTCGCAAGTATACGGGTTGAATTGTAATATAGTTACAATGAAGTACAAGTAATTCGAGTATCGTACCCAAGGGAGGCTGAGCGTTAGTGATTTAAATTAAACATGCAAATAAAATATAGTAAAGGAAAAAGAGATAGGAAAGCTCGATGAACATATGTATGGGGGATTAGCTCACTTCAGTATGAATTCTTCAATCGTTGTTTTTAGGGTTTTTCTTCAATCAACTAGTCGCTACCCTAGCAGGATCTTTCGATCTTCCACTAACATAACGAGTTAATAAAGAGTACTTATATCTCAATGTCACAGCCTGAACTGGTTTAGGGTAAAGGTGTTCACAAATGGGCAATACCAATTTCGAGTTAATTCCTACCTAATTAACTTCTTGGGGTTTTCAAGCCTAGAGTTTGTTTTATGTTCTTCCTTTTTTCCAAACAATTGATTCGTTTAAAAATCCCTTGATACTATGACCAAATAATCATACTTCCACTCCTTAATCCCTCACAATGGGATTAGTTCCTTATGGCTTCTTCAGACATCATAAATTCAATTATAGAAATAGAAATGAAAATTAAGATTGAAAATATGAATTAAAACAAACTAAGAATTTGTATAGCAATCTGTTGGGAAAAATCCACAATCGTTTATGCAAGTTATAAATTTCATTCCACTTAGAATAAAAATAAAATAACAAAAAAATGAAAAGAAACTAAAACGTAAATTACAACGAAACTGAAAACTAAGAAGAATATGTGTAAACCTAAGTGCTAAAAGGACCTATTTATAGCATTTGGTCGGTCGTTTTCCTTAACCCTAGGTCAGTTGTCATTCTTCGTGTTTAAGTGGTATTGTAAAGATCGAAACACCCTTCACTCGATATTAATTTCGCATCTAGAAGGTGATGTCATGACACATAAGAGCCGTGTTGCGACGTAGAAGACAATTCGCTCCTTGGTAGATTTTCAAGCATTGTTTGTAACAGCCCGCATTTTAGTGGTGTCGAAAATAGTGGTTTCGAGACCACAATTCCGATAAGTCAAGTTGTAAATGTTAATAATTCAATATTTATGATATCATTAGCGTGTCATATTAAATTCTGGTTAAGAAATTTTATCGTCTAGATAGCTAATCAAGTAAAAAGGACTAAATCGTAAATATTGAAAAAGTCATATTATAATAATAGAATGATCAAAAAGCTATGGAAAGAAGAATGAAAGTACATGAAGGGTAAAAATACCCTAGAAGTTGAGTGGACGGTTTGGGCATAGGAAATATTAAGTTAAAATGAGTTTAACAAGGGTAAATAAGTAAATTGTAAAACAAAGATTTTTAAGTAAACATAAGGAAATTTGAGTCATCTTCCTCCTTTAGCAAATTAGAAAGGAATACTCTAATAAGAGAGACACACGGCCAAGCTAGGTTTCAACTTTTGGTAGGTGATTTCTTACCCATTTTTAGTAATTTTTATGTTTTTTAGTCTATTTTAGCTTAATCTAGCTAACTCAAGGACTAATTTGTAAATCTGTTAAATGTTACAACTTTTGTCATTGATGAATAAGCTCATTCTTAAAAGTTTATTAAAGTATTAGGGGCTTGATTGTTAGATTTGATGATTTTGTTAAGTGATTTTTGATGATTTTAGGGTTTAAGAATGTGATTGCTAAAATGTTAAATATACAAGTACTTGTTGTGAAATTTTAGCATGAAAGGACTTATAATGAAGCCTTGAATGTTCGGCTGGGTTTGTATGTGGTAAAGAATATAGGGGTAATTTTGTGAATTTCTCAAAAAGGACACAAAATGAAATAAATGAGTAAATTCATGATTTAATGTGGGATTTAATAATTTGTTGATTTAGATCACGAGCGGGCTGCAGATCGTGGAAAAGGGAAAATTTCAGAGTAGTCCCTAAAGTTTAGCCATAATTACAATCTCATCCGGTAAGCTCAAGAAACTACAACATTACTTAATTGCACTAATTTTCTTTTGTTTTGTGCTACTCTTGATGAACGGACGAGATAGAAGAAGACAAGGAAATTCTGTCTGGGTCGTAAGAGTGAAATTTTGTCTAGCTTGTAAGAGCATAATTCTGTCTAAATCGTAATAGCGTAATTCTGTCTGGCTCGTATGAACGATATTTTGTCTGGGCTCATTTGAGTCAAATTCTAGAAGACTTGAAGACAACAACTTGACAAAGTATTCGAGACATCGGAGTTGTTAAATTACTAATCCTGAATTTAAATATATCAATCTGTAAGATAATCCTTCTATGAACTTACTAAGCATTGTAAACTTACCTGTGTCTCTGTTCCTTATTTTGTAGATTCCTTTTTACGGTTGAAGATCGAATCCTCAAGACGGATCACACAATCCCGAGAGTTTGTTTGGTAGACTTCGTTATCACCTGGCTTATGTGACATGTAGTAGGATTTTTTGAAACTTGTTATGTTTGAAGCTTGTTGTGTATTATAATAATGATTTGGGAATATGATGGTGACTCATGAATGAATGTGAAGTTGTTTGTACTTGTGTCATTTTGTTATAGTCTTCATATGCATGCCTTTGGATGATTATCATGAAATGTAAAGGCATTATGAAAGGTATTTTGATGAAATGTTGCAACACTTAGTAAAAATCTTGTTGTATCTTGCAATTTTGCTTACTTGTTTCGGTAGAACCCTTGCATGTATCGGTAGAAGTACAGGGTAAGAGAGAGGTTACATTCTGGCTTACATTGTATCGGTAGTAACAATTGAAGTATCAATAGTACTGTTTACCAAGGTATCGGTAGTTGGGATACTTGTATCGATAAAAGTTGCAAGATTAACTTCTTAGCTCTCTGGAGTTTTTAGTACCGATAAAAGTAAGACTTGTTTCGGTAGAATAGTCACCTGTATCGGTAGAACTGACACTTGTATCGGTAGAAGTATGCACCATTCCTAAACTATTTATTGACTTGACAACTACCGATACTTGTCCAACAAGTACTGGTAGAAGTCTCCAAAGATCTTGGAAATTACCTTTTTACCCTCGTTGAATTGTGATTATAATTAAACAATAATATATTACATGTTGGGTGTTTTTCTTTTATTATGTAAAACCAAATGACATGATTTTAAAAGATGAACAGTGATTATTGAATAAAGTGACATCAGGACCCTAGCTGATAACGGTTTTCGGGTTTTGGTTGTTACATTGTCGCGAAACATTGTGCTTGTGTTACGACATAAAAGACAGTTTCTTCTTCAAGTCTGGTCTTTGTGTTGCGACACAGATCAATCCATGTCGTGACATAGTGATTAGCTTCATATTTGTTCGCCTTCTAAAGGTCTCCTGCACACTCATAATGTTTATTAGCTAATTTATAGGCCTCACTCGGCCCTAAAGACAATAAAAAGCATCTTTTTACACTTTTTACACATTTTATTCAATAACTAAAAATTAAAATAAATCCTAAACAAACCTAAGGAAAATGCTTAATTTCAAGCTCCTAAAGTACGAAAAGTAGTTTAATCTGCTAGGTCAAAATACGACAGATCAGGTGTTCAAAAGGGATTTCTTAAAATAAACTCGAGAGCATTATATATATCTTGTGCTTGTCATAGTCTGAATCTTACTCTTAGTGATGTGGCACATTCTTGCATTAGAGCTATTTCATTTTTTAGAATTGTTCAATGCATATATTCATTATTTTTAGGTTCTACAAAAAGATGTAAAATTTTGCTTGACAATGTCCCTGAATTATTAACAAAATTTTTATCTAATACTTATTGAGATAGTCGAATTAAAAGTTTTAAAACAATTAGATTTCAAACTCCTCAAATAAGATTGGTTTTGTTGAAATTATATGAATCTTGTGATGATGCAAAGTCAAATAGTGAAGTGGAGAGTTTGGTCAATGCACTTAAGAGTTTTGAGTTTTTGCTTGGTATGGTAATTTTGTATGAGGTTTTTTTTGTTATAAATATGGTGAGTAAGAAATTGCAATCTAAATCTATGTGCATTGACACCACCATAAAGCCATTAGAAGGTGTATTGTTATATTTTGAAAAGTATAAAGATAAAGGCTTTACTTTTAGTATGAATATTGCTAAAAATATTGCACTAGATATGAATGTAGAGTCTACACTTCGCGTCGTGTTATTAGAAAAAAAAATAATTTGATGAAAATAACCAAGAAGATGAAGAAATTCAATTGATTGATGAATTATTTAGAGAAGATTATTTTTTTAGTTATTGTAGACATGACAATTACTTCTTTGAAGAGCATATTTGAGCAACTAAAAACATTTGAAAATATTTTTGGGTTTTTATTTTATTCAAACAAGTTAAAATCATTGGATGAAAGAAATTGAGAGAATGTTGTGCTACTTTTCACTCTACATTTTCTCATGGTGATTCATTAGATGTTGATTTAAATGATTTTTCCTCTAAATTGAAAGTATTGCAATTTACTTTACCAAATGAATTAATGTCAGCCACTGAAATTCTTGAATATGTCAAATTTGCAGATTGTTATTTGAATGTTTCGATTGCTTATAGAATTTTTTTAACGGTCCCTGTGACTGTGGCATCAGCTGAAAGAAATTTTTCGAAGCTAAAGTTAATCAAAACCTACTTGAGGTCGTCAATGTCACAAGAACGGTTAAATGATCTGGCAATTTTATCAATCAAGAAGGATTTTTTGGAAAACATTGATGTTGATGTTATCATTAATGATTTTGCATCTCAGAATGTCGTAGAACCCATTTATTTTATTTTTTTTGTGTTTTTGTAGTTGATGACATAGAAGTAGATTGAATGAAAAATATTTTTTTTTGTTAGAAAAAATATATTATTCGCTTAATGTCAAAAAACATATTATTTTAATTAAATTGTTAGTATATGATTTTATTTTATGTATTGCATTTTATATTTTTTAATAAGGGTTCGATTTATTATTTCTCCTAGGGCCCCAAAAATGTTAAGAATGGGCCTGTTAATTACACATTGAAGCTTGTTAGCTAAAAATTTTGCTACAGTTTTATAAAGGATTGAACATAAACTTATCGATCTAAAATTCACT
This sequence comes from Kokia cookei, assembly GCA_039519145.1. NCBI lineage: Eukaryota > Viridiplantae > Streptophyta > Magnoliopsida > Malvales > Malvaceae > Kokia > Kokia cookei. Next base: position 14,511,418 of record CM076899.1, on the reverse strand, counting down.
AAGTTTGTGGGATTAGGAATTTTAGGAATAAGCACAATATCAATTCTGTTGACAGAGTCTATAAGTTTACCTTCATTCAAGATGTTCAGGTTATACTCAATAACATCAACTCCAATAATGCACCAGTACCGTTGGAAGAACATAGCCGGAAAACCATCAAAACCTGGTGCTTTAGTGGATCCCATTTCTTTCAATGTCCTGTATACCTCTTCAGCTATACACATAGCCAAGAGAGACTAGTTAATATCTGAAAAATACTAACCTTAATTCCGGATAATAAATGCGATAGATCGTACATACCATTCGAGGAAAACAAATGTTGAAAAAAGCTCATTACTATCTCCTCTATTTCCCCCTCATTGCATGCTTCCAATCCATCCTCGCTCTTCAACCTGCGAATAGAATTTCTCCTTCTACGAACAGAAGCAAATATATGAAAGAAGGTTGTATTTTTATCTCCCAACTATAACTAATTATCCCGTGCTCTTTATTCCCAATAGGCCTCATCCTTATCGATCTCTAAATTCAGTTGGACTCTTGTATCAATAAGTTCTGCCAAGGTATCATCATCAAGATCCATACCCATCAATTCCTCCAACTTCTCTATAAGATGGCACTTAAAGCTCACTCATCTAACCTTAATCGACCTCACCCAGTTAGTCAAACCGTAACTCAAGTTTTCCAACTTTTCATTAATAGATCTGTAACAGCTCGTTTTTTTTGTGGTGTCGAAAACAATGATTACGGGATCACAAACTCGATGAGAAATTTTTATAAATGAGTGATTAAATTAAATTAGTCAATAATAATTTTACGTAGAATTTTGAACTGAAGGATTTTATTTATTGAATTAAAATTTAGTATAAGTGGTTTGGTTCAAAAGTCAAGTGGCTTTAAAAAAATAAGGTATCTGGACCTCATTTCTGAAATTAAGTGCCGTAAATATTTTTATTAAATATTTGCAAAGTTCTATTATATGTGAATTGAAGTTCGGTTGAGTAATTTTGTTGATTAATTGTTAAATTAAGGAAAAATGAGTAAATTGTAAAAAGGGTAAAAGTTAATTGTTATTGAATAAAATAAAAGGGACCAAAGTGGTAATTATACCAAGGTAAAAAAGTCCAAGCGGTGGTAGATATGATTACCATCCACTTACTTTTGGGTTATTTATTCATTTAGTCCTTTTTAGTTTAAGGCTAAATTGTAAATAAGTTGGTTTAATTGGAATTCAATATAATTGAAGGATCAAACAGGTAAATTAACCTATGGCATTTTAATGAATGGTTTATTATGAGGTGAATTGATCATAAGTAAAATTAATTAAGGCTAAATAAGTGATTAATTAAACTAATCATGAAAGACTAAATATCTACAAAATTGTCATTAGGTATAAAAATGAAATTAAAGAAGAAAATTCACATTTTTCTTCTAATTTTCTCTTCTTCTTCACGGCTAAGACAAGAAAACCTAGGGTTTTCCATTGATGAACTTTGAGCTTTGATTTAGGTAAGCAAACCTTTACTGTTTCTTTTAATTTTCATGTTTTTGAGTCTGTGTTAACTTGATCTAGCTAATCTAAGGATTAATTTGTGAATCTGTCAAATGTTGTGAATCTTACCATTCTTGAATATGCTTATCTTTGAAAGTTCTTGATAGTTTTGGATGCTTGATGACTAGGTTGGATCTTTTTGTAAAGTGATTTTTGATGAAATTAAGGTTTAAGGACTGAAATGCTAGAAGATGAAATTAAGTGTATTTTAGGTGAAATAAATGGATTGTAAGGACTCGTATGAGATCATGGTATAGTCAGTTGGTATGAGTTTAGAAAGAAATAAGTATTTTTCATGTTTTGTGTTAAAAGGACTAGATTGAATAAAAGGAAAGTAATAGGGGTAAAATCATAATTTTCCCAAAAAGGACCAAATTATGTTAAATGCTTTGATTATGTGTTTTAATGTAAAATGTGGATGAATTGTTGATTTAGATTACGATCGTGCCACGGATCGTGGAAAAGGGAAATTAGCAGAATAGACCTTAAAGTTTAGCCAAAATGCAATTTCATCTGGTAAGTTCATAGTGTTAGTTTATATACATTGTATATTTCTTGTAATTACAGCAACTACAAGAAGGTTAAACATTCGTGATAATGGAAAGGCAAAAGAAAGAAACGAAATGTAAGGCTTCGAGTCGATTATCTGATTTGAAGCGATGGCTAGGATCCTGCATATGTTGCAGTATTCTCATCAGCTTGTGTGAGCAGCATCGTATACTGGTTAAACTCTTTTTAGGCTCGAAAGAGCTAATCATTTTGGGCTCGTAAGAGCTAACCATTTTGAGCTCGTAAGAGCTAATCATTCTGGGCTCGTAAGAGCTAATCATTCTGAGCTCGTAAGAGCTAACCATTCTAGGCTCGTAAAAGCTAATCATTCTGGGCTCGTAAGAGCTAACTATTCTGGGCTCGTAAGAGCTAATCATTCTGGGCTCATAAGAGCTAACCATTTTGGGCTCGTAAGAGCTAACTATTTTAGGCTCATAAGAGCTAACCATTTTGGGCTCGTGTGGGCTAAATGTTGTTTGTGTTCAAAATGAGTTAAAGTTTAGAAAACTAAAAAGATTTAGTTCATTATTGTACACATTATTACGAATACATACTCGTTATCATCTTTTAACTGATCTGTTTATTTTGTAAGAAAATGATATTCGCGAACTTACTAAGCTTAATAAGTTTACTCGTGAATCTGTTGTTGTTTTGTAGATACGTTTTGCTATTTGAAGATCGGATCATCTCCAGGAAATCACACTATTGCGGAGCTTGTATGGTAGATTTTACATCACTTGGTCTTATGGCATGTACTAAGATGATATTAACTTGAGATTGAACTAAAGATGTTGAAATCCTTCTATTTTGATTGTGTAAATTGCATGAAGTATGACTTAGATGCTCAAGCTTTTAATGTTTGTAAGACTTAGAAGTTATGTATGTTATGTGATGTTTTAATGCATAATTTGTATTGGTTGTATATGAGATATTAAACTTGTATCTTGGCTTTACTCTTGAGATTTTGCATATTTGTTTCTGTAGAACTTGTGCATGTATCAGTAGAAGTGCAAGGTAGGAAAGAGGTTGTTCTCTGACTTGGGTTGTATCGGCAGTTGAAATACAAGTATCGGTAGTTATGGTATTGATGTATCGGTAGTAAGAATTATTGTATCAGTAGAAGTTACAGGATGAGGATTTTTGCTCTCTGAAGTTTTTGGTATCGGTAGTTGCATGACTTGTATCGGTAGAAATCTTATTTGTATCGGTAGAACTAGCACAGGTATTGGTACAAGTCTGCACAGTTCTAAATTGTTCATTGAATTGACTATTACCGATACTTGATCATTAAATACCGGTAGAAGTCCCCTAAAATGTTGGAAATGTCATTTTTACCAATGATAAATTTGTGTTATGTTTAAATATTATTTAAAATTGTGAGAAATGATTTTGGTATTGATTAAAGATGCAAATTATTTTAAATATTCGTAAAAGATGAATAGTGTTAAATGAATAGAAAACACCGGGATCTTAATCGGCGATGGTGCTTAGGATTTAGGTGTTACAAGATCCAAAAGATAGTTCTCAAAGTCGCTTAATCTCACTTTCCAACGATTTTTCCATTGTCCACCAAGCCTCAAATCTGAATGATGCCACCTTTGATTTCCCATTACCCTTCTCAGTAAAAGCGGACAGTGATCAGAGAAGAAATGTTGTAAGTGTTTTATCAAAACTATTGGGAACACACTCATCCATTCCTCGTTCGTAACCCCACTATCCAATTTTTCCCTTATGTTTGTTTATGGTAAATTTCCCCTTTCCCATGTGAACCAATTGCCTAAGTAACCTACATCCATAAGTTTGCAATCCTCAAGGACCTCTCCAAAAGCCTCCATTTTACGCTCTTCCCTAAGCATCCCGCCAATCTTTTCGAAATAATACAAAATTTCATTAACGTCCCCTCTCACTAACTAAGGATAGCTTTGATCATGCCCAAGCCTTCTCAAAAGATTCCAGGTTGCTTCCCTATTACTAGCAAATGGTGTCCTATAAAAACCAGTAAAGCATCATACTTTACTATATTCGCTATCACTAAATAGTACATCAATATGGATTTTAGAAAAACTTCTTAGATCAACCCTTACATCATCTTTCCATGCTAGACACAATCCTCCCCTTGACCCTTCCGCCTCCATATCAATCCCACAATTAAAACCACATTTTCTCCTCACATTTTCCACTCTCTTACTATCAATTTTAGTCTTCATAAATAAAACCATATAGGGAATATACATCTTTAGCACATGCTGAAGCCTCCTCACTGTCCGTGAACTCTCCAACCCACGAACATTCCAACATAGCGTTTTCACTGTTCTCGGTCAGCATGCTTGCTAGCAGCTGTTGATCCCTAGTTGAAAGTAATAGAGAAACGGTCCAAAAAACCCATCTCAACAAGCGAAATTTCCAAGCCCACAAAAACCCCGTCCTCATATTTAAATTTCTTTTTGCCTTCGCCATCCGACTCTAAGTCCTCATATGTAACGCATCGTTGCACCTCTAGTTTCCGCTTTCCTAAACCTTTTTTATTGCTTTGTTGATCTCATTTCCCCTAGCAATCCTCTTCCAATTAGCCCTTTTTGATTTCTTTTAATTTTCCTCTATTGGGTTCCTCATCTTATGCCAAAGTCACCACTCACCCACACCATAACCACAACAAATTCTATTTCTTTTAGACATTAAGAGAACGCGCACAGATCCATAATAGGCATATAGAAATTATTGTACGTCAAATAACATCAAAAGTATTGGTTTTAGAAGATGGAATGTCTAATGTTTTTTTACTTGGAGAACTGATTGGATTATTGCGAGCGAAACAAACGGGGCGTGCTTTAGAAGAAGCAATTTGTTATCGAGCTATTTTATTGAGAATAACGAGAGTATATCTGAACACTCAAAGTTTTATATCTGCAGCAAATTTTTAATAGATCTCTAATAATAAGTCTCTACTAATAAATAATTATCATTAAAAGTACTCTTTCACTTACACTATTTTATTTATTTTTTATTTTTTTGTAAAATATAATAAATTTTAATAAATATTATTATTTTGAAAAGGATTGTTTTCTGACCAATATAATGAGGGTTATATGAATTCAAGTAAATATTATCAATTTTAATAGATGACCAAAATCTAGAAGTTCTCACATAAACCAATTAAAATTATGTAATAATAATTTAAAAATGTTGTTTTCTATTGAATTTTATATATAAAAAAAGGGAAAACTTAGTGGTATCTGAACATTTTTTTTTTTTTTTAAATAAATCATATAAACTTGAAAATTAGCTCTATAAGATTCCTTTCCAATAAATGCCATTCGGCTAACTTCAAACTAAAGTCAAAATAATGAGTAATCACAATCTCTTCATTAACACGGGGCCCCAAAATTGGTTTTCTTTATTATTTCCTTGAAAATAAGAACCTAGATTTGATTATAAATTTCACCATTTTACTTTTTAAAAAATTAAAATTTAGTCCCTCAAATTTAATTTGAAGGATTTTATCATTTTACCTTATGAAAAGAAGCTACTTTAATTGAATAATACTGTTAATATTTTCCATTTAATCGTTAATTTGGAAACCAATAATTCAATAATTTATATAAAAAATATTATTAAAAATTAACGGTTTCACAATTTTTATCAATAAATTAACAAAAAATTAGTAATTCATGTTCACGTGTTTACTAACGTTTTAATAGTTTATATGCAATAAATTAACAAAAATCAATGGTTCATGTTCAGATGTTTACAAAGGATTAAACTAATTGTTTCAGTTTTCCTAAAATATAAAGATAAAATTTTGATAAATTAAAAATAGAGGGGACTAGTTTTTAAATTTTCATAAAATAGAGGATGAAATTAAAGAAATAGACCAAAAAAAAGAATTCACTGGTCAGTCACGCCCACGGATGAGTTGTCCTTTTACTTTTCCAAAGTTGCAATTCACAATCAACGTGGCGGAGTTGCAGTGGAGTTAGGGGTGGCTTATAATTGACTCCTTGTGTTGGGGAACACGTGGCGTTGACGGTCGCCCTCACGGAGATCCGTGCTTTGTCGTTTTATTTATTGCCCCTACCCTTGGGGTTTGGGTGGTTCACACCCCCGCTTTGCTTGCTTGCTACCTAACGCCACGACAGGCTAACGGCGTTGGAGGTGTGGTGAAAACTGTTAGCGTGGACCACGTGGAGCTTAATGGTGGTGAGTGGGTCCCAGGTGTCAACGTTTTGAATTCTGTGGAAGTTAGTGGGACAAGTGGACATGTTTGTGACCCAGTGCCAATTATTTATTTATTTTGTATTATGCCACGTACTACTACTACTGCCTACTCATGTCTATTCCTTGATCCTATTATGGACAAAGTACAGTTGTGTTGGACGACCATTTATGGATAACCTCTTGCTTGCTTTTGAGGTGTTGGATTTATTTCTGCTGCTTTTAATTTTTCTTTTAAAAAGGAAAATATATTATCCTTTTTATTCAAAAATAAATAAATTCATTCTTTTATATTAAATTAAAGATAAATTAGTTTTTTAAAATTTTTATTATATGATTAACAGAATAATCAAAAAGTTGCACGTGATATGTTACATGCACTTTATGCTGACATACATAGATCAATTTGCTGAATTACAATAACATGATAAAACCTGGACAATAAACACGATTAGCACGATTCAAACTCAAGTCATATCTGAGACGATGAGGTTCAATCTGTTTGGTTTTTTATATAATATATAAAAAATAATTTACACATTATTTTAATAAAAAAAATATAATCTAACTTTTAATACAAAAGTTTTTATGGTATTTTGACCAATACACACTTTAAAAGCTTATGAAATTAAAAGAAAATTAAAGCAAATCTAATAGTATAACATGCTTATTATTATTATTATTTCGATTTGGAAATAAAAGGTTTCATATTCTAACAACTTCAATACCATTTCTAGAAAATATATTGAGAATATTTAAAAATAAAAAATTATGAAATACATTTTTGCTCTGATAAATAAATTGTAAAAATTTAGCACAATATGTAAGATATGTTAGAGCTCAATTCGAGGATATAACTTATTCAATTTTGTGTGGTTTTCAATTGAGGCTTGAGTTAATTGTTTTTAATTAAATAGTTAAAATTTAAAAGTTATAATATGTTATTTTTGAAATTTAATTTATATATTTTCATTATTAAAATTTTAATTTTTTAATTTTTTAATTTTAAAAATTTAGGGTCAATTGTTAATATTGTTAAAATTATTATGTTAAATTTATTGGTGTGATATTCTAAATTTTTAAAAAATACTCGCTTGATAATCATGTTATAAAAATGACATTGTAATGTATTTGAATTTAACAAAAAAAATTTAATGATATTAATAATTATTTAAATTTATGTCAATATTATAATTAAAATAAAATATTTAGATTAACTAATGACATTATAGATATTGAGGTATTAAATTATGTAAAAAATTAAAATACGAAGATCAAATTTCAAATTTGAGCATAGTATAGTACCAAAATTAAGATTTGACTATTGTATGTGATGTAAAAAAGTAGAGGGATTATAATTGAAATTTAACCGTAATTGTTAATGATGTAAAAATAGAAAGCAAAGGAGGTGTCAAAGGAGGAAGGCGTTAGGGTAGCATAGATATTAAACTAAATCACACGCTAAAATCATTAATTAGGAAAAAAATTATATAAGAAAATAAGATGTTTAACCCATCATTTAGTCTTTAATATGTGTTGCTTTTTCTCATTTGGTTGTTTAATATTTTTTTGATAAAGTATATTAAGTTATTAATAAGTTTATATTTTTTTTACTTAAATTTTAAAAAATTATAAAATAATTATTAAATTATTTAAATGTTTTTATTTAAGTCATTATGTTATTAAAAATATTGATATATGATATTTGTCCGTACTATTTATACCAATCAAAAGTTTTATTTTTTCTTCTCATCTATAATTTTGTTTTTTTTCAAGAAACAACTTTAAATGTCACGAATCAATGAATCAAAATCCAAATAGTTTTCTTTTCGATCTTTTACAATAATCGTCAAATCAATTTGGATCTAATGTATGTGATTTTACTCGTCAATGATACCGATCTATTGTACTGATTGTTGAATAACCGCTTCAAACTTACTAATTATATATATATTTTTAAAATTTTTGAATAAAAACTTTTAAATAATCTAGTAATTATTTTATAATTTTTTTAAATTAAATAACCAAATATAAATTTACTAAAAATTTAACAAACTTGCGGTGAATTAACTCACTTTCTTTGTCCTCATCGAACAGCCCTTCAAACGTCGAAAAAAAAAAACAGCTGGGATGTATTGTCTATACACCTATAAACAGCCGCGTGTTAAATGATGATTTCATAAAATCATCCAAAGTTTTGGAAAAAGAAAACTAAAAACTCATAAAATTTAAAAAGAAATTAAAAACTTGAAAATTATAGAAAATTACAAAATTATAAATATAAAAAAGTCTAAATATAAATTAGTATTTGAATTTATCTACTTCTATTAGCTTAATACTTATAATTTTTTTTGTTTAAATTGGTACTCAAACTTTTTTTTATCCACTAAATTAATACTGAATTTCTGTAAAAATTCTTATATTTTGAGAATTAAGTTAACTTATGCAAATTTGAAAATAAAAAATCGTTTAAAACAACACAATTTGCTAGATTAAAAGTTCTACCCGTAGCATAAGTCAAAACATAGCCTTTGAGGTGGGATTCAGTACATTGCTTAGCAATAAAAACCAAGTTTTTAAGAATAATTTCTATGGGAATTATTTTAGTTACATTTTATGGAAAATCTGGGGACTTGGAGAAGGCTTATAAAGGTTGGAAGAAATGCTTTTGAGAAATGTAGTTTCATCAAATATTATTAAAGGTTTTCAATCGGTTAAACGATCCGAATTAATATTAATTGAATTAATTGATTCTTTTAAATTTTTAATCGTTAACCAAATCAAAATATTTTTCAAAAAATTAACCAAACCGAACTTTTTCAGTTAACCGAAATTTATATGTTTTTTTTTTTAATTTTTGGTTAAAACAAATATAAAACATATAAAAAATTAATCGAATTAACCGACCGATTTTGGGCTAATACTAATATATTATAATATTATTTATTAAGTTCGATTAGTCGATTGATTTCGAACCGAATTAACCATTAATTGAACTTCTAAAAAATTATTAACCGATCTACGATCAAAATAATTCAATTAACCGATTAATTCGATTTTACGCGAAAGTTGCACACATTTAACCACTATCGTTACAAGATTCGCACAAGAATAGTAGGTATTACATGTGCTTGGGCCTTGGAGCTATATAATATGGTGAAGAATTCAACTTTGAAACCAAATGTTTTCACGTTGACAAGTCTTTTGAGAGATTGCATGGGAAATAATCAAAAGGACCAATATAAAAAGGTAGTATACTTTAGGGACCTATTGTAATTAAGGCAAAAGAAAATGGTCAATGAAACGTGGGTAGAAAAAAATTGAGAATTAGGTTAGAAAAAAAAAGGGAACTTAGGAAAAAAGAAACATCGTACAGTTTTTTGTTGTGACTTAAGAAGGATGATCTCGTCATTATGAAAAAAAAGGGAAATTGACGTCACCACGCCGTTTAAACGGAATTACTCCTCTTGCTTACTTTCCGTTAACTCATCCAAACAAAAAATAAAAAATAAAAAAATCTTTTAAGCGGGAGAAGGAAAACGACGTTTCTTTAGCACCTTCAATTTAAAATAAAAATAAAAATAGAAAAACTAATAAATCTTATTTTCGCTTTAATTTATTTAATACTTTGGTTCCGTTGCTCTCTATGCATCACTTAGTATACTACAAAGTGCCATATATTATCTTCTTTGGTTTGAAAGTTCAGAGATAAAAGGTAAAGGGTTTAATTTTTGCTTTATTTTTTCAGATTTATTCATCTCAGTAAGTTCTTTCCCATTTCATCTTTGTTTTATATATTTTTTGAATAAAAAAAAAAGTGTTTCTTTCTATTGGTTTTTATTGATGCAAGTTATTTCCATAGTTCTTTTGGGTTTTGATTTCTTTTTCTCTTATTTTAATCTTTCTATTTTCTTTATTTCCAGAAATGGGTTGTTTAAGGATTCTGTTTTGTTTCATTTGAACGATCTATTATTTTTTCCCTTTTTCCTGTTGGTTTTTATTGATAAATTTGTTTTAATTACTATTTTTGGAGGGCTTTTTTTGAATAAGAAAGTGGACTAAGGATCAGAATTCAAGCTCTGTATGTGCATGCATGCATGTATGTATGTTCTCTTATGGATGTTAATGATGATACTAAGGAGGATATCGCATGATCTGATGAGTCTGGTCTTCTCATGTTCTTGCTAAATGTAGATACTGATTTTCATTTCTTTTTTATGGACTTAGGATGAGATAAATAATTAATATACATAAAGTTTTGGAACTGATTTCAATTCTCTTTAGATGGATCAGATTAGATAATGAAATCTTTTTTGCAGAACAATATATGATTATTGTTTATAATAATTTAGTGTAAGTGCCATTTGGAATATAATTTTTGTTTACAACAAAATTTTTGTTAAAAAAATGTAGCAAAAGAACAGAAGCAACAACCAAATGGAACTTGGACGAAAAAAATTGGGTACTTTTTTATCCTTGCTGAAGTAGCTAAGCCAGTTTTATGCTTAATTAGATTCTAATTTGAAGAGATATGTTACCCAGTATCTATGTTTGACTCGTATTCCCACACCAAAACGGAGGGTATGAATTATGATCCTTCAAATAAAGAAAAAATTAACCCAAGATCGTGTATACCAACATAGCATAAACATAACTAGATGGATATTTTTAGTATTTAACCCAAGCATGATCCATAAAGGGTTAGAAATTAGAGAGGTCAAGAATACATAAATATCAGTTCAACTAGTACTGAAGATCAAGAATAAGCACCCATAGTTTTATACATTTAATGTAGCTTGTTTTGAATACTTTAAAGGTACAAACTTTAGGTACTTTTTATTGCAAAATTGGCCTTCATATTTGCTTACTTGTTAAAAAGGACAACAAAATAAATCAAGCCTTTTCCAAGTTTGTAGAGTTGGCTATAGGGCCCTTTCTTTAAAGTTTTTATTTTATTTTCCCTTTTTTCGGGTGAACACTTCATTAATATAGGAAAGTAGTGTTCAAGAAATACAAAAAAGTAGATGGTGTGAAGCTATTATTCTCTAATCAACTTGTTTATGAAGCTAAATGAGGGTTTTGGCTATGCCCACAAGGTTGAAATAAGGATAATCTTAGCTGGTTTATGAAGGTCATGTTTCGCATTTTTGTTGGAACATGTGTTTTTTTTTTATAGTTTTGTCTTATTTTTTGAGAATAAAAGCATCAATGAAACTTAGGGATAAAATTAGCTAATTTGCAGCTTTAATTGTAATATGGTCTAGATGTGTCTTTGATTTATGCCCCAAATTCGTTCATAATGTACTGCTCATAAATACTCGCGGTTATATACGTGTTTAGTTCTCATTTGCTTATAAGAAAAGAAACGAAAAGAAAAAGGGAGAAAAAGTACATTCATATAAAAAAGACAACCAATTTTTCTTTTGTGTTCCTCCCATTATGTGCAGCATCAATAATGGTTTTTGGTATGTTCTTTGAAATTTCCTTTTCTCGTGTAATGTTCTGCAGTGGCTGCTTTAATCTATGCATCTATGCAATCTCCTCAATGTCCTAGCTAATTGTTTGAAGATAGACATATACGTATTAATATAATGTTTATCATGATATGCTCTTCTTGACTATATTAATTGCTGCATTAGTTGACTGAATATTTCTTTGATTTGCATAATCAAGCAGTTGGTCAGGGTGTCATAGATTTTAGACTTCAGAAGCATGCACCAAAAACCAGATGGTACAAACCATCCGGAACCCAATGCAAATAACAATAAACCGCAAACGGTTCAGGTTCAACCTTTTTGGTGTAGCACACGGAAGGACTCCTTCTTAACGGGTGTTTTAGGAGAAGGCAAGACAAGCGTATCTCTGGCCAAACTCTCAAATGGTGGTTTAGGGACAAAAACAAGTAAATCTCCAAGCACAATCAGGACTAATGACAAGCTTTGTTCTAGTAAAGAAATGCCCTTAACTATATTTCCACATCCAGGTAACACATATGCTCTTTTATACAAAGGGTTTGCTGTATGTGAGTGATCTTGAACTGCAATCTTAGTTCATGGATTTTAAGTCTGCAATAAAAAGGGTGGCTCAGATCATGATTAACAAGAATTCAATGCCCATTTGTTGCTAATCAGCTCCTGTCTTGTTATAATGAGTTGCAAAGAACTTAACTTGCATGATATTGTATTGCTAGAATGTTTTATTGAATAAAAAACATTGGTACACTTGCCTATTTTAGGTAATAATTTGACTTCTTAAGTGTCCGCAGTTCCACACTCTAACCACTGAGGCTAAGTTCTTTGCGTACACATCAACTTTGAAGGCTATATCATATTTCAAAATGTTTGAATACGAGCAAAATTTAACGCAGCTCATAATATAAGTTATTGATTTGTTGCAGCGAGCTTTTACATGCATGCAAATACCAAGCCTTATAAAATTGAATTATCAAATATTTATATGTTTTTGAAGTAAAAAATGCATAATTCTTTCTTGCGTACTGTAGTTTTCAAGGCATAAAATTCACTTCATTATTGTACTAGAGTTGCGGTCATGCAATTTAAACGACTTGAAAGTGTAATCAGGATATAACTGCAAGGCAGGTTTCAATGAGACCTCGCAAGGACATTAACTCGGTCAAACTTTTGAGTGGTGTTAATTACATTCGTTTAACTAACATTGTTATAGCCAAACTGCAATAACGGCTCTCTTTGTTTTCTTGGCAATGTATTGTTGTCGTTTCTTAGATGCTACTGTACTTGAACAATTGTGAATTTTCAGTCTGTTTTTGCATGTCATGTTCATATGCTGTGAAAGCTAATGGAGGTTTTTTCTTTTGTGACAAGATGGGAAATGTGGAGATGAACGGCCATATTTACAACATGCTACACCCATCATATGTCCGACAATGGGTGAATATGTACCACCAGAACCCCAGCTGGAGCTCATTGGCCACTCGATTGTAAATTTTCTCTTCCTCTTTCTTCAGAGAACACATAGTTATGAAAATGAATTTGCATATCTTCTGTGGGTTTGGTTTGATAGGAAGGATAGAAAGGTGGAAAGATGAATTCTGTCTGATCCAATGGTTGAACCATCTCTTGTTTGTCTCTATTATAATTATTGGATTAGAAACAAAACAAAATTATATGTCTGCCTTCCATTTTTTATGCAAGGCCAAGGTGTAATGATGAAAGTCTAAGTGGCAAACTCTTTTGCAGGCATGTCCGTCCTATACATATGCGGATCCATATTATGGGGGAGTAGTGCCTCCTTATGTACCTCAATCTTTGGTATGAATTTATGTAGTTCACTACTCATTATAAAGATTTTTTTATCTTCCTACTTGCTTGGTTTTGTATGATTATATTCGCCTTTTGACTGCCTATAAAGTTATTTTCTATCAAGACGGTTGTAGCTCCATTTATTTGTTAAATACACTCAAGTTATTTGGACTTCAGTGTGAGTGTCGGACATCGGGATGTGCTTGACACGAGTATATTCAATTTTTTTAAGTTATTGTTTCAAATGGCTTTGGAGGATCCTTGGAGGATATCTCCATATCAATGTTCATATATGCATTGGACACAAATGAATAGTTGGAGCAATATAGTCTTAGACTGTATAAGCGGATGAATATGTATGAGCTTTGTTATGTTTTTTCCTGATAACATTATTATCCATGTACAAGGCATCAAAAGTATGAGTTCAAGAAAGGTAGTAAAACAGCAAAAACTTTGTCACTTACGGTTTTGAATGGGTTTGTGTGCATGGATTATTTCTTTCTTATTTTGGGGCAGAAAAAGTGGAGAATAGGAGTTGTTCTTGAGGAAAGACTGGTTTGTTTTTAGTTGCATTAAGGAATAAGATTCTAACTATAAATATAATTAACTATAGTTACTTGGACCTGGGGTTATGTGTCGGACAGTGAATGAGTCCAACACATATATGATCATATTTAAATTTTTTTTTCCATATATTAAGAGGGCTTTTGGAAGGTCATATCCTCGTACCATGTCTGGATATGCGCCGGACATGAGTATCTTAAGAAAAATGAAGAGTTGGAGAAAGATTGTAAATAAAACACTGTGGTGATGCAGTGGTTCAACAACTCTTCTGTCTCCAGGATGAATTCTCCATATTGTACCTCATACCAAATAATTAACGACCCAAGAGTTTTGAGTATTTATCGTTATCCCAATGGTATTACATGTTAAAAGGGAGCAAGTGAAATGAAATAATCTTGTTCTCTTCAGAATTTAGCACACAAATATGGTTGAACATGAATTCTTGTAAGATTGTTGGTATCACTAGATATAGAATGTGGAAGGCTTTTGTATTTGGTTCATAATTCTGCTTGCTTAATATGTTGCTAATAAATAATAGAATATCTGTGTTGTTGTCTAAAAAGAAAAAAGTTGTATGCCGAACATCACTTGTCAAGGTAGGATTGTCAAATGGCGATTCTGCAAAAAGGAAACTTATATTTAAGATTACACATAAGACCAGGTATAATATAAACATAGAAAACTATTTGAGCAATAATTACAATATAGGAATGATTTATACACATATAACTAGAAGTGCTGCAGTTTAGTAACATGTACTTAAATATTTGAGAAAGTGATTATGTAGCTTTTTTAGGTATTCGAGCTTTAGATTTGTTCTTAATAGTTGAATGTTAATGAACAATTTTCTAAATACGGATGCAAATATGGTATGAAATTTGTTTATGAAGATTATTGAAATATCATTTCAGGTACATTCTCATAGTCTTGGAGTGCATCCTGCTAGAATGGCTTTGCCTCTTGAAATGGCTGAGGAACCAGTTTATGTGAATGCTAAGCAATACCATGGTATTTTGAGGCGAAGGCAGTCACGTGCTAAAGCTGAGCTGGAAAAGAAACTGATCAAAGTCAGAAAGGTTGGTTTTCTAAATTTTTGTCTATATATAAGCATGGACATATTTGATTCATCAATGTGTTGCATCATATTTTAGTTAGTTCTATAGTTTAGTTGTCGATTCTATTCTTCATTGTGTTGATACTTGAGAACATAATTCAGTTTTTCATGGTTGAAGTTCTAAGGAAAGTCTGGTACAATCTCAACCATGTTCCTTTTGCACGTGTAAATGAATTAACGTGGTAGTCTGGTGGCATGGAGTTTTACGTTCCTTACTGGGATTACAATCGTAAAAAGTAGGAAACTGGGAAAGCACCAAGCAGTTTGAGTTCTTTGAAAAGAAAGAAAATGTTTCAATTTTTGCTTTAAACATTGATGGACAGCAAGGGAACTAGAACTCGTGGGTCAATGAGACTGAAATCTCATGGTTTTGTAATTAAGGAATGATGAAATCATTGGACTTTTCTTAATAATAGTTTGGAAGAGATAAAAGTACTATTATGTGTGTAAGTTACGAATGTCTGTTGTATGATAACTTTTGAGACTCAGAAGACTGTCTGAATCCTCGAGCACTGCATACATGTGTCATAAAGAGCGATAGAATTTACCATTGATGCAATCTAGAAGAGAGATTTCAAAGTCAAAGGCAAGACACAAGCAGATATGTGAACATTAGGTAGTTCGAGAGAATAGAATGCTATTGTATTCTGCCTTCATGTTCGATCTTTTAATAGAAGCTGGTGCTTTGACAATTTATTGTAGCTTTCAAACCAAGTGCCAAAGTTTGTTTTGACTTATTCCACTAAGTTCATTATTCAACTGAGTTTAAATTTTTTTTCTTGTTTGTTTAAGTTTTCTTGAATGGGATGGTTAATGATGCTAATACCCATTGTGACTGAATGATAGTTTCTCTGATATTTCAAACCGGAAAAACATTGTTCCAACAAGATAACATGAAAGTCATGCTTATGTACATATTGTTACTGAGAGATTGATGCTTGAAGTAGTACCCATACGTTAATGTATTATTACATCACAATGGCAAGACTTAATTTTAATTCAAGATTATCTTCTACTTTGTTTCATTCACTATTTGTATTTAATGTGCATTTGCGAGTTCTAAGCATCTATTTGTTGTGTTTTTCAGCCCTATCTTCATGAGTCTCGACATTTACATGCTATGAGAAGAGCAAGAGGATGTGGAGGGCGGTTCTTAAACACGAAGAAGCTTGATAGTGATTCTTCTAAAGCTACGAATAACAAAAGCAGTGACACTAGTTCGAATCTTCCATCACAATGTCCCAAAAAAACAATGAGTAGCATCTCGGTTACCAATCAAATGTCCCGGAATGACAATTCATCTGTTGGTCATGGAGAAGCAGCAGAATCTGAACTTCAGGGAACAAATATGCAGCAAGCATTCTCCAATGGCAATGGCAAAATCTACTCCAATGGCAATGGCAGTGGCTACTATTCCCATCATCAAGGGTTTCTTTTCTCTACCTCTCGTTCACTTTCCAATGAAATGTTGGAAGGAGGAGACTGTCCGAGGCGACAGCATGAAAGAATCATGGCAAATGGGGTGCCTCACAGGGCCCTGACAATCAAATGAACCTTACTAGGGGGTGAAATATCTCTCTTATCATTGCGTTTAACCTGAAATCTTATTTATTAATATAAGTGTTTATTGGTGTAGATTTCCTTATCATGAGCCCCTATTGTTTCACCATTCCATGCTTCCGTTTCATCTTGCTGACGGCGAGTGTTAAGAAGGATCATTCATTCTAGCGCTCACGTTGCATGTCTTACAACTATGTTGACAGGCAAATCATTCTTGGCTTTGGCTTTTTAATTGGTCTCTTATATAACCCTTTTCTTTTATGATGTATGAAAAGATCTGCATTGTGTGAAATGAATTTGAAGTCAAATCCGACCTTTTAATATTGGATTAACTATTACAATGGTGGATGATATTTTTAAATGATTTTACAATGTTTCTTTCTTGCATGAAGATTTTTGTGGGTGATAATGATATTGCCATTTTGTTTTGAAGAAATAGGTAAGAACTTAACTCATTAGAATCAATCTTATCTGAAAGTATCAAATACAAGTATAGTTTTTTTTTTTCGGATTATGTAAGTTAATTTTGTCCCTTAATCGAAAATGGGATTTATGTTCACCGTTTCAGGTGGAATTCGAGTTTGAGTTGTGTTAGTTGTTCGGGTTTTGTTTGTAATTTATATAAAAAAAAAAGTTTAAATCCAATTTTTTTAAATTTATTAAATTTAATTGAGCTCTAATTTTAAATTTTAAATTGGGTTTAAAATTTAATTTGAATCTTTGGGCTCATGTCATGCTTTCAAATTTGGTTAATATTGGATTTTGGGACATATTTACTTAGGTTTCAGTGAGTTATTTTATAATGAATTTCAATCGGCCCATCACATTCAGGCCTGATCATTAAACTAATGTGAGGTTAAAAAATAGTTTTTTTTAATATACTGGTGTGATTATCTATTTATATTTTTTAAATTTTTTGTTAATGTATATGTATTTTGCACATATGTACTTAAATTTGGGTCTCTTAAAATGAACATTTTTTTTTTACAGTGAAGCTACTCGTTGAATTTTCTTAAAAATAATTATGTAAAAGTAAAATAGTGATTTAATAAATTAATAATTATTATAATCGTTTTATATTCACTATTCAAAAAAATTACCTCGGTCTCACCTTGGAGCCTCTTTTAAAGAAAAAGGTCTAATTTAAAACAGATTGTTTTGGAAGTCATTTGGTGATTCAAATTTTGTCATTCTTAATTTTATGTTGTCTAGGCTTATTATTATTGAAAAAAATATTTTATATTTTATTAGTAAACTTCACAAGGATAATTATTTCATATATTATTAATTAAGTTTTTGAACTTCATCAGTGGATTTGAGAGTGACATATGAGTGCAAGTATAGTAAAAAGAATAAAAAACAAATACATATAAGAAAGGGATACAAACTTTATGAAATTTAAAAACGTCATAGACAATGTATAGAATGATTCCTTTTATTATCATTATTATTGAAAATTTACTTGATTTTGCTAACGGAAATTTTAGATCCCACAAGTCATATTTTAAAATTTAGTGTTAAAAATAATAAAATGATACAAGTGTCTTTTGTTGCACCAAGAAATTGCTCCAGACCCAAGCAGTAAAAACATCTTTTCAATCTTTTTTAATTTTGATTTTGAGTAAATTGATCCCTTTTAAAAAAAAAATAGAGCAATTTAATCCCTATCAATTTTCAAAGTAAGCAACTAAGGATAATTAATCGCAATGTTAATATTTTCTATCAATTTTACATAATTTTGATTAGTATAATAACAAATTTAGCTCTCGATGTTTATATATTCTATATAAATGTTGACAAAATGTGTGATTGTTGTATGCTAAATTTGTTAAATTAAGACCGAACAAGATGTATAAATTTTGAGGACTAAATTTGTTACTATACCTATAAAAATATATGTACTGTTGATAGAGATTAAATTATTCTAATTTTTTTAGAAAAATCAATTTACTTAATATTAAAATTGAGAGAGACAAGAGAAATTTTTTTATCGGACTCCAAAATAAACACATATTAAATAGTTAAAATTTTGGTACCATGATCACCTGCATAGTTAATATCACAATAACCAATTAACTTGTAATCTTGTTCTTTCTTGTTCTTTCTTGTGCATAATGTCATAGCCAATCATACTCTTCACACATCTCAAAATTTGTCCACTTACTTCCAAAAATAGGCTTCTTAGGATTTTGCATGTATTGAGTCACCGTGGCAATTGCAAAAGATATATCAGGTCTCATAAGAGTTAAAGTAGATTAGGCTACCCACCCATTGCCTGTACATTGTTGTATCTTTCAAATCTTTCCCTTTATGAGCACACATCTTGATGTTTGACTCCGTGGGTGTTGAAAAATTGACTTGCAATTAAGCATTCCAAATTTCTTCAAAAAAATCTCTAAAATACTTCTATTGATGGAGAAAAATTCCTTCTTCATTGTGGTTAATTTCTAAGCTAAGAAAGTGATTAAGGTGTCCAAGCTCTTTCATTTAGAAGCAAGCACATAAATTCTCTTTTATTCGGAGAAATTTTTTCTGAACATTTTTTTTGTAAAAATCAATTCATTTACATATATTATAATAATGGTTTTTTTTTTTTTTTCCATATTTAACAAACAAGCTAAAATTTGGTGGTGCTATTGAATAATCATTTCGAGTACGAAATTAGCGGTCTTATTATATCAAACTCTTGGTGCTTGTTTTAGTCCATAAAATATCGTTTGAAGCTTACACACATACGTTACATAATTTTTACTCTGAAAACCCATAGGTTGATACGTGCAAATCTCTTGATTTAATTCTCTATGAAAAAAAGCATTAATCACATCCATCTGCTACAAGTTCCAATTCTTGTTGGCTGCAAGTGCAAGTATGACTTGTATAGTTGTAAGCTTCACAATTGAACTAAACATTTCATCATAGTATAGCCTGTATTGATGAGACAATCCTTGAGCTATTACTCCAGCCATATACCTTTGAATTAGCCTATCTATGTGACACTTTTATAAACTCATTTGTTGAAACCATATTTTGAAAAAAATAAAAATAAGTCTCGATTTATATTTTGGAATGAAAATAAAGTCACCACCAATAATTTTTTTTAAAACAGGTGTAATTGAATTACCTTTCGAGTTTTTTTTAAAAAAATCATTAAAATAATTTTGGTCTTTAAAACCATAAAACGAGTTCGAGAGTCGGTTACGCATAAGGAAGGGTTAGCACCCTTACACGCCCAAAATTGGTACCTAATCGATTATTCAAAATCTTATTTGTTAAAAATTAAAAATTCAAGCAAAAATTTAAATCGCGATCCTTAAATGTATGAATGTCATATTTATATTATTTTGAAAACAAATTTTGCTTCCGAAGGAAGCTCGTTGTTTCAAATTAATCGAGAAAGAGTCACATCCAGTAACTTAGGACATAACAATTCGAATATTTGAAAATGACGAGCTTTTCAAAAATCTCGTATTTAAAATTTAAAAGGATATTCTATTATCTTAGTTCAAAGAAAAAAGACATTGCCTTGATTTATTAAAACAATTTGAGTATTTTTTAAAGAAAAACAAATTATCATGTTATGCAAAAATATACACACGATTTACAAGTATAAATAATAAAAAAATAATATATATATATATATATATAAAGAAAAGAAAATAATATACATATACCTATCAAAAGGATTAATAAAAAAAGGATAAACAAGAAAAATTAAAAGCATGTAATATATATACATATAGGATAAAAAAATTACATTAAAACCGGGTCAAATTTGATTTTTTTGGAAACTTTAGGGGTCAAATCGAAATTTTTGAAAAAAATTAAGGGTTAAATTAGAATTTTTAGAAAATTTAGGGGTCAAATTCAAATTTCTAGAAAGTTTAGTGGTCAAATTCAAATTTTTGGAAAGTTTGGGGTCAAATTTGAATTTTTGGAAGTTCGAGGGTTAAATTCAAATTTTGGAAATTTCAAGGGGTAAATTTGAATTTTTGGAAAGTTTGAGGGTCTAATTTGAATTTTTTTAAAGTTCGGGGATCTAATTTGAATTAATGGAAAATTTAAGGGTCAAAACATAATTGTTGAACAGTTTAGGGATCGAAATATAATTTTAAAATAAAACAGGGGCTTCATGGGTAATAAACCCAAAAAATTGACACATGGCAACCCTTAGGACACTTTTGGGTCAACGACCAAATTGAAAACCAAGTGAAATTACAGGGCAAATTTTAAAATAAATAAAAAGCACATTAAATGACCTAATTGTAATAAGTTAAAAAAGCAGGACTATGGGGATAAATATCCCTTTTTATGAAAACACGCGGATCCTCCTTGAGTCTAGATTGGGTTGGCCAAAACGGCATCGTTTTGGAACCTATTGAGTTAGGCCAAAATGACATAGTTTTGAAAAACTATATAAGTGAAATTAAAAAAAAAAAGTCATTTGTTTATTTGTTTAAAAAAAAACCTTTTCATTCCTTTTTTTTTTTCTCAAGCCTTTCTCCCCTCCCTAATATCCGGTCGTTAGGGGCCACCGTGGGCCTTGTCGTCGACCACCGTCATCGACAGCGGTGAGTGCCACTTACAGTGGCCAAAAAATTCAAAAAAAAAAATTTTGAAATCCTTTTTTAAATTTGAACCCAGATTTGGGGTTATTTTTTTATAGAAACCCAACCGAAATTTCTTAAAAAGTCAAAAACCTTTCGATTTCTAAAGGAAAATCGATCCTCTGACAAGCCTTTGACGAGCCTTCAATGACGGCGATGTTAAGGTATGAACCCTAACTTTTGATTTTCTCTTCTTTTTTTTGTATTAATTGTTTAATATTTATTTGAAAATAATATATATATATATATATATATATGAAATAAATAATCAAGTAGGCATAAATATATAATCAACAATATACCTTGAAGAAAAATATGATCTGTACTGCTGTATTCGTATAGTCTCGATTGCTAAAAAAATTTCAATATATTTCTCGTATCTTTTTCCAGTAAGTTTTTTGTATTTTTTACTCTGTACATATTGTGTTTTTATAACATTGTTTTACAACCATTTTTCGGATTTTTCGATTATGGAATCGTGCAAATCGTGGAGAGGTGGTGTCCGATGATCACGGTGATGGTGGCGGTAGCGACTGTGTGGAGGGTTGACGACGGCAACGAAGGTAGATTCAAAAGCTAGGGTTAGGGTTTCTTTTCTTTTCTTTTTTGTTTAAATTTGGGCTTAGTTAAATTTGGGCTAGTGAGAGTATTTGGGCATTGGGCTTGTGGGTGTATTTGGGCTTACTTGTAAATTTTGGACTTTTAAAATAATTAAGTTTATTTTATTATTTTATTTATTTACATTTATAAAATATTAAATAAATAAATAAATAAAAATGGAAATGAGTTTTTTAACAGCCCAGACAAATTGGACTTCTACAACTACCTCTTTTTACTTGTTATCGTGTAATGGGTACGAAGCAAAGACTCAAAAGAAAACCAATTTTGTCCGGTTCTGCCGCATTTCGTCGTCTGGTATTTCTCTTTTTCATTAACTCACTCTTTCACTTCACTGTATCTGCTTATCTTCAATATTGTAGCTTTATTCTGCTCCATTATATCTTTGGAGAGATAGGACTTTCTAATGTAGCCTCAATCCAATCCACTGTAACTTTAGGGATATAAGATTTGATGTTGTAGCTTTATCTTACTCCACTACAACTTTAGGGAGATAAAGATTTGCTTTCATGACCTTAATCCGACCCACTTCAACTTTAAAGGTATAGAATTTGGTTTTGTATCTTCATCCTGCTCTACTACAACTTCAGAGAGATAAGGATTCGCCTTCGTAGCTTTAATCCGATTCACTACAACTTCAAGAATATGGAATTTGGCTTCACTCCATTCCACTACAACTTTAGTGAAGATCAAGGTCTGCTACTGCGAGTTTTATTCCGCCCTTCTAAAACTTTAAGGGCATAGGATTTGCTTTTGTAGCTTCAATTTGCCCTTTTCCAATTTCAAGAGTATGAGATTTGTCATTGTGGCTTCAATCTGCACTCTACAGCTTTAGGTGTAAAAGATTGGACTACCTCAATCTGCCTCATGGTCGGGGTAAGAGATCAGATGGTCTTTAATCTGCCCCATGGTTGGGGTAAAAGATTTGATTGCTTCAATTTGCCCCATGGTCGGGGTAAGAGATCAGATGATGTTTTCAATCTGCACTTTGATTAGGATAAAAGATTTGAGGTTGTAAATTCGCTCCATTCTACTGTAACTTCAGACAGATTGAAGTTTGTTACTTTAATCCGCCCTTTTACAACTTTAGGGGTATTGTATTTGTTTTGTCGTCATTCTTTGAGGATATGACCTGTAGAACTTGTTTTATGAGCCTCTATCTAGGCCATGTGACTAGGATGCTATGATTTGAATGAATCAAATGCTCCTATCTAAATGTGCATGAATGATGCATGTAAAGATGTCATTTTAAAATGGTTTTTTATTATTTTAGTCCTTAGGTTGTCACTGATCTTTTTTGCCTAAGTTTTAACATTGATGTGTCACCATGCCTTTCCTTCAAGTCTGGTGTTCCTAATAAGAAATTCGAAGAGGTAATCATAAGCTGAACTTATTCGTTTTAGGATTCCTTCAACCCTCGGATTCGATTATTTTCGACTAATGATCCTGTTTCAGGTCTCTGTACTATTTAAATTTTCCTAAAGTAATATGTAGAAATCTTTTTATACCATATATCATCAAGTCCATTAACCATTATTTCAATGCAAAGAATGCTCTGAGCAGGGTTACAAAAGTGGATAAGATTGAATTTATTGGCGATAACGCTTGAACGAAAATAAGTGAGAAGACATCAAATATTAATCAAAACATCAGCCAAAATAGCTAATGTTAGTCAAATGCATAATAGCGAGTAAAAAGAAATAAAATTGGATGCCCTATATATCAACGTATGAACTTCTTCGAGCAAACTTGATGAGGACCACTTTGAGCCTGATGTGTACCCATGAAAGCTATTGCACTCTGTCGATGCCCAAGATGCCATATCTCTCCATCTTGTTACTTTTGAGAGAGAAGCTCATTTCATGCCTAATCCTTGATCCAAATCTAAGTCGCCCGTTCAGGTTTTCGACTCAAATCTCCTTAGGCTTCGAGACACCTTTGCGGGTTTTCATCTCGACCCCACCTTTTTTTTAGCCGCCCTTTATGGGTTTTCAACTCAACTTTTTTTTAGGTGAAGTATCTCTTCACTGAATCTGAGTTCGTGGGGTTTGACAAATCCTTGTTGTCCATCTCAGCTAGAATTAAAGCTCTTCTAGAGAAGACTTCCTTTACAACATATGGGCATTCCCAATTTGGCATCCATTTGCCCCGAAAGTCTTTTTACATAGGAATGATTTTTTTAAAAGCTAGATATCCCTCATAGAATTCTCTAAGCGAACTTTTTTATCATAAGCCCGCATTATCTATTTCTGGTACATCTAGCCATGTTGGATAACTTTCAGCCTCTTCTTTTCAATTAGGTTCAATTGGTCATATCTTGACTGGACCCATTCAGCTTCATCTAACTTTACTTTTGATGAAACTCGGAGGAAAGAAATTTCAACTACAATGGGTAAAACTGCCTCCATTCCATATACTAATGAGAAAGGTGTTGCTCCAGTAGAAGTTCTAACTAACATTCGATAAGCGTAAAGAGCAAAATGTAGCTTCTCGTGCCAATCTTTGTAGGTCTCTGTCATTTTCCCTACGATTTTCTTGATGTTTTTATTAACTGCTTCCACAGCTCCGTTCATTTTAGGGTGATACGGTGTTGAATTGTGGTGCTTGATCTTGAACTGACTGCAGACTTTCGCTATTGTGTTATTATTCAGGTTCAAAGCATTGTCAGATATGATATTCTCTGGCATTCCATACCGACATATAATTTCTTTCTTCAAGAATTTGCAAACCATTGATCTCATGACACTAGCGTAGGAAACAGCTACCACCCACTTAGTTAAGTAATCGATGACCACAAAAATGAATCTATGCCCATTAAAAGCTTTTGGTAAGATTGGTCCGATGACATCCATGCCTCACATATAAAAAGGCCGTGGGGAAGTCATAACATGGAGAGGTGAAGGAGGTACATGAATTTTGTCTCCGTAA
Organism: Kokia cookei; assembly: GCA_039519145.1. Classification (NCBI taxonomy): domain Eukaryota; kingdom Viridiplantae; phylum Streptophyta; class Magnoliopsida; order Malvales; family Malvaceae; genus Kokia; species Kokia cookei. The sequence goes on along the minus strand of CM076899.1, from coordinate 14,486,440 downwards.
ACTTGACACTTGTGACATGTCTTAACGTATTTAATACAATCTCCTTCCATGGTTGACCAGTGATACTCGAATCTCATAATCTGTCTGGGTGAAACCATTGACATGTGTTCTACAAACACCCTCATGAACTTCTTCTAAGATTTTCTTAGCCTCAACAGAATCAACACACCTCAATAGCACTTGATCTTTTCTCTTTTTATACAGAATATCCCCGTCAAGGACATAATCAATTGCGACCCTTCTCAATGTTCTTTTGTCGTTCTCGGTGGCTTTCTTAGGGTACTTATGATCTTTTACATATTGCAAAATTTCCTGGTACCAAGGGTGATTATCCTTTTCTTCCCCTTTAGTACTATAGTAATGAGCTAGAACCTCGTAGATACTCATTTGAATAGGCTTCATATCTTCTTGCTTATTAACCATGTTCACGGAGGTAACAGTAGACAAAGTATCGGCCATCTGATTTTCCTCTCGTGAGAGGTAATGGAAAGTGATGTCCTCGAATACTTTAATTAGCTCGAGAACTAACTTCCTATAATCCATCAACTTGGAATATCTCGTTTCCATTCTCCCTTGAGTTGATAAATTACTAACGCAAAATCCCCGTACACATTCAGAATATTAATCTTACGTTCTATAGCTACTCGAATACCCATGACACATGCTTCATATTCTGCCATGTTATTTGTGCAATCAAAGTCAAGCTTGCTTGTGAGGGGATAATGATCTCTTTTCGAGGATATTAGAACTGCCTCGATCCCTTTTCCAGTAGCATTTGAAGCACCATCAAAATGCATTTTCCATGGTTGCTCTTCTGAAGCTTCTTCTGCTATGGTTGCAACATACATTAGATCTTCGTTTGGGAAATCAAAATCTAATGGCTCATAATTCTCGAGAGCTCTACTAGTCAGAAAATCTGCTATTACGCTCTCTTTTAATCATCAAATTCAGAAAGTAGCATTTGCCATCTGACCATCCTTCCATTTAATGCAGTCGACCCCATCATAACCTTGAGAGGATCCAATTTTGAAATCAACTAAGTCGTATGATATAATATGTATTGCCTCAACCTGCGAGTAGTCCAAACCAAAGCATAACATAGTTTCTAGATCGACGAATATCTTATCTCGCATTCAGTGAACTTCTTGCTGAGATAATAAATTGCTCTTTCTTTCTTTCCTGACCCATCATGCTAGCCTAATACGTATCCCATAGAGTTTTCAAATATGGCCAAGTACAGGATCAAAGGTTTCTCCGAATTTGGTGGCATCAAAACTAGAGCATTGGATAAAAAATATTTGACTTTGTCAAAAGTCTTTTGACATTTATCATTCCAAACTCTCGGGTTGTGCTTTTTGAGAAGACGAAAGATAGGATCACATTTCTCGGTTAGTTGTGAGATCAACCGAGCAATGTAACTCAACCTCCCCAGGAACCCTCTAGCTTCCTTCTGAGTATGTAGTGGGGGTAACTCCTGTATAACTTTGACTTTATTGGGATCGATTTCAATTCCCTTTCTACTAACCACAAAGCCTAATAGCTTATCTGAAGTAGCCCCAAAAGTACATTTGTTTGAGTTCAACTTCAACTGAAACTTTCTCAATCTTAAGAACAACTTTCTTAAAACTTCCACATATTCCTCTTCTATTTGAGACTTTGCGATCATATCATAGACATAGACCTCAATCTCCTTGTGCATCATGTCATGGAACAGAGTAGCCATAGCCCTTTGATATGTTTCCCCTGCATTCTTCAGTCTAAATAACATAACTTTGTAGCAAAAGGTTCCCTACACAGTGACAAATGTAGTTTTATCCATATCCTTAGGATGCATCTTTATTTGGTTGTACCCAGAAAAACCATCCATGAAAGAGAATAAGGAATGACCTGTTGTATTGTCCACTAAGGTGTCGATATGAGGTAGCGAGAAATTATCTTTTGGACTAGCTTTATTTAAGTCTTGATAGTCCAAGCACATTCGTACTTTACCGTCCTTTTTAGGAACTGACACTATGTTGGCCACCCATTCTAAGTATTCTACCACTCATAAGAAGCCGACATAAAATTATTTTCGGACCTCTTCTTTTATCTTTAGTAGTACATCCAGGCTCATTCTTCGAAGCTTCTATTGGACCGGTTTACATTCGTCTCTTATAGAGAGCTTGTGCACCACGATATCAGTGCTTAGACCGGACATATCCTGATACGACCATGCAAACACATCATTGAATTCTTGAAGCAGATCAATGAGATCTCGCCTCGTTTCTACAGAGATATAGGTTTCAATCTTCACCTCTCTTTTGCCAATTTCATCCCCTAAACTCACAACTTCTACTGATTCTTTGTGAGGTAAGATCTGCTTCTCGTCTTGCTTAACCATCCATAATAAATCAGGAGATAAACCACAATCTTAAGCTTCTTCAAAATCCTAAGATTCCTTTGAACATATATCTTGCTCAAAATGAGGCTCTAAGTCGGTAACGACGTTACTCATATCGTTGATATCTAGGGACCTGTCATATGGACCAAAAGATCCAAAAGATAAGTGAATTTAAGAATGTTAATAATACCTCTCGACACGAATGACCTTGAGATTTGAGGAAAGACCATTAGCTTGCTTTTGATCTCTGCCCCACTTATTCGTGCCCTTCTCTTCTCTTGTTTTTTCTATAGCTCTTCCTTTCTCTATTTTAAATTTGGCTTGAATCCTAAGCCAAACTGATCACGTTTCTCTACCAATACTAGCACTGTAATCTTCCTTAGAGATATCTCCCTAATCCTCTTCCAAGTGAAGCTGCTTTTTCAATCATCATTTTCAGCCTCATTCTGGTAGTCGTCGATATCTTTGGTATGAGGATCTTATCTCTTTCAACCATAAAGTTAGCATTCACAAACTCCAACGATCTAAAAGAGCACTCCATGGCCTCCTCATATGTACTTATGTGGGGCGCATCGCTAGTCACTGATGCAATGATGTCCTCCTCAGCATTAATGGTGATTAATCTACCTTTTGTCACCAATTTTAACTTTTGATGCAGGGATGACAGTATTGCCCCTATCGAATGGATCCACGGTCTTCCCAACAGGTAATTATAAGTGGTCCTAATGTTCATTACCAAAACGTTCATCTCATACGTGTTTGAACCAATTAGGAGTGAAATCTCAATTCTTCCTATCCCTTGTCTCTCCGTTCCATCAAAGATCCTTACTACGCTATGGCATACCTTCATGTGAAAGCTATCTATCAGCAACTTATTCAGTGTTGTTAGTGGTAGCACATTCAAGGTTGAGCCATTATCTCTCAATACACTCGATAAAGTGTACCTTTTGCACCGAGTTGTAATGTAAAGAGCTTTCTTTAAGCTCATGCCTCTCGAAGGTATTTCATAATCATTGAAGAAAATGAAATTATTTGCACTCAAGTTATTAACCAGTCAGTCTAACTTGTTTACCAAGATATCCTCCGTCACGTACGTTTCATTCAAGACTTTCAGTAGCGCATTACGGTGGGCTTTTGAACTCGATAACAGGGCTAAAACAGATACTCGATCCGATTGCTTATGTAACTATTCCACCACGTTGTACTTGCTATACTTTAGGAATTTCAAAAATTCATTGGTCTTCTCCTCAGTTACTGGCTCATTCACTCGTACCCCGAATTTTTTGTTTTCTTTCTTCTCAAGCCCATCCATCAAGACTTTCTTATTAACCCCCTTCTCTACATCTATAAGACTTGCATTTTCATTCGATCATTCCTCATTCGATATCGTTATACTGCAATCACAGCTTCACGGTACCCTTTTATTGTCTTTATAAGAAAATGCCACCGGTTTCTGAATGATGACTCGTGGTGTCATTTGACCTCCAACCTCACCCCTAGGCTTGAATATAATTACCATTTGCAGGTTAGTCTTATAAGTCTTTCCCGGTGCCCCTTCCTTAGAAGCACAATATCATTTGTTCCTTCATCTTTCCTCTCTTCAAAGAACTCAAGTTTTTTATTATCCATCAATTTTTGTACCAAGGTTCGAAATTCGACACACCCTTGGATTTTATGCCCCTTCATGGGGTGAAACTTGCAGTAGTAACTTTTAGTTGTTGTCTCCAAGGCCTCTCTCTCTTACACGATCAAACCCCTGTTAAGCATCTGTTGCCAAACCCATTTCAATGGAGACTTGACCTCTCCCACATCATTCTTAATCCTCTTGCTCCTCTCTTCCGTCATTGCATTCACCCCTTGATCGAGATGATTTAGCAAGGGATTTTCAGCCACGTTAGGTCTTATGGATTTATCGAACCTTATGATCCCTATCTTAATAAATCTTTCAAATAGCTTCTTGAAAGTAGTGCAATTCTCGATGGAGTGACCCGTTATTCTTGCATGGTAGTCACATTAAGCATTTGTGTCATACCATTTCGGGAATGGGGATTGCATTGGCTTTAAATAATAGGGGGACACTACTCGGGCATTGTATAAACTCTTGTAAAGCTCTTTGTAGGTCACTGAGATGGGAGTGAATTGGATTCTTTTAATGTTCGGCCCCAAGCTTGATTCTTGTCTTGGTTTACTTTGGTAACTGGTTATCGAGGCTTTAGACTGTGTCATCATGACCGGTTTTGTAACATTCACCCGATATAAGCTTATATTAGTCACCTTACTATTCTTCCTTTTAAGAGCGGACCTTTTGGTACTCTCTCTGACATCGATTTTTCCACTTCGGATTACATTTTCAATCATTTCTCCCGACATAACCATATCGGAGAAACTTTTAATAGCGTTTCCCAGCAGATGATTGATATATGGTGCTTTTAAAGTACTAAAAAAAAGCATGGTTATCTCTTTTTCAGACAGTGGTGGTTATACTTGGGTGGCCATATCTCTCCACCTTTAAACGTATTGTCTAAAGCTCTCACCCAGCATTTTCTCAATATTTTACAACGTGATCCTATCAAGAGCTATGTCGGTGACATGATCGTATTGCCTCATGAAAGCCTATACCAAATCCTTCCAAGAACTGATCTTAGCACGACCTAATTAATTATACGACCTTACAGTCCTGTCAGACTGTCCTAGAAACAGTGGATTAACAGTTGATCATTATGGACATACCACGTCATCTTTCTACAGAACATAGTGATATGTGCCTCCGACAGCTTGTCCCGTTATATTTTTCGAACTCCGGAACTTTCAATTTAGGGGGAAGTACCAGGTTGGGAACCAAACTCAACTCCTTAGCATCAATCTCACAGCACCCCTCAGCTCCTTCTAAAGCTCTGAACCCCTCCTCTAACCATTTACAACACTCCTCCAACTGGTTAGGAAGTTTGACTCTTGTTTTTTTGGTTCCGTCACCTCATTAAATTTGGTATGCCAAAGTCGACAGGGTTATTTCCTAGGTTAGAACTAGAACCCGTTTGGTAGTTTGCCAATTGAGGTGTGCCAAACAAGCACGATTTCGGGTTAATAGTAGCAGATGCTCCTCGAACACACGTTTCTTGTGGAACATGAGCCGACGTGGAGGTAACGTTTGAGGGACACGGAAGATCATCACCCCTTTCCTTTGGGTCAATTACAATCCCTTTTCCCTTATCAGTTTTTCCATCCAGTAATTAAGTTAACTTATTGATAATGTTTTTCTGGGACTCAATAATCTAGTCCACCATATCTTGCTGCACTTTTGCTAACTGTTCATGCAGCTGATCCTGCATTTCTTTTTGCGTTTGCTCCAACTTTTCCAATCGCTAATCCATTGCTCTTGTCTTAGCATGAGTGTAGTAACGGTGTGGTTTTTCCAGAGTAACTTTTAAAGGAAAATTTTAATTAATTAGAAACATCTTTCTTCAAATTTTAATGTATGAAAGTGCAATGCGAAACTTTATGAATGCATGAATGTATATGTAAGAAAGGTATTGACTCTCAATCGAATTCTGATAGAATAACCTTACTAGAAAACCAATGTCTTTACATAAGATAATTACAAATAAGTCATTGCCCTAATACTCAAAGTCTTAATCTTTTGAAGGAGACGTGCTAACTTTTGGCCTTTATCAGACATCGACTCATACTCTATGCTCAAAGCATCTACCTGGATAGTTAACCTCTGCAAGTATTCTGCCACTTCTCTTACTTGTGTTAATGCTTCACCCATGACATGGTCTCGGTCTTTAACTTGCCTTTGAGAGTGTTGAAGTTGCCTATTACTTATCTCCAAAGTTCTTTCAAGGAACTCGATCCGAATCTCACGGTTTTACAATGAAGCTTCAAGTTCTCCAACCCTTCTCTTTAATCCTTCATTCTCAACCTGGCTTGCCCTCAATTCTGTCACAGAGTTACGACTGTGATGCATACGCAAAGACTCCTCTAATTCGACTATTCGGGCCTTCAACTTAGCTTTCTCGATTTGGCTTTCTAGCAACTCACTTTTTATGGCATCTCTTTGGACTTGAGCATCTATGAATTTTCTCTTCCATTGATCCGATCGAGTCCTTTCCTCTTAGACTTCTTGTTTCCACTATTCTGATGTCTTACCTAAACCAGCAGTTCTCATTGATTGGTGGAGCTTCTTATAGTCCTCCTTCAAACCATTTAAGTCTTCCTCAGTCTTTCTCTTCCCTTTCCTTAGCTTTTCGGCTTCTAACTTTTGGACATCAACATCCAAACCCAATTGCATCTTTTCCTCTTTAATGCTTTTATCTTTTTCCCCAATTCGAAACTTTTCTTTTCAAAGTCTTGCTTGATGAGCTCTAATTCTGATGGGACTATTTGCAAATGCTCCTCAACTGAGTGAACATTGTTGGGATTTGGCACTGAGGTATTATCATTGACTGTCCTACCCCTCCATTCATCATACGCTCAAGTTTTCATGAGATTTGCAGTAAATGACTTCATATTACGAACTTGATTCCTGACATTTGACATCTCTCGGACCCTTTTCTTATTGTTCTCGCCTTTGTATACAAACTCACATTGAGCCAAACCTTGAGTTACTGGGATGAACTATCTTGACTGATATTGTCTCATTACTAATAAAGGAGCATACCCTATAGCTCCTCATATCCTTAATAATGAACCCAGTCAAAATTACAGCATCAATAAATAATTTCGTCGGTAATGAACCACAGTGCTTACCATTCTATGTCTTCGTCTCGGAGACTATGGAGTATTGCCATCCACTTTTCCTTTGAAATGCCCTCTCTCCTTTATGTAGTAAAAACTTCCCTTAAAGAAGAATAACTCACAAAAAACACTCGGCAAGGAACCTTTTCCACTTTCCAAAAATGGCTATGAAACCATACTATCAGTAATTGTGTGCAACCAATAAATCTCCCCCTCTCTTCGGCCTGCATTTAATGACCTAAAAGTTTCGGTCAGAATTGCTGGAATAGGTGTAACCCCTTGTCGAGTCGATCGAATAAATCAATAACCACCTCATCTATGTGTCCCAACACCTTGGGAAATATAATCAATCTGTACAAACTGAGAGCAAATATATCAACCTTTTTCCTTGCATCAGGATATGCTAAGATTAAATCTCTCAAGCTTTTCCAAGTAATACATTTGTTATCGCCCTTCACCTTAATTCGAGCTATGACTCATTGCTTACTCATTTCCATAATGTTCATCAGCTTCTTAAGGAAAGTTGGCACATTAACGACTCTCGAATAGGCCTTTTTTACTTGAATTTTAGGGCAACGAAATAGAGTGGTATATTCCTCAATCGCGAGCACCATATCCATGTTCCTAAAGGTGAAACAACTATAAATCGGGTTCCAATACTGTGCAAGGGCTCGGAAGTGATGCTTGTCTACATTAATTTCTAGCAAGTACGGTAGATCTCCAAACTCTAGGTAGAAAATCTGCTTCATTCCATAATCCCACTGATCCCAGATTTCTTTTAACTCTTATAAGCTATTCTAAGTCATACTGATCCGAATGAAATCCCATTAATCCAATACATGGCCTTCAACTAGACTATCACCCTTCTCATGTTCTCTATCCTCTGACCACATACGCACGATCACATTATCTTCTACCTCATCAAGATACCCTTTTTTCATGACCAGTTCTCTACTAGTAATTGAACTCAAGTAAATACCTTTTCTAATATAAGGATGTAAACAAACATCATAAAAATTATTACCAAGAAAAAACATACAACACAGAACCTACGTATCCTATTTTAGGTAGTTGCTAAAATTTCGGCATAGTCTTACCTAGGGTGGGCACTTAGGGCTCATTATATATGGTTTTCGGTTCTAAAATAATGATACCCAAACCAATAGATTCCCTAGTCCTCACCCATTATAAGCTCATACGGACGAGTTCGGTTTAAGGGGACACATTTCCCGTTTGTTTGCACGGAAGTGAAAATTTCATGAAAACATAAGTACGGATGTATCCCGAAAGCGATTCACTATCTTGCACGGAGGTGAAAACCTCACGAAGGAGTAGCTTCTCACTTCCACTTAAGCGGTGTAGTAACAAATGCATGTACGCAAAAACATAGACATATAACATTAACATGCTACTATCACAACAAACATATAAAACAAAAAAATGTACAAGATCACAAATTAAATTAAATAGAATTTGAAATTTTCAACAAAAAAGACAAAAAATAATCAACTTACAGCTTGACTCTCTTATTGTCCCTAGTGGAGTCGTCAAGCTGTCGAAACCATCTTTTGAAAAAAACAAAAACAAGTCTCGATTTATATTTTGAAAAATGAAAATGGAGTCGCCACCAATAATTTTTTCAAAAAAACAAGTGAAATTAGGTCACTTTTCGAGATCTTTTTTTAAAAAACCATTAAAATAATTTTGGTCTTTGAAACCACAAAACAAGTTCGAGAGTCGGTTATGCATAAGGAAGGGTTAGCACCCTTACACGCCCAAAATTAGTACTTAATTTGATTAATCAAAATCTTATTTGTTGAAAATTAAAAATTCGAGAAAAAATTTAAGTCGCGATCCTTAAATGTATGAATGTCATATTTATATTATTTTGAAAACAAACGACAAAGAGTTACATCTAATAAGTTAGGACATAACAATTCGAAAATGACGAGCTTTTCAAAAAATCTCGTATTTAAATTTTAAAAGGATATTCCATTATCTCGATTCAAAGAAAAAACTACACCCAATGAGTTAAGACATGATTTTTTTCAAATTCTCGGGACAAAGGACATTGCCTTGATTTATTAAAACAATTTGAGTATTTAAAAAAAACAAATTATCATGTTATGCAAAATATACACATGATTTACAAGTATATACATATACATATAAAAGGGATTAATAAAAATAATAATAATCAGGAAAAATTAAAAGCATGGAATATATATACATATAGGATAAAATAAAAAAAATTACAATAAAATCGTGACAAATTTGAATTTTTGGAAACTTCAGGGGTCAAATCAAAATTTTTAGAAAATTTAAGGGTCAAATTAGAATTTTTGGAAAATTTAAGGTCAATTCACATTTTTGGAAAGTTTAGGGGTCAAATTTGAATTTTTTGGAAAGTTTAAGGGTTAAATTCAAATTTTTAAAAAGTTTGAGGGTTAAATTTAAACTTTTAAAAGTTTAGGGGTCAAATTTGAAATTTTAGAAAGTTTAAGGGTCAAATTTGAATTTTTGGAAAGTTTAGGGGTCTAAATTAAATTTATGGAAAATTTAGGGGTCAAAATATAATTTTTAGATAATTTAGGGGTCGAAACATAATTTTAAAATAAAGCAAGGGCTTCGTAGACAATAAACCTAAAAATCTGACACATGGTAGCCCTTGGGACACTTTTAGGTCCAAGACCAAATTGAAAATCAAGTGAAATTGCAGGACAAATTTTAAAATAAATAAAAAGCACATTAAAGGACCTAATTGTAATAAGTCAAAAAAAAGGAAGGATTGCGGGGATAAATATCCCTTTTTTATGAAAACACGCGGATCCTCTTTTGGTCTAGATTGGGTCGGGGCGGGTTGGCCAAAACGACATTGTTTTGGAACCTATTGACTTAGGCCAAAACGACGTAATTTTGAAGGCCTATATAAGTGAAATTTAAAAAAAAATCATTTGTTTCATTTGTTAAAAAAAATCCTTTTCATTCCTTTTTTTTTTCTCTCAAGCCTTTCTCCCCTCCCCCATGTTTGATAATTAGGGGCCACCATGGGCCTTGCCGTCAACCATCATCATCGACGGCGGCGATCGCTGCCTACGATGATCGAAAAATTCAAAAAAATATTTTTTAAATCCTCTTTTATATTCGAACCCAGACTTGGAGTATTTTTAATAGAGACCCAATCGATCTTAAAAAGTCAAAAACCTTTCGATTTCTAAGGGAAAATCGACCTTTTGATGAGCCTCCGACGAGCCTTCAACGATGGCGATGTTAAGGTATGAACCCTAACTTTTGGTTTCCCCTTTTTTTTGTATTATTTGTTTAATATTTATTTGAATATATATATATATATAGAATATATGAAATAAATAATCAAGTAGGCATAAATATATAATCAACAATATACATTGAAGAAAAATATGATCTATACTACTGTATTGTATAGTCTCAATTGCTAAAAAAATTTCAATATATTTCTCATATATTTTCCAGCGAGTTTTTCGTATTTTTTCCTCTGTACATATTGTGTTTTTATAACACTATTTTACAACTATTTTTTCGGATTTTTCGATTGTGGAATCGTGCAAGTCGTGAAGAGGTGGTGTCCGAGGATTACGACGATGGTGGCAATGACGACTGCGTGGAGGGTTGACGGCGACGACGACAATAGATTCAAAAGCTAGGGTTACGGTTTCTTTTTTTGTTTGTTTGTTTAAATTTGAGCTTTGTTAAATTTGGGCTAGTGGGGGTATTTGGGTATTGGGCTTATGGGTGTATTTGAGCTTGTTTGTGAAGTTTGGATTTTTAAAATAATAAAATTTATTTTATTATTTTATTTATTTATTTATTTACATTTATAAAATAATAAATAAATAAAAATAAAAATGGAAATGAGTTTTTTAATAGCCCGAACAAATTAGGCTTCTACACCATTTGCAAGAAATAGGCTGGACAACATTTAGCTTGGCACAATCTCTCAAGTTTGATTTTGTTCTAGAGCAATAATCTCCTGTCCATTGCTTTAATCCACCTTGGATCTTGGAGATGCTTCCTTGAATGTATTTGGTTCTTTCTCATATACTTCCTCTATAATGGCTACATTGGCAACTTAGGATTTGGTTTCCTAGTACTTGTTGACCTTCTTAGTGAAGTTGGTGCTCCTACTTTGATAGTCTTGTGCCTTCTTCACTTGGTTGTTGATATACACTAGTTTTCCAAGGACTTTCAGTCATGCCTTCTTCGGTATTACCTCCATCAGTTGTACTTTCAAAATCTTCATCTACACTCAGCTAGATTTAGGAAGAGTCTTAACACTTCTTTGGAAAATTGTTAGTTTGGCCATACTTATTTGAATACCACCATGAGGAAGTTTCATTAAACACCACATTTTGGGATGTGTAGATTGTTGGATCACAACAATATCATTGTTTTCTTTTATTTTCATATCCTACAAAGATACACCTAATAGCCTTCTTGCTATTCAAGTGATCAAGTACAAATATATAACATAAACATTCAAAAGCTTGAAAATAGCCAACACTAGCTTCATGTTCCACACTTTTTCAAAAGGTGAGAAAATATAACCTTTGTTGAGGAAGATTATTAATCACAAAGGTTGCAGTCTTTATCGCTTCGGCTTAAAATAATCTTGGTACATTCTTAGTTTGAGAATACTTCATCCAAACCACGTTAGGGCTAGATTGAGAAGGCTACATTAGCCACTGAAATGACTAAGCTAACTTATGTTACTTTTGAAGACCTTCAATAAACTTATTTTAGAGAAAAACCGTAATTGTACCTTGAGCTAGTTTAAAAACATTCATTTATTAGGTCATGTGTACTTAGGATTCACTTTATTATTGCCAGTGTTGTTTTAGAAAAAAAAGTTTGTTTGTTGCTTTACTTTGTAAAAACTTGATGTTAATTAATGCAGAGGAAAAACCATTATTCATGTCATTTTTGAAATCTAGTCATCTTATCTATTTATTTTTTTTCAAAAGCGGTGCAGCTAAAATTAGGGATCAATGTCAAATTTTACTTAAGCTAGATATCATGCATTTTTCGGTTATTATGCTTGAGTAATCCATGAATGCAAAAATCCCCAAATGAAAACTTACCAAGCCACATACCAAAAATAATTAAAAATTACAAACCAAAACTAATAGAGATTTATTAATAATACTTATTAAAAATAGTCCAAGGTCTAAGGTGATTCTTCGTATCTCAGGTCTGGTCTTAGTTTTGAGGTTTACCTGAAAGGTTAAACACTATAGAGGTAAGCTTATGAAAGCTCAGTGTGAGTCGAACAGTTATTTAAACAGTTATAAATATCAAATACAGTGAAACATATTAGCATTAACAAAAGAACACATAACCATCATTGAAATTTCATATCAGTACATAGCCATTAACAAATCAATGTCAGACAGTGTATAAGCAAGGGCCATCACGCATTCGAGTAACAATCACTAATTTTGGTACCAGTCAATACCACACAATACAATACATAGCATAAATCAATAACATTCGAGTCTGACTCAACTTAGGAAAGGTGTTGCTTGCATGAAAAGTATCATAGGTACACCATATCTCTATTTCCTAATTTTAGTCTGACTCGACTTTGGTTGGTAAACCTATGGCTACTACAGAGCCTCTTGTAAAAATACAATGTATGGTTACATTTACATTTCAAAATAATAGAATTTCATTAACTTCTATTCTATCTCTTATGTTACTGAGTACAAATTGACGTACTACTTATTGACTTATACGCAGACTTGACACCTTTTGTATGCATAACAACCCAACACGTTGTTCCCTTGGCACAACCCTAGCATAGTCTCTCAGCACATACTTCTTTACAATACTAAAAACAGAAGATAAACTTAATAAATTCATAGGATCTTAGTGAGTCAAACCCTAAATACTTGATTCATTACATCACGAAGCCTTAAATGCTTGACATATCTTTCATGTGCTTCATGAACTCTCCTTACAATTCGTTGGCGGATACTCACTAAGATTTACCTTTATCGTAAAGAGATTATCCTTTTCACTTAAGGTCACTTCCTTGACTTGGTACCTTTAAGAACTTACCTTTCTTCTGTGATCATTACTTCATCACGTACTTACTGATTCTGCCATTCATACTTGAAGGTGAGGTAGTATACGCCAACCTCGTAACATTGGATACGCCTTCGAACATCCTTTCCACGTCGTTCCTTATCATCATTCGCTAAATTTCCCCTCCCTTTTGTTCGGTGCTCACTGCAAAAATAGTTTCTTTGGTATTTGCCACAAGCACCATCCTTTAAGTTGCGCCGCGAGGGCATCCCTTATTTGTGCATCAGAAGGACTTACTTACAGAAACAACCACACAAGCTTCCTTTAATAGAGATGGCCATAACAGGAAACATCTACTACCAAATATAAAACATATTAGAAAATATTGGAAAACATCACACATGACTACACAAAATTAAAAAATGTTTCTTGTTAAAAGCATTTTACTGAAAATTTATGCTTTGAATTCTTATTTAAAAAGTGTTTTTTTTTCCTGAAAATCATTAGATTCATCTCAGATTTTATCATGTCTCAATCCAACAATCCAAATTTAAAATCTTTTAGAAATGAAAAGTTAAAATTAAAAAAAAAAAAAAAAAAAAAAACCAAACGTGGAAATCCTACCATGTGTGCTTTTGCTATATAAGCTTGCCATGTCAACGGAAAGTACTTCCTACAGGAAGCATTTCACCCCTCGTACGTCGCCTTAACAAAATTGACCTATTCCGCTAAATAAATTAAAATTAGTCTATTTTTCAAAAAAAATTTTCCAAAATTCATATTTTGCATTAATTTTACCCCAAATATCTACCCTTATATTGACAATAAAATTTTAATTTTAATTTTTATATATTAAAATATTAATCTCAAATATTATAATTTCCATTATTATTAAACATGCATATTTAGATTTAATCATATAATAAATTATTTCACCGTCCCAGATGTGACTTGAGTTCGAGTCGCGCTAATCACTGTTTATAATTCACCAAAAAAAAATTATTTTAACAATAACCTTAACACTAATAACAATTTTAAGTATATTACAATTTATAAATATTTACTTATAATTTTTTATAGTATAAAAGATAAATATTTTAATAATATAAATATGAGTATTTGTTTAAAATCTACATAATTTTATTTATTCTTTCCAACTCCAATATGCTACTATCTGCTCTTATATTTATAATATATGTAACTTCGAATTAAGATATTGATAATTATTAAGTTTATAAAATATTATCTTATTATAAATTAAATTTTGATGGTCAAGGAAAATGCTTCTAAATATTTTGTAATAAATATAATTTATGCAGTATTTGTTAAAAAAATAAATTTAAAAAAAAAATTTAAAAAGTTGTCAAATTAAAGAAAAATATTTTATATAGAATCATCCAAACATAAAAAATATATATATTATTCTTTTCAAAAATGATTTTCTGAAAGCTGATTTCACAACCTAATTCTAACTTCAACTACTGGCAAATAAATTTTCTATAAGTTAGAGAACACCATGAATTTATTGGTTAAGCAATGTTGTAAATTTATCCATACCTATACAATTTCACCAATCGAATGATGATCATTGATATCACAATTCTTCCACTTGATTTCATCCATTAACTGATCCAACTTTGCATAAATGTCACTACTTTCTGGATGATCCTTGTCACTTGCCACAAAACAATGGACCTTATTATCAATTTCAATCCAACTACAACCTGCTTGCTTTCTTAACTTCAAGTCATTCATGGCTGTCCTGACCTTCACCGCCTCATCTAACATTCCAGATCCGGCATACGTGTTCGAAACAAGTATGTAGGAACCAGCTTCTTCAGGCGACAAGTCTAGCAAGTTTTTTGAAGCTAACATGGCAAAATCTATATCCTCTTGTAACTTACAAACACTCACCAATGTCCTCCATAGCAAAGGTGAATCCTGAAAACGGCTGTTGCTAATAAGATTCATGGCTTCAGACAAGCACCCTGCCCTCCCTAAGAGATCAACCATACAAGCATAATGCTCGATTAACGGGTTGATCTTGTAACTTGATTCCATTTCATTGAATATGCATATCCCATCATGCCATAACCCTGCGTAACAACAAGCTTGAAGGATAGCCAATACGGTAAACTCATCAACTACAAAATCTTCTCCTTTAATCTCTTTGAAGAGCCGAAGTGCTGCTTTACCTTGACCGTGAATGGAATATGCAGAAACCATTGCATTCCACGAAACTGAATCACGAAAATGCATACCATCAAATATTTGAGAAGCACCTTCGATGCTGCCACATTTAGCATACATGGTGATCAAAGCATTACTCACCGTTAAACTGGATTCAAACCCCGTTTTGATGGTGTAAGCATGAAGAGTTTCCCCTTTTACTAAACAAGCTCGATTAGCGGATAAACTAAGAAGCCTTGAGAAAGTGACTAAATCAGGCTTTATACCAGCAAATCTCAGCTGACGAAACAAAACCATAGCATCTTCATCATCATCATCTCTATTTGTTTTGATGAATCCAACAAGAATAGCATTAAACAAAGCAATACTTTTACTAGAGAAACCATCGAAAACTATTTTTGCAGACTTTAGGTTATCGGATTTGGAATACATATCTACTAATGCAGTCGCAATATTGGCATCACGCAGATAACCACTCTTAATCACATATCCATGGAGCTGAACTCCCAAATCCAAGTTTCTGCACTCTGAGCAGCCAACAAGCATAGTTACTAAACAACTTGGATCACAGTAAATTCCATGGTAAAGTAATTCCAAGAACATATCAGCAGCCTTTTCACTGCAACCATTTCTTACATACCCCGATATAAGTGCAGTCCAAGAAATCATATTCCTCTCACTCAATGAATGAAACATTCTCTCACTGTCTTCAACCATTCCAAGCTTCCAATACATAGTAATCAGAGCATTCCCTAAAGAGGTCACATTGACTACTCCACACTTAACAGCAAGCCCATGCAACTGTCTCCCTTCCTCAATGCCTACATTTTCATTAAATGTGCTTATTATATTAGTAAACGTATAATCAGTTGGCTCCAAATCTGAGCTTAACATATCAATAAAAGCCTGAAAAGCTTTCTCCATAAACCCAGCCTTTCCATACTCCAAAATCATGTAATTCAAACACTGAACATCCTTGACACTAATGTTGTTAAAAACATTTTCCGCTTCATTCAAGAACCCAGTCGTTGAATACAAGGAAATCAAAGAAGTACCCACAAAAGCATTCCCCTCAATCCCACTTTTTATAACAAAACCATGGATTTGCTCACCTCGAATCAAGTCTTCTTCCTCGCTACACGCTTGCAAAATCACCGAACAAGTATGTTCGTTGAACTTCTCGCCAGAGAAATACATATCATGAGCGATTCTAAACACGGATTCAGAGTCTCCATTGTTTAAATGCCCTTTAATTAAAGTAGTCCAAGTGATTGTGTTTCTAACAGGATTTTCATCGAACACCTTTCGGGCATCATCCAGTTCGTTGAATTTAGTATAAAAATTGATAAGATTATTTCCTTGAAAAACGTCATTTGAAGAGCTGGATTTTATTAAAAAAGCGTGAATTGCTTGACCCAACAAGAAATTTCCAGACCCAATGGAGAGCTTGAGAAGATGCGGCCAATCTTCAGCGAGAACCAGCTCTTTATTAGTTAAAATGCTGGAGATGGAGCAGTTGACTTTTTTTAAAGATGGGTATTTGGCCTTAACAGGTAGCTTAGCTTTTGTTAAAAACACTGGGTTTTGGGGTTTAAAGGGATGATGAAGAACGGTGGCGCCATAAGCAGCTTCCATGGATATTTGATTTGAATCAAACAAATTAATTAATTCAAAAGAAAAAAAAAAAAAAGGCACATATTTGCTCTTGGGCTTAATTGGACCCACAATCGGGCCTACGAGAAAACTGACCCGATAAACAGTTTCTGTTAGTTTAATTTATGGTTTTCTGTCCACGTTATATGAGGATTCAGTCCCAATAATTTTATTTCATAATGAGTTCAAATCATTGACATTGGTTGGTTGATTGATGTCAAATTTTATTTTTCAAATCATGAGTTTGACCTAAGATATGTTTTAAAAAGGATAATGTGGTGAAAAATAATTAATTACTTTGTCTCTATTTTTCAAATCCGAAATGTTTTAGATTTTGAGCATTTAAGTTGTAGATTTATTATTTATATTTATATACGTGGATTTTCGAGTTTCGTTATGTGTGGGTTTTAATCCAATTCAATAAATTATTATATCATCTTTAAATCGAAAAATAATAATTCGATGGATTTGACCACTATTCCAATTCTAAAATATTTTAGCAATTTCGTTAAAACGTGAGGTGTAGGATAATATGAGAACAAAATTGTAATAAAATAGAATTAGACAAATCCTCCATTTCTTTTTTTTTTTTTGTCATGGAGTAGCGTTGGTTTATTGAGGAAAAGAGCAAAGAAGATGAACGCTCGTTCTTATTATTTTTGGGGTTTTAGATTTTTTAAATGTTGGAGAAAATTTTTTTATGTCTCTTAAAAGTTAGTAAAAATTATTTTGGGCCTTTAAAAGTTAAATTTTTTTGGACCCCTTAAAAACTAAAAGAATAATATTTTGAACTCCTCTCAATTTTGAGCATTGAACGATCGCACTTTCAGACGATTCCATAGCCGAACTTGTGGAGATGGCGATTAGCTTCTGTAACCAGTCTTTAAAAGCTCTTATAATTAACCCTAAACTCTAAATTTCCATTTGGCAAATCAACTTTTGGATCTCAGCGTATCTTCCATTTCCTATTTCATCTCCTACACAACATATCTCCAATTCAACTGTTATTTGATTTCACGTCCATCTTTTCAAAATATTTTGCATTATTGTTATATTATTAATAGATATAACTTTTCATAATTAAACATCGGGTTGTCAAAGAGATTTTAGTACAATTAGCAAAAGTGAAGATTCTGGATCTTGAGTATTCTTATTCAAGACTTACCATATACATTTAATATGTGAGTTTTCGAGTCTCATTATATATTGTTGTCATCTATGGATTTTAATTTGATTTCCGTTTTAATTTGGATTAATCTAGTTTTTAGTTTGTTTCTGTCGTAATTGTTTGATTCTATATTTTTTTTACAATTCTTTACCCATCTCTTTTTAGTTGCTTGACATAAACTTGTATTTATATTTTAATTGTATTTATAAACATTCAAAAAATAATAAATTTAAGTTCGAATTGTTCCAATTCTTAATTTATTATTACGGTAATTGTTTGATTATACACTTTGTCCTAATTCTTAACCCCTCACTTTGTAGTTACTCCGACTTATATTTATATATTTTTTGACATGTGTAACACTAATTCATGGGTGCTCTCCTGTCTTTAGTAATTGTAAAAAGTTTTTAAATTTTATTTTGATCCCTCTATTATATATAAATTTAATATTTAATCTTTATACTTTAAATTTTAGCATAATTTTATTATTATATTTTTATAATGTTATTATTTAATTTAAATAATTAATAGCATTAAATTTTCAATTAAAATGTTACATTGTTGTTTGTATATATACTTTGAATGTCCATGGTTTAGAGATACATGCGGCTTCCCATTCCTTTTCGGTTTTCCTTACCTCTTTTTGGCATTATAAGACAATAGTAAAATTTCAATTTCAATCTTTATATTATGTTGAAATTTGATATTTAATCTATATATTAATTTTTTTACTTTGATCTATCTATTTTTTTTGGTAAATTAGAATAAGAGGAAAAAATCCTAACAACAACGAGATTAACGTTATCCGAATTCAAACCACACCTGAAGAGGTGAACACCCTAACCATCACGCAAATACACGGAGTTCTTGGTCTATCTACTTTTATAAGATCATTAGTTTATATAAATAATAAATATTATTAATTTCAATCAAAATGTTGATATCATCTTTCTTAATGATCCTATTTCAATAAAAAATTTATTTTATTATGATAGATTCGAATAAGTATTTTTAAAATAAAAAAAACTCAAATAAGTAATTTTTTAATTTTTTATTAAATGATTATCGAATTAATACTTGTTTAATTTCAAAATATTACACCGATAAATTAATAGAAAACTATTAATAATGACTACAAATAAATTTGAATTTTTAAATTTAAAAAAATAAAATTTAAATTCTTAAAAATAAAAATAAATGAAATAAAATGCGAAGTATATAAAATCTGAAAATATATTTTACTTTTGAAATATTCTTTTATAATTTAACCCGAAATAATACGTTATGTAGTAATTAAAGAAATGAAGGGATAAGAAGAAGGCATTGGAAATGTCAAGAAGCAATGATTTTATTTAAATAAAAAGGAACGGGAAATGGCAGAATATGAATGAAATCATCAAGTTTCAATTATTGACGAAAACGCCAGAACGTTGAAAAACTGAGTAAGATGTGATTGGAAATGTTGTAATTGCAAGACAGAAATAAGAAAAATGTCGCAATTTTCAAGGATGACCAATCAATTTTTCATCCCCACATGCAACTGTTACAGGTCAAATAGTAGCTCAGATGCTTCCCTCCTCGCTCATTTCTTACCTATCGCGATGAGAATTACGACGTTGTAATGATGTGATGGACGACATCTCGACAAGAAGAAAATAATGTCGTAATGCGGTGATGTGCTCTCAAATTCAATCGAGTTTATTTTTTTAATTAAATTTTATTATTTATTCTTTAATTAAATTCTTATTATTCTAGAAATATTATAATCATATTAGAATGATAGTTTTAGTTTATTTAAAGGGGTCATTGTATTTTTGTTGTGTTAACTCATTATGATGTACTCGTAGGTTTTTTTTTTAGGATGATACGATGTAATCACATATGAATTTTGATAAGATTTTTATCGTAATTATGGAAAATATTTTTATATTTCTTCTGTAAATGTTTTATGAAATTTAAAATTTTATTTATCGATTTGTTTTTTGAGATTTTAAACTTTATATTCGAGATTTTAAATAATATGCAAATTAATTTATTTTCTTCATTTTTACTATATCACTATTTATGCGAGTGGATCCTAAACACATACAAAACACTCAATTTGCGATTATTAAGCAACTGTTGACCACCTAGGATAGGAGACACGTGATTTTACCAGAAAATATGCCATACAATTTGCTACTTCATAGACAGGATGCACCCTTCACACACTAGTTCTTGCAGCACCTTTCTTTATTACGATGAACCCAAATACAAATTAAAAAACTGTTATTATTAAAAAAAAATTAATTTATATTTTTCTTTAATTTATTATTAATTTTAAATTTTTATGATGTAAAAACAACTCTTTTATATTAAAAATAGTGAAATGACTTAAAATACTATATAATTTTAAAAAAAAAAGTATATAAGAGTTATTTTTTGTATTTACTTAAAGTTTTAATTTTTTTAAACATTTATGAAATATATTTTAAAATTTTACCAAATAATATCTTAAATCCATAAAACAAAATTCATTTTATAAAAACAAATTCAAAAACCTGAAAGTAAAGTAAAAAATTGAACCAAATTATCTTTGAGAAATTAAAAAGAAATCGATTAAACCCGATTCACTTTTATAAATCAAATTCAAGCAATCAAAATTTAAATCACACTAATTACGTTTGTTATTTGAACTTTGCCATATTATTGTAATTCACCAAAAAAATTATTGTCGTGTTATAATTTTATAACGGGATACTCATTAAGGCAAGTATTTTGAGTATCATACCCTCAAATATTGAAGAGTAATTTCAATATAAAATTTAAATAGAGTTTTATAAGATTAAGCACTAGTTAATTAATGGGTTTTTTACTAAAATATTACAACAACAAAATTAGTTAATATCAAAATCGTATGTCCACCTCATTAATTATCAAAATAGTATGTTTTTGGGGGTGGAAGGTTGTTGAGAGATGGCATCACGATGTCTTCTGACACAAATTTTTTTATTTTTATTATATTTTTATATTATAAAATTAAAAAAATAAAATATTTGGTGGTGCCCATTAATGTGTCATCCTCATAGGCGGCACCACTGCGTCAATATTTGATGGAAGCTTGGGTTGGGACACAATAAAAGGGGGTGAGGGTTAAGGGTTGTTTAAATTTTGTTTAGATTTGAGAAAAAAAAAACAAAGAAGAACAAGAAGAAAAATAATAGAAGAGAAAAGGAGAAGAAAGGGAAAAATAAAAAGATAACTTTTTTTTGTTATTTTTATACAGTTTAGTTTAGTTTAGTTTAGTTTGATGTTTATTTGTTATAATTTTTTTTAGTAGGATATATTTTTAATTTATTTTTTTATTGAAATTTTATTTATTTTTAATAAATTTATTGAAGATGGATAATCAATTTTTCGTATGCATTTATTTCGATGGAGTCATTTTGAGAACATTAGTTGAATGTATATTTGAATGCCGACAACAAATAGCAATGAGATTTCGTCGAAATATCTTGATTGATGATATGAAAGCAAGGATTAGTGCAAAAATTTTTAGACGTTGTTAGAGAAGGATCTCGAAACTTTTCTATAAGTTTTCAGTTTTGATAGATCCCATCAAATTCTCCGAGATGGAACTTGTAGACGATGAAGACATGGAAACAATGATCGCTCTTTATTATTCAAATCAAAGTGGCCAAAATGCCCTGATTTAGTTGTTTGCCGAGTTAGTTGATGTGGAACCAACTGAAGATCCAACTCCAGTAGAAAATGAATATTCAACTCTGTGTATGGTGGTTCCAGTATCGTACGTTGAAAGTCAATCAATAGTACGTGGGATTGACATCGATCTTAATGCTGCTGCACCCGAGAATGATGCAGATGAAGATGTTGGATATGATAGTAGTATTCCTTCTAATCATGAGGTCGATATTGATAATGATCCCGATGTGGATGAGATCCTGGATGATATCGACGACGAAGGGATGAATGACGATGGAAATTATAACGTGTTTTCAGTCGAGAACCTGGTTAGACATATTGTGATGCACAATAATCCTACTGGGGCATACATGTCACTTATTGACCCCGATGCGGCACATGCAACCGAGTTCGCGGAGTAACCTTATATACTACCTGCTCAACGAATAGCCGTAGCATCAGAACCTAAAGAGTTATTCGTGGGCCAAAAATTTGAATCCAAGGAAGAGTGCGTATTTGTCATTAAACGGTATAGCATGAATGTGTCGGTGGACTACAAAGTCACTGTGTTTAAACCGACATTGTATATTAGGGAGTGTTGGAAGTCGACGGAAAGTTGCAATTGGTGGGTACAAACCACATTTATCCAGAAGTCGTAGATGTGGGAGATAAGAAAATTTGTTGGGCTTCACATGCACTTTAGCATGTATGTAAGAAGATCACCGGAAACTTGATTCCAAAACTATTTGCACATATATCATGCCAACGGTGAAGGACTTGCCAACCATCTAAGTTTCTACACTGATTTTCGAGATGCAAGCACGATTCCAGTATCGGGTTTCATATCGGAAAGCATGGATAGCGAAACAGATGACAATAAACAGTTTTTCGGTGATTGGGATGTGTCGTACAATAAGCTACAGGGGTGGATAGACGCAACGAGACAGTACGTGTCGGGAATTGCCATTGAGTTGATGACACGACCTTATTATAACTCGGACAACAACCTACAATTGGGAATAAAAAATTTTCAGTATATGTTTTGGACGTTTATGCTCTGCGTTCGAGCATTTCCTCACTGCAAGTCATTTCTCCAAGTAAATTGGACCTGGCTATACGAGAAATATACACAGATCCTACTTATTGCGATGGTTCAAGACGGGAGCTAGAATGTGCTCCCGATAGCATTTGCTATTATGGACAAGGAAGACATGGAATCATGAGAATTCTTCTTGACAAACCTGCGGAGGTATGTTGTTCATAACGATAATATTTGCATCATCTTCGATAGAGGGAAGGGAATAATTTTCGCCATTAGGCGTATCGATGTACCATGGAGATCAATTTACTACAGCAGGCACATTGCGGCTGACTTCCAACGAGAATATAAAAATGCAAATTGGCGGAGACGATTTGTGAAAATAGGTAAAAAAAATTTAGTTTCAATTTATATTTTGAATGTTTTATTCGAGACTGTACTTATCTTTCCTTAACACATACACAGCGTATAAGCTAAAGCTACACCGATTTTGGAAAAGAATGATTAGACTTGAGCATGACATGAAAGGTCAAACGAACAAGCCTTTGCGAGAGTGGTTGGGTACCATGAAGCCGTGGCAATGGTCTCATAATTTCGATGATGGGTTTCGATATGGTCAAATGACAACTAACCTGGCAAAGTCGGTTAACGGCGTGTTCAAGAGAATACGACATCTTTCGATTTCACCCGTGTTCACGGCTATGTTCTTCAGGCTGGCTACCTTGATGCTAATAATGGGGATGAAACAAGTTGACCAGATGAATGCTAGACATGTGTTTGTTAAAACTATTAGAGATGCAATTGAGGTAAACCATTCGAGAGCGAGGTCGATGAATGTTGAAATATATTCACGACAGTTTTAAAAATTTCAAGTTGTGAAGACCATTGGGCATCAACCTGGTATCCCACCTAGGTTCTACGGGGTTGATCTCCAAAACAGACACTGCGATTGCAAGAGGTTCGATACACTTTGTTATCCTTGTATGCATGTCGTGGCAGCTTAAGCTCATGTGTCACTCAATGTTGAACAGCTTATCGACCTCATATACACTCTCGAGTGCACGTTACGTATTTGAGAAAACGAGTTATTCGTCCTACCTTAATTGTCTACATGGGAGGTGCCTCTGACAACTTTCAAGCTTATCTCAAACAAAGGTTTGCGGAGGAATCTGAAGGTTGTTCGCATGTGACCATAATCCACAATGAAATGGACATGAGGGAGAAAACATACAACAAGCTTTGTAGCGTGTGTAGGCTAACTGGGCGTAATCGGAGTCATTACCCCCAACGAACATACCATATTGGAAAATCATCCAGATTGAGTAGGAATTGAGCTATTGTACTCGATTATGAAATGAAATTATTATGTTTATTTTAATACATTCAATTTATATTACTATGTTTGTTCTAAGTTAAGTTCTTAATTATTAGGTAATTTGAATAAAAGTGGGTTAAGTTTAAAACCCTAAACCCATAACTCATAACCCTAAATCATAAATCTTAAACCCTAAAATATATGTAAAATTTAAGTCGAAATATAAATATGAAATTTAAATAAATAGTCAAATGAGTTAAAATGTATGTGAAATTTAAGTAAAAAGTCATCAATAGTCAAATATACACAATTGACTACTAATAGATACAACCTTAATATCCATGATTAGATGGTATGGTCCTCGGGGTATATCGTCGTGATGGTCAGCGTTCACGACAAGGTTGCTCTTCAAGATCAGCATCATCAATAACAACCATCTGCTCGAGAGGAGTGGAGTATTGCGGTGATAATGATGTGCTAGAAGGAGTGTAGTACTGCTGTGACTCGACAAACTAAGGATGATATGTAGTAGCCCGTTTTTCAGTGGTGTTAGAAACAGTGGTTTTAGGACCACAAATTCGACGAGTAAATTTATATAATGAGTATTTAAATTATATGAGTCAATAATAATTTTTATATGGAATTTTGAATTGGAGAATTTTAATTATTGAATTAAAAGTTAGTATAAGTTGTTTAGTTCAAAAGTCAAGTGATTTTAGAAAATAAGGTATCGAGACCTCATTTTTGAAATTTAGGGTCATAAATATTTTTATTGAATATTTATAGTCTTATTATGTGTGAATTGATGTTTGGCTTGATAATTTTGATGATTAATTGCTTAATTGAGGTAAAAGGAGTAAATTGTAAAAGAGGTAAAAGTTAATTGCTATAGATTAAAAATAGTAAATGGGCCAAAATGGTAATTAAACCATGGTAAAAAGTCCAAGCAATGGCTTTGGTGTAGGAGGCGGATGATAGGGGTGCCCAAGTCAAATCATGTGCGGGGGGATTATCGTCGATTGTTCACCAAGTAAAAACGGTTTTCCCACCTGGAAGTACCACTGTATGTAGTATAATGATGACTGAAAATGGGGAGCATACTCCATTGGAGGTATCCGCATCATCTGATTGTTCCACACATGAATATATTGTCGATGCACAATCATCCAATTATTATGATGTTCCCCCCTCTTATCAATCCCATGGATATTCCCTAATTGCATTGGCGGTGGCAGGATAGGCTGTTTACAACCAAACTGCCAGAGTACTCGATTCTTGGCATTCTACTCCACTGATTGGAAATTGATAATTGGTGCGTTAATGCACCATTGGTCTGAGTGGATGTAACCAAAAAAGGGAATAACATCGGCAATTTGTGGCAACAAATAAGGTATCTAGATGAACTGCACAATTAATAACATGTCACGATATTAACAAGGGTCAAGTAATATAATTTAATTACATGCCATGATATTAACACGGGTTAAGTAATATAATTTAATAACATGTCAAGGAATAACATACCCCATCCTCGACATGTTGCTCGATCATCAGATGATATATGGGAACTGTGTATTGCCTCCCGATTCTCAGATTAGTTTTCTATCTAAGAAAACAAAAAAAAACTTGTTAGAATAATATCATTACAAAAATATGTCACATAATTGCTATATTGGTAATATTTTATCACCTATTAATGAGTGGAAAAACATATGGTTAGTGCTTGACGGATGCCATTCCTGGCATCCGATAAATTACCCAAAACTGCAACAGTATTAGGCAACCACCTATGTGCATGACCGAATGATTTGTAGTGTGACAAAGTTCTCAATACAACATAGCTAGCCCCACAGAACCCCAACTATACGAACGAATATTTTACAGATCAAGTACATCTTGTGGATCTTGTTGTTGTTCGCATCTGGCATGAGTACACCCCCTATGATTTGCATAATATATGCTCGAACGACCCACATAACCTTTAGTTCAGTTGTATTATCGAGTAAATCCGTAAAATTGGCCTTCAGCCATTTAAAGTTCAATCTTGTAAACTTCTCATCACTAGGTGAGCGTCCTAGTAAGTTATAACAAAGTACCGCCGACTCTTGGATCGTACTTATGCCGGTAACCACATTCCTATCGATGAGGGCCTGAGTTGCAGTGCAACATCCTCCAAAGTGATGGTGCACTCCCCACACGGCAAATAAAATGTGTGAATCTCCAGGGGCCAAAACTCCACCAATACGGATATTAAATCATACCGTAAATCAAAAGTTTGGATCAATGCCGCTGATCCAAATCCGGTCAACTTCAAGTATGGAATCAAACGTTCATGGGGTTTATAGCTTAGACCGTACACATGACCCCTCAATGCGCGGTACCGACGAGTGCCTTGTTAATTTACCGAAATAGTTAATATAACCTAATTTAATTTTGTAAATGACATGAGTAACAAATAATAATTCTATTACCGTGAGATTGTCTATGTGTGATTTTTCATTCACCGTGTTTGATATGTGATCCTGCTCTTTGTTAATCAAAGAATCCATTCTACAATTTAAAAAAAATTAATTCAATTAGTTCGGTACATAAATAATTATTTTCGTAAAAAATTAATAAAAACCTAAAAAAAATACATTATTAAATATTATAAATCAAATAAATATTAGGTATATTTGAAATATAAAAAAATAATATGGAAATTATTATTTTAAAGGCTTTTTATAAAACTTACTAACAAAACTTACTTACTAATAGAGGTGATCATGGACCGAGCCACCCGACCCGACCCGAAGGCTCGCCCGAAAAATAGACAGGTTTGAGTAAAAATATAGGCCCGAAAAATGGGCTTGAACAAAAAACGAGACCCATTTTTAAAATGGGTCGAGTCTTGGATTTGATTTTCCTGACCCGAGCTTGACCCGGCCCAGATTTATAATAATAATTTTATTTTTAATACTATTTTTTTTGCTTGTAATAATGGTCTGTTACAGCTAATGGCCTAAAAATTGGCCATGTTATCAACCTTTTGCCCCTTGCTTTCCCCTCGAATATATATATATTTGCTTAAACTGTGATTTGCTAGTGCTTCTACTCTATTATGAGCATAGATGAAAAAGATTTTCAAGTATTTAAGGATGTTCTATTTTTTTTATTTAGTTAAAGCTTGCCCATAGTTTTAGTGACATTGCAAATTGCACAAGCGGAAATGGAAGTCATTGATGATTGTTTTATCATTAATTTTACTACTATTTTAGTTGTAACTATCTTAATATAAAGAGTTCTTATTGTATTTTCAATTTGTTTGTTGTTTTACGAATTGTTTATCGTTTTTAATTTGTTTGTTGTTTTAATATTTGTTTTACTATTTTTAAATGTATTTGATATATCATATTTTAAAACTATTACAATATGGGTCGGACTTGAGCAAATTTTTAGGCCCATTTTTTGGGTCGGGCCGGGCTTAGACTAGAAAATGAATTTAAAATTTTATTGAAATCCGACCCGAATCAGGCCTGACCCGGCCTATGATCACCTCTACTTACTAACAAAATTAAATTAAATTAAATTAAAAAAAAAACAAAACTTAAATTAAATTAAAAAAAAACAAAACTTACCTTTCTTTCTCTCCTTTTAATCTACTCTACTAAATAAAAAATTAATAACAAATCACATAAAAATTAAAAAATTAAACAAATAATTTATGATAATTAGTAAAAAATAACTTTAAAATAAATTAAACTAAACAAATAATTTATAATAATTACCTTTATTTTAGTTTTTTTCTTCCTTTAATCTACCTACTAAACAAAAAAAACAATTATAACAACTCACATAAACATTAAACTAAAAAACTATTTTATAATAATTACTAATAAAATTAAATAAAATTAAATTAAAAACTACAACAACAAAACTTTAAATTAAACTAAAAAAACCAGACAACAAAACGTTTACCTTTCTTTTAGCTTTTTTTCTTCTCTTAATCTACTTACTAAACAAATAAAATTATAACAAATCATATTAAATATTAAAATTAAAAAAAATATTTTATAATTATTATTACTACTAACTAAATAATAACTTTAAAGAAAATTTAAAATAACCACACAAAATAAATACCTCTTTTTTTCCTTCTTCTCCCCTACGGGCTGCTACTTTACTCTTCTTCTCTTTTTTTTTTTGACCTTTCAATTGTTACCCCAAGGTTCCCCCCTCCTTCCTTCTTATACCAAAACAAAACCCCTCCCTAGCCCACTACCGAATCAAATTTCCCCCCAACATAGCAGGCTTTTGCATGCATGCTTGCCAACTGCCACGCCCGTTCTTCCCCATGTGATTTGACATGGGTGCCACATATTGACTAGGTATTTTTTATGCCGCCTATCGACGTGGCACAACCCACATTATATCATATCCGTATATTTATTTCAACAAGATTTTATACCCGTATAAAGTAGTGTCGCCTTTTAAATGAACACCATCAAATATTTTTTTAATTTTATAATATAAAAATATAATAAATAAAATTTGTTTCAGAGACACAGTGATGTCACCTCTCAACAACCCTTCACCTGTAAAAACATACTATTTTGATAATTAATGGGGTGGACATATCATTTTAGTATTAAATTTTTTTTTTGTAATATTTTGATAAAAAAACCCTTAATAAATTAACAATCCTCTTATTAAAAATTGAATAAAATCATTATTATTAAAATGATTGATTGTGATTTACATCAATTAACAACTACAATTATTATTTTACTGACCAACTAATTAAAAGGAACACAAATTATTAGTGATTAGGATTCGTTTACTTTTAATTCGATGCATTTAATTTTTATTTTATCTCACGTTATAATATCGTTATTTTATTTAATCTCATCATCATCGTTATTTTTTTATACTAATCGCAAGTCAAACTACAAAAAGTTACAATAAATTAAAGAAAATTATATTAATTAATAAGTAAGAAGATTTCTTACACAAAACATTAAAGAAATCGAAATAAATTAAAAGGAAAAACTAAAAACTACTAAAAAAAGCTCTCTAAAACCTATTCTATTCTAAAGAGTAATTAAAATTCTCTCTTCTCCTGTTGAAATTATATGAAAAACATATATTCATTTTTATAGGATTTGGATGGGAAAATTGCATAGAGGCCCTTGAAGTGTTTGTAAGTTTTTGTCAAGTTGTGAAAGTCCACAGAATACCCTTTTGTAATCAATCTAGATCTGACTGAGTGTTGCAACTTCATCTTGCTTGGGTTGCTACATTCTTTTGATTATTGGACTTTCCATTCAACTCAGTCGTGCAGGTCATAACATCCCTTCAGCTCATGTCGTAAAATTGGTTAATGGAGTTGCAATTCGTTCTTCAAATTATTCGCCAAGGTTGCAGCATGTAAGAATTGAGCGATTAGAATTTTTGTTAAAATAAAATACGGTGGTAAAATGAAATAAAAGTAAAGTCCATATAGAACTACATAGGGGTGAGCAAAATTCGATTTGATTCGAAAAATCGAAAAAAATTCGAATTTTGAATTATTCGAATCGAGTTATTCGAGTTAATCGACTCAACTCAAATTTTTTTTTCGAATTTCGAGTTCGAGTCGAGTTGAATTTTCAAATTCAAATAACTCGAATAATTTGAATAAATACTACAAGAAAATAGGTTTTTAGAGGACTTTTTTTGAGTCTATAGCGACGCTTAATGCCGCTAAAAATAATGGCGCTTCTCGCACAAATGCTGCTAAAGAACATGGTCTTTAGCGGTGCTTACCCACAATCACTGCTAAAGACCATGTTCTTTAGCGATGCTTTCCCCACAAAAGCCGCTAAAGAACATGGTCTTTAGCGACGCTTTCCCCACAAACGCCGCTAAAAAACACGGTCTTTAGTGGCGCTTTTCTCACAAGCGCCGCTAAATTAACAGATTTTAACACCTCATTTTAATTCACATAGAACCCGAATTTCAATATTTTTTCCTGTAAATTCAAATCCAACCAATTAAAATCCAACCAATAACTTCTAATCTAAATGTAAATGATAAACGAAAGAAATATGCATATGATTTAAATTAATAAATAAATGAAAAATATATTTCAAATTATTCTCACAATAAGAAAAAACAAAAGTCTAAGATGACGGATTCTGCTGAAACATTTTCATCATATTTTGAAGTTGTAGCAGCAGTTCGTCATACTTTCTTGTTGCCTTTGCTTCCCTCGCTTGCCTCGCTGCTGCCTCCGCTTTAAATTGTAGCTGGAGTTCATCATATTTTCTTTGAACCTCTGCTTTTTTCGCTGCAGCCTCCTATTTAAGTTGAGCAATTTGCTCAACTGTGCTTGCTTGCATCTGAGCCAATTGATCTCTTAACCTCTGAACTTCAGCTTGATCCTGACTCCCTGAAGGCATGTATCTCTGTAAGCTGGATCCAAAATATCGGGATGGGCTAACAAAAGATCCTTGAAATCGAACTAGACCATACCTTTCAGGACCCAAAACTTCAGTAATAACTCGGTTATCAATGTCCTCTAGATTAACCGAACAATCACTTGAAGCCATCGCTTCATACTCTGCCTTCTTATCCTTTAATTTATCCTAATAAGTTAATCAAGAAGTTAGAAACGAAATATATAATCAAAAAAATGCAACATAACTTGACATTATTTGCGTTACAAACGACAAATTAAACCATTATAATTAAACATGATAAATATTTAAAATAATTCAAATTTTATTAAGTAAATATACCATAATTTTTGCAGCTTCAGAAGTCATAGAAGATCCCTCTTTTTTTCTATGTGTAATGCCAAAAAGTTGAAGTCGTTCAACTTTTTGACCTGACGATTGTTCCTATATTATAGTAGGAAAAATTTTAAATTAGTAGAAAGTAATTAATATTTGACAATTAATAAATTCAAAATACCTCATCAGCAACTACAAAAGCAAAACTTCTCGATCCAGCTGTGTGCGTGAATTTTTGTTTTTGCCTACTTGTAATTCCAACACGCTCACAATCCTACATTAATTATTATTACATATATAATAAATACTATAAATTGAAATAATTATAAGAGTTTAGTAGTACATAATACCTCTCCTTTCTTTGAGCTCCAAAATCTAACTTGTTCTTCCCATTGGTACCTCAGCATTCCCGACGGAACATTTCGTAATTTATATTCGAGGCTCATATTATTCTTAAAATAATCTTTCTTTATAGTACTCTTATGGTCTCTCAATTTCTTTCCTAATGATTTCTACACATAGTCGTTTGAGACCTCTAAAATAAATCTCTCCTGTAAATAACACAAGTTTAGAAAGTAAATATAAATTAAAATTAAACCAAAGTATTATAAATTACATTCACTTTATTACCTTAATATTATCGAGAGCTTGATTTTTGTTACTATCAAGCATATGATGCCATGACTCGTAGTTGATTGGCAACAGACTGCCATTTCGTGCTACAATGCCCAAGTATCCTCCCAAAAGTCGAGCTTCTGATCCAACAGGCTAACCATGACTATTTGCAGATGCTTTGACACGCTTATCAGGATTTAGACTGTATAAATCCTTTAATAGAGTACATCCTTGAGTTCTGCGCCCCTCAGAATTTTCAGCTAAAAAAATTGTATATGATAATATTAGAATTTGAAACAAAAATAAAAAATAAAAGTGTACATGCATGAAAATTAAACTTAATATTACCTTGATTTTCTACAGTTTCCGGAACATTCGAAGATCCAATAGCAGTCTGTTGATCACTATTTGTTTCTTCCAAATTTGGAGGATTTTGGATAATACTTAGATCCTGGAATTTTCTTCTAGGCATATTATCTGCAATACACATAAAATAGTTGAAATATTAGTAACTAATTAAAACAATAATAGTAATGAATATATTTAACAAGATCAAAATTTAAATTATAATATTACATATTATTAAAAATGTAAAATCTTACTACATTATGATTCGTAAATATCTTCATCCACATCCTGGCGAACCCATTGAAATTGTGTACTAGTACTAAGGATAGTTTCATTTAAGTTTTGTTCTGGAAAAGGCAAAGTTTCTGATCTTTCGTCCATGTCATCTCTACTCCCATTGCCCATGTCAAACAAGTCTCTAGGGGTGTTACAGAGTACAACGTACCAACCCTCATCAGTTGGATCTCTCGAGTAAAAAACTTGTTTGACTTGAGAAGAAAATACATACGACTCATCCATCAATTGTTTCCCAGTGTGAATTAATCGAGAGAAGTTCACCATTATAAAACCAAATTGATCTTTTCTAATTCCTCGAGCAGTATTAACATTAGCCCAATCACATCGAAATAAAACAACCTTCCATTTTCCATAGAATTCCAACTCAATAATGTCCGTAAGAAGTCCGTAATACTCCACATTTCCCTCAATAGGATTACTATCCCTAGCACTATCATAACTTGTAATTGAAGAATTAAGAACTATTCAACAATTTTGAGTCCTCCTTAATCTTTCGCGAGATTTTGTATGAAACCTGAATCCATTAATCAAGAAGACATTATATCTTTTTACTACTCTATTTGGACCTTGGGAAAGCCATTTAACTTCTTCACTGATGTCCTTTTCCACTCCAAACCTATCGAATTGAAAGTAAATTGATTAATTATAATGTTATACGAAAACATTATTATTTATCATTGAAAGCTTCAGTTGCATACCGTCTGCCCTAACCATTCATGAAAAGATTCTGTGAATAACTTATGAATCTCTCGATGTTGTAATCTTCGGGAGCATGAACGAGATCTCAAGAGTTATTTATACTCACTATGTTAAAAAGTGAATAAATTGGTTAGCGAAAAAATAAACAAATGAAAAGGATGAATATTTATCAAATTCTAAAACTTACTTGCGTAATGATTCAATTGAATCGTGGTGAAAAAGAACATATCGATGTGCTTGTACCCAAGATATATCATCTAAGTGTACAATTTCAACTTTCCCAATTGGTTGTCCATAACTTCGAAATAGATAAGTTTCAGCTAAGCTATGATCATTATTGAGCCCAACATTTCTACTCGGTCTATTCAGTCTTGTTTCAACATCTTATAAATATCTAAAGCAGAAAGTCATACACTCCTCTACTAAGTAACCTTCAGCAATTGATCCTTTTGGATAACGCTTATTACGACAATAAGACTTCAATTTGCATAGAAACCTAAACACGATATAAAACATTATCAAAAGTTGTAACTAAAGGTATATTAATGAATGAATGAAAACTTTGCAAATTAATTAGCACCTCTCTATAGGATACATCCACCGATAGAAAATCGATCCACCAAGTTTTGCTTCATGAGGGAGATGGATTAACAAGTGCACCATAATAGTGCAGAACGAAGGTGAAAAGATCTTCTCCAAGTTGCATAACGTCAAGGCGACTCGATCTTGTACTTTCTCAAGTTCTTCAACATCCAAAACTTTGCCACAAATAACTTTCATTATATTGGATAGTTCAATTATACAAGACGTTTTTGACATACAACACCGCAAAGCAACTGGTAGTAAATCTTGCATCAAGATGTGATAATCATGTGATTTTAGGGAATATAATCTTCGCTTTAAGACTCACACATCGAGATATATTTGATGCATACGCATCTGGGACCTTTATATCCTTCAACACTGTGCAGAACAATACTTTTTCTTTTTTCGACATTGTAAAAAAAGAAGGCGGCAACCGACGTTTTCATTTCGGAAGTAATTGGGGATGAAGATCATGCCGAATTCCCATGTCAACTAGATCAAGTCAACTCTTAATATTGTCTTTCGATTTTCTATCGACATTGAGAATTGTCCCGATTATGTTCTCGCAAACATTCTTTTCAATATGCATGACATCAAGATTGTGTCGCATAATATGATGCTCCCAATAAAGCAAATTAAAAAAAATACTTTTTTTTTCTTTAACTCCACCTCATTAGGATCATCCTCTTCATCAGATTCATCATCACTCTCTCGATCAAATCGCCAACATACGTCTCGCTCGGTCTTCTGTTTCTTTGCATGTTGGATGGTTATTCATCTTCCCATAACTGAAATCTATATCTTTCAACATGAACAAGATTTCAGACTCAATGGTCTGGTCAGGAGCTTCTCTCAACTATTTAGTACCATCAAATTGAGTTCTTTGAAATCTAAATTTATGATTTCCATCTAACCATCAACGATGCCCCATATAAGAGAATTTCTTCTCATTATATAACCACTTCGAACATGTTTGTACTGTACAACAAGGACAAGTATAACGTCCTTTGGTACTCCAACCAGATAAACTGGAATAAGCCAGAAAATCATTAATAGTCCACAACAAAGCTGCACGTAAATAAAAGTTCTCCTTTCTGAAGACATCATATGTTTCAATACCTGCCCATAACTGTTTCAACTCTTCAATAAGTGGCTGCATATAAATATCAATATCATTCCCGAGACCTTTCTCTCCAGGGAAAATCATAGATAAGATAAAAGAAGATTGCTTCATGCAAATCCACGGAGGCCAAGTACTGTACGAAGTACTCATGAGTTTAAATGGATTAAATCCATCAGATGCTAGCCCAAGCCTCACATTCTGAGGATCACTTGTAAAGCTTGAAAATTTATTATCAAATGATTTCTAAGCTAAAAAATCCGCGAGATGCCTTAATAATCCATCATCAGTTTGTTCATCATGATGCCACCTCATAGACTCAATCGTCTTTTACGACATGAAAAGCCTTTGAAGCTTTGGTATTAGTGGAAAATATCGCAGAATCTTTACTGGCTTCTTTCTTGACTGTGCCTTACCTTCATCCTCATTTACATTTTTTGCATTCTTATTCATCCAACGAGATGTACCGCAAACATGACAAGACAGTTGGCTTCTCCAATCACCTCAATACAACATGCAGTCATTTGGGAAACTATGAATTTTTTTCATACCCAAGGCCTAAATCCTTTATCAGTTTCTTCATATCTTTGCATGAATGAGGGATTTTTGCAAACGAAAATATATCTGTCAAAAACTCTAATAGTAGCGTAAAAGAGTTTTCGGTCCACCCTCCCAAACATTTTAAGTGAAAAAGACGAATGCAAAAAGACAATTTTGAGAATTTTGATCCGTCATAAAGTTCTTCATTCATTTCATTAAGTAACTTGTAGAACTTCGCCGCTTCTCCATTTGGCTCTTCATCAGGTGCACTTGTTCCCGTTTCGGTAAAAGCATTTCCACCAATATCACAATCATCGGATGCAATAAATTCAAGTGGAAACGATTGCAAACCATGATTGTGCATATTAAATGCATCCCGCAACATACCTTCCATGTCATCTTCTCTAGCATACTGATGATGAGCATAATGAGGATAACTTGGATTAATTGTTGAAGAGGTCTACTAGGTGTACACTCTCAATGGAA
Organism: Kokia cookei; assembly: GCA_039519145.1. NCBI lineage: Eukaryota > Viridiplantae > Streptophyta > Magnoliopsida > Malvales > Malvaceae > Kokia > Kokia cookei. Next base: position 14,450,772 of record CM076899.1, on the reverse strand, counting down.
AATCCATTTTTTATACCCCTGGATAAAACCATCAACAACTAGATGTTCGTAGACAACTTCACGAATATGCCAATTGATGTTGCCACAATTCTTACACGGGCAAAGAATCATATTCTCTTCGCTTGCATTTTGAAATGCAAAATTTAGAAAACTTTGCACTCCATTTCGATAGTCGTTGCTTACCCTTGACAATTGCATCCAACTCTTATCCATTTCATAGTTCTTGAAGTCTGAAGTTGACAATAAATTAAAGTTACTTAAGTGTTGTATATAGTTTTAAATTTAAAAATATATATTAGTGACAACATTTTACTTAAATCTTAGTAGGAAAAATTAATGTCTATATTGTCATATGACACCTCTAGTCTAAAGTGTTGGCAAAATTTTATGCAAGTACTTTCTTTGTTTTTTCCTTTTAGCTTATAGTGTTGGAAAAATTTTATGGAAATACTTTATTTGCATCAAACTCTAGAGAATCATCAAAATTATTTGGGTTGTTTTTAATAATTAAATAATTAAAAATCTTAAATTAAATATTTGGGTTGTTTTTAATAATTAAATAATGAATTAATTAATTAATTAATTGAGTTGTTTTTAATAATTAAATATTTAATTAAATAATTAAATATAATTAAATAATTAAATATTTTGAATTAAATATTGGGTTGTTTTTAATAATTAAATAATGAAGTAATTAATTAATTAATTAATTGGGTTGTTTTAAATAATTAAATAATTAAATATTTAGATTATTTTTAATAATTAATTAATTCGGTTGTTTTAAATAATTAAATAATTAAATATTTAGGTTGTTTTTAATAATTAAATATTATTTATAATAATTAAAATATAATTTTATTTTTATATTAATTTATATATTTATAATTTTTAAAAAAATTAAATCAAATCTTGATATCGAATCATGTTAATTAATGTTGGCAATGTACTTGTGTCATATTTTATATTTTTTATTAACTTTTTATAAAATAGAAAAAGAATTTACGTCAAACTTTAAATATAAATATAATTTATGTTCCATTTAATTATTTTTTTGTGGATAAAAGTATTTTTGTATGCATATTATTTTTCTATGTCTTATTTAAAATAAAATGGATTTAAAAATATATAATTTAATATTAAATTTGTGTATGAGCGGATAATTCGTTAAGTGTATGAGATTTAGGTTTGGATAAAAATTGTATCACCTTTTGTTAACTTCAACCATAATTTAAATTAAAATAATTTTAAATAATTTATTTAAATTTAATTCTAAAAGTATATAAAATTATATAATGGTTACTATTTTAATTTTTAAAATAATGTAGTGAGCTATTTATTTGGATGAATTGAATGATATTAGGATTGAGTTGGAACTTAAAACGAAACACTATTTAAATATAGTACTTAAAATAATAATATATATTTGATGAGATGTAAATTTAACCCATCAATTAATTTATTCAAATAAATTTCTCATTTTTCACTATAAATGCCTCTCGAGATAAAATTACTACACTTCCCATAGGAATATGTCTCTCATATATTTGTTTTATCTTTTATGGGAGGGCTAAGCTAGAATCAGTGAAGAACCAAAGAAAGGAAAATTATCTAGTCAAGATAACGTAAACCATAGCATCAGATCACATGAACACTTTGATTTAAGACCCAAAAAATAACAATAGATCTACAAATAGCAGAAACAGAAAAAGCAATGGAAGAACTTACCTGAATTGATGAAGTGCAATGAACAACAACAGACAACTTGATTGGTAGAAAAGAAAAGCAACAATCGGAATCCAAGAGAGAGAACAATCTACAAAAGAAAAGCAGAAACAGAAAAATCAAACTCTTCAAGTCTCAAAAGTTATTACTGACTATACTGAATTAATGATTATACTTCATCGATTAGATGAGAAAGAAACATTATCACATATGTCATAACATTATCACATATGTCATGGAGAAGGAATTTTTCTGGAGTAACAGAGGGAAATGTTGCATATTGTATACGAGAATGTTCTTTGATTTCTAGCGATCTTGTTAATTCTTGCATAAACTTATGAAGAAACAGTCACCCAGGCATTTCAAGAACCGTTCCTTCAATAAAATATTAAATTCAAATTTTGTAATCGAAGAAAACAAACTCCAATTCTGAACTATTAGATATCAAAAGATCACAAAAAGATAAATTAAAAATTTTGTTGCACAGGAAATTAGAAATGGATAAAAATAGATGGAAGAATTATATGAATGAAACCAACATTTGAAAGCTCAATTGATTGCAACAAATTGGTAGAAACTTATATGACTATTTATTTTTAGTTCAAAGGTTTTTTTATGCTTAACTGAAAATAAAAAGAATATATATGGCAGGATCAAAACAATCATCAAAACTTTTTGATTGATATCTGCTTAATGAATAGCATTGCCAAATTATCTTAGATCATTTACAAAAAAAAAAAAAAAAGAGCACAGTGTAAGAAGTATACTCCCTCACAGTCTGTTGCTATACAATGTGTACAAATCACAAAAACAGAACGTAAAATGAGAAGAAATACAGGTAAATAACAATCTCCAGCTTCTCTCCTCTTACTTACACCTATAAAACCTATGTTACCCCAACTTTTAAATTTTCCTCCACTGTTGGTACACTTATATCAAACACATACTAAAATAATCCAACATATTTGTATCCAACACAAACCTTACCCTCCAGCTCCAAGTAACATAGGCCAAACTAAACATCCACTTCCTGACTGCTTTAACGAGAACAGAAAATCCACAACTTTACAGTGGTATTTTTAGACCAAAAAACAAAAATGAATAGGTTGGCCCCAGATATACATATCTAGGCAAACTCCGAAACACCACCTTGTATACTATAATGTCAAATTACCTGTTAGCTAGCTAACAACACTTTTCCTCTATTAATCCCTTATAAGCTCAGTCAAATAAGACAAAGTCAAAGGCGATGGATAAACCATGCCATAATAGAATCACAACAGGGCTGCAACATGCAGCAGAAGCAGAGCCGAAACACAAAGAACAAATAAGCAATAATAAAAGCTAAAAAACACCCCTACAAGCCATTTAAGACTGACAGGCCTAATACACTTCTGGTATTGAATCGAATTATTCCTTGGACATGACATGAAATGCAGGGACAGCGAATCATTATATTCCTACATTCCTTTTGTCTCTACACTTTGTGTAAACCGAATTTCTAAAGTCTAACACCAAACCCATCAATCACATGTTAACTTGAGGGACCATAAACATTTACATGGAAATTACAATCAATTCTATCATTTTCTTGTAGCAATAAAAGTAAGCATTCCTCAACTCTGAGTTATTTCCAGTGACCTAGTAATGTTAACAGCTTTATGAGTCAGACATGTGGCAGAGAGAGATGGCAGAGAAAGCGAGCAATGAATTATGAGTCAGACAGAGAGTGGAGTATATTTTGATAAAAAATATATAAAATTTTGAAATTCTAAATTAAGTTTTGATTAAGTATATCAAATTAGGGTGGGAAAAAAATCACCATCTCTAGTTATACTAATTAGTGCATGCAATTACATGTTGAAATACTTATAAGAACGAGGGACCAATATATAAAAATTAAAACACATGCATTTATCAGTTAGTGCAAACTCTTTTTTTTTCCTTATATGCATACGATATGTACGTATAATTATGGAAATACAGCATATATAGCTAGCTTATAACATCAAATCAATTAAAAGAAATAGTAAAAAAGAGAGAGAGAAAACCCTAAACAAGCTTTGATTAATGGGGAGCAAATGCATGTATGTGATTGTATAGATTAATGGAATGAAGGTGGTGGTGGTACATTGAGGACAGGTGTCCAGAAAAGAGAACAGAGAGACAAAGTAGCAGTGGGGAGTCACAGAGTGTACTGTTGATGGCGTATGTGTGAATGGAATAACCCAACAAAACAAATTTTGGCAGAGAAAGCAAATGTTGGAAAAACCCACAGCGAGACACCCAAATTTCCAGTCTAAAATTTTCAAACCCGCAACGAAAAAAGAGGGAAAAAATTAAACAAATCTATACAAAGCAAAAGATTTTCGAATGCATACCTGTTTGATAAAGGAAATTGGTGCTGGAAACTTATGTGATTTCTTGCTTCAGAGATATGCGTCGATTGAATCACAAGCTTTAAATAAACAGAAAATAAAATTATGAATATATTAAAATTTGGCAAGTTCTAGCTTCAAATAAACAGAAAATATAATTATGAATATATTAAAATTAAACAAAAAATTGAAATTAAACAATAAGAAAGATTACAGATACAAACCCTAAAAAATTTTCCAAAAATCGCAGAGTTTTGACTGCGTGAAGAAGAGAAGGGTCGGAGGCTAGATCATCGATGTTGGATTGCTAGAGAAGATAAGGCTGAAGAAGAGAAGGGCATGCGTGAAGAAGGTAGTTTCTTTCAAGTTTGTTCTTGAAAGATTGAGGATTTTTCCTTAAGTTTTTAGCTCATTCAGCAAACAAAACGGTGCGTTTCAATACAGTATAAATAAATTAGCGGCGTTTTACCAATAAACGCTGCTATTGCAATACTTTTGGCGGCGTTTATGAGAAAAACTCCGCTAATATTTTTTCCCATATTTTAATTTTTTAAATTTATTTTCAAATTTTATATAAATACAACAATTTTTTTTATATATCCAAATTTGATATAATCCTTTTATATATATTTGCATTTTTAATACCAATTAATAATCGAATAAACCAATTAACAATCGAAATTATATAACAATTCAAATGCTTATCAATTAATCAAATTAAAAGTTATTATCAATTATTATTAATTTATATTATTTGTTATTAATATTATGTAATTAATAATATTTATATTAATATTATATTTATATTAATAATTCATATATATTTATATTTATATTTATATTAAATTATTTCGATTTAGAAATCTATATTTCTATATTATTTATTTTATTATTCAATCTATTATTATATATATTATTATTTTATATAAATATTATTTAAATTATTATTTTTATTTAGTTATTATTTATATTTAGTCTATTTAGAATTTATTTATAACTGCCTCGGGTTTAGGGGGACAGCCCGGCAAATAGACATCCACGGGAATTAACTTATCCACCCCCCAAACAGTACTATAAGAATCAGTACTGAACATCCCTTCTGTAATTGTACACGCACCAATAGCAATAACATATTTAGGTTCGAACATTTGTTCATATATAATCTCACTAAAGAGGGCGTCATTCTCATTGTTACTGTATAGACATCCACGGAAATTAGCTTATCGACCCCCTGAACAGTACTATAAGAATTAGTATTGAACATTCCTCCTGTAATTATACACGCGCTCATAGTAATAACATATTTAGGTTCGACATTTGTTCATATATAATCTCACTAAAGAGGATGCCATTTTCATTGTTACTGTATAGACATCCACGAGAATTAGCTTATCGACCCCCCGAACAGTACTATAAGAAATTGTACACGCGCCCATAGCAATAACATATTTAGGTTTAGGCATTTGTTCATATAATTTCACTAAAGAGGGCGCCATTTTCATTGCTACTGTTCCAACTGTTAAAATTAGGTTTGCATGTCTAGGACTCGATCTTGGTACCAGCCAATAACGATCAAAGTTGAAGCGTGAGCCTATTAATGAAGCAAATTCAATAAAGCAACAATTGGTACTATAAAGAAGCGACCATAAATTGGAGAGTCTTGACCAATTAGAAATATCATTTAATGTAGTTGAAATAACTGAATTTTAGGTTGTTCGATCAAGTAAGGGAAATTCAATGGATTTCATACTCAATGTTATTATTGTTTTTACTTTTTTTTATTATTTGTTTGAATTTTTTCTTGCTTCCAAATTTTAATATATATTTGGTGACTGATCAGCTAAGGTTTTTAATTCCTCTATTGGAAAAAGGATATTGTTCATCCTTGGGGTCTAAGATTCAAGTACCTGTGTGTGCGTTGTCAAAGGATAAGAAAGTATGAGCAAATACTACCATAAGTAATCACACCAGTATAAAAAAAACATTATTAGTTAATTTAATTTAATTTAAAATATATAAAATTTAAATAAATTAGCGGCGCTTATAAGAAAGCGTCGCTAATACTCTGACATTTAGTGACGCTTATGGGAAAGCGCCGCTAATACCTTGACTTTTAGCGGCGCTTACTGGAAAACGCCACTAATACCCTAACCTTTAGCGGCGCTTATGAGAAAGCATCGCTAATACCCTGACCTTTAGCGGGGCTTATGGGAAAGCGTCGCTAATGCCCTAACCTTTAGCGGCACTTCGTCATAAACGCCGCTAAATGTTAGAGCATTAGCGGCACTTTCTCTAAGAACGCCGCTATTGCTTTACCTTTTACGGCGCTTATGGAAAAACATCACTATTGCTTTACCTTTTGCGGCGCTTATAAAAAAACATCGCTATTGCTTTACCTTTTGCGGCGTTTTCTTTCCAAACACCGTAAAAAGTGAAGCTAATAACCTGTTTTGCTGTAGTGAAACCGAATACAAAGTATATTTTTTAAAATTTTAAATTTATATTTCCAAGCCCAAATCCTTTTAAGCTTTTACTTTAACCTAATTTCCCTCAAGCCCAAACCCTTTTGTTTTAACCCCATTTCCCCAAGCCCATCCGCCTCTTGAATCCAAAAATTAAACCCTCCCTACTCCAGCAGTAGCGAGCTCCATCGGGAAAGTCCAACCATTATTCCCTATTTTCATTCACTTCAAATTATAAAACCCCAAACCTATCTTCTTCTTTAAAAAACCCTAATTTCATTCTTCTCCTTCTTATGCAATAATCTCTAAAATAAACCCTCAATTTTTCTTCTTCATCACCAATTCATCCAAACCCTAAATCAAAATCCTTACCTCCAAATCAAAGTGGTGTTCGTTTTGGCCGGCGTACTCCATTCTCTTCAATCTTAACTCTTAAGCTCGATTTTTTTACATTTTTAAGGTTTGTCTCGAAACATATTTGAATAATTTTTACATGATGCAGTTTCCCTTTGTTTTTTACAAGTTTTTTTATTGTTTTTTCATCTCTCTATTTTTTACTATTTATGGTGCTGGTGTTGGGTCTCTATTAAAAATTTTATAATTTCGATGCTTTTGGGTTGCCACCCTTTTGCATGAGTTTGAATGGCTACCGTACGATCAAAATACTGTTGACTTATCCGAGATTCTTAAACTATCCTGTGAGATGGCAAATCCTTTCAGTGTTAAAGTTTGCCCCAAACGTAGTGGGTTATATCTACCCCTCTAAGGTTTTACTATTTTCTGGCACTGTCACAATTAAAAGCAAAATGACAAAAAAATGGGAATTAAGCAAAGACAGAATGATTACTAGTAATAGTTAAATGCCAAATCTAAAACTCGTTATGTTGGTCATGTCTTTTCGAGTGCCAGTCAGGGTTTTAATTTCATTTGTTTTAACCGTTGTAAATATGGGTGATGAGAGGGGTAATACAAGTTCTCAGTCTTGTAATTCTCTTTCTTTTTTTTACTGTTATACTACAAATATTCAGTGTTATTAATGTTCCTTTTGCATGCTTTAAACGATCAATTTAAGCATCTCTCTTTTCAAACATCACAACCTATCATAGACACGTCTCGGAGATGCGTAGTTTGGTTAAGAAAGAGCGTTGTAACTAATTAGCTGGTCATAATGTTTGTGGTGCTAGTCAAAAGTCCTGCAATCTATTTTCATTTTCCCTTTGTTTTTTACAAGTTTTTTTATTGTATTTTGTATGTCATATATATATATGATGCCATGCTGGTGTTGGGTCTTTATTCAAAAATTATAAAATTTTGCACGTAATTATAAATGCAATTATAAAAAGCATCGAAATGCATCCATCATAACAGAACAATTATCATTTTCATTTATTATTCATACATTAGTAACAAATATTTACATGTAGATAAGTGATTCAAAGCGAGATGGTTCAACTCAAAGCTCACAAAATTCTTCCCTAAGTAGAGATGATCAAACAACAACCAAGGAAAATGTTTGAAGAAAGAGTACTCTAAAGGCAACTTGTTGGAACCATTTCACCAAATATGTAACTGAAGAGGAGGAGAAGAGAGCAAGGTGCAATGCTTGTGATGTTACTTAAACCATGGAATCAACTTCAGGTTCTACAACGAATTTGAATAACCATTTGAAAACATGCTTAAAAAGACCTCGAGGTAATACTTCTGACCCGAAGTAACTAGGATTAGCATTTGTGAAGGCTATTCATGAAACAATGAATTTATCAACTTGGGTGTTTGATAAAGATGCTGTTAGAAAGGCATTGGTTCATATGATAATTATGGATGAATTGCCTTTTAAAATTGTAGAGGGAGAGGGTTTCAAATACTTTCTTTCTATAGCATGCGACGATTTAGTCTTCCATCTCGTTAGAAATTAGAAGGGATTGTCTTGATTTATTTAACTCCATGAAGAGTGTAATGAATAATTATTTTGAAAAGATATTGGAGTTTGTTTGACGACAGACACTTGGACTTCGTTGCAAAGGATATCTTACATGGTTTTAACGACACATTGGGTGGATGATGAGTGGAGGTTGAAAAAGAGGATTATAAATTTTTGCCCAATATTTATTCATAGAGGTGAAAGCACAGGGCAAGCCCTTGAAAAATGTCTTCGAGATTGGGGAATTAAGAGGGTCTTCACTATTACGATTGATAATGCATCCTTCAATAGTATTGCCATTGAATATTTGAAAAAGAAATTGAATCATCGAAATGCTTCTGTTGCAAATGGAAAATTTATGCATATGAGATGTGTTGCACACATTCTTAATCTCATTGTGCAATACGATATTAACGATGCTTCTTTGTGCGTGGATCGAGTTAGAGGAACTGTAAGGTATATAAGAGAATCACCATCGAGGTTGGCAAAATTCAACCAATGAGTAAAAGAAGAAATGATAGATAGTAAGGCTCAATTGTGTTTAGATGTGCCTACTAGATGAAACTCAACATATATGATATTAAAGGAGGCAAAAAAATATGAGCGTGCATTTAAATCATATGTACGTGATGATCATAATTTTTTTCTTGACCTCACTACTAGAGATGGAGTTCTTACATTTGATGATTGGGAAATTGTCTGAAGAGTTATAAAAGTATTAGAGCCTTTTTATCATCTTACATTGAAGGTGTCCGGATCTTTGCATGTTACCTCTCATTCACTTTTTGAAGTATTGCCGGATGTGCATTGTCTTTTTGATAGGTGGCAAGATTGTGGAGATTTAGACATAATTTCTGTAACTTCCAAAATAAGGGAAAAGTATAATAAGTATTGGAGTGAAGGAACCAACATGCTAGTTTACTTGGCGATTATCTTTGATCCGCCATGTAAAATGAGCTTTTTGGACTTCGGGGTTAACTTTCTTTTTCTTAATGTTGCTAATGACATTATAAAAATAACTGATAAAGAATTACATTGCTTGTTCAATGAGTATTCTTCTAATGTTGGGAGAATTCAATTGTTTGAAGGTAAATCTAGTTCTTCGAAAAATCTTTGCAGTTCGATGGAAATAGATCAGTGAAAAATGAGAACGGGCTTGGCCAAGCAACAATACTTAAGAAGAAGAAACAAATTGGACTAGAAAAAAATCTGAGTTGGATAGATATTTGAGTGACGAGGAAGAAGTAAACAATTCAAGTTCATGTGATTTATTATTGCAGTGGAAAATGAACAGCCTAGATTCCCTATTCTTGCACAAATGGTTTGAGATATTCTTGCTATTCCTATCACAACAGTTGCCTTAAAAAGTGCATTTAGCATAGATGAATTTGTTCTTGATAGTTTTAGAAGTTCTCTAACTCCTCTCATGGCCGAGGCTTTGGTTTGCGCATAATATTGGCTTTGGAAATCTAATGATGCCATCAATCTTGAAGATTATGTTAATGAACTTCAAACCATGGAAGATGGTAATATATTAATTTTGATTTATAAAATAAGCTTTTGTGTTATTTATATTAGTTAGCATTCACATAATTTAACTGGCACTTTTTTTTAAATTTGCTGGACTTATCCAAAATACTTGAAGATCAAGAAGGTAATACTTAGCATTAGCTTATAAAGTTAAATGTTTATTTAATTTATTTTTGCAAAAAAAATTTATCATTTAACTAACTCATTCAATACTTTTACTAGATGTTTCAAGGCTATCGACGGTGTTTGAAGCAAAACAAGAAACTTAAGTTGTTTTATAATGGTTTTTGAACTGATGTGTTATTGTTCTTAGTTTGTTGTGTTATTGTTGTTGGTTTATTGGATTTTTGTTGTGTTCTTTTTATTTGTTTGCTTTGATGTTTGGACTGATGTAGGTTTATGCTCTATTTTAGACTTTAGTTTATGTTTTTTTTATTATAATCTTGTTGTGTTGTTGTTGTTTACTTCGACTAGAGTTATTTACTTGGACTTTTGCTTATGTTTTTTTTTATTATAATCTTGTTGTATTGTTGTTGTTGTTATTCACTTGGACTCATGTTGTTTATTTGGGTTGATGTTGTGTTGCTTTTATTTGTTCACTTGTTTACTTCAATTTTTCATTGTATGATCATAAAAACTTTAAAGAAATTTTTAAAAATTACATAAAAATAAACAACACCAAAGTCATTTTTTTAATTTAACTCGAACAAATATATTCGATTCGATTCGATTCGAATTTCATCTCACTCCACTCGATTCGAGAAAATTTCAAATCGAGTTAGGATGATAAAATAAGATTCAAAAACTCGATTAACTCAAAAATTTTCCATTCGATTCGATTGAACACTCACCTCTAGAACTACACTTCTTTTGTTTTATTTAAATTAGAATAAGTCATCTATTTTATTTTGACTAGAATAAAGTGTTTCAGCTTTACTGTGTTACTTATATTAGTTATTGATTAGAATAAGGGTTTTCAACCAATAAATCGATGTAGTCATCTCCTCTTGTAATCATTTGATTTTCAACATTAGTGAATATTCTTTTCCTTTGCTTGTGGTTTTTTTTTTCCGAAAGGGTTTCCACGTAAAATCTGTGTGTTCTTTCTCTTTTCGGTTTCTTTGCAATATTTCTTCATTATCGACGTTCAGTTTTAACAAACTGGTATCAAAGCATTTTGGGTTGCTATTCTCCACTATTGGGTAGTAATACCAGATTCGCGTTGTGGCAAGTAAAGATGCAGGCAGTTCTTGCGTAAATGAATTTGAAGGATGCTCTGTTAGGGTTGGCTAAGATGCCTTCAACTTTGATGGATGAAGAGAAGAAGAATAAAGATCGGAAGACTTTAATCCAATTATAGTTGCATCTGTCATGTAACAACCTATACCTGGCATAAAAGATATAGTCGAATCTAGAAGGTTATAATTGTAATTTTGCCCTCAAGAAAACATTTTAAACATAAATATATTATAATTTAAGACAAAATAATCAGTAAAACAAATCAACTTCTATTTTTTAATGATTCTCAAAATTTTGCAAATACGAGCATAAAAATGTTTATTAAAAATAATCTGAATAAAACCTATGAGTGAAAGCAAAAGTATAACCAAAATATCCAAATCCCAGGTTCGCATTTACATCAGAATACCTAAGAAATATGAAACCAAAAATAGTTTAAATATCACAAAGTAACTCATACTGAGAGAAGAAATAAAACAAATAAAACCAAGAGATTCTTCAAGTACCAAGTCGCCTAAGTCCGAGTAAATCTGTAAGAGAAACTAATGGGGATTAAGCTAAAGAAGTATACCAACATAGTGCGAACAATCACAATTACAATATCACAATAGTTTTCTCAAAACATTTTAAAGAAGTATACAACACATCACAATACAAATGCAATAAAATCACAAGCATAATGCAATGCACCCAACCTCCAACGTATCAACACAGTGGAAAGGTTCCTCTGAACCCCTCCCCATCCAATTGTCACCAACAGTAGTGGGGTTTTAGTATCAATCATTTGAAGGGTGATAACCACGTCTACCATTGTACAACTCAACCCATGTACACACAATGGTATAATGTCACATGTATCTCAATTTTAACATAGTCTCACGATATTAAATCAGAGTACATAGTATATTAAATACGATATTTAAAATATCCACAGTCTGATAAATATGCATGGAAAATCAACATGCGATACACAACACAGAATCAAATCACATAGGTAACACAACATAAAATAATATCACACAAGGTGTGGAACACCGTCATACAATAGAAATGTAGCACAAGCAGAAACAAACATCAAATATGTAGCACAGACAGAGACACACCTCAAGAGGCAGAAGCTCTAACGTCGTAGAGAACGCCTCCCACACTCAAATCTATAACCGGGACTAGCTGAATTAGAACTTACGAGAATAAATTCTACATTAAATCTATCACTATGTCACCTACTAAACATAACACTAATCGAATAACAAATACTATGTGTAACTATCAGAGCTAGTGTAGGGGCAGTCTGTACAGTTGGAGAAGATAACTCGTCGTTTTCAGAATCGTGATCACTTACACACAGAATATCCCAAGTCAAATCCCTTAACCAACTTTATTAGAAATTACTAATTACAATAAATTTACAAATAGAAAAACGGGGCTTTTGGGTTCGAATTTGATGAAACAAATTGTGAATTCAGAATCAGGACGTCGAAAAATGTCAAGTCAAAGTTTAGTTGAAAAAGCAACGATCAACGGTTAAAGTCAACGTTCAATGGTCAAAGGTCAATAGGTCGAATCGGGTTCAGATCGGGTTTGGGTCCGTGTCGGGTTCGGATCGAGTAATGGTCATGGGAATGGGCATTAGGTTACATATTTAGGTCACAAACTTGGGCTCACAAACCTGTTTCAAGGGTGGGATAATTATTTGGGTCATTGGTGGGCTTTAAGGATGGGTCATAATAGGTCCCTAGTTTTGGGCTTGTAACTGGTAGCTCACACCCACACCTTAGCAACAAAAGGAAAACTATGGTTTCTAAAACCCCCTTGACGTCGTCGTCCCCGGCACGTCGATGGAGCGATGCACACGCTTGTTAGAGGCTACACAAATAAGACTAGATCAACGGCCCCATCACAAGGACCTACTTACCCATGCCGAGAACGAAGGATTCGTGGTAGAGCACGATAGAGAGGAAGGGTCGAATGGTTCACCATCATTTTCTCACAAACGGTAGACGACATGAGAGGCTTGAAGGGGTAGTTTTGTTCGCACGACAATGGGGAGCAAAAAGGTAGTGGCAGTGTGACAAAGGGACGGTGGAAAGGCGACTATCGAAGCTAAATTAAAAAATATTCAAGGGAGAGGAGAGGGGAGGTTCGAAGATGAGGGAATAAAAATAAAGAAAATGAATGGGAGCTCTAAAGGTTGGAAGGGAAAAGAGAAAGAGGTTTAAAAACCTAATAAGATGGGAAAATTGCGTAAAGTTTCCAAATTGACTCTCAAAGTTTACCTGTTTCACAATTTAGTCCTAAAAATCTTAATTTAGCCATAAAATCTTAATCAGAGTTTAATTTAGTCTCCGAATTTCATAAAATTTCTAATTTGGTCCTTTAATTTCACTAAAATCATAACTTAGTCCTTAATCTCAAATTTGGGTTGTTACATGTCAAATAAAATTCTACAAGATGTGTTAAAGAAGAAGATCGTTGTTGTATTATAGGCAAAATTACAGCAGTTATGTGTGTTGAAAACCATAACCAACAAATTGCATATGAAGTAGGGATTATATTCTCATTATTTAGAAGAAGGTGTGTCTGTTCACGAACACTTGAATTTGTTTAAAGAAATTATCTCAAATTTATAGACCATTGAGAATCAATATGATAAAGAGGATTTAGGGTTAATTCTTTTTTGTTCATTGCCACCGTCTTATTCAATCTTTAGAGATACAATTTGTATAGTCGTGAATCTCTCACAGTGGATGAAGTCTATGCATCCTTAGCCTCGTATGATAAGAAGAAACAACTTGTGGCTAGATCTGACTGTCAAGGAAAGGGTCTCACTATTCATGGGAGACAAGATTGAAATAGTGATAATAATCTAACTGTTCATGGGAGACAAGATTGAAATAGTGATAATAATTGTGGGAGGACACAAGAACGAAATCCTCACAGTAAATCTAAAAGTGGATCTAAATCTTCAAACAAAAGTAAAACTTGTAACATTTGCAAGAACAAAGAGCATATTAAGAAAGAGTACTACAAGTTACAAAATAAGATCAAAAGGGAGGCAGAGAATTAAAAGGGAAAATAACCAAAACAATCCGGTGAAGCTAATAGAGCGGAAGACTAAAATGATAGTGAACTCCTAGTTGCCTTTGTCAACAATTCTAAAGTGAGCGAGGAGTGGATTATCGACTTTGATTGCACCTTCCATATGAGTCCCAATCGGGATTGGTTTACAACATATGAAGTTGTGTTTGAAGGTGTTATTTTGTTAGATGATGATGTTACTAGACTTTGGCATATGCTTTTAGGGCATATGAGTGAAAATGACATGTAAAATTGAGCAAAAGAGGTCTTCTTGATGGGCAAGACATTAGCAAACTAAAGTTCTATGAGCTCTACGTTTTTGGGAAGCAAAAGAGAGTTTGATTCACTAGAGGAATCCATAACATGAAGGGAATATTATATTATATTCATTCTGATCTTTGGGGACCATCTAAAATGCCTTCGAGAGGTGGAGCTAATTATATGCTAACTCTTATTGATGACTTTTTCAAAAAAATTTGACATTCTTCCTAAAGTAGAAAAGGGATGTGTTTTACGCATTCAAGTTTTGGAAAACTATGGTTGAAAAATAGATAAGAAAACAGATAAAACACCTTTACATAAATAATAACTTGGAGTTCTCTTCTAATGAGTTTAACGAATTGTGAAAATCAGAAGGGATGGTGAGACATTTGACAGTTCGTCATACTTCACAGCAAAACGGTGTTGCAAAACGAATTAATAAAATTATCATGGAAAAGGCTCGATGAATGTTGTCGAATACTAATTTACCGAAGTTGTTTTGGGCTGAAGTAGCCTTTACTGTACACTTTTGGATCAATTGATCTCCATCCTTTACCATTGAGAAAAATAAACTCCACAAGAGATATAGTTTGGTAAGCGTACTAATTATTCGAATTTAAAGATTGTTGGGTGTCTTGCATATGCTCATATTGATAATGGAAAACTAAAACCAAGATCCATTAAATGTGTTTTTCTTAGTTATAAGACTGGTGTAAAATAATATAGGTTATGGTGTCTTGAAAATAGAAAACGATGTTGTTTTTTATGAAAATATTATGCTACTTAACTTATCTCTTAAAGACTCTTCCAATAAAGAACAAAAGCAGGTGGAGCTTCAGATTAATCTAGTATCTATAATAGAGTCGACGCCTCAAGTGAGTATAGAAACTCAAAATAGAGTTCCTTCTTCACCACAATATTCTATTGCCAAAAATAGACCTAAAAGAGAAATTAAACCTCCAAAGAGGTACGTCGAGGCTGATTTAGTGGCTTATGCTTTAAACGTGACTGAAGATATTGATGCAAATCAAGAGCCATCTACTTATTCAAAGGCAATTAGTTGTGAAGGCTCAGAAAAGTGGATGTTCGTCAGGCAATAAGAGATGGAATCACTCCATAAGAATAAAACGTGGAACCGAGAAAAGCTCCCAAAGGGTGAAAAAGTTGTTCGTTGTTCGTTGTAAATGTGTATTCAAGATGAAAGAAGGGATTCTAGGAGCTGAAGAACCCAGATATAAAGCAAGGCTTGTTTCAAAATGTTACAATCAGATTCCCGATGTAGACTTCACAGATGTTTTTCTCCAATTGTGAAACATAGTTCGATCTGAGCCTTGCTTGGTATTGTGGCTATGTATGATTTGGAGCTTCATCAGTTTGATGTAAAAGCAACGTTGTTGCATGGAGAACTTGAGGAAGATAATTACATGCAATAACCAGAGGACTTTATAGTCTTAGAAAAGGAGGACTATGTTTGCTTGTTGAAAAAATCCCTTTATGGTTTGAAATAGTCACCAAGATAGTGGTACAAGAGGTTTGATTTATTTATTACTAACCATGATTTCAAAAGAAGCTGATTTGACAGTTATGTTTATTTTAAGAAAAACATAGATGCTTCCTTTTTATATCTAATCCTTTATATTGATGACATGTTGATAGCAACAAAAGATAAAGGAGAGATAAGAAAGGTCAAAGCCCAACTTAGTGAAGAATTTAAGATGAAAGATTTGGGAGCAGCAATAAATATGCTTGGGATGAAGATTCTTAGAGATAGAAAGACTTATAAATTGTACCTAAGTCAGAAATGGTACATTGAGAAAGTTCTTTGTAGGTTCAATATGTAGAGTGTCAAGCCTGTTATTATTCCATTAGCAGCCCACTTCAGACTTTCATCGATTTTGTCTCCACAATCAGATGAGAGATTGATTACATGTCACGTGTTCCATATTCTAGTGTAGTGGGTTCTCTCATGTATGCTATGGTTTGTTCACGTTTATATTTATCATATGTAGTTAGTGTAGTTAGTAGATACATGGTGAATACCGTTCTACTGATGTTTGCTTACAATTTGGAAGAAGTAGAGATAGAGTCATTGGGTATGTTGATGTTGATTTTGTTGGAGACCTTGATAGAAGAATATCTCTCACAGGGTATGTCTTTACAATTGGGAGTTGCACAATTAGTTGGAAAACCACTTTGCAAACTACACTTGCTTTGTCTACCATTGAAGTTGAGTACATGGCGATTACTGAGGCTTCTAAAGAAACTATTTTGTTAAAAGGACTCTTTGGTGAACTCAATAAAGACTTTTAGATTAGTACCGTATTTTGTGACAGTCAGAGTGTCATCTTCCTTACAAAGGATCAAATGTTTCATGAGAGAACAAAGCACATTGATGTTCTGTAATAACTTATTTTCAGTGGTGTTGGAGGTGATATTTTCGAGATAAAAATTTCATTTAGAGAGTTAGTTTGATTTTATTATTATTATTATTATTATTATTATTTATTTAAATGCTGATAAAGTCGTATTTTATAGATAAAAATTTTATAAATGTTGATGGATTTGTAAAATGTACTAAATTGTGAAAGTTGGAAAAGATAGTCTCACATTTTGTTAATTGTACAAAAGAATAGTTATGGTTATTAAATAAAAGAATAATGATGAGGGTTTAATAGGAAATTCTTCATATATGAGGTGAGTGGGATTTGATGGAAAGATTTATAATTTACTTTAATGTAATAAGGGTAAATTAGGAATTTAATAAATAAGATAAAGAATTAAGTAAAGAAAAACATCATTTTTCTCTTATTTTTCCTTCTTTGAATGAAAGCCATTAGAGAGGAGAGCTTGAAGTTTGGTTTTTAGAAGTCCTTGCATGTAAGTGAAAATTGTTCCTATTCTTACTAATTTTTGTGTTTTCTTGATCCTTGAAGTTTAGTGCATGCAACCTAATAATTTTCTTTCAAAAATGTGAAGAATTTTTGAATTTTTGAATTTTCCATGCTTGAATCTTGATGTTTGGCTGCTGTTAAGAATGAAACGTGAATTAGGAATTTGTTTGGAAAGTTTCATAGCTTTGTGGTATAATAATTATAGCTGAAGGACTTGGATGTATAAGCACGAAAGTTCGAGGGTTCTAATAGGTAGCTAAACATTTATTCTGCTATTTGGAATGAAAGAAAAATCTGTACATGATATTTTATACTTACTTTTGATTAGAATTGGAGTTATAAGATTTAAAGTTCAATTGTTTTGAATAAAGAGTTTTGAGAGTAAATACGTAAAAGGCATTGATAAAAAAAATTGTGAATTCTTTTCTTCTTGTTTTTTTATATATAATGATTTAATGTATTAAGTTAAATTAATTGATTTAAGTATTTGCTAATTAGATTAAGAACTGGATACCTCAGTAGATAAAAGTGAAAAGGGAAAAGTAATCGAGTGACCTTTGTCAAATATTTGTTGTCATTGCACAGGTAAGTTCGTTTTATTAATCTTGTGTTTATATAAATTTTCATTATGTACTTATCTTTGAATTATTTATATATGTATGTTTAAATGGTGAACATGTATTAACATAAGAGATTCATTAGGGATTAGTAAGGTTGCATTTAAGTAATTGGGTTATGTGCCTAACAGGCTTCGTGCCGGTGTATTCAAGTTTTGTGCCTAGTAGGCTTCGTGCCAGTGTATTCGGGCTGTGTGCCTATCAGGCTTCGTGCCGGTGTATTCAGGCTGTGTGCCTAACAGGCTTCATGCCGGTGTGTTCGGGTTATGTGCCTAGCATGCTTTGTGCCGGTGTTAATTAGATTATCTAATTGACTACTAATTACATTATGTGATTTTACATTGAGTATAATTATTAAGTGGTATATCGAACTTACTAAGTCATAGTAGACTTATATGATTGATTTTTCATGAATGTAAGTCTCTTGGAATCTTAGCATCGATTGGATCAGCTCAAGAGCATCCACACTATCATCCATACTTTTTGGTAGATATCTTTTGTTAAATATGGTGTTGGTTAAAAAGTGGTGTCGAAACCATTTTTAAAACGCGTTTCGAAAATTATTTTAAAATTGAAAAATGGGAGTCGCCACCAATCTATTATTTGGCGTTTAAAATCCGTTTTGAAAAATGTTTTGGTCTTCACAATCTAGAAAACAGACTCGGGAGTCGGTTACGCATGAGGAAAGGGTTAACACCCTTAAATGCCCAAAATTGGTACCACATTGATTACTTTCGGGTCTTGGTTTGTTAAAACTTTGAAAACTCGAGTAAAATTTAAAATACGATCTTTGTCTTTAGAAAACTTCGCAAGATTTCAAAGAAAACCCTTTTTGAGGAAATCTGTCCCCATGTTTCGAATCTCTATGAGAACTAGAAGTCGTGTCCAACATGTTAGGGCATTACGTTCTCGGATTTTCAAAATTGAAGGACGTTTTGAAATATTTCAAAGAGGATATCCGATTGCATGGATTACAAAATCACACCCCGCACGTTAGGGCATGATTTTTCGAGGTTTTCACACGAAAGACATTACCTCGTTTTGCTTTAAAATTATTTGTATATATGTATTTGAAAACTTGAAATTTCGTATTGAGTTTAAAATACGATCCTTGGACACATTACTTAAAGGATTTGAAGATAGAATGCTTGTTTACTTCGATTCTCGTAAAGAATAGAAGTCATGACCAACATGTTAGGGCACAACGTTCTCGGAATCTTGAAGTTAAAAGGGATTTAAAAAATCGGCAAAAGGATTTCGATTCGTGTGAGTTGTACGAAAAATCACACCCGACACGTTAGGGCATGATTTCCCGAAGTTTCCACACGAAAAGGACATTGCCTTGGTTTTAGAACAACTTTGAAAACAAATGTGAAATTTTATATATGAATGAACAGTTAATAATAGAGATTAGATAACACGAAGCAAAATAATTAAGCAGAGAAATGATATACAAAAATAAAAATACGAAATACAAAGGCATAATAATTAAATTTTAAATATAAATATTGAAGAGGAAGAAAAATAAAACAATCGGAGTCGAAAATGAGATTTTTGGATACCCGAGGGTAAAATGGTAATTTTTGGAAAGTTCGAGGTTTAAAATGGAATTTTTAGACATTCAAGGGTAAAATGGTAATTTTGGAAAAATCGAGGTCAAAAATGGAATTTTTGGGAGTTTAGGGGTAAAATGGCAATTTTTGGAAAAATCAAGGTCAAAAATGGAATTTTAGGAAGTTCGGGGGTAAAATGGTAATTTTTGGAAAATTTTGGGTTAAAAATGGAATTTTGGAAAGTTTGGGGGTAAAATTGTATTTTTTGGAAAATTTAAGGTTAAAAATGGAATTTTGGAAAGTTTGGGGATAAAAATATAATTCTTGGACAATTTGGAGACCTTCAGGGCAATAAAACCAAAAAATGGTGACATGTGACAATTTCTCAAGCATTCTGAAGTTAAAGGATTAATTTGAAAATCATTTAAAATTTCTGGCTAATTTTGTATTAAAACAAAACTTGATTTAAGGGCAAAATTGAAACAAAAATAAAAGGGGAAGGATCGATTACATAAATAAACCAAATTAAGGAAAGGTCAAGGGATTAAATTGAATAAGAAATGAAATTATTGGGCTAATTTATAATTAAGTAAAAATTGAAAAGGAACTGATTATAAAATTCAGAAAAAACGAAAGGATCAATGCAATAAATAAACCATCTATCAAAAACACGCGGATCTTTGAGGCGGGTCGGGTTGGGTCGAATATGGGTCTGAGCATGAAACGGCACCGTTTTGGGGCTTAAAAGCCTAGATCAAAACGACGCCGTTTTGATATGCTATAAAAGCCATCTAATCCCCTTTTTTTTTTCATTTCTTCCTTTCTTTTCAAAAAATCCTCAGAAACTCTCTCAAAAAGGGCTCCTCCCTTTCCCTTTGGCCGGCCAAGTTTCGACAGGTCGCACACGCCGCCAACCTCCGTCATCCACGACCGTCGATAAGTGAAAAAAACACCTCTTTTACGTCTTTTTTGCTTTTAAACTCGAATCTGGGCTTAATGACGACAGATTCAAACGAGAAAAAGAAAGCTTTCATCCCTTTTTCTTTCATTTGTTTTCAGAAACAGATTCACGTGAAATCATACCAGATCTATCTTGTACGTTTTTTTGAAAGACGGGATCTTTCAAAGAAACTAAAAGTTTAATGCCTTCATTCGCTTTGTTTTGTTTCAAAATCTGTTATGGGTTAGATCCTGATTCTAAAACCTTTTCTATGTTTTATAAAATTTGTTTTCCTTTTAGTCCGAAATAGGTTATTTGTTATTTAGTTTTTTACTCCCTTTCATGTTTCCTTTGCAGATCCGAGGATGACGAGGCACGGGCGACGTTCGAAGAGGGCTCCGGCATGACTTCGACAACGGTAACATCAAAAAAGGGTTGTAACCTTCTGACATTTCATTTTCTTTTTTATTAAAATTAATATTATTAATAATATTATTATTAATTATTAATGCTATTTATCATTACTATTTTTTATTAATGTTATTATTATTTATTAAATGTATTTTCGGTTTTAAAAATTTCATTTAATGAGCAATTAACAGAGGTTTTAATAAATAATAAATATACATGCATAGATACACTAAAACGAAATGCCTTAGAATAATGAACAGACAATAAATATATTAATTAAGTACCTTTGGGATGTTATGAATCTGTCTTTTGAATGCTGATAATAGCTATCTGTCTTTCTATGTGGAATTCCAATGCTATTTGTTGTATTGTTGTGAAATGCTTGTTTGTTTGTATTGACTTGGTATGTTCAAACAAGGGTTCGTAAGCTTACAACTAGTTTCTAATCTGGCTTTATAGCCATATTTACAATCATTCTATTTTGTTTTATGCAACTAAATGCTTGTCTTCTCCTTTGCAGGTGCAGTGGTGGCTGTAGCACTGCCGGTGGTAGAGGTACAAGTTGAAGCTGGAGGTGGCACTGCTCGTGCTGATGTGGCGCTCTCTGAGTGGCTGAAATGAGGGCAACAACAGTGTAAGTTGGCAGTAGATTGGGGCTTCTGTTTAGGATAGGGTTTGGGTCACTTGGGCCTATTTTTTTTGGGATCATGTATTGGGTTTAGAGTTTGGGCCTAGTGTTAGGGTTTGGGTCATTTTGAAGTTGGGTCAAGAGTTGTAATTTGGACTTGAACTTGTAATTTTCGACATTCAATTAAATTTTAAAATTTTATTTCAAAATAAATTTAAACTCCAAATAAGTCTTAAATTTACAATAAATTTAAACTTAAAATGAATTAAAATCTAAAATTTTGATCCAACTATTGGGCCCGATCAAAATTGGGCTTCAATAGTTGCCCCTCTTTGCTCGTTGTTGTGTAACAGGAATGGAGCAAAGACCAAAAGAAGACCAATTTTGTCCAATCCTGTTGAATCCCGACTCTACTGTTGATTACTTCCAAAATGATAGTACTATTGGTAGTTCCATTCCACTCTACTGCTACTGCGGGGAGAGTGAGATTTGTTATCCAACTTCATTGCACCCTCAAATAGGGTTTGATGTTGAGGCTTCATCTTGCTCTTACTAAAACTTCAAAGAGATAAAGATTCGTTATTTTGACCTGATCTACTGTAGCTTTAAGGCAGAAGCTTCACAGTTATTTTTGTTCTTTTAAGGCATTAGATTCGCTGTTGCTGCTTCAATTCACATGGTACTAAATTCGCCGTTGCAGCCTAAATTTTCCTTTCATGCTTCTGGGGTACTAGGTTCGCCATTGCGACTTAAACCTTTCCCTTTGTGTCTTCGTGGTACTGGAGTCGCCGTTGCGTGGTACTGGATTCGCCGTTGCAGCTTAAATCTTTCCCTTTATGTCTCTGAGGTACAAGGTTCGCCACTACGACTTAAACCTTTCCCTCTTGTGTCTTCAAGGTACTGGATTCGTCGTTGCGGCTTAAAACTTTCCCTTCATGCTTCTGAGGTACAAGGTTCGCCGTTGCGACTTAAAACTTTCCCTTTATATCTTCATGGTACTGGATTCGCCGTTGCGGCTTAAATCTCTCCCTTCATGCTTCTGAGATACAAGGTTCGCCGTTGCGACTTAAACCTTTCCCTCCATGTTTCGCGGTACTGAGACCTGTAGAATATGCTCAAATGGGCCTTTAAGTAGGCTAGGTTGTTTAGGATGCCATGCTCGGAATGAGTCAAAATGCTCCTAACTAGATGAATGTGCATGATTAATGTTAATTTTTCAAAGATTAGTTTCTTCAGCTTTGGGATCATCTCTTTACGTCTTATTAAATCTATGACTTGGAAGATTCTTCATTTGAACCGTTCTTTTCAAGTTTGATTCTTTTAACTGGGGTCTTGTTTAGAATCCTTGTATCATTTAGGAAATTTCTAAAATAATACTCGCAGATCCTTGCATTTTCATGCGATATTAGTCTATTATCCATTATTTTGGTATGAAAATACTTGGGTAGTGTGGGAAAGAATGAGATTGTATTAGAGTCAAAGCTTGAAGAATGCTAAAGAAAAATTGCCGAATATTTACAAGGAACAAACTGATTATAAGGAATAGTATTAGATGCCTAGATATCAAATATGAGTTTCTCTGATCTGAGGATCATCTTTCAGCTCGATATGTATCTGGAGGTCTTGGAGTACTTCGTCGATGCCCCAAGATGTAAAATTTCTCTATCTTGTCATATTTGAGGGAACAATTGATCACCTTCGTTTTCCATTTGAGCTGCCCTTTTCGGGTTTTCAACTCAAAACCCCTTTGGTTTCAAGATGCCCTTTCATGGGTTTTCATCTTGACCTCTCCGTTTTTTTTAGATGAAATATTTCTTCACCGAGTTTGAATTTACTGGGTTGTATAGCTCTTTGTCATCCATTTCAGTCAAAATTAGGGCTCCTCTAGAGAAAGCTTTCTTCACCACATATTACCCTTCCCAATTAGGCATCTATTTTTCTCGAGAGTCTTTGTGTATTGAGAGTATTTTCTTCAAGACTATATCTCCCTCGTGAAATTCTCTAGAGCAGACCTTTTTGTTGTAAGCTCGCATCATTCGCTTTTGGTACATCTGACCATGATTGATGGCCCTTAATCTCTTTTCCTCGATCAAGTTCAACTGATCATATCTGGCTTCGATTCATTCTGCTTCGTCCAAATTTAGTTCTGACAAGACTCTGAGAGAAGGAATCTCCACCTCAATAGGTAAAACGGCGTCCATCCCGTAGACAAGTGAGAACGGCATTGCCCCAGTAGACGTTTTGACTGAAGTCCTATAAGCAAGGAGGGCGAATGGTAATTTTTCATGCCAATCTTTATAGGTTTCTGTCATTTTTGCAATGATCTTCTTGATTTTTTTATTTACCGCTTCCGCTGCTCCATTCATCTTTGGGTGATATGAAGATGAAATAAGATGTTTGATCTTGAATTGCTCACAAACCTCCGATATCGTGCTGTTATTCAAGTTCAATGCATTATCCGATATGATCTTTTCTGGCATTCCATATCGGCATATGATTTCCCTTTTTAGGAACTTGCTAACTGCAGACTTTGTAACGTTAGAATAAGAGGCAGCTTCCACCCACTTGGTGAAGTAGTCAATAACTACAAAGATGAATCTATGCCCATTAGAAGCCTTCGGTGAAATCGACCCGATAACATCCATGCCCCACATAAAAAAAGGCCACGAAGAAGTCATGACATGCAGATGTGATAGAGGTACGTGAATTTTATCTCCATAGATCTGACATTTGTGTCATTTCTTAGCATAGTTGATATAATCATTCTCCATAGTCGACCAGTAATATCCAAATCACATGATCTGCCTGGCCATTTTGAATCCATTAGCATGTGTTCCGCCAATATCTTTATGGACCTCTTCTAGGATTTTCTTAGCCTCGATTGCATCAACACATCTTAGCAACACCTGATCCTTTCTCCTTTTATACAAAACCTCCCCATCCAGGACATATTCGTTTGTAAGCCTTCTTAATGTTCTTTTATCATTTCAGTAGCTTCTTCGGGGTATTTTTTACTTTTCACATATTGGAGGATGTCTTGATACCAAGGATTTTCATCTTTTTCTTCCTCTTCGATCTCGTAGCAATAGGCTGGAGTCTCGTAAATGCTCATTTGAATGGGTTTCATATCATCTAGCCTGTTTACTTTTATCATCGAGGCTAGAGTAGCCAAAGCATTAGCCATTTGGTTTTCCTCACGTGGGAGGTACTGGAATGTAACATCGTCGAATTCCTTGATCAATTCGAGGACCATATTTCGATAATCAATTAACTTGGAGTCTCTTGTCTCTCATTCTCCCCTGAGCTAGTAGATTACCAATGATGAATCTTCATATATTTCCAAGACCTTGATCCCTCGTTCTATGGTTTCTTGAATCCCCATAATGCATGCCTCGTATTCTGTCATATTGTTTGTGCAATCGAAGTCGAGTTTACTTGTGACGGGATAATGGTCTCCTTCTGGTGATACTAAGACTGCCATGATTCCATTGCCCGTGGCATTTGAAGCACCACCAAAATTTCATCGCCAAGGATGCTTTGACACGGTCCTCTCTTCGGTGGTTATAATATACATTAGGTCCTCATTTGGAAAGTTAAAATTTATTGGCTCATAATCCTCCAGAGCTCTACTGGCTAGGAAGTTTGCTATTACACTTCCTTTCACTGCCTTTTGGCTTGCATAGACTATATCAAATTCTGAAAGTAGGACTTGCCACCTAGCCAATTTTTCATTCAACGCAGTTGACTCCATCATGTATTTAAGATGATCTAATTTCGAGATTAACCAAGTTGTGTGGTACAACATGTAATGTCGTAATCTTCGGGTAGTCCAAACCAACGCACAGCATAACTTTTCTATCAATGAATACCTTGCTTCAAAGCCGGTAAGTTTTTTGTTGAGGTAGTATATAACTCTTTCCTTCTTTCTAGTCTCGTCATGTTGGCCCAAGATACATCTCATAGAATTTTCAAAAACTACTAAGTACAAGATTAATGGCTTGTTGGGACTTGGTGGTACTAAGACCGGAGCATATGACAAATATTGCTTAACCTTGTCAAAAGTTCTTTGGCACTCATCGTCCCACACACCTGGATTGTGCTTTCTAAGAAGACGAAAGATGAGATCACATTTCTCCGTTAATTATAAGATGAATCGAACAATGTAATTCAACCTCCTAAGGAAACCTCGAACTTTTTTTTTACGTACGAGGTAGGGGTAATTCTTGTATGGCTTTAACCTTGTTTGGATCGATCTCAATCCCCCTTCGTCTAACCACAAAACCTAACAACTTGCCTAAAGTAACCCCAAAAGTATATTTGGCTGGGTTCAACTTTAGCTGGAACTTCCTTAATCTCAAGAACAACTTTCTCAAGACCTTTACATGTTCTTCCCCAGTTTGAGACTTTGCAATCATGTCATCGACATAGACCTCGATTTCCTTGTGCATCATATCATGAAACAATGTCACCATGGCTCTTTGATATGTTGCCCCTGCATTTTTAAGTTCGAATGGCATCACCTTATAACAGAATATCCCCCATATTATGACGAATGTAGTTTTCGCCATATCTTCAGGGTCCATCTTTATTTGGTTATAACCAAAGAAACCATCCATGAAAGAGAAAAAAGAATGATCTGCCATATTGTCTACTAGGGTATCAATGTGAGGTAGTGGGAAGTTATCTTTTGGGCTTGCTTTGTTCAAGTCTCGGTAATCTACACACATACGTACTTTCCCATCCTTTTTGGGGACGGGGACTATGTTGGCAACCCATTCTGAATATTTAACCACTTGGAGGAAACCCGCGTACTTTTGAACTTCTTCTTTTATTTTTAGCAACACATCTGGTCGCATCCTACGGAGTTTTTGTTGGATAGGCTTGCATTCGTCTTTTATCGGGAGCTTATGGACTACAATGTCTGTGTTTAACCTAGGCATGTCTTGGTAAGACCAAGCGAAGGCGTCTTTGAATTTTCTGAGCTGCTCAATAAGATCTTTTCATGTTTCTATCGAGATGCTGGTTCCAATTTTCACTTTCTTCTTTTCATATTCATCCCCTATGCTCACAGTTTCGATTAACTCCTTATGGGACAAGATCTATTTTTCCTCTTGTTCCATCATTCGTAGCAAATCAAGAGATAAGTTACTATCTTGGTCATCTTCAAAGTCCTGAGGTTCTTCGAGACACATATCTCGCTCAAAATGAAGCTCACAGTCAATATTAGCGTTGCTCATATTATTGATATCCAAAGATCTGTTAAAAGAATGAGAGTGGTCCAATGAACAAAGTAAATTTAAGAATGATTGTATGGTGTGAGTATATGTATACAAAATTCAAGAATGATTAATTACGTAGGTTAAGGGTAAACAAATTATTTGATGAAAGAGATATTTGCCGAAAGGGGATAAAGTGCATTTTCATTAAGATAATGGATAATAGTCAAATGCCCTTTACAAAAGATCTCTATCGCTCTCGGGCATAGAACGATAGATATGCGTCGAGTATTACTCTGAAATGGTCCTAAAGGCTATAGGGAGATTCTCTTCCTCCAATTTTCTAGAATGCTTCTTGGTGCATACGGGCAAATTTGTGATAAACTCCTTCCTTCGCCTTCTTCAGAGATGACATTAACATCCAACTCCGTCACAACTCTTCCAGTCTTCTCCTTCTCTTCAAATCCCATTCCACCGGAAACGAAAGTTTTCGATATATGGGGAAAGGTCATCGGCTCTCATTTGATCCCCTCCCCGACCAGTCATGCTTTTCTCATCTCTCGTTTCCTTTCTATCTCTTTCTTCTTTTCCTTCATATCTGGCTTGTATCACAGCCCAAAACGATCCCATTTTCCAAGTGGTGCTAGTGCATTGATTGCCCCTTGTAGATGTTTCCCAAGCCATTTTCCTGGCAGTGCCCCTTTTCCAATTATCAATTGTAACCCCATCTTCGTGGTTCGTGACAACTTCGGTTCGAGAATTTTACTTCCTTCTGCACTGAATGTTGCATTAACGAATTCTAACGATTGAAAGGTGCATCCCACCACCTCCTCGTTTCTTTCTACGTACAGGGTGTCACTTGTCACAGATGCATAATATCCTTCCCTACGTTTATTGTAACCAATCTTCCTTCGATTACCAGTTTAAGCTTCTGATGAAGTGAGGATGGTATTGCCCCTGCTGAATGGATCTAGGGACTCCCTAATAAACAATTATAGGAGGGCTTAATGTCCATTACCAAGAAGTCCACCTTATAGATATTCGGGCCTATCTGCAATGGTACCTCAATTCGGCCTATCACTTTCTTTTCTGTTCCGTCAAAAGCTATAACTATGTTGTGACATGTCTTCATATAGGAGCTATCGATTGGCAATCTTTTCAGGGTGGCTAGCGGTAATACATTTAAAGCTGAGTCATTATCAATGAGCACTTTAGGCAAAGTATACCCGTTGCAGTGAGTAGTGATGTGCAAAGCCTTTGTCGATCTCATTCCCCCAAAACAGGATCTCGTCGTCACTGAAGAAAATGAAGTTGTCATCGCTGACGTTATTAATTAGGCGATCCAGTTTACACACAGATATGTCATTAGCCACATATGTTTAGTTGAGCACCCTCATCAGTGCATTACGGTGGGCTTCTGAACTTAGCAGCAGGGATAAGAATTTCAAAAATTCTTTCACTTTTTTTTCTGCTACTGGCTCATTTATCGGCTCAGGTTTGTCAGCCTCTTTTTCTTCTGGTTCTATTACCAAGGCCGTTCCTTTTTCAGCTTCTTTTTTCTCTTCTTTTACGTCATAAAATTTCCCACTACTGGTAACAAGGTTTACATCTTCTTGGGATTGCTCTTCTTTGGGCGTTATTATGTTACACCCGTAATTCCAAGGGACTCTCCTGCTATCCTCATAAGGAAACGGTGTAGGTTTCCTTATGATGACACAAGGTATCATTTTTCTTATTGTTTCAGTACTCTTGGACGCAGAGATGATTATTATAGGGCGATCGAGTTTGTTCGTCCTTTTTTCTTCGGAGGCACAAATATCCTTCCTCTCTTCTTTTTTTTCAAAGAACTCCAATTCTTTACGGTCCATTAGATCCTGTACCAAAACCTTGAACTCCGCACAGTGTTGAATCTCGCGTCCCTTAGTACTGTGGAAGTCACAATAATTCTTGGCCGTTATCATCATATCTCTACCATTCCGCGTGATTACTCCTCTGTCTATCATTTGTCGCCATACCCATTTCAAAGGTGATTTGACCTCTTCGATATTGGTCTTAACCCTTTAACTTTTTACTCCTGCAATCGCATTCACCCCCTGATCAGGGTGGGCAGGTAAAGGAACAACGTTAGGTCTAAATGGCTTATCAAATCTTATACACTTCATCTTAATTAATTTTTCACTATCTTCTTGAAAGCGAAACAATTTTCGATGGAGTGTCTAATTACTCCTCTATGGAATTCGCACTGAGCATTGGTATTGTACCATTTCGGAAAAGATAATTGTACTGGCTCCGTGTAGTACGGGGCCACTGCATGGTCTTATAATTGCTGGTAAAGCTCTTTATACGTCATCGAAATAGGAGTGAACTGAATTCTTTCAGTGTTTTTTCTAGAGCTTGGTTTCGACTTCGGTGGATTTTGATAATTGCTTGTAGGAGTTTTAGACTGCGTCATCATGATTGACTTCGCATAGTTTAGCCTGTACATGCCCGCGTTATTTATCTCAACTTCTTTCCTTCTAAGGCTGTTTTTTTTCCACTTTCCCCAACGTCAATCTTACCGCCCTTAATTGCGCTTTCAATCATTTCTCTAGACATAACCATGTCCGAGAAACTTCTCGTAGCATTTTCCAACAAGTGGTTGAGATATGGTGCTTTTAGCGTGTGGACGAAAAGCATAGTCGTCTCTTTCTCCGTTAATGGCGGCTGCACCTCGGTGGTCATTTCTCTCCATCGTTGAGCATATTGCTTGAAACTCTCGCTCGGCCTTTTCTCCATATTTTGCAAAGTGATTCTATCTGGAGCAATGTCAGTAACATGATCGAATTATTTCATAAAGGTCTGGGTCAAGTCCTTCCATGAACGGATCTTTGCGCGGCTTAACTGATTGTACCACTTTACCGCGGATCCTGCCAAACTGTCCTGGAAATAGTGGATCAATAATTGGTCATTATGGACTTATCCTATCATTTTCGGCAGAACATAGTGATGTGAGCTTCTAGGTAACTTGTCCCATTGTACTTTTCAAACTCTGGAGCTTTGAATTTTGGAGGCAGCACTAAGTATGGAACTAGGCTTAGCTCTTTAGCATCTATCCCACAGCAGGTGTCAGCCCCTTTCATTGTTTTGACCATATCTTCCAACTACTTGTACGCTCCTTTATCTATTTGGAAACTTCCAGATTTGTTTTCTCTGCCTCCATGATTTCATCAAATTCGGGCTTAAAAGGGTTCGCAGTAGTTTCCCCTGGATTAGACCCTAATTCGATAGAAAAATTAGCTTGGCATGAGGTACTGATAGGCTGTGGTTATGCTCGAATGAAGATGGGAGCTCCCCGCGAATTTGTTTCTGGTGGAACTTGGTTGCGCACGAGGGTAAAGCCAAGAGGGTATCGGGGGTCTTCATTTTCCTCCATTAGGCTTCTTGCAGGGTTTTTTCTTTTTTCTGCTTCTTGAAATAGTTGAGTCAATCAGTTGATTATGTTGCTTTGAGACTCAATAATCTAGTCTCTCATATCTTGTTGGACCCTTGCCAACTAATCTTGCAATTATACCTGCATTTGCTCTTGCATCTCTTTTTGTAATTGTTCCAACCTTTCAATTCTTTGGTCCATGACTCTCCGAGTACCGTAAGGATGTGAGTTCTCTATTTTTCGAGTTTAACTATTTCAAATTTTATTTAATGAGAGTTATTTAAAACGTGAGAATGTAATGCAATGTATGCAATGCAAGAGAAGGCGTTGATCTTGAATTCAATTCCATTAGATAAACTTCACTTAGAAGACAAGTTTCCTTACATAGAACAAGTTACATAAATGACTTTGACTTAGTGCCTAAAGCCCTAATTTTCCTAAAAAGTTCGGCCAATTTTTGCCCTCATGTTGACTTTGACTCATACTGTAGGCTTAACTCGTCAGTTTCTATGGCTAGCGTCTGCACATGATCAACCGCTTCTATCATCTGTGTAAGTGCTTCACCTATAACATAGTCTCTTTCTCCCACTTGCCTTTGGGCTTGCTGGTGGTGCCATTCACTTTCTTCTAAGTTCCTTTCTAGAATTTCAACCCTTATTTCATTGTTTTGGAGTGAAGCCTCGAGCTCTTGTATTCTTGTCCTCAATTCTCTATTTTTGACTTAACTTGCCTTGAATTCTATGATAGAGTTCTGGCTGCGATGTTTATGCAAAGATTCCTCCAATTCAATGATTCTACCCTCCATCTCGGTTATTTGGGCTCTTAGTTCAGCTTTTTAAACTTGGCTTTCCAATAACTATCCCTTTATAGCATTTTCTCGGGCTTTACCATCTTGAAAATTCTTTTTCTACTGCTCTACTCGGTCCTTTTGTTCTCGAATCTCTTGTTCCACTGCTCAGAAGTCTTACCAAATCTCGCGTTTTTCATGGTTTGACGAAGTTTCTTGTAGTGTTTCATTAAATCTTCCAAGTCTTCCTCGGCTTTATTCTTCCCTTTCCTCAACTTTTCAGGTTCTAACTTGTGAATGTCTACATCTAACCCCAAATTCATTTTATCCTCTTCCAAGACTTCTATATTTTTCCCAAATTCCAAGCTCTTTCTTTCAAAATCCTATTTCATGATATCCAACTCTGACGGAACTTCTTGCAAGAATTCTTCTAACGATCTAGCGTCTTCAGGGTTCGATACTGGAATATTATCATTGACCCTTTTACTCCTCCACCAATCATATTCTAGCGTTGTCATTGGGTTTGCAGCGAATACCTTCATCCTATGTGCCTGTCTCTAGGCATTAGTTATCTTCCTGACCCTCTTTTTGTAGTTATCCCCCTTGTAGGTGAACTCTCACTGGGCCACACCATGTGTCGCTGGTATGAACTGCCTTGACTTATACTGCCTCAACACGAGTAGAGGGGCATAGCCTACGGCCCCTCATATTTCAAGTAAGGGAACCTAGTCAAAATTACCACAACGGTAAAGTATCTCATCGATAATAAGCCATGATGCCTTCCATTATATGTCCTCTTCTCGAAGATTTAGAAGAACTGCTATTCATTTTTCCCCAGATATATTTAGCTCTTTTTGTGTTGTTACAAATTCCTTCAAAGGCGAGTAGTCCACTGAGTATGCCTTATACGAAATCCTTTCCTTCTTCCAAAAATGGCTATGAAACTAGACCATCAAAAGCGGTGCATAGCCAATGAACCTGCCTTCGCCTTCTCTCTGACAAGCGGTTAGCGATCGAAAGGTCTCTATAAGGATTACCGGGATGGGTGTGACATTTCTACCAATGCGGTCGAAGAGATCCACAACTGTATCCTCTATGTGCCCTAACGCTTTTGGGAAAATAACTAGCCCATAAATACTCAAAGCGAAAAGGTCAACACGTTTCTTCATATCCGAATGTGCTACTATCAGCTCCTTCAAACTCTTCCAAGTGATGCATTTATTGTCCCCTTTTACTTTGATTCTAGACGTCACCATTGTTCGCTCATCCCAATTATATTTATCAACCTCTTCAAAAGGGCCGGGACATTCATATCTCCCGAGTAAACCTTGTCAGCTTGTATCTTCGGGCAACGAATTAACGCAGTGTATTCCTCCACAGTGGGTGTCATGTCAAAACTCTCAAAGGAAAAGTAATTATACGCGAGATTTTCAATGCTAAGTGAGAGCTCGGAAAAGATGCTTGTCTATTTTTACCTCGAGTAGATAAGGTAAATCTCCATATTCTTTATAAAATATCTGCTTCATTTCATCATTCCATTGACCCCAATATCCTTTAGCTCTTGCACATTATTTTGAGTCACGTTTACTCGAGTGTGATCTCAAAATTCTGATAAATGGTCTTCTGTCAAACTATCTTCATTCTCATGTTGTCTTCCTTCAGACCATAAACGCACAGCCATATTGTCTTCTACTCTATCAAGAAACCCGCTTTCCATGTCAAAGCTTTGTATTTGGTAATCGAGTGTGAATCAACACCTTTTCTTGTATGATGATGCAATATGCAAACAAAAGAAAAGAAGCAAAATAAAACACGTTAGCAACATATAATAATTTCAACATTCAAATACATAGCAAAGAACTTAAGAAAATATCTTGGGTAATTGCTAAAAGGTTTGGTGTAACTCCGTCTAAGGCGAGTACTAACGACTCACTATATGTGGTTTTGGCTCTAGAGTAAAGGTATCCAAACTAGCAGATTCCTCGATCCTTACCCATTACAGGCTCATACGGATGAGTTCGGTTTAGGGGGACACATTTCCCTCATGTTTGCACGGAAGTGAAAACTTCACGAAAACAAGGGTACGGATCTAATCTCGAAAGTGATTCACTACCCTGCACGGAGGTGAAGACCTCACGAAGGAGTAGTTTCTCACTTCCACTTAAAAGGGTAATAACACAATGCATATGGATGCAACATTACACTAGCAATATCACATAATACAATGTCACACAAAAGATGCCAAGGATTGCATATTAAATAAAACCGAAAATTTTTAAGTTTTCAAAAAGGACCCAAAAATAATCAATTTTGGTTTGACTCTCGTTTATTTAAAAGTAGGTCCCCAGCAGAATCACCAAGCTATCGAAACCATTTTTAAAACGCGTTTCGAAAATTATTTTAAAATTGAAAAATGGGAGTCGCCACCAATCTTTTATTTGGTGTGATTGGATCACCACAAAATGTTTAAAATCCGTTTTGAAAAATATTTTGGTCTTCGCAATCCAGAAAACAGGCTTGGGAGTCAGTTACGCATGAGGAAAGGGTTAGCACCCTCATACGCCCAAAATTGGTACCACATTGATTACTTTCGGGTCTTGATTTGTTAAAACTTTAAAAACTCGAGTAAAATTTAAAATACGATCTTTGTCTTTAGAAAACTTCGCAAGATTTCAAAGAAAAACCTTTTTGAGGAAACCCGTCCCCGTGTTTCGAATCTCTATGAGAACTGGAAGTCGTGTCCCTCACGTTTGGGCACTACATTCTCGGATTTTCAAAATTGAAAGACGTTTTGAAAGATTTCAAAGAGGATATCCGATTGCATGAATTACGAAAATCACACCCCGCACGCTAGGGCATGGTTTTTTGAGGTTTTCACACGAAAAGATATTGCCTCGTTTTGCTTTAAAATTATTTGTATATATGTATTTTAAAACTTGAAATTTCGTATTGAGTTTAAAGTACGATCCTTGGCCACATGACTTGAAGGATTTGAGGATAGAATGCCCGTTTACTTCGATTCTCGCAAAGAATTGAAGTCGTGACCAACATGTTAGGGCACGACGTTCTCAAAATCTCGAAGTTAAAAGGGATTTAAAAACTTGAAAAAGGATTTTTGATTCGTGTGAGTTATACAAAAAATCACACCCGACACGTTATGACATGATTTCCCGAAGTTTTCACACGAAAAGGACATTGCCTCTGTTTTAAAATAATTTTGAAAACAAATGTGAAATTTTAGATATGAATGAACAGTTAATAATAGAGATTAGATAACACGAAGCAAAATAATTAAGCAGATAAATGATATACAAAAATCAAAAATACGAAATACGAAGGCATAATAATTAAAATTTAAATATAAATATTGAACAGGAAGAAAAATAAAATAATCGGAGTCGAAAATGAGATTTTTGGATACCTAGGGGTAAAATGGTAATTTTATACACTCGAGGGTAAAATGGTAATTTTATAAAAGTTCAGGGTTAAAAATGAAATTTTAAACATCTGAGGGTAAAATGGTAATTTTTGGAAAGTTTAAGGTTTAAAATGGAATTTTTAGACATTAGGGATTAAAATAGTAATTTTGGAAAAATCGGGGTCAAAATGGAATTTTAGGAAGTTCAGAGGTAAAATGGTAACTTTTGAAAAAATCGAGGTTAAAAATGGAATTTTTAGGAGTTCGAGGGTAAAATGGTAATTTTTGGAAAAATCGAAATAAAAAATGGAATTTTTGGAAGTTTGGGGTAAAATGGTAATTTTTGGAAAATCGATGTAAAAATGGAATTTTGGAAAGTTCGTGGTAAAAATGTAATTTTTGGAAATTTTGGGGTAAAAAATGGAATTTTGGAAAGTTCGAGGGTAAAAATATAATTTTTGGATAGTTTAGGGACCTTTAGGCCAATAAAACCAAAAAATGGTGACACGTGGCAGATTCTCAAGCATTCTGAAGTCAAAGGACTAATTTGAAAATCATTTAAAATTTCTAGGCCAATTTTGTAATAAAACAAAACTTTATTTAAGGGCAAAATTGAAACAAAAATAAAAGGGGAAGGACCGATTACATAAATAAACCAAATTAAGGACACGTGGCAGCTTCTTAGGCTTTCAAAAGGTCAAGGGATAAATTGAATAATAAATGAAACTATTGGGCTAATTTATAATTAATTAAAAATATACAATGACCTGATTATAAAATTAAGAAAAATCGGAAGGACCGATGCAATAAATAAACCATTTATCAAAAACACACGGATCCTTGAGGCTGGTCGGGTCAGGTCGGGTCGGGTCGGGTCGAATTGGGCCATGGGTCTGAGCATGAAACGGCGCCGTTTTAAGGCTTAAGAGCCTAGACCAAAACGTCGTCGTTTTGATCTGCTATAAAAGCCATCTAACCCCCCTTTTTTTCCATTTCTCGTCCTTTCTTTTCAAAAAAACCTTAGAAACTCTCTCAAAAAGGGCTCCTCCCTTTCCCTTTGGCCAACCAAGTTCCGACCGGTCACGTCGCCATCCACCGGTCACCACGCGCCGCCAACCTCCGTCATCCACAGCCGCGGGTAAGTGAAAAAAACCCCTCTTTTACGTGTTTTTTGCTTCTAAACTCAAATCCGAGCTCAATGACGAAAAATTCAAACCAGAAAAAGAAAGCTTTCGTCCCTTTTTCTTTCATTTGTTTTCAAAAACAGATTCACGTGAAATCATACCAGATCTATCTTGTACGTTTTTTTTTAAAAGACAGGATCTTTCAGAGAAACTAAAAGTTTAATGCCTTCATTCACTTTGTTTTTGTTTCAAAATCTGTTATGGGTTGGATCCTAATTCTAAAATCTTTTCTATGTTTTATAAAATCCGTTTTCCTTTTTAGTCCGAAACATGTTATTTATTCTTTAGTTTTTTACTCCCTTTCATGTTTCCTTTGCAGATCCGAGGATGACGAGGCATGGGCGACGTTCGAAGAGGGCTCCAGCATGACTTCGACGATAGCAACATCAAAAGAGGGTTGTAACCTTCTGACTTTTCATTTTCTTTTTTATTAAAATTAATATTATTAATATTATTATTAATTATTAATGCTATTTATCACTGCTATTTATTATTAATGTTGTTATTATTTATTAAATGTATTTTCGATTTTGAAAATTTTATTTAATGAGCAAGCAGAGGTTTTAATAAATAATAAATGCACATGCATAGATACACTAAAACGAAATGCCTTAGAATAATGAACAGACAATAAATATATTAATTAAGTACCTTTGGGATGTTATGAATCTGTCTTTTGAATGCTGATAATAGCTGTCTGTCTTTCTATGTGAAATTCCAATGCTATCTATTGTATTGCTGTGAAATGCTTGTACTTTGGATGTTCAAACAAGGGTTCGTAACCTTACAACTGGTTTCTAATCTGGCTTTATAGCCATATTTACAATCATTCTAATTTGTTTTATGCAACTAAATGTTTGTCTTCTCCTTTGCAGGTGCAGTGGTGGTCATAGCAGTGCCGGCGGCAGAGGTGCAAGTTGAAGCTGGAGGTGGCACTGCTCTTTCTGATGTGGCGCTCTCTGAGTGGCTGAAATGAGGGCAACAACAATACAAGTTGGCAATAAATTGGGGCTTCTGTTTAGGATAGGGTTTGGGTCACTTGGGCCCATTTGTATTTGGATCATGTATTGGGTTTATAATTTGGGCCTAGTGTTAGGGTTTGGATCGTTTTGAAGTTGGGTCAAGAATTGTATTTTGGACTTGAACTTGTAATTTTGGACATTCAATTAAATTTTAAAATTTTATTTCAAAATAAATTTAAACTCCAAATAAGTCTTAAATTTACAATAAATTTAAACTAAAAATGAATTAAAATCTAAAATTTCGATCCAACTATTGGGCCCGGTCAAAATTGGGTTTTAACAAGTGGCATGTAAATATATCATTTTGGGTACTAGGTTGCTAATGTATTTTCTTAGTTGATCTAGTAGTCTAAGTGGTCATTTTGGAATGGTTATAATTACTTAGTTATTGTTCTTGGGTGTTTTGTATATGAATATGATGGTGGTATAATTATGATAATGGTGAATATGTCTTCTACTTGAATGAATTGGGTTATGATTGTGTTATTCTTGTGGTGTCGTTGAGGGCACATTGTTTAGGCACTTAAGATGGATGTTTTATCATATTTTGAAGTTGTAAAATTGTGTTTTTAATAGGTTTAAGGTGTGGTTGAAGTGTTGCTTGTGTTTTAAGTAAGTTCAATATGGTAAACTTGTTGTTCAAGGTAAATTTAGGGGCACATGGGCTGACACATGGTTGTGTGGCCCAATTTTGTATAGTAACACGATTTGGCACACGATCCCACACACGGGTGTGTGTTGCAAGTCAGTATAAACACACGGCTTGTCACACGGTCTGAGAGACGGTCGTGTGACTACAATTCGATTGCACACATGATCTATTACACAGCTTGAAGCACGGACGTGTATAAGTGGGCACACGAGCGTGTGTTTGTGACACACGACCGTGTGACCCCTGCATCTTGAAAATTTTAGTTTATTTCTACATCATGTAATTCATTTTAAATTTATTGTGGATTGCTCGAAATACTTATAATGGATCATGAATGTTTTAATGAGATTAGTTTAAGTGAATGATATCATGTTTTCACTTGTGTTTATATATACATATACATATTTTCTCTATTTGTAATTGTTTGAGTTATTACAAAGGTTTTTGTTGACATGTAATGTTAAGTTAATACTTCTAGGTCCTAATTAGAGATAGTTATGGGTTTAGAGTGTTACATGTTAAATATCATTTTGTGCGTGATATTATTGCTCGTGGTGATATTGTTGTGAGGAAAGTTAATACTCATGATAATCCTGCAGATATGATGACCAAGTCACTTCCTATAACCAAGTTTGAGCATTGTTTGGATTTGGTTGATGTTCATTGTTGAAGAATGCCCTTTGAGGGGTTTCATGGAAAAGGTAGAGAGCTTGTTCGTTGAGAATTTGTGTCAAGGTGTATATTGTTAGAATTAAGTGACTAGAATTCTTGTTAAAATAAAATACAATGGTAAAATAAAATAAAAGTAAAGTTCATACTTCTTTTATTTTATTTTAATTAGAATAAATCATCTATTTTATTTTAATTAGAATAAGGTGTTTCAACCTTACTATGTAATTTCTATTAGTTATTGATTATAATAAGGTTTTTCAACCTATAAATAGACGTAGTAATCTCATCTTGTAATCATTCGATTTTCGACATTAGTGAATATTCTTCTCCTTTGCCCATAGTTTTTTCTCGAAAGGGTTTCCACGTAAAATTTATGTGTTCTTTTTCTTTTTGGTTTCTTTGCAATATTTCTTCATTGTCGACATTTAATTTTAACACAACATTCCAACTGTTGGTGTCACCACATCTATCTAAGCTATTGCAAGTTGTCCTCCA
Organism: Kokia cookei; assembly: GCA_039519145.1. Taxonomy (NCBI): domain Eukaryota; kingdom Viridiplantae; phylum Streptophyta; class Magnoliopsida; order Malvales; family Malvaceae; genus Kokia; species Kokia cookei. Next base: position 14,412,286 of record CM076899.1, on the reverse strand, counting down.
AGTTCATATTCAGAGTCATAACATTAGTCTAGCTTATCTCGCGATTTTCATATGGATATTTGGTTTTCCAAAATTAGTCAGGGCCAAGGTCACAACAATTTTAGCTTTGTGTCATGACCTCCAAGATCGGTTCCACACATCTTCCTTGAAGTTTTCAGCTAGCAACATAACACTAAAACATGAAGATTAAAACTCAATAATTAAAATGCTTAAAATGTATCAAAATAACATGAATGGAATGTTAAAATGTGAAAAATCCTAAAACACTAAAAACACTTCTCAAATCAATGATTTTACATTAAAACCAGCTAAGTTTAAGTGTGAAATGGGTTGATAAGCATATAACAACCAATTATTTGTGATATTTCTTGCTTTGAATTATGTTATTTGTGTCTTTAGTTATATTGTTTATATTTATATTTTATTTATTATTGATTTATGGAATAATTGGAAAAAAATGAGCTTAAAGTTTATTTTTGACAAGTTTTTGCATATTGGACTTTCTACATAGTGCGACTTCAGTATTCTAATTATAACTTGAGCTACAAACCTCCATTTTGGGTTCATAATACATTAATTCAAATGGAATTAAAAGATCTAACTAAAATTATTTAAGAACTCAAGTTCAAAAACATCAAGAAGATGTCCAAAAATTGTCTGAAAGTTTGACACTATAATTACCAAAAAACCTAAAAAAAATTCTGCATTATTTAATTAAAGAAACTTTTGTATTTTCTCTATTATATTATTTTTACACTATAAATAAACATTATTAGGCTAAGGCTTGAGGGCACTAAGACATAGCCACATTAGTTTTATTTTATTTTTTTCATTTTATTTCTTTTATGGGTTTTTATACTTTTTTTTTCTAGTCAGTAAATTTCGAAGTTTGATTCTGTACAGTTTTTGAGAACTAATTATTCTTAATATTTTCTTGAATTACAAATATTTTCTTGAATTACAATATTTTCGAAGGCTTGAGGGCACTAAGACATAGTCACATTAGATTTTGTATTTTCATGTTGTTTGCTTGAATTATAATTGTTCAGGTTTGTTAAATATCCTTTCAATATTTGATAGCTTAGAATTATTGTCTTGTCAATTAAAAATTTAATCGAATGATCTAATCTAAAATTTATGACGAACTGCATAATTATTTATGTAGTGTAGGCATACGATCTAACTTAAATAAATTATGGTTGTGTGTTTATTGATTAGAATTTAATTTATTTCGTTCTTAATGCTATTGATAGATTAAACCTTAAGCGATCGTTATAGAATTGTTTATCAATAAAAAAAGTAATTAATGGCAATTGTCTTTGTTATCAAGAAGGTAAGAAGATATTAGCTTGCTAGGGGATTGTCAACAATCATAATCAATTTATTAAAGAACATTGAAAATCATATTTTGCATCAATGATCAAACCCTTGAATCAAATAAAGATTTTACTACGTTCGCCATATTTATTTTCTCTAAACTTTTAATTATCACTTTCTTTACTAAGTTTTAAATTTAGTTTTTTTCATTTTAATTTTAAATTTTCTTTTAAAACAAAAAAAAAAAGTTATTTTATTTATTTACTTTAATTGAAAGAAAAAAATTACTATCAGTTTTTGTGGAATCGAATCTACTCACCATTAACTACAAATTTTTATTTATTTGAGTAAATAGATTTTATTTTTATAAATTTCGACAGCCTATCAAATTTTACCAACATTGGCGAGGATTGATGTGAATAATTTTATTTTATTTATTTTTATTTTAGTTTTTTTTGTTTATATATTGTCATATAGGAGAACTCGTGTACGATCCGGAGATTGAGAGGGCTACCAAATCTTTGACAAATTGTATATACTCAAATTAGTTAAGGAAAGCAATACTAAAAATGTCAAATCGAAGTTAAATTTATCTAACCCTTCAAATAGATATTCATTGTTCTAAAATATTATAAATTTATTATTTTAAAAAATTACTACCGAATTTAATTTTAACTTGTTTTAAACTATAATATTTTAAGAGAAGTGAACATTTTATTGCAAAATATAATTGCTAATATACAAAAAGAGTATTATTTGGTGAAGTATTTTAATTTCACAAGATGAAATCAAAAAGTCATTTTTTTATTTTTAAAATACTAATTAAAAATAAATAATATTTTAAAATTTTATTTATGAAAATTTATATGACTATTATTCGAATATTTTAAAAAAAGTTCACCTATGAAATTAATATCATTGTTGATAGTATGATAGTGATTGGACGGTGGATGTTGGCTTTGTCTGATCGTGTGAAGGTTGTGGCTTTTGCACCTTCCATTTGGAATTGGGTGACTGAATGTAGTCAATTCTGCATGACCAAATTGTGATTGAAAACTTGCACACATGGAGTATTCAAATTGGGCCACATTTTATTTTTCATAACAGAATTTCAATTTCCATAGGCAAACAATTTTAATTTCCTCCCATCCCTACTTTTCTATCATTATTATTTTCTTTACTAATTTCTAACTTTCAATCTTTTTCACTGTTATGTAATCATACAGAAAACGACAAATTTAGGTAAAATAATGAATATCAACACTGATTTAAATGTAAGATTTTTAATATATACTTGATTAATGTTGGTTTTTAGTTAAATTTAATAAAATAAGTAATTAAGTTTACAAATCATGTATTGATGATGAATGAGGTGTTGAGGTCTTTCTGTCCACTTTTAAGATTCCCTTAAAAATTTTACATTTCTTTGTTATGGATATAGATTTGACTTGATGTAACATGAATTTGATATTTGTGGTTGCTAAGTTCAGACTTATTGTAACACATTAGATTAGTCATTTATGGATGTCAAGATCATGCTATCTTTAAGTTGTTGATTCACTTCCCCTTTCTTATAAGTTCTACAGTTTATTAAATCGAAATTAATTTCAAAACCTATCCCAAAATTTTCTCAAATATTTACCAACCTTCAAGTCATTCAAATTACTACTCAAATTTCTACAAGTCACTTTATCATGTTTTTTTAGTCATATTCATGAATTAGTGTTATTAAAGTTATCATTTGATTTTTTGGCCAATATTATGTTATTATTGTGTTTAATAATTGTTGACAATAAATTTGTAAGTGATTTTAGCAAATGTTGTCACAATTATTGAATATGTTCTACATATGATATAAATTGTGTTATTATATTTGGTTTTCATTGTAGTAAGTGTTAATTTTTTGTATTAGATTAATTCACGATTTAATCTCTAAAGTATATTTATTTTCTCATTTTGATATTTAAATTTTTATCGATCCAAATTGATACTTAAAATATGCATCTCTTATGTTTTTAGTCCATTTTATAATGGACGTTAATAAAAAAAATTGTAAGACAACTTTGACCAAGAGAAAAACAAAAACATCACGTGACATGTTTTACCAATAAAAAAATGACATATGACATTCTCTTATAAAATATATAAATTTTCTTTTATTAAATATATAAAGCTTAAATTTCTAAAAAAAAAAATAGATATAAAGATATAAAAATTCATAAAAATATCTATCTAAAAAATCTAAATATATATATATATATATAAATTATAAAAACTATACAAAGATGTATTTTTTTTAACTCTACATCAAATTAAAATAATTGATATATTTTTAAATTTTTTAATTAAAAATTGTTTAAATTCTTTTTCTTTTTGCTTTTTTGACTTAAAAATATATATACTAAATTAAATTAATAAAAATTCATTTCTTTCCCACGTTGTCTCTTTCTCTTTCCTCCTCTTCTATCTTTTTTTAGAGCTGATCAAAGGTCGGGCCACCCGTCTAAGTCACGAGGCTCGACCAAAAAGTGGAAGGGCTTGGGCAAAAATATAAGCTCGATAAATGGGCTTGGACAAAAAATAAGGTTCGTTTTTTAAACGGGTTGGATCTCGGATAAGATTTTTTGGACCAGACTCAACACGAATTTGTCTAATTTTTTCACAGTTGTTTTGTTGTTGCTTGCTGCCATTTTGATGTTGTTTTGTTGTTGCTTGCTACAATTTTGATGTTGTTTTGTTGTTATTTTACTATTATATTACTACTATTTTGTTATTTTTTAATATTATATAACTTTTGTTTTATTATTAATTTTGCTACTATTTTCGAGTCATTTGTTGTTAAGTTGCAACTATATTAATGTTATTTAAGTATAAATATTTTTTTAATTTATTTTCAATTTAATGAGAAATATTTATTTTAATGTTTTAGTGTAATTGATTTATAATATTTTTTAAATTTTTGTTTTTATATAAAAATAATATTGAAAATTATAATATAAGTGGGTCAGGCTCGGGTTTAGTATTTTTTATCTAGGTCGGACTTAAGAAAAATTTTAAGCCTGTTTTTCAAGCCAGGCACGAACCTAGAAAACAAGCCTAAAATTTTGAGTAATTTATCCAAGTAACCCAAAAATTTTCATTATTTACGAAAATGATCCAAGTTCAAAAATATTAACCAGAATGACTTAAAATGAACAGTAAAAATTAATAATGGCTATCTAATGGTCGACACCACTTGCCCAATGATTGGTGCCAGACATAAAAATTTGTGTTTTTTGGTGTTGGTCATGCAATTGTCGACACTTATGTATTTTTTTAATACGGTATTTTCTTTATATACGAAAATACGAGAATTTGAAAAAAAAAAAATTGGTGTTGGCCATTGCATGGCTGACATCACTTTTTTGTTAGATAATTTTTTTTTCTGGTGTTAGCCATTGCTTTTTTCAGATAAAAAAATTTTTGGGTGTCGGCCATGCCCTTTTTGTCAGATAAAAAATTCAAATTTTTTGGTGTTGGTCATGTCATGGCCGACACCCCCTTTTATTTGATAAAAAAATCAAATTTTTTGGTGTTGGTCATCCCATTGCCGACACTTCCTTTTTATCTGATAAAAAAAATCAAATTTTTTGGTGTTAGCCATGCCATGATCGACACCCCCTTTTTATTTGACAAAAAATTCAAATTTTTTTGTGTTGGCCATTGCATGGCCGACATCACCTTTTTATCTGATAAAAAAATTAATTTTTTGTGTGTTGGCTATGCCATGATCGACACCACCTTTTTATATGATAAAAAAATCAATTTTTTTGTGTTGGTCACTGCATGACCGACACCACCTTATTATCTGATTAAAAAAATCAAATTTTTTGAACTTTCCTTCATTTATCTATATATAGGGTTTAGATTTTGATTTTGAAATTGTAAATAAAAAATATTTCTCTTAAAATAACATTAAAATGAGAGTGTTTTGTTATTTATCATTAGATGAGTGTTTTGTTTTGGGGGAAAGTTGTGAAGTTTACAATCGAATTTCGAGGTTGAACTATATATTGTCATGTATTGCCGAAGATGAATTATATACTATCATGTGAAACGGCAAAGATATGTCTTCAGTGGTAAAATGATTTTCTACGCCATTGAAGACTATCTGAGATGTCCAACGCAGATGAACATTATCTATATTGGAATAATTTGTTACCACAAGAAATACTGTTGAATAGCTAATCCAACGTAGATATTTTGTCGCCGTATGTGGGCATTGTGGTAAACCCGTAAAGGTTATGCTGTAAAAGATCGGATGACTTTCTCTGTCATTTAACAGGTAATCGAGACCAACTACATTGTGTCTTACGAACTGAAAAAGGTCTTTTTTAACGGCAACCTGAGCAAGTGTCTCGGTACTAACGTTTGCAGCTCGGTATTCAAGCAGATGGACATTATCTATGTTTGTATTTTGTTATATCTGTAAATTTATTTTTTTTAATTTCGTGTATTAATATTAACAAATAATTGTAATTTATTGTATCTATAAATTTAATTTGTTGTTTAGTAATATTCAACAATGTCTGTATTTTCTTGTATTAAAATAATTTCAAATTATATACAAAAATATTAAATATGTTGTTGTGAAAATATGGGGAAATAAATATTATTGAAAAAGATGGTATAAATTTTCAAAAAATAATAATTCAAAATGAAATTTAAAATATAAACGAAATTAGAAATTAAAATTAAAATATACAGGAAATTAAAAATTAAATTTAAAATAAAAACGAAATTACAAATTAAATTTAAAAGTAAACGAAAAAAAAATCAAAATTGAGTATATCCCGACGACGTCCCCGGTGCTGGTACGTAACAGTTTGGCTTCCTCCGGGCTCGGCGAGCCCGAGGTCGTAGTACAGTTTGTTCAAGAGGTGTTACATTGGTGTTCGTCAACTCATCTTCGGAAGTGTCAACGTTGGGTGTCCCGATCGGCGTATGTAGAAAGGTTATTATAGTAAGGGACCATTGATGGTATTTTTGTAATTTTAATGTCAATTAAAGTTATTTTGGTTAATAAATTCAAAATTTGATAAAAATTGGTAAATAATAGTTTTTAATTTAAATATTATCAATACATTATTTGATAAAAACTATAATATAATAATAATCTTTTTTATTTAAATATTAAAATTTGGTAAATAATGCATTGTCAAATCAACACATTATTTGATAAAAATTGTAATATAATAATAGTTTTTAATTTAAATATTAAAATTTGATAAATAATGTATTATCAAATCAACACATTATTTGATAAAAATTGTAATATAATAATAGTTTTTAATTTAAATATTAAAATTTGATAAATAATGTATTGTCAAATCAACACATTATTTGATATAAATTGAAATATAATAATAATCTTTTTTATTTAAATAATGTTAAATTAATTTTAAATGTAATTTAAATTTCAACTTCAAATTTAAAGTAGAATTTTAAATTAAAACTTATATAATTATGAAGTTTAAATTACTTAAATTTAAACATGTACCTTAATTTTCAAATTAATTTCAACTTAAATTAATTTTTACACAAATATTCTTCATGTATACTAGTTGGCATGCACTCATTCTTCGTCAGACAGTCCGGCATTACTAGAGGATTGACCAGAAATATAAACACGATGTGGGCAAGTGGATCGGTTATGGCCAGGCCTTCGGTAAACACTGCACAATTTCGGTTCCCCCGTCTTCCTAATGTCTATATCAGAGAGAATCCTCGTCGAAGGTGGTCGATCTCTAGGCTTTCTACAGAGACTATGGTCCAGCAGCATCTCAAAAGCAACCGGTGGAACTTCCCAATTCGATACATCGAGCATTACAGGAAATTCATTCTCCCAGATACGTAATGTGCATTGCAGCGTGTACACCTCGTCTATGAATTTTTCGACATTTAAATTTGCAGTCGCACACGCTGCATGAACATGCGCACACGGATATCGAAGAGCTTGAAATCTAAAGCACTCGCATCGCCTGTTTGCCAGATCAACTGTGTACGACCTCGGCGGAACACCCGAGCGACGACCGGTGTACTCTGAAACCCGAAAAATCTCCAACTCCCACGAATAAATTTCTGCGTTCATCGTTCGAGCTCTCTGACTATTTGCCGCCATGGCCCTTCGAATGTCCTCAATGTACATGTGTCTAGCCTCCCTCTGCGCCACTTGTCGCTGTGCCATCGTAGGCATCAATGTGGCCAACCTATAGAAGGTTGCCGAGAAAACAGAAACAATTGGTAATGTTGTGTTTGCCTTAAGACGGAGTTAATCGACTCGACCAGGTTGGTCGTTATCTAGCCATACCGAGCCCCCTCATCGTAACTTTGTGTCCATTGATACGTCTGGACGCTACCCAACCACCCACAAAGATTTTTGTCATTTGGTAAATGTTCATCTTAGCTTCAAGCTTTGCGAACTTTTGCCTAAATCTCCGCGGTTCAAATTAATGAGCTGCATATGCATATGGAATTTCGAATAAGTATTTTAATAATTCAAAACTGATAAAATTTAAAATTAAATCGAATAAAAAAATACAAACAATAATTATTACCCATTTCCACGAGTTTTGCTTTCCATCATTTATTTTTATAATCACTATGAAAGTTTGCCGACATGTGCCGGATACAATAAACGGACCTCCACGGAACCTCCGATCACCTTATTGTAGCAAGTAGTCCTTTTGATCTGTCCAATATAAGGCAAACGTTGTCTTGCCTAACAATGTGCCTCTTCAGATTTTTTAAGAAAAATTCCCACGACTCGAAGCACTCTTTCTCAACTATGGCGAAAGCAATTGAAAGTACATTTCGATTACTGTCTTTTGCAACAGCAATCAGTAGTATTTGCGTGTATTTACCGTATAGTAAGGTTCCATCAACTTGCACCATCGGTTTGCAGTGAGGGAAGGCCCTAACACATGGGTCGAATGTCCAAAACAAACTGTGAAAACGTTGTTTTCCTGGATCAATCATCCCGTTCAGACCTTCATACGGTAGTGTTTGCAAATCAGTTAGTGTCTCCGGCACATACTCTCGCATCGCGACTATCCACCCTTGGAGCTCGTTGTATGGCACATCCTAGTCACCATACAACTCCCACATCGCCATTTGCTTCGTCCACCATGCCTTCCAGTATGAAACCTTATAATTGAAGCGAGCTTGCATGGCTGCAATATAGATCGATACCTTATTCAACGGGGACGTTTTCACCATAGGCATGATGCAATTGCATATGGTCTTTGCATCTAACTTCAGATGGTCTTGCGTCATACGAGCCATGGTGCATGTGTGCGGACCTTCCATTTTCCATATTGTCCACAGCTGAGTCCGCTGCATTAACGCGGCTCGGATACGCCACTTACACCCACTCTCGGCTTTCCAACATTCTCTATTGTACAAAGACTGCGACGACTTCGTTACTTTATAATTCACAGCTAACTTCAAGTTGTATTGCTTTACTGCATTTAAGCAGTCCTTCTTGTTCTTAAATTGTTGTCCTACGAACAACTCTTATTCGTTGGTTTGTTTGTCGAGTAGGTGAGGCGGAACTATGTTTCTATATTTTGAAAACTCATGAGCTTGACCAGCATCTGGGTTTACGTCGCTCATGAAAGCCCCCGGATTATTCTTGATAACTATACTCGAGCTCGTATTTCCTCTCGAATGGGTGTTAACATTATCACCCTCCACCAACCTCTCCTCATCTAAGTCTTCGGGGATGTTATCCAAATTAGGGTCTTCCAAAGCTTCATTTTCGTCATCATCTTCTATTGGGGCCAACACTTCTGGATGAAATTGTAGACGATGACACGTGTTTTAGATGTTATATGAACATCCACTGGTGTTTGGATTTTCTGGAGTGGACCCTTCATAACTCCATTGATCTTCCCAGCATATATTAAGATCAATATCTATTCTAGAACGCTAGCTTACTGAATTTAAGACTTGAATTGGTTCGGGGAGTGATATCTCCGCGAACAACTCAATAAGGCATGAATTTTCGATCTCAGAGGGGCAAGAAATTTCAATCATTGTCCCTAGATCATCATCATCAACAAGCTCCATTTCAGAGAACTTGATCGGATCTGATGAAACAGAAATTTGTAAAATAGTCTCAACATTTGCTTCCCGCAAGGAGTAGCTATCTTTGTACTGATCTTCGTTTCAATTCCTCCAGCGAAACACGCTTGTTCAGTCTCATTCCGATTTTTTGTTGGCTTTCAAATACACAACCTTCATCATCTGTATTGATAATTTCTCCATCGAAATGAATATAAACAACGAAAATGTTGGAACTCATCTTGAAAAAACTTGTGATCACAAAAAAAAATGAACATAAACAAAGAAATTGTTGTACTGTTAATTAGAACAAAAAGCTCAAATATTTAGTATTGACTTTTATATATATATATCTGGTATTGGGGTTAAAAGTCGGTCTCGGCCATTAACTAAACTAGTGTTCTTTTGATTTTTTTTTGTTTATTTCTTAAAATTAATTTTAATTATTATTTTTTCAATATATTTTTAATTTGTCGATAATAATTATTTCTTAACATTTTCACAACAAAATATTTAATAATTTTTTTATTAAATCAAAAATATATTAATACTATAAAATACAAATATTGTTGAATATTACAACAATACAATTTAAATTTATTGATAAAATAAATTTTAAATAATTGTTAATATTAATACACGAAATTTTAAATTTTGAACAATAATACAAAATAACCTAGAAATTCCTAAACCTGCGCAACTCGTCTCGAGTAGATAATGTTCATCTTCTTCATTACTTGGCCAATTTCAAGAAATTTTTCAATCCCTTATCCCTTAAGCAATATGGGTCCAATTACTGTGAATACTTGGCCAAGTCGTCTCGATCGACCTCTCGATTGTAGATTGTAGTCATTGACCTTTGATAGCATAACTTTTACGGTTATACCAGCTGGTTACATATGGCGGAAAATATATCATCTACGTTGAATCAATAACTCAACAGTACAACTGTTGAATTGTAGGATAACAATCCTTCCAACACAGATAATGTCCATCTTCTTTGGACATTTAGGATAGTCTTCAATGACGCAGAAAATCGTCTAACCATTGAAGACATATATTTGCCGCTTCACATGACAGTATATAATTAAACTCCAGCAATACATGACAGTATATAGCTCAACTCCGATATTCGATTGTACACTTCACAACTCTCCCCCAAAACAAAATACTTATCTAATGATAAATAACAAAACACTCTCATTTTGTTGATATTTTAAAACAAATATTTATTACTCACAATTTCAAAATCATAACTTATGCCCTAAATATAAAAATGATGGAAAGTTGGTTTTAGCTAATGCATGGCCAATAAAAAAAAATTGTTTTTTATCTGATAATCAATAGTGGTGTCAGCCATGCAATGATCAACATAAAAAAATTTGATTTTTTTTAATCAGATAATAAGATGGTGTCGGTCATGCAATGGCCAACACTAAAAAATTTGATTATTTTTTATCATATAAAAAGGTGGTGTCAGCCATAGCATGACCAACACCAAAAATTTAATTTTTTTATCAGATAAAAAGGTGGTGTCCATCATCCAACACCAAAAAAAATTGAATTTTTTGTCAGATAAAAAGGGGGTGTCGGCCATGGCATGGCCAACACCAAAAAATTTGATATTTTTATCAGATAAAAAGAGGATGTCGACCATAGCATTGCCAACACCAAAAAATTTGATTTTTTATCAGATAAAAATGGGGTGTCGATCATGGCATGGTCAACACCAAAAAATTTGAATTTTTTATCTGACAAAAAGGGGGTGTCGACCATTAGATGACTATTATCAATTTTTACTGTTCTTTTTAAGCCATTCTGGTGAATATTTTTGAACTTGGGTCATTTTGGTAAATAATAAAAATTTTGTGTTTTTTTATGTTTGACATCAATCATTGGGTAGGTGGTGTCAGCCATTAGATTATCATTATCAATTTTTACTGTTCATTTTAGGTCATTTTGATGAATATTTTTGAAGTTTGGTCATTTTTGTAAATAATAAAATTTTTTGGGTTACTTAAATAAATTACCCTAAATTTTTTTTTTACCTAGCCCGACACATGATGAGGTCTAATATGCTTCCCCACTCTTTCTTTTTATCTTGAGTAATATTCATAATGATTTGCTTTGTATGTCATTTTGCAGTACAATCGACTGGCTTGAGACGACTATGTAAAAGATGGACAAAGGAGCTTTCACGAGTTTTCTTGCGCTCCTTTAGCAGATGTGGGAAGAAAGGAACTTGTTTGTGATTCTAGGGTGAGAACCTTTTTCGCAATATATAGTTTTGAAAGCTCACTCTATCCATCATGATTTTCGGGTGCATAACTTTATTTATGTGTTGTTACTTTGACACTCGAATATAGTATAGTTTCCGTTTTATGAAGATGCGGTCAAAATTAATGTTGACACGACATGGAATACGGAGACGAGATATATTTCTCGCGGTATCATTTTTCATGATCATGAGGGGATGATACTAGTTGGTGTTTTTTGTTAGTGCATCGAGGCTTTTGACGCTTTTTCAACTAGGGCTCTCACTTTGAGTTTTATTGCTCAGAAATCTCATGAAAAGGTTATTAATAAATTTAATAGTCGGACTCTTGATTTGTTTCTTTATGATCGTATTATTAGAGAGACTTTTGGGATTTACGATTCTTTTAATGTTATTAATTTTTCTTTTACACATAGTTCAACAGATCGTGTCACACGTTTCTTAGCATGTTAATTGATGGATAGAAAAGTTGCCTTGAAGTTTGGTTTGTACTATTTGAATTTTATCCACATATTAATGTTGGATGATACTTTCTAATTTAATATAGTTGTGGCTTGTTGGGATTGTTTCTTTCAAAAGAAAAAAACACATGAAGAAAAATATCTTTTTAAAAATTGCAGCTTTATTTATTATAAATTTCTTTTTAAAATAAATTAAATATATTAATAAATTTTAACATGTTCATCACACTTATACCTATTGTGAAAGGATTTTCCCACAGATTATTCCCCTAAATTAATTCCTCGATAATTAGTTTTCATGAAAAATCGTAGAAGAGATCTTAATCAAGGCTTTGGCCCGCTCGATTAAAACTTTAATTTCATAAATCTCTCAAAATTCCACAATTAATGATTATTTATTTTACAAAATTAATGATTAATTTATTTTTAGTGATAAAATTAATGATTAATTTTTAAAAGTTAAAAACAAGCGTCATTTGAATTTAAAAAAAAAAAAAACAAGCGTCATTGCCTGCTTTCAACCGCTGCCCCCATCGATGCGTCGATTTCTTAACCGGTTATTAGTAAACGTTCCCTGAAAAATTATATCTATCTCTCATGTTACTATTTAATACTCTTGTTAGGGAGCATTAATATAAATACATTACATTAATATATACAATACAAGTATAAAAATATATCAATTGCAGTATAGAATTAAATTAGTACAAAATATAACAGAAAAAGAATCGAAAAAAACTTACATATAGCATAGAATCAAATCGATATAAAACACAACAGACATACATACAAAATAGAAAATAATTGGATAAATCCTATATATGATATGCACTCAATATAAAGAAGAATTGGATAAAATCCACACATAGCATATACACAAGATAAAAAAGAACTGGATAAAACCCACACATAATATACATACAAGATGAGAAAGAACCGTATAAAATATACATATCACATACACATAAGATAGAATTGAAAGGACCCAAACCTAGGTACTTAGAATTTAGGGCCTCAGTGTTTGCCAACAGTGTCAAGGCTTTATTGGCATATTTTAAACTTTTTTAAACTATAAATTTTGTTTCAATTTATTAAAAAACAATACTAAGAAAGAAAAATACGACACATAGCGTGCTCTATTAGATATCGTACACTTTTTATATACAATGAAACAAAATTAATAATTTAAGTATTATGAAAGCTTTAAGCATCAATATAAAAATAGTTTTGACTTATATAGAGTGACGGTTAAAATTTTTATTAAACACCTGTTTAGATTGGATCTAAACTGTGTTATCCCCATCTTTTACTTTTGATAAAAAGTATCAATATGAGAATGGGAATATAGTTTAAATGTCAATTTGCTAATTTCTCAAAAAAAATGTGAATTTGCTAATAAAACCTTATATTAACTATAACTAGAATTATTCCCTCGCTTCGTGTTAGGTTGATTATTCGTTGAGAATAAATTTAAAGGTTAAAATATACTTTAATCCTATTTTTAGTTTCAAAAATTTGGATCTTCTACTTTTTAGATTTAAAAATTTAGATTCATTTGTTACTATAGTAATTTTTTTTTATTAAATTCACTGATATGACATTTTAAAATTAAAAAAAATTTACTTTGTAATTATGTAACAATAAAAATAATATTGAAAATGTTTATGTGAATTTTTTCTCTTAAAAACATTCATTCGAATTCATCATAACAAAATAATTTTTTTAAATATTATTCCTAGGAAAAATTAATATCAATAATTTTATTGGAATAGTTAACAATATTAAATATCTAAACTAACTAATTATTATAAGAGTAGAAAGATCAAATTATATCAAATAATAATTTATATAGATTTTTTTATTATACTGGTGTGATTACATAGTAGTATCTGTTCATATTTTCTTAACCCTTTGTCAACGCATACACACCTTGCACACAAGTGCTCGAACCCGGGTCTCCTAAGATGAATAACATCCTCTTTACTACTGGAGCCACTCGTTGAGTTCAATAATTTATATGTATTAAATATCAAGTTTCAACATAATACATGGCTAAAACTAAAGTTTGATCATTGTCTTATAATGTCAAAAATATATAGCAAGGCAAACCTAAAAGAAATAAAAAGCTAGGTATCCGTTTCTAAGACCCTTAGGGCATTCAATTTATGTACAACCACGTAATATTTTAATACATAAATTAATGATATTAATTATTGGAACTAATTAATAATAGTATAAAGTACAAAGGTGGAATTACATTAGAAATTAAAGTGTACCAATTGAATCTCAAATTTAGGCATAATAGAGGGATCAAAATTGAAATTTAATCATTTTTCTAAAATTGCAAAGGAAAAAAAAGGTAAGACATACACAAATCTAAAAGAAATAGGAAATCACATGTCAATTTCTAAGATTCTTAGGGTATTCAAATTATATATAACAACATAATGTTTTAACTGAAAATATTAATTATTTGGACTAATTAATAACATTATAAAATATAGGGACCAATTTATGTTAAAAATTAAAGGGTAAATTACAAAAATAGTCACTTTTGTTTGCCTTAGGTTACATTTTAATCATTTATGTTTGAAATGTTACGTTTTAGTCACTTATGTTATTATTTTGTTACGAAGTGATCACTCTGCCGTTTAATTTCATTATCTCCCTAACAGTAATCCTAAGTGACAGTCAAACTAGATTTTAGGTGCCACTTGGATTTCCAAATGAGATGATAATAGATTTTTAATTAAATAAATTTAATTAATTAAAATTTTTAAACCTAAACCTTAGCTGAAAAAACCCTAAACCCATTTTCACAAACCTCTCTTCTTCTTCTTCTTCATCCTCTACCCTTTTGATTCCAGCATCTTTAGTTACAAATCTATTTCAAAGCTTGAATCTTTGAAACCTATTAACCCAAAAAAAACATATGTTTTCAAGCTGAAAATTTCAAGTCCTCTCCAATAGAGTTACGTGACCTTTTTAAATTCCTTTAATAATTATTTTGACTACTTTGCTTCATTAGGATTTGACTCAGATTCAATTCTTGAATCATGAAATCCCGCCCAAAAAAATAGTAACTAAATTCCAGCTTGAAAACATAAGTTTATTTGGGTTAATGGGTTTTAAATATTCAAGCTTTGAGATAGATTTGTTACTAAAGACGTTGGAATCAAAAAGTAAGAAGATTAAGATGAAGAAGAGAGGCATGTGGAAATGGGTTTAAGATTTTTCTTAGGATTTTTCAGTTAATGTTTAGGGTTTAAAAATTTTAATGAAAGATTTATTCTCATCTCATTTGAAAATCCAAGTTGATATTTAAAATCTAGTTGGATTGCCACGTAGGATTACCGTTAGGGAGATAATGGAAGTTAACATCAGAGTGACCACCTCGTAATAAAATAATAACAAAAGTGACTAAAATGTAACCCGAGGCAAACAAAAGTGACTATTTTTGTAATTTACCCAAAATTAAATTATAAAAATTAAATCTCAAATTTAAACATATTAGAGGGACCAAAATTGAAATTTAATCATTTTGGTAAAATGGAAAAAAGAGAGTAAGGGAGCATGAAACAATATAAAAAAAGGCATAATGACAAAATTAGCCCCTAATGTTTGGGTGTTGGGTCACTTTGGCACTTAAGTTTTTTTTGGATCACTTACATACATAATCTTTGTTTTTTGGTCAAATTGGTCATTTTTTAACGGTCTTGTTGACATGACCGTTAAGGGACTAACAGTGTTGATTTGTAAAACTTTTTTTTTCACCTAAGCAAGTCCACGTATGAAGATACTAACGTGGTATATAAGACAAAAAATGTCATGTCAACAAAATATTTTAAACTTCAAAAATAATTAAAATAAAAAAAAACACTTAAATTTTTTTTTGTGGTTTACCCCACAATTAAAACAATTAGGAAAATTAAAACAAGTTAAATACAAACCAAAAAAGCAAGCCCGATTGATCAAAAAAATCTGAATCCTAAATTTTGAATCACGATTAATCAAAGGAAAAGATTGGAACCCTAACTTGAGAAAGGAAAAAATTGGGGTATGTTTTTTTAATTTTTAATTTCAAACTATTATATATGTTATTTCGGGTGAGGGATAGGGTTCTTGGGTTTGGGTATTTTTGTTTAGGTTTCAAAATTTTGAGAATTTTTAGATTTTTTTGGGTTATGAGATTGTCGATTTTGGGGAATTTCGAGTTTAGGGTTAATTTATAACGTGTTTTCTCTCTTTTGTAGTGAAAATTGGTGAAAGTTCATGTTCTAAATCACAGAGAAGAAAAGGTAGAAACAAAGAAACTGTTCTTCATTTTAATGCTTGTTTTGTATGATAGTTTCTTTTTGAATTTGTTGGGATTTGCCTTTTTTTTTCTTTTTTTTTTCTTTATAGCAAGTTTTTCATGTATTTGGGTTTAGAAGGATGAGATACAATTGTCGTTGTCGTTGTTGGTGGTGGTGGTGGTGGAGAAAAGCCATGACTGAGAGAAGAATTACAAGATCAAAGGGGAGAATAAATAGTGGAATGATAAGATAGTGGTGACTGAGTGGTTTTTCGAGTTAATGGAGATTGTGAAACTGTAAGGCTTTTCTGCTCAGGTTCTTCCACTTGTTCTTCATTTTTTGTGATTCTTGATCTTTTTCTTCATGATTCTGAGCTTGATGTTGTTTATGTTGTGCTTCTTCTTCTTCTTCTTTTTGGCGATGATTTTGGTTCTCCTCCATTATTGAAGTAGGTAGATTGATTGATTGAGTTTCAGGGTTTAGAATGAGAAAGAAAAATTGGGTTTTAAGGGTTTATGTGAAGGGAGGGAGAGGATTTGTGTTTTAGGGTTCTTTCATAGGAGCTGTTAATTTTTTTACTTTTGTCCGTGTGTGTGTGTTAGGGTGTTTTAAAAGTTTTTTTTTTTAATTTTAATTATGTTTTAACTTTAAAATATTTTACTGATGTGACATTTTTTTGTCTTATATGCCATGTTAGCATCTTCGTACCTGAACTTGCCTAGGTGGAAAATTTTTTTTTACACATTAGCGTCATTAGTCCCTTAACGGTCACGCCAGTAATATCGCTAAAAAATGATCGATTTGACTATAAAAATAAAGATTATGTATGAAAGCGATCCAAAAAAAAAATCTTAAGGACCAAAGTTAACCAACACCCAAATTTGAAGGGCTAATTTTGTCATTATACCTATAAAAAAATAAGGATAAAATTATATAAATGCAAATATAAAGATTAAATCTTAATTATAAGTATATAGAGTGACCAAAAAAGATATTTAACCATTTCGTATAAAAAAAACTCCACAATGTGAAGAAGGAAGGTAGATAAAGGCTTGAGAATAGCATTGCTAGGTATAGCTGGACATTTTAACAATAGGTTTGGCTAATTGAAATGGAATAAGATTATAATGAAATAATCATTTTGGGAATGAAGTAGGTATAATAGTGGTTTGCTTGAACGGAATGAAATGGGTATTATAATAGTATTTATGCGCTTGGTTGAAAGGAATAAATATATAATAAGAAAAAAAAATATTGTATGTTGAATATGTCTTTTAATAAATTAAATTATTTGGTTGGTTGGATGAATAATATTGAGGAATAAATAAAGAATAAATATAAAATGACAATATTACCCTTAAACTAGATAAATATTATTTATTTATTTATTTTATTAATACATATTTTGTACATCTAAATTCATTAGATTTAATAATAAAATAAAAATATTATGATACGAATTAATATCAAGATATATTTTTATAAATTATACTTAGAAAGATTATTTTGTTCAAAATTTCTTTTGAGTATTTTTGATATATGCATTGAATGAAAAAAAAATACATGTATTTATATTTTAGAAAATTATTTTCCGACCACCCGTGGCACCGTCGTCAACTATTTCATCTACTCTTTATCAAAAAAAAAAAAAATTCATTTACTCCAAATGCCTCTAATTTAAGTTTTTTTTTTCATCTTCTTGTTTTCCCCTTTATTTATATGTTATCTGAAAAAAAAAGGGTAAGA
Organism: Kokia cookei; assembly: GCA_039519145.1. Lineage (NCBI taxonomy): Eukaryota > Viridiplantae > Streptophyta > Magnoliopsida > Malvales > Malvaceae > Kokia > Kokia cookei. The sequence continues at coordinate 14,394,089 of CM076899.1, read as the reverse complement.
AAGCTTCCTTCTCCAAATCAAGGTATTACATATCTATTATTGAGAAATGGGTCTTAATTTTAGGTTTTTTTTCTTTTTGTTATCTTCGGTAAATTGTTGAGAAATGGGTTTTTATTCTTTCTTGTTATATTCTAGAAATTGATGGAGAGTAGAAGAAAACGTCGAGTAAGATTAAAGTAAAAACAAGATGAAAACACAAATGTGTTCTCTAATTTTTTTTTTAAGTTAAAGAAAATTTTATGAAAGAGGAAGAAAATGGTTGAGAGTAAGTTTGAAAAAAAAATTACTCGCTAAAATTGATTAAAATAAAAAAAATTTTATTTCGTGTAGCTCCTTCAATCGAGTATTGATTCAAAAATTTTGACGAATAAAAAAAAAAATTCTGCCAAATAATTCGTTTAATAAATCAAACAATTGAATTATTATTGACCACCGAATCTTAACTAAATGGAATGGCCATACTCCACAAATCTTGATACTCCCATAATCATAGTTTACGTAATAAATTGCAAACCCATTTGACAGAAACAGAAAAATACTAATTAAATAATAACAGTTGGGAAGATATTATTAGTGGACTAATCAATCAGAAACATAAATCATTGCCCACTTTGGTCATATATCGGCCATTAATTCGGTCAGCTTAAGAACACCTACATTATTATAAAATTATTAACTTATTGAAATGCACCCACTACAACATATATTAAACCAAATTGGATTGACTTGTATTAATTTATTTAATTTTAGAAGCTGATTCAGTATTTCAGTTTCATTTGTTATAGTGACGTGGATTGTATCCAATTTGTTCACGAGAATGTATTTAAACAATGTGAGAAAAGAAAATCAAAGTTATTTTAATAATTAAAATTTAAAAATCTAAATAATTAGGAATTTGTAGCTAATTTCAATACTCTAACAAGTTTAGATATGCAAATGTAGCTTCTCTTCTTTAGACAATAATTAAATATCAATTTTGGTTTTTATAGATTTAATCATATGTTTTAATTTCTGATATAATTTTATCACTACTGCCATATTATAAAACTATTTATTAGGTTAGTAAAAATTAATTATTAAATATAATTATGTTGATATAATAAAAGTAAATTATACAAATAGTAATTCAATTATAAAAAAATTTCATTTTAAGAATTCAAAATAAAAAATTTGCAATTTAAGTAATCGCATTACATAATTCAATCATTTTGATCACTCTTATTAAAATCACAAACAACAAGTTGATGTGACAATTAAAAGATCAGTGTAATAACAAATTTAACCTTCGATTTTTATAAATTATATCAATTTACTCATAATTTTAAAAATTAATCCTCATAATTTATAAATGATCTCAATTTAATCTTAATTTAAAAAAAAAATTAATATATATATATACATAAATATTTTTAATATAATTATATTAATATTAAATAAAATAAAAATCTCTCACCTCCCCCTCCCCCTCCCACTCCCCCTCCCCCTCCCCCTCCCCCTCCCTGACTTTATTATTTTTTGTTATTATTGATTTTTAAAATAATCTTTGGAATCTAAATAAAAATTATTATTTAAAAATCTTACAATAATCTATAAAAAAATAAATATTAATATAAAATAATTTATAACTATCATTCAGAAATTAATGGAACTGAGATTAATAAAATTAAAATAAAATTGCTAACATGATTTGATTGGAGGGAAATATGGTGGGACAAAAATTAAAATAAGAAAGAAAAAGAAACAATCCTGGTCAGAGATGACGCGTCTGGACTAATAATTAAGGGTAAATGAGCGGATAAAGTTTAATACTTGGGACCCATCTGTCCCACTAAATTTTGCTGTTCAGATTTGAAGTTGACGTGGTGAAGAGGAGCACGTAACGCCATCATACTTCTCCGCCCATCTCTCCCTCACTTCAATTATTTTACTACCCCACTCAATTTTTACTTTTTAACTGTTTTTATTATGTTTTTTAGAATTTAACTTTTTTATTTTTTAAATTTTAGCTTAATTATAAACTCTTTTATAATTATTTTGTTAAATTTAGATTCATCATATATTACTTTTAGTTATATTTTTATCAAGTAAATATTTTTTATTTTAAAATATCACATAAATTAATTTAATGGTGTTAATAATTGGACCTGCATTTTAAAATTTGAAAAATAAAAAGATTAAAATTTTAAAAATAAATATTTATAGACTAAATTTCAAATTCGTGAATAGTACAAAAACTTATGATATATTTTTAACTTTTATTATTCCTCTAAAATCTAATTGAATTTAATGTCATTTATAATTCTCAATTCTTAAATTAAAAAATATACTGGTGTGATTACGTAGTAGTATATGTTCATATTTTATTAACCATTTGATAAGGTAGACACACCTTTCACATATAAGTGCTCGAACCCGGGACCCTTAGAATGTAAAACATCTTTTTTTTCACTGGAATCACTTGTTGAGTTCATGTTTAAGCACATTAAACCCACGCCTCCTTTTTTATTGTAATTGTTACTACGCGAATTAAATTAAAACTCAATTTACAATATTTATAAATTTTAATGTAATTTAAAATTTGAAAAATTAAAAAATGCATATAAATTAAACATAGTGTTAACACTCGAGTGCCAGGAGAAGGGAAATATCAAGAACAAGTTAAACACAAACATAATATTCACAATAATTATACTAATAATAACAATTTTTAAACAAAAATACTAAATTTCTAATCAATATTCAAGTAAATAAAGATTATAATGACAATAATCCTAATTCTTTCGGGGAGCATTTAGAAATTTGAATTTGGATTTCAAAAATGGTGTAAATTGTGTAATAAACTAGTTAAAAGGTAACATTCGTTATAATTTTTCAAATTTATGAATTTGTTAGATACTTATTTAGTAATGATTTAAATTTCTTAAAATTATTTTTGTATTTGAAAAGCCCATGTTTTTATACTTTTAAATACATATTATATTGATTCTCAACTAATTTATTAATAATATATACATTTCGTTCTTACCATTTATACAATAAATAAAATTTGAATTCAAAATTTTAAATCCAAGTTCTTAAGCAAAGCTTTAAGGATTTGTATTAATCCGCTTTTAAAATTTATTATCCAATTAAAATGTTAATAGTTTCATACAAAATTGATATCCCTTAATCATTCAATCACTAAAAATTTAATATTACATAAAAATTTTAATATATAATCAAAAAGTTGTATGTTGATAAACCTTATGTGATGGGTTGATGGTCAAAAGTGTTCACCATCCTAAGTGTGACCAAGATTTGAATCACGTTAATTGTTCGGGTTTTATTCTACTATTGTAACTCACCAAAAAAACTGCATTCTAATTAATGACTTTTAAATTTTAGTGAGCATAAATAAATTGTTAATGTAAAATTATATATTTATATTTTTTGTATATTTGAAATTTAATTCATTTACTTTCATTTTTAAGCTTTTTTTCATCTACTTTTCGAATTTTAAAATACAAATCTAATTATTGATAATGTTAATTTTTTTTTGTTAAATTCATATTTATTATAAAGTTATTTTTTATTACATAATTTTCAAGTGAAAATTTTTTAATAAGTCCAGATGAACATATTCAAGAATGGCTAATGCCATTGCCAATTGTACGGCTGTGCTTGAAACATGTAATAAAAATTTTAGGGAAAAAGTAGAGTAGAAGATGAACTAAGTTTGAACGTACATAAAATATTCTAATTAAGATCATATATGACTTATTTTAGTTAATATTCTCTTAATTGGTTACACATTAAATGGCTAATTTCGAAAGAGATTTATTTATTTTCCTTTTAATAAAACACTTAATTTTTTAACTAATTCATTATTTTGATAACTTTCGAGTTGGTTGCTAATTACGTTTTTTTAACATTTTTCGTAATTTTATTTCATTTTTAATTTCAGTTTATATTATTGTGATTTTGTTCATAGTTTTATGGTTTTATTTTGTTAATATTTTTTGTGGTTTTTATTTTGTCCAATCTATTATGTTTGAAAGTATATGTGATTTTATTTTATTTTAATTTTTAATTATGTTTTGGCATATATGTGAGATTTGATAAGGGTGCCGCTAGATCTATTAGGAACCATTTTCGAAAAATTTTATCATGATAGATCATAGTAATAGTGATAGATCCGAGATGATGAGTAGAAGAATAGGTCATATGAGACTTAGTCTTTTTTGCTTCACCGATGCAATGGGTCTCTTGTGACTTTTGGTAATTTTTTCTTAGTTGATCAATATTCACCGTCAAGATGATTTAATGATGGCAAAATTAGGATGCAATTTTCAACGATTTGATTAAGTTGATGCATCTCTGATTTGTTTTTGAATGATTTCAATGTTGTTTTTAAAATTATTTTATAAACATAACATTTATACATTAATTTATAGTAATTTATTTATCGATTATATTATATGTAATACCTTATTATTATTATTGCTGTTGTTGTTGTTTATGATTTTTACTAATAATAATTAAAGAAAACCTTTATACAATTAAGCATGAAAGGGAAATGCTTATCTGTACCTCCCCCCCTTTTGGAACGAGCTTATCTGTCCCCTTGGTCATACATTTACCAAGAGATTCTAGAAATCACTGGAATCACATTTTTTGATAATTAGGAATATAACTTAGGTTAATAATGTTAAAGAATGGTTATTAAGGATTTGAAATATATTAATAAAATTATTTTCAATATATGTTAAAGGTTAAATTATATTAGATTCCAAACTGATTTCACTTTGAATGTTTAGTATGGTATCTACTAAAACATTTTATTTTATTATATTTTACTTGAGTGCGATCAAATGTAAAATTGAGAATGGATTGTATGAAATTGTAGTTTCATGTTATCTTTATTCATTTTTAATAGGAGAATGATAAATCAGATTTTACCTCATGATTTTTAGCATTATTAGTTGGACTTGAATTTGTTCAAGAGGAAAAAGTTGAAAATCAGGAGGAAAAAATTAATTTATCATTTCCCTATTAAGAAGGGATAGGGATGACATGAAATCACAGTTTCATACAATCTTTTCTCTGTCGGATTTAGTGAAAAAATTTTGAGTTAGTCAAGTTGATGAGTTCTATTTTATAATCCTAACTTGATTTGAATTTTTTTAATTGAGTCGAGTAAAATGAAATTCAAAGGCAAGTCGAATCGAGTGAAATTATTCGGATTTAATTGATTTTTTTAAAATATCAAATTAAAATCCTGTTACAATAAAATTAATTTCGTGTTACATAAATTTGAAACCATATATATTTGAAAACTCTGTTAAAGAAATAAAGTGATTCTTTAATATGATAAAGTTGAATTGGTAATTTGGTCCTCAAAATTATTATGTTAGAATTTTTAATTTTTTTATATATTCTTTAGAATTTTTCTTTTAATTTTTTAAAAAATTATGAAAATTTGGAATTTTTATAAATATTTTGATTTTTTGTATTTTTTTTTGTTGAGAGACCAATTTGCTAATTTTTATAATTGGTAGAGACCAATAAAATATTTATATCAATTTGTTATTCAAATGATTTGAGTTATTCGAATTGTAAAATTCAACTTGACTTGAAGTAAAAAAACCGATTTACTTATTCGAGTTGACTAAAAAAAAAAAACTGAATAACTTGAATAACTCAATTCAATGAACTCAAAATTTGATTTTTTTAGTTTTTTGAGTCAAATCGAGTTTTGTTAACCCCTATTACTCATCTTTAATATCTCTTTTGAGTTTATCATGTAGTAGACTCTTTCATTTATATTATAGTAAAAAAATTAAAACATAAAACCTTATTATAATTTTATTGATCGAGCTAATATCACTTAATTTTGTGAAAGCAAAGAAAACCAAATCTTTTTTAATAATAGCACATATTATAAAAGTATGACATATTTTACTTTGATTTAAATGTAAAGTAATTTAGCTAATTGATTATTAGCTTTCATTGATGATTTTGTAGATTTTTAATTGAAGTTGCTTTTTAAAATCGAGGATCACAATTGAAAGATATTGTTATTTTGATTTTAGGGATTAAATTGAATAAAATGTAAAATTTTAAGGGTATCAAAAAATAAAATTATATAGGTTCATACATGTCATGGCTTAGTGTATAAATGTTTGGTATTGATGAATTGAATTAAATGGAATAATTGTATAAATCAAAGAATTTAATCAAACTAGAGATAATTGATGAAAAGCCAAAATTGTCGATTAATCCCTAAAGATTCAATTTGTTTATTGTTTTGATCAGGTAAGTTCATATGGAACTTACCACTCAATTTTTACTTTATGTATTAATGATACTTGATTTTTATACCTTTATATACATATTTGAATAAGTGGAATTGATGAATTTGGCACTTATAGCTCGAAATGGACTAAATTGTAAATTTATTCAAAATTGGTTATATGGAAATAGTACAAAATGTAAATGTTGTCGTTGACTGATTATTTATCTCGAAAACGAGAAAGGAAATTATGAACAGTAATTCGTTTTGACATTTATACGAAAATGATGTCTGGGTGAATTTAGTAAAAAATTAGGATACATATGGCATGCTATTAGGATTAAACGTGTGATTAATAAGTGATTTTATATGTTCTTACAAGTTTTAGCATTTTTTTTCAAATTCTCAAATTTTATGTATTTTAGGTTTAGCTTGGACGGGTAACCTTAATATAATGTAAACTTGTGTGAGCAACTCTACAATAATCTTAGCTTGTGTGAGCAACTTATTCCCGGATATCCAAGTCTGTTTTACTATAGTTCCATCAGGTGATGTTCAATTAATTGGAAATTGAATTTAAGTCATGAAATTAAAGTGAAATGGTATTAATGATACTTGACATATAGATTGCTATATGACTTTGTTTTAAATGTTGATAGTACTTTCAATTCAAGAACGTAACTAACACATTCAGTTTGTGGTGATGTTACATGTAGAGATATGTCTTAATGTGCCAAGGAAATTTATATTGGTTGCTAAATAAATTAATTATTTATGCCTTATTGATCAAGGTATGCTTTAGTTTTCATTTGAACTAACTAAGCATTTTATATGCTTACCTTGTTTGTTTTTCTTTTTCCTTGTAGATTATCACCTTGTGAAACATGTCTTGTTGGATCATTTCGAAGCTCACACTATCATATTCCTTAATTTGTAGCTTTTGATCATTTTGATTTAAAGATTGTGGCATGTATATAAAATGCCTCTTAGTATGTAAATGTGTTTCCTAATGACAAGGTTGTTTTAACTTTTGCTTATAATGTTGAATTGGTGATTTGAATCACATGTATGACTAATAAATGTGATGAATTATAATCATATGTATGACATGTGAAATGGCATGAATGAAATAGAAATGATAAGTTTGATTTATTGTTTGAGATATGTATTGGTTGATTTGGTTCATGCTTAAGGCCTTTAAGGCATTAAGGTGCAAGGTGAACATATGTGTATGAGACTATGGTGGAATCGCATGATATGAAGTGATATGCCATAAGTATTAATTGATATTTGAATGGTTTGGTTGGTATGTTTGAATGGCATTTGATGGAATGTATTGAAATGGATAGTTTTGTAATAGGTTGAACTTATATTGAATTGGTTTTAATTAGAAATGGCTAAATGACTTGTTTAGGTATGAAATGTTAAGAGTTTGGAAATGTTTTTGAGTGAACTTGGTTGATTTGGTTGGAAACTATGAAATAGGTACCAAATGGCTTAATTTTGCCAAAAATAGGATCCACGTCCCGACAACCAACTTACCTCATCGTAACGTCGATTCACAGTAAGTGACGTCACGACATCGTGACAAAACATATTGTTTTGACGAAGTCACGACGTTGACCTTGAATTTTTTTTAAAACCTTGCAATTTGTTCCTATTTCAGTTTTTAGTCAACAAAAGAGCTTTCATAAGCTCAATTGAGACTCGATTTTGATTGTTTAACCATAAGTGAATGTGTTTGACATGGAATTACATGTGCAAGTGATTTTTTTATTATGAATTTGTTGTAATTGTTTTGACAATGAATGTAGCATCCTATAACTCGAACCGGCGACCAAGTTGGGCGAGGGGTGTTACATTTAGTCAGAGTTACAGTTTAATCTATTCTAGGACTTAAATGTAGCACGTGTCGAGTCTAGAAATACATTAAATAATAACTTGTGATAGTGTGATGCCTTTTGACTCGAATTGACTTTATTTTTCATTATAGATCAACCATGCAAATCGAATCCACTCGAGCCTTATCTAATGAGGTAAAAAGTAATACCCCTACTTCTGATCAAGGCGCCTTTCAAAGCTTTGCTCGTTCCAAAAGGGCTAGGGAGTAAGGTAAGAAATGCCTTTTACAGATGATAAACCAATGGTTCACGCATAATGTGGGAGCTACCCCTTCAGCTCACTCCTAACTCGATAGTGCCTCTTATGGCACCCCTTTGTCCTCAAGGTCCCAATTCGGAGCTAGTAAATCGTCCTCCTATTGAGAAACTTTGTAAATGTGGAGTGAGGGAGTTTAAAGGTAAGAAAAATAACAGTGCTGCTATTGGCTAGAAAATTCCTTAAGAGTTCTCGACAAATTGATGTGTACTTCAGAGGAATGTTTGAAATGTGTTGTACTATTGCTTAAAGAATAATCCTATCAGTGGTGGGTAACTTTAACATTGTAACTCCTAAAGACTGGGTGAACTGAGAATTCTTCTAAACCACGTTTAAAAAGAAATATATCAACTGGTTATATTTAAAAAAAAGAAGAAAAGAGAGTTCATGGAACTAAGACAGGGGATCATGACTCTAGCCAAATATGAGTGTGAGCTTACCCGCCTTATCAAGAATTCCAGAGAGCTCGTATCTACTAAAGCTAAAATGTGTCTTCATTTTGAGTGAGGATTGAATGAAGATATTTGTATTATTGTGGGAGCATTAGAATTGAAAGAGTTTGTTGTTTTGTTTGAAAAGACTCAAGCAAAATCCAAGATTCGAGATTCTGACAAGCGGAGTATAGACAGATCTTTACAAACTTATGCATCTAAAAATTTGAGAGATTTTCAAAGTCCTTTCTCCACTTTGTTAGGGATTTCCAAGAGAGATGAGTCGAGGCCGAGTATTCTACGATCCAGGGACATTATGGAAGAAATCGCGGGGGTGAAAGTAAGTTGAAAAGTGGAGCTTGTTTGCTATGCGTCTCCGAAGAACATTTAAAAGGGGACTGGCCAAAAAGGCCAGACAAAAGCATAAAACAAAATGTAAAGCTAATGACAACTCTACAATAAGTTAGAAGACCAGGAACTAGTGGTAGTGTTTGTGTTAATTGAGGTGGAACCAGAGACACATCAGTGAGATCTGAGGTTCGTGCATTTGCTAGGGTTCATGCTATTTGGGCCAAAGAAGAGGCTACTACTCTTGACGTTATTGCTGGTACTTTCTCCCTATTTAACACAATTACACGTGCACTGGTTGTACCTAAATAAACTCATTTATACATTTGCATTTCATTAGTAGCTGAAAGAAACATATTAGTAGATTTGACAAAATTTGATGTTTGAGTAACCAACCCATTAAGCCAAAGTATAATTGTCAATAGAAATTGCATGAAATGTCCACTGAAAATTTGAGGCCAAGAGTTTTCGGCTAATCTGATGTTGTTGTTATTTGATGAATTTGACATAATCCTCTGTATGGATTGGTTGAATCTTCATGATGCTATGGTTAACTGTAAATAGAAAAGAATAATGTTGGAGTGTGTTGATGGTGAAATGATAAATGCTGAGGCTAAAAAATCTAATGGTTGGTTCAACTAACATAATATTGGCAATGTCAGCACCAGAATTTATCAAAAAAGGGTGCGAGGCATATCCTGCCTATATTCTGGATAGAAGGGTGTCAAGATATGAAATAGATCAAGTTCTGACGATTCAATAATTTATAGATTTCTTGAAGAATTGATAGGTGATGGTATTTCAAATGACATAGATTTTCTCCCCAATTTAATGTTCTAATTGTCTCTTTTGTATTTCATTTAGCATGCATAATTACCATTTTATACTTAGTTTCCATATTTCCAACTCATTGTTAGTTGGTTTAAAATCTTGTAATTTTTATCTATTTTTGTACTAATGTCGACGCAAGCAGCCGATGTATTGCGTTTTAATATTGTCAACGCAGGAACTCAGTCTAGAAGCTTAATGCTGGACGAATACAGCCACAAGATCAGTTAGAGATTACGACCAAGAGATGTCTTCACATAGAAAAGGAACCTCGAATGAGTAGAATCAAGCTGAATTCACAGCTGAAAGCACCAACGCAGGAATTTCATAGATATCGTTGTAGTTATGATTTCAGAATGTGCTTAGTGATACAGCGACAATCTGTAGATCTTTGAAGAACATACTAGAATTACGTGAGTGCACAGCTGTAATCTAACTAATTTTGACAGTTGCAAGATCTAGATCTTGATCCAAAAATAAAGGCTGAAACCTACAACATTGTGGAGGTTATAAATAGACGAACAAAAGATGAAGAAATCATCAAGAGCGAAGGGATTTAATTCTGAAAATTCTGTGTGAATTAGAAATTTGAGCTAGAAATCGAGGAGCTGATGAAGTAAGTCTACAACCACTTCTGACGAGAGGTGTTTGATGCAAAGCAAGAGGAACAATTAGGGAGTAGGCCTAGTAGTCTAAAGATAGTAAGCTTCGTTGTACTCTTTAATTCTTCTTAAACGATGATGGATTTTGATGATATTAAATGAATACGAGAGTGTCTTTTAATGTTAAATAATTTTGAGTCTTATTTTACACTGCTTATTTATTTATTCTTGAATCTAACCACTTTAAGCACGAGAGTGAAATTGCAATACACCGACATCGAGAGATACGGTGACAGGTTAGGTTAACAAGTATGTTACGCAAGAGCTGCTTAGGACTGGGGCAAACTCTAGTTACTTGTTCTTGAATACACATCGTTACTCGCACCGAGAGGTGGAGTGATTGTGGATATTCAAGTCGGGATTAAGTAGAAAGTTGTTGTTGGTAAAAACTCAAAGGGACTTCATTGCAGTGACATTCCATCTATATTTTACCTTGTCAATGCATCTAGCATTGCGATTTAGCAGAATCAGTGAACCATTTTTGCCCTTCTACACTTGATCATATTTAAATTTTATGCATTTAAATATTCAGCACTCAACACTCAACACAATTGAATTCATTTTCAGTACACTGACATTTAACCTCTGAAGTTTAACTCTCATTGCATTGACATTCTTGATTATCTTAGTGTGAAGATATGATATAATTGCACTGACATTCTTACTCACATCTTACCTGATTACAGTATTAATTGCTTTGACATTTAGACATCAAGAACTCATTCCTCGTGAGATCGATATCCGATAGAATTGTCTATCAACTATACTTGCATCGACGTATGTCCGCTTGCACATTGCTGTGACGTAAAAACACTGATCAAGTTTTGGCGCCGTTGTCGAGGAATGACGTTTATTTGATGTTTACTTTTGTAGTTGCAATTAATTCTACTTACTTAACTTTTAATCTTTACTAATCTGTTATTATTTCTCTAATTGTTTTCTTTTTTAGATTATTAATTGTTGTATGTCCAAAAGGAGAAATTCTAAGTACATTGTAAGCTTTGATCCGGAGCTTCAGAGGACACTTAGGAGGAAAAGGTAAGAACAAAGAAAAGTGGTTGATAACAACCACAACAATAATTTGCCACCATTGCTATCACAAGATGAAATTCCTCTAGTGCTTCCACAAATTGTCAATGATATACCACCACCACGTCCACAAGAAGAACAAGTGCAAAACATGACAATAAGAGATTTTGTTGTGCCTATACTTGATGATTTACAACTAGGGGTTGTAAGACCGACTATTCAAGCTGGTAATTTTGAATTAAAATCGGTGATGTTTCAGATGCTCAACTTAAATGGGAAATATTCAGGTTTTCCACATGTAGACGCACAAGAACATTTGAAATCATTTTTGCTTATTTGTGCATCCTTTTGTCAACATGGTGTCCTTGATGATGCCTTAAAAATGCAATTATTTCCTTTTCATTACAGGGTAAAGCAAGAACATGGTTCTTCGGATTGTCGGTAAGATCAATTACATCTTGGAATGCGTTAGCAACATAGTTCGTTTTGCATTTCAATCAACCAATAATGAATGTTAGCTTGCGAAATGACATTACTGCATATTATCAATTGGATGATGAGAATTTACATACAGCTTGGGAACGTTATAAAACATTGCTTCGACGTTGCCTAATGCATGAAATTCAACAGGAGACCCAGATTGAAATACTTTACAATAGTTTGAATTCTCAGACAAGGAACCTTGTCGATGCATTAGTTAACGGTCCCTTGTTAGATTGTACATACAATAAAGTTGTAAGAATTCTAGAGAGGATTGCTCAGAACGATTATCAATATCCTATTTCTCGTTCTGTACAGGTAAAAACTAACCCTGGATTTCTTGAGTTAGATGCTATTTTTACTTTATCAGCGCAAGTATCCTCATTGGGCAATATTATAAAGAATATGAAGGGAAGGAATGACGTTGCTCCTATTCAAGTGGCCCAACAATTGGATGTATCGATATTTTCTTGTGAAATCTACAGTGACAATCATAGTTATGAGGACTGCCCACAACATGAAGAAAATGCTTTCTACGTTAATATCATCAGGGGAGGTTCATTTGACAACTCATACAACAACCGATCTCAACAACCTTGGGGGAATCAAAATGCTTTTACATTCAGATATAAAAATTCCTCAAATCAAGAGAGTTATAGACAAGGGAATTACAACAACAATCCACAACAGAATTATAATCAGAATTCGCAAATAAATCTAAACAAATACAGTTACATAACTAGATGCAACCACAATCTCGATTACAGCCATAACAGTATGTACTGCAACATATGCAAAGACAACATCATCAACATCAACAGCATCAATTTTCTCAACTTAAGTCATATCTTATGGCTTCTCTTGAGGCAATGATGCGTGAGATATCACACGAACTAAAGCAATAGTGCAAGACAACTCTTCTTCTATTAGAGTATTGGAAGCTCAGCTAGGGCAGTTGGCTTCTAATTTAAGTACAAGATCACTAGGCACTCTGCCTAGTGATACTGAGAATCTTATGATGGGACCAGACAGTTCTGGCCAAGACCATGTCCACGCATCTGAACCACAGCAACAGGAAAAAGATGCAGTTGAAGAAAGTCGAGCAAAAGAAAATGAAGAGGAACCAACTATAGTGCCATCTATGCTTGCAATTTGCCCAACTAAGTTGTCGGCGCAACTGCCAATGTCGACACCACCGAGTTTTCCACAACAACCCAATGTTACAATACCTTTACCATTTACGCAAAGATTTAAAGAGAAAATCCATGACAAAGAATACCAAAAGTTTGTTTCTACTTTGAAACAATTGCACATTAATATACCTCTAATAGATGCTCTTGTACAGATACCTAGTTATGGGAAATACATGAAGGAGTTGTTATCAAAGAAAAAGAAATTTTTTGACATCAAGACAATTACGCTCACAGAGGGGTGCAGTGCTATGCTTACAAATAAGTTGCTAACCAAGATGAATGATTCTGGCAGCTTCACAATCCCATGTTCCATTAGGAATCATTATTTAAGTAAAGCTTTATGTGATTTGGGAGCAAGTATTAATCTTATGCATCTGTCTACTTTCAAGAAATTAGGAATAGGTTTGATGAAGCCTACTACAGTAACATTGCAACTTGCGGAGAGATCCTTAGCACAACCGAAAGGCCACTTCAAAGACATCCTTGTTTAGGTTGATAAGCTTGTGTTCACTATTGATTTTATAATACTAGATTGAGACGCAGATAAGGAAGTGCCCATTATCTTAGGGTGACCATTTCTAGTAATGGGACACACACTTATCGATGTGTTCAAGGGAGAACTTATCATACGACATAACGATGAGCATGTGACCTTTAGTGTGTTTGAGGCATCTCCATGCTGGAGTAAAGAGCAATGTCACCATATCGATGTGATGGATAAAATCATTTCGAAAGAATTCAATGCTAGGAATTCAGCAATATCGGATGAAGATGCGATGACATTCACTGAGGAAATCCTAACTGATTGTGGTGACAAAGAGGAGGTTAACAATTGTGAGCTGAGACAGAATTGACAATTGGAATCTTTAGATTTTTCTAACAGGACAATCCTAGTGTTTAAGCCATCTATTGAGCAAACTCTTACCTTGAAGTTGAAGCAATTGCCAACACATTTAAACTATGTTTTTCTTGGTGACAACAAGACACTACTTGTTATTTTCAATGCATCCCTCCAAGCAATGCAAGAAGATAACCTCATCGTGATTTTGAAAGAACAGAAAAGAGCCATAGCCTGGAGCATCGCAGATATCAGAGGCATCATTCCCTCTTTTTGAATGCACACGATTAGGCTAGAAGATAAAAAGAAGCAATCAATTGAGCAACAACGAAGACTCAATGGAAAGATGAAAGAACTAGTAAAGAAGGAAATTATCAAATGGTTAGATGCAGGCATTATATACCCTATTTTCGATAGTGATTGAGTGAGCCCCGTTCAATGTGTGCCTAAAAAGAGTTGTTTCACAGTTGTGACCAATGACAAGAACGAGTTAATCCCTACTCGTATTGCAACTGGATGGCGAGTATGCATGGATTACCGACGATTGAATATGGCCACAAAGAAGGACCATTTTCTACTACCTTTCATCGATCAGATGCTAGATAGGCTAGCTGGTAAAGCCTATTATTGTTTCATAGATGGTTATTCTGGATACAACCAAATTGCTATTGCACCGAAGGATCAAGAAAAGATAACGTTCACATGCCCTTTTGGAATATTTGCTTTTCGACGTATGCTGTTTGGGTTGTGTAATGCGCCAGCAACATTTCAGAGGTGTATGATAGAAATATTTTCGAACATGATCGATGGCTCCTTACAGGTATTTATGGATGATTTCTCTGTCAATGGACAAAATTTCGACCAACACGCTGACAATCTGGCGAGAGTATTGAAGAGATGCGAGGACATAAATCTAGTTCTGAATTGGGAGAAATGCCACTTCATGGCAATTGAAGGCATTATTGTCGAGCATCGAATATCTTGTCAGGGCATTGAAGTTGAGAAAGAAAAGGTAGAAATCATCGAAAAACTACCCTCGCCTTCCAATGTCAAAGTACTAAGAAGCTTTCTTGGACACGTTGACTTTTATAGATGATTCATCCGAGATTTCTCCAAGATAGCTAAACTATTATGCTCATTGCTAGAGAAAAATAAAAAGTTTGTGTTTGATGACATTTGTCTGGATGCATTCGTGATAATAAAGAAGCAGCTAGTACAAGCTCCAATTGTCGTTGTACTGGATTGGACATAACCGTTTGAACTAATGTGCGATGCAAGCGACTTTGCTATAGGAGCTGTCCTAGGCCAAAGAAAAGAAAAGGTATTTCCTTCTATTTACTATGCTAGTAAAACCCTAACTGAATCATAGGTTAATTATACCACAACTAAGAAGGAGTTGCTAGCAATAGTCTTCGCATTTGAAAAGTTTTGTTCTTATCTTGTCAGCGTAAAGATTACAGTTTACACGAACCACTCAGCATTGAGATACCTTTTCAACAAAAAAGATGTCAAACCTAGACTCATCAGATGGATCCTACTCCTTTAAGAATTTGACGTTGAAATCAAATTTAGGAAAGGATCTGAGAATCAGGTAGCTGACCATTTATCTCGACTAGAAGTAGGAAGTGAAGATGGGCAAGTCCTAGATTATCGAAGCATTTCCTAACGAGCAATTATTCTTTGTCGACGCATCACCATGGTATGCCGTTGTCATCAATTACCTTGTATGTGGGAAGCTACCCATGAGTGTTACTGGTCACAAAAAGATCAGGTTCATGCGCGATGCTGCCAAATACCACTGGAATGAGCCATACTTATTCAAGGTATACGCTGACAGTATTATTCGTCGCTGTGTACCTGAAAAAGAAATGATGTCCCTTATGGAGGACATTTTGGTGGACCAAGGACTACAAAACAATGTGACCGTTGCCAACGCACTGGTTCCATATTTTGAAGCAACGAGATGCTCAAACAACTCATCATGGAGGTAGAGCTCTTCGATGTTTGGGGTATAGACTTTATGAGACCATTTCCAAATTCTTTTGGAAATGAGTGGCTGTTGACTACGTCTCAAAGTGGATTGAAGCTATTGCAGTGCCAAAAGATGACGCTCGGATGGTGTTGAAGTTCTTTCTTACATACATCCTCACGAGATTTGGAATACCGAAAGTGTTGATAAGTGACCAAGGCACTCATTTCTATAATAACCAAGTGGTGAATGCATTAAAACGATATGGTGCGAAGCATCGTATGGCGACCACATATCACCAACAAACCAATGACCAAGCCAAGGTATCCAATCGTCAAATTAAAAGCATACTTGAGAAGGTGGTTAATCCATCTAGGAATGATTGGTCTGTGTGGCTACATGACTCATTGTGGGCTATTCGCACTGCCTATAAAACCCCGTTGGGAATGTCGCCATATCAATTAGTGTTTGGAAAGTCTTGTCATCTACCCGTTGAACTTGAACATAAGGTCATGTGGACAATTAAGCAAGTGAATTTGGATTATGATGCTGCTGAAAAGAAAAGACTGTTGGCCATCACGAAATTAGAAGAAATTCGATGCAATGCTTATGAGAATGCTGCGATATTCAAAAAAAAGACAAAGAGATGTCATGACAACATTATCTTGCATCGACAATTTCATCCTGGTCAATTGGTACTTTTATTTAACTCAGTTTGAAATTGCATCCAGGAAAATTGCGATCAAGGTGGTCAGGTCGATTCAAAGTAATCGAAGCATTCTAAAGTGGTGCGATAACAATCGAAAACCTAAAGGATGGACAACAATTTAAAGTAAATGGCCAACGTCTTAAACATTATATGAGCCCAAATTTTCGAGAACCATACGAAGTTGTCAACCTGGTGACATTTAAATAATGTCGACGCATTTCTTTATTTCCTTTTATTTGTTTCACTTTTTGTTATGTTGTTTCAGATTCTTATTAGAAATAAAAATTTTCTTTTTGTCGACACATTTAAGCACGGATAGTCGGTGCATTCTACGATGAGTCAACATTACTTTTTTAGAAAGAATCGCGCAGATTGATTTCTTTCTCTCCCAGCCATTAGATCAAAACAAATTGGTATGATCTGTAGCCTGGTAATTAATGGCTACAGACGCAACGTTTCCCCGTATTTTTCCAATCATCACGCCTAGGTTATAAAGTCTCCCCTTTTCAGACACTTTTTCTCTTTACATCCGCCATTGTTATTGCATTTCATCTTCTCCATTATATGTATATTTTCTTTTCTAATCACAAAGTAATCCTTTTCTTAAAAACTTCTTGAATTTCTCACCACGGCAAAAACTCGTGCTTCGAGAAACACTCCCAAAATCGCTTCAAAGAACACCCCGACCACTTCTACTATGGCTCCGTACACAGCACCACCACCCTCATCCACAGGCCCAATCTTATTCCTAACAACTACTGCCAAAGACCATTACCACAATATCATGTTAAAATGCAACATCCATCCCAAACAAGGACTCTAGCTTTCTCCACACCAGACCCTAAGAAAGCAAGTTCAACGTACCATCAGCAATCTCGGGTGGGAATATTTCTGCGACCATTCTTCTGGCTACTCCCTCACATTGGTTAGGGAGTTTTATGCAAATTTGGTGGATCACGAGCAGGAGTTTGTCTTTGTATGGAAGGGGCTTGTTCCATGGAGCACTGCGTAGATCAAGGTATTGCTAAGGATTCCAGAATGGGTGGACGACCATGCACCCTTTTTGCATCGTTCGAACGATGATTGTATACCTAGATGATGAAATATCTCTGCATCAATAGTGCTACATGGAGAGGTAATGGATTTCACAACTTTACAATGCATAGACGGTACCTTACAATTTTTTGCAAGGTATGGTTTCATTTTATCAACAGCTATGTTATGCCTTCGACTCACAGCACTATAGTCACATTAGACCTTATGTGTCTCCTGCATTCCATTATGCACCACCGACACATCGACATCAATGAGCTCATACACGCTTAGATCGCAGATGCTGCAAGAAAGCAAACTGGTATCCTTCCTTTTCCCTCTCTCATTACGCTGCTTTGTAAAAACAAGGGTATTGTGCCCAAAGATGGTAAGGAGGTCTTGGACAATAAAGGCCCAATCAATGATATCTCGATTGAGAGGATGACACGAGGCCAAGATACACAAGTGGCTAAGGAAATCTCCAAGAAAAGGGATAGAGGAAAGGGTAAGAGGAAGGCTGACCAATCTGATGCGAAGACAGAGTCCCAAATGGCAAAGAATCTGGCATTGATAGAATTACACTTGGACCGTATCGACATTCGATCCATCCACACTGATAGTATAGTAGACGATATGGATCTTCGGCTTTATAAATTTTATGCCTACACTAAAAAGTGGAATGAAGCCATTGTCGCTGCATTAAGCTAGATCAGCAAGACTCCATTACCAGACTTCTTAACCTTCCCATCAATCTATCGTCCAATGAAGTACTCGTCTTCCGAGCAACTTACTTCTGAAGGTAAGCCTACACCTGTACCTATACCAATCCAGATTCATATTTTTGATGATGAGAAAGATGATGGGCACTCGTAGATTGATGACTATTATCATCGCCACATCACCCACTTATTCAAAGATGAGTATTCCAATAGTTTGGGCACAAATATGGCTGAACAAGCAGAAGTTTTGGGGAAGGATGTCGACGCAGTGGACTGTGCCCACACTGTTGAACCTGAGTAGTAGATGGAAGAGGATACGGACCAGGGGGAGGATCAGTTGAAGGAGAAAGATCAAGAAGAAGAAGAAGAAAAAGGAAAGGAAGAAGAGAAAGAAGAAAAAGAAGCTGTCGAGGTGCAGGAAGAGAAGGAGACCAATGCCCTAACAATGATCGTTGAGGATGTTGTGGGGGCATCTATCTCAGATGAGGCTCAACCTACTACGAGCCAGGCTGAGGTTATCACTGGCGAGATAGAGGAACTAAATCTTCTGGCTATTGTGTCCTATATGGTACCACTCGTAAAAATCCACCCATCAAATGTGACAACTGATGAGGCCACCACCAAACCTGCCGAGGAGGAACAATCCGTCAAGCCGATTTGAACAAAGGATAAAAAGCAAAAGAGGCCTAAGGATAAGAAAAAGAAGAAACATCATGACGAGGGAGAGCGCCTAAATAAAAAGAAGAAAACCAAAGCAGCCTCTATATCGGCTGCTGCTAAATAATTTGGTACATTTCTGTTTAATTAGTTTTAATGCATTCTTATTATGCCTACATTTTAATTGTCACTGCATTCCTTTTAGTTTAGTGCATTGTAGCTGCATTTCTATTATTTCTGTATAACTATTATTAGTGCATTTAGGACAATTCAGACATTAAGTTTGGGGGGAAGATAATGTGAATGGTAAATGCAACTACACCTTCATGTTTGACTTTTATTTTGTCTCTTTAGTTAATGAAAAATTACAAAATTTCAACATAAATGTGCCTACAACTTTTATTTTGATGCGTAATTCTTGAATTGTTTGAATACTGATGTGAAAATTGGATGAATATGATTGAATAATGAGTCTTTTATTTTTGAATGAATAATTGAAATAGCTTTAGTATACAACGACATAGTATTAATAAAAGACGCTCCAATATGAGTGCATTGTGACTTTTAAGGGAGAACACTCTACAGCAGTCTTAGAAAAGAAAACTCATCTAGCCAAAGTTGTAACTGCAAGAGTGTGTGTAGATGCAATTACATGCCTCCTAGGGGTTTGTTGCACCCTATCGTTACTGCCCAGGAACAAAGGTAGAGTAATGCAATGACATCTTTCAGTCACTTGAAAAAAAATGAGAAAAAGAAGAAAGAAAAGAAAAAGAAGAATAATTTGCTAAAATGGTTCAAGGAAGGATAAGATTCAATGCATAATACTAACGTTGATGAAGTTTTCCAATGGTTTGGCCGCAAATATGACTAAACAAGCATCTGTTGTGGGGAAGGATGTCGACGCAGTGAACTGTGCCCACACTGGCCCAGTTGAACCTGAGTAGTAGATGGAAGAGGATGCGGACCAGGGGGAGGATCAGTTGAAGGAGAAAGATCAAGAAGAAGAAAAAAAGGAAAGGAAGAAGAAAAAGAAGAAAAAGAACCTGCCGAGGTATAGGAAGAGAAGGAAACCAATGCCCCAATAATGATCGTTGAGGATGTTGTGGGCATCTAGCTCAGATGAGGCTCTACCTATTGCGAGCCAGGTTGAGGTTGTCACTAGCGAGATAGAGGAACTAAATCCTCTGGCTATTATGCCCTATATGGCACCACTCGTAGAAATCCACCCATCAGAGGTTACAACTGATGAGGCCGCCACCCAACCTGTCGAGGAGGAGCAATCCGTCGAGCTGGTTGGAATAAAGGATAAAAAGCAGAAGAGGCCTAAGGACAAGAAAAAGAAGAAACACCATGATGAGAGAGAGCGCCCAAAGAAAAAGAAGAAAACCAAAGCAACCTCTGCATCGGCTGCTGCTAGATAATTTGGTACATTTCTTTTTAATTAGTTTTCATGCATTCTTATTGTGCCTGCATTTTAATTGTCACTGCATTCCTTTTAGTTTAGTGCATTGTAGTTGTATTTCTATTATTTTTGTATAACTATTGTTAACGCATTGAGGACAATACAAATATTAAGTTTGAGGGGGAAGATAATGTGAATGGTAAATGCAACTATACCTTCATGTTTGATTTTTATCTTGTCTCTTTAGTTAATGAAAAATTACAAAATTTCAACATAAATGTGCTTACAACTTTTATTTTGATGCGTAATTCTTGAATTATTTGAATGTTGATGTGGAAATTAGATGAATATGATTGAATAATGAGTGATATTTTTGAATGAATAATTGAAATTGCTTCAGTAATGGATGGATAGTATTGGTGTTTAATCTTGAACTAACTGACCAGTACAACGACATAATATTAATAAAAGACGCTCCAATATGAGTGCATTGTGACTTTTAAGGGAGAACACTCTGCTGCAGTCTTAGAAAAGAAAACTCATCTTGCCAAAGTTTGTAACTGCAAGAGTGTGTATCGACGCAGTTACATGCCTCCTAGGGGTTTGTTGCACCCTATCGTTACTGCCCAGGAACAAAGGTAGAGTAATGCAATGACATCTTTCAGTCACTTGAAAAAAAATGAGAAAAGAAGAAAGAAAAGAAAAAGAAGAATAATTTGCTGAAAAGATTCAAGGAAGGGTAAGTTTCAATGCATAATACTAAATTGATGAAGTTGCAGTTTTAAGTTGTTTATACCGATAAATTGTCAGTGCATCATTCTATTATCTGAATGCAATTTAAACATTAGGAATTTAGAGAATTATAGTTGTATGAATAATGATTGCGGTGACATTTCTAATTGTTATTTTGTTAATTTTTGTTTACTTGAGGACAAGTAAAAACTCAAGTTTGTGGGTGTGATGATATTTCAAATAACATAGATTTTCTCCCCAATTTAGTGTTTTAATTGTCTCTTTTGTATCTCATTTAGCATGCCTCATTAACATTTTATACCTAGTTTTCATATTTTCCAACTCATTGTTAGTTAGTTTAAATTCTTGTTATTTTTATCTATTTTTGTACTAATATCGACGCAAACAGTCGATATATTGCTCTTAATATTGCCAGTGCAGGAACTCAATCTAAAAGCTTAATGCTGGATGAATGCAACCACAAGATCATTTGGAGATTGCGACCAAAAGATGTCGCCGCATTGAAACGGAACCTCAAATGAGTAGAATCAAGCTGAATTCACAGCTAGAAGCACCAATGCAAGGATCTCATAGATGTCGCTGCAATTATGATTTTAGAATGTGCCCAGCGATACAGCGACAATCTGTAGATCTCTAAAGAACATACTATAACTGCGTGAGTGCACAGCTGTAATCTAACTAATTTTTACAGGTGCAAGATCTAGATTTGGATCTGTAAATGAAGGCTAAAACCTGTAATATTATGGAGGTTATAAATAGACGAACAAATGATGAAAAATTATCAAGAGCGAAGAGATTTAATTCTGAAAATTTTGTGTGAATTGGCGATTTGAGCTGAAAATCGAGGAGCTGATGAAGCAAGTCTACGAGGTGCTTGATGCAAAGCAAGAGGAACAATTAAGGAGTAGGCCTAGTAGTCTAGAGATAGTAAGCTTCGTTGTACTCTTTAATTCTTCTTAAACGATGATGGATTTTGATGATATTAAATGAATATGAGAGTGTCTTTTTAATATTAAATCATTTTGATTCCTATTTTACAGTGTTTATTTGCTTATTCTTGGATCTAACCACTTTAAGCACGAGAGTGAAATTGCAGTACGTCGACATCGAGAGATGCAATGACAGGTTAGGTTAACAAGTAAGTTAGGCGAGAGCTGCTTGGGACTGAGACAAACTCCAGTTACTTGTTCTTGAATACACATCGTTGCTCGCACCCAGAGGTGGAGTGATTGTGGATATTCAAGTCGGGATTAAGTAAAGAGTTGTTGTTGGTAAGAACTCAAAGGGACTTCATTGCAGCGACATTCCATCTATATTTTACCTTGTCAGCGCATCCAGCGTTGCGATTTAGTAGAATCAATGAACCATTTCTGCCCTTCTACACTTAATCATATTTACATTTTATACATTTAAATATTTAGCACTTAACACTCAATACAATTGGATTTATTTTCAGTACACTGACATTTAACCTCTGAAGTTTAACTCTCATTGCGTTGACATTCTTGATTATCTTAGTGTGCAGATCTAATATAATTGCATTGACATCCTTACTCATATCTTACCTGATTACAATATTAATTGCTTCGACATTTAGACATCAAGAACTTATTCTTCGTGGGATCGATATCCGATAGAATTGTCTATCAACTATACTTGCATCGACGTGTGTCCGCTTGCACATTGCTGTGACGTAAAAACATCGATCAATAAGCTTCCCTCTTGAGAGTGAAGTTGAATTTGAGATAGTAGTAGTGGCTGGTATTACGCCAATTTCTATTGCACTATATAGAAAGACTCTGACTAAATTGAAAGAATTTGAAAGCTCAGTTGTAAAATCCTTTAGATGGGGGATTTATTCATCCGAGTGTGTCACCTTGGGGAGCACCAGTGTTGTTCGTGAAAACGAAAGACGGAACCTTGGGATTGTGTATTGACTATCGATAATTAAATAAAGTCACCACAAATAACTAGTATTCGCTACCCCAAATTGACGATTTGTTTGATTAGTTGAAGGAAGCAACAATGTTTTCTAAGATTGATCTTTGATCGGGTTATTATCAACTCAGAGTTAAGGAATTAGATATGTCAAAAACTATTTTTCGAACTCGATATAGACACTATGAATTTTTGGTAATATCGTTTGGGGTTACTAATGTTCTTGACACTTTTATGGATTTGATGAATAGAATCTTTCAGTCATATTTAAACTAGTTCATTGTTATGTTCATGGATGATATATTGATTTATGCGAAGAATGAAACAGATCACAATTAGCACTTGAGGAATGTGTTATAGACTTTACGAGAAAAGAAATTATATGTCAAGTTCAGCAAATGTGAATTCTGGTTACGAGAAAAGGCTTTTTGGGTCATGTGATATTAGCTAAAGGTATTTGAATTTATCTAAGCAAAATCTCAACTATCGTTAATTGGAAGCCACCGAAAAATGTAACCAAAGTAAAAAAATTTCTAGGATTTACTGGATACTATTGATGATTCATAAAAAGGATTCTCGATGATAGCTCTTCTGTTAACAAAGTTTCTATAAAATAATGTTAGTTTCGTTTAGTTTGACAAGTTTAAATAGAATTTGTTAATGGGAAGGGCTGAATTTAAATTCATGAATTTGGCACTTATAGCTTGAAAAGGACTGAATTTAAATTCATGTAAATAGTGGTTATATGGAATTAGTACAAGATGTAAATGTGGTTGTTGATTTATTATTTGTCTTGAAAATGAGAAATGAAATTATGAACAAGAATTGGTTTTGACATTATATGGAAATTATGCCCGAGTGAACTTAGTAAAATATTAGGATATGTTTGGCATTCATTAAGGTTATACATGCGATTAATTAGATATTTTATATGTTATTAAGAGATTTAGAATTTGTTGCAGATTCTCGAATTTTATGTATCACAAGTTTAGCCTGAACATGTAACCTTGATATAATGTTAGCTTGTGTGAGCAACTTTACGGTAACATCGGCTCGTGTGAGCAACCTAATCTATCTTAATTTCATAAGTCAAATTAGGCTCTCTATTACACTTAAACAACTTATTCTCAAGAAATTTAGGTGTCTTTTATTTACTTTTTTTCGATTTTTAGTTTTGTTATTAATAAAAAAAATTTATTAGTTTTTAGTTATTTTTAGACTCAAATTGGCCAGTCGTGCCATAGGGAACCAAACAAGCTGATTGAGTGTTGTACGGAGTCGATGATGGCTCAAACGTGAATAAAACATCACCTAGAAGGGAAGTATCACGATATCGAAGCATGGAAGTCGTGATACCAAGACCCTCAAGTTTCCCAATCTCAAGACTGTTGTAGATATTGTGATACCCAATCCTGATAAGTGAAAAAATTGCATGGGGCAATTTTATGTCCAAAGAAGCTTAAGTCTATTTTTCACTTAAGGGTAAAATGATCATTGCTAGGTTTAATGTTAGTAGGATATAAATACAACTTTATGAGCCTTTCATTGGAGATTTTTGTTAGCTGATAGTTTATTTAGTTTTCCATAGTATTAGGGTTAGGTTTTCTTTTCTTTTTCTTTTCATTTTTAGTTTAGGTTCTCTTTTCTTTTTAGAGTAGATTTTATTCTTTTAGTTTCCTTTCTTGTAAAAGACTTTGCAAATGAAGATGGATCAAGCTTTTAGGTGCCATTGGTTCTACATCTAAATGAACACTTCTCATCCTTATCTCTATTTTGTGCTTATTAACTATTCGATGAAATGTTTATTTGGATGTTATGGTTGTTTTGATTTGTTGTTTGTTAGCTTAAGTTAATGTCTATTATTGATTAATTGGTTGTTTGATTATATCTAAATGCTTAATACATTAGAATTGACGCTTCTAGCGAAAAACCTAGATAAACGAGATCGAGAGGAGAGTTTATCCTTAGATAGTTCGATATAATTGTGCCGAATAATGAGATCGAGAGGTAATCTATATGCCTAGGTGAAACTGAGAGGTAATATTAGGTGGTATCTTTTAGTCTAGGATGAGATTGAGAGGAGATTCCTAACTAAGAGTGGTAACCAATATAATCGGTGTAAGTTCATTAGTTTAATTAGCACTCAACTAATCAATCGACCATTGTTTAATCATTTACATTATCTAAAACATTAAGAAGAAAGTTTAGTTTAGTTAGTTTAATTAATAATTTAATTTTAATTTATAAACTATTTAATTTGGACTTGTACTAATAATTTCTGACTCGATTAGATTAATAATTGATTAACTTGAAATTAACTTGATAAACACATTTATCCACTTGGCAATCCTTTGGGTTCGACCTGTTGGAATACTTTGTGTTCCATCAGAACTATAAATATTACAAATGAAGTTGTACGCTTGCAATTAAAATCGTTCTTTAAAATAGTTTTCCAAAATCATTTGTTTTAACGCACATGCGTACGGTCGGTTACAACCTTGATATACTGTCAACTTGTGTGAGCAACTTATTTCCAGGTATCCGAGTTTGGTTTACTATAGTTCCATCAGACAATATTCAATTGATTGGAAATGAAATTTAAATCATGAAATGAAAATGAAATGATATTTGATGATACTTGACAAATAGATTGCTATATGATTTTGTTTTAAATGTTACAGTACTTTCGATTCAAGAACGTAACTAGCACATTCGATTTGTGATGATGTTCCATGTAGAAATATGTCTTAATGTGCTAAGGAAAGCTATATTGGTTGCCAAATAAAATAGTTATTTATGCCTTATTGATCAAGGTTAGGGGTGAGCAAAACTCGATTTGATTCGAAAAATTTGATAAAAATTTTAAATTTTGAATTAAATAGTTCAAGTTATTTGAGTTAATCGAGTTATTCGGATAAACTCGAATAAGAAAATCAAGTTTTTTGATTTAACTCGAATATGAATTACATAATTCGAGTTATTCGAAAATTCGAATAATAAAAGGTAAAACTACACCGTTTTAATAAATTTTTAAATTTTCTAAAGTTAAAAGTAAAAACCATTAAGTTAAAAGGCAAAACTACATTGTTTTAATAAATGTTTACCCGTTAAGTTAAAAGGCAAAACCATTATATTATTTATTTAGTTAAATAATCTTGTACTTTGTCTACTAGTTAAGTAATCGGTCCATCTAAACGCAACATTGAGTATAAATAGTATGATTCATTAACTCGACTTGGCTCGAAATTTTTTGACTCGATTCGAATCGATTCGATTAAAAAAAATTCAAATTGAGTGTAGTTGCTAGAATAGGGTTCGTTAACTCAACTAACTCGAAATTTTTTCGACTCGATTCGACTCAACTCGATCGAATACTCACTCCTAATCAAGGTATGCTTTAGTTTGTATTTGAACTTACTAATAATTTTATATGTTTATCTTGTTTGTTTTCCCATATTCCTTGTAGACTATCACTTTGCGTGTCACACCCTATGCCCGACCCATCTGTCGGATCCGGGTATGGAACGTCACAAATTGATCTATATTTAATAAATTCTAACTTAACAGACTATAAATAATATTAATCCTTCAAATTGTTCCTATCTCTAATTAGACTATTTGTTTACAATACAACTTTTAAAATCTTACTAAGGACTACCTGTCCTAACATCCAGATTCCAAGGAGGTTACCGGCTTCGTTGTTTTGATTTTGAGGTGAAGCCTATAACGACCCGAAAGTTAGGGCTGTCAAAAAGTGTATTTTTGAGACTTTATAATCGTGAACTGGACCCGTAAATATTTAATAAAAATATTTACGAAAAATTAATAGTAGAACAATTGCTTATCGAATAAGTAATTTTAATTGTTTAGTGTTTTAATTAGGTGTGAGGACTAAATTGCATAAGTAGTAAAAGTGCAATTTATAAAAGAGATTTTAATTTGAATTAAAAGGGGGGACCAATGGGACAAATTTCCCATTTAAATCCTTAATGCTGATTAGGTGGGAGAATGTGGCTTATGTTTTGTTTAATGATTTTAGTTAATTAAATTAAAAGAAAATAAATGGAAAATTGTGGTTATAATGGTGGGGTTGTTGAAGGAAGGAAAATTTTGTTTCTTTATTTCTCTGTTTTTGTAGCTGAAGGGGGAAGAAAGAATTGAAGAAAAAGGTTAGGGTTTAATAGATTCAAGCTTCAAATTGGTAAGCTAAAATTTATCATTTTCTCATAATTTTTATATATTTGGAATTCTAGTGATGCAAGAAAGAGTAGTACGAACACAAATAATGCGAGCATGGACCTTGTGAGCTTGGAAGATGCGAGCACTTATGTTGCGAAAATTGGAGCTGCGAACATTCATGTTACAAACACACACAACATGTACACTGATGTTGCGAACACTCGTGGTACGAGCATGGGTGAAGGGCAAGCCTCGCACGATCCAATTGAGCTCCCAAGAGGACCAATTACACGAGCAAAAGCCAAGAAATTCAATCAGGCTGTCACGGGTTTAATTAAACGAATCTGGGAAGATACTTCATGCATTCCATGCAATGTGCTGCACATTCAGCTTTAATTTTAATCTAATTAAATAGCTGGAAAATAAAGAATTAATCATTTAGTTATTTTAGTCTATATCTTAATTATTTTTTGTGTTATTTTGATAAGTCTTTAAAGTTGTCCTAAGTTAGTTGTTAGTTTTAGTGAAATATTGCTACCCATTTAATATGTCATAATCAACATGTTTAATATGTCTTAAGGATATCAATGGCTGACCAACACAAGCTTTTATTGCACCTACCAACATTTAAAGTGCTGAAAGCACCTCTCAAAAAGGGCATTTCGTGATCAGCAAAGGAATTCAATGTTCTCTTCATGCATGGCTGATTGGTTTCACCAAAGGTCTCAAGGTGTTTAAATGCTTAAATGCTGATCATGGGAACATGAAAAGTGACTGTTCAGGTTACTCAAAAATCGTTAATGCACTACCCACATTTATTCCAAGTGCATGGGAACTTTAGCCGAATTTAAAGAACAATTTTTCCTAGCCAACCAAGCACTAAATTCGACCAACTACTCCATTGAAGCAACTACCACATTAACTTAAAGTGCATGGGGAATATTGGAGGAATTTATGGTGTAATTTTGATTAATTATTTTATGTCCTTTCAGCTGGTCATTTGTAAGCCTATAAATATGAGGCTTGGACCATTTTGTAATAACTTTTGATGAATTTTAATCTTATTGTGAGTTTGCAAACTCCTTGTTCTTATTTGACTCAATTTGACTTATCAAGTAATCCTTGTGGCGTCAATCTAATTCTTTCGAACTTATCACTTCTTTAAAGTGTGGCGTTCACCCTTACACCGATTGGTTCCTATCTTGCTAGATAGAGGGTCATTCCTATCTTGCTAGATAGAGAGTCATGGTTCTTCTTGTTTTCGTTCTAAGTGCTAATATAAGGATTGGGTCAATATTTTCCTATAATATTGGTCCATTCTTGAGTCCTTAAAATCGAATTTAAGCCTATCAATCTATATCCTTTGTATATTCATTCATCCACCATCCCAAAGCTTATCATTTTCATTCACAACCTTCACCAAATTCATCTACTAAAGATACTTCTTAATTTCGATTAGGATCTCACGCGACTCGTAACCATCCTTCGAGGATGAGCTCACATCATTTGGTATAAGAGCTAGCTAAATTAAGTGAGTATTTAACGTTCTTATCTCTCTTAGGATTAGCATTAAAAAATAAAAAAAAATAAAAAAGAAAGAAATTTGAAAAAAAGGAATACAACACATTTGCATCCTAAGCTCAGAATACAAAAGGAGATTCAAAATTCACATTAAAGAAAAAAAAAACAAGAAAACGGAAGCTGGATTGAAAGTGTGATTTCTGATTACAAGTTTTCCTTACCATAACAATTTCAGCCACACTTGTACTTACCCTTTATTTTTTTCTTCTAAGCCTTCCCTATCACCTAAGCAACATTCTTACCTTACATCATATTTGAAGTCGATACTACGAGGTTTGTTGTTAAGTCTAAGGAAATCACCTAAGAACTTTAAGCGAGCAAAGAGTGGTAAAAGGCAAGAGTGCAAAAGAGCATTAGAGAAGATTAAAAAGCCAATACGAGTGCAAACACTAGTGGAGTGATTTTCTTTCCGAGTGGCTCGTGAGGTATTGTATTTGGTAAGGTACTCATTTACTTTCAATCTAAATCTTTTGTTACTAATATTTTCTTTATGGAAGAAAACATCATGTCTCGAAGTCCCGAAAGAAATAATGCTGTTGGAGGTGGTGTGCCCGATTTAGCATACCAAGCTCTCATACACGAGATGGAAACATCAATTGGAGCCAATTCAAGAAAGAATTGACCAAGTGGAGGAGCATTCTCAACGGGGACGTTCACCCCAAGATCAAAGAAGAGATCCACGTCGTGATCCCTATTCGTCAAGGAATTAGAGTTGGGAGAGAACCACGATTTGAAGCCTTTTGAGAAGGCACAAGTATCTCTTCAAGTGCGCCAAAGTACTCATCCACAAAGGTTCAATCACAAAGAGTTGATCGTGTCTCATATGTGAATCCTTCCACTCTTACCCAACAAAAATCTTCTCATTCTGATACTTTCATATCAACCCCATCTTGTAAGAAAAGAATGAGAGAAAAGGAAGCTAAAAGAAAAGAAAGACAAGAGTTGATAATGAGAGAAAATGAGCGAAAAATAAAAGAAATAGAGAGAAGAAACAAAGAAATGAGAGAAAAAAAAGAAAAAGAGTTGTTGATAAGAGAAAATGAGAGAAAATTCAAAGAGTTTAAGGGAAGAAACAAGAAATTATGAATGAAACAGAAAATGAAAAAAAAGAAGTTGAAACAGAAAGAGAGCGTGAGGAAAAAGAAAGTGAGAGTGATGAAAGTGTAAGTGAAGAGATTAAGAGTGAGAAAGAACTTGAAATTGAAAAACAAAGTGAGCAAGAAATTATTCAAGCAAGAATGAGGAGTGATTTAGTTTTAACTAACCATGACTCATTATTGTCTTGTGAAGTTCTATTGCCACAGGTTCTTAAAATTCCATCATCAGAATTTTCACTTCATTATTCACCAAACGAGAGGCGATTCCAATTGGATGAAAAAGGTAAGTTGCAGAGAGGAAACATTCTCTAAGTTGTGGAAGGAAAGCCAAGTAAAGATCTTTCTAAGATTCAATCAAGTCGGTGTTCTTTAAATGTTGTTGAAACACACTTGTTTCATGAAGATGTGGTGAATCGAAATCGAGTGTTTAAATCTGAAGAGATTTTCCATCAAGTTCATGAAGGTAAGCAAGCTAACTTGTTTTTTAGGAAAGTGGTACGATTGCATGGAGTACCAAGGATGATCGTATCAGATCGCGATGCTAAATTTTTTTAGCCATTTTAGGAGAATTTTATGGAGCAAACTTGGTACTAAGTTTCTGTTTTCTACAACATGCTGCCTACAAACGGATGGCCAAACTAAAGTTATGAATCGAGTGCTCTCCACCTTGTTAAGAGCAATCATTCGAAAGAATTTGAAAGCATAGGAAGAATGCTTGCCGCATATCGAGTTTGCTTACAATCGTTCTGTACATTCAACCACCAAGCATTCATCGTTTGAAGTTGTTTACGGTTTTAATCCTTTAACTCCGTTAGATTTAATTCCCTTATCTTCTAATCAATTTGTTCATGTAGATGGCAAAAAGAAGGCTGATTTCGTGTAAAATCTACACCAAAAAGTGAGGGAAAACATTGAGGAGAGGACCAAGTAATATGCAAGTAAAGCCAACAAGGGACGTAAGCGAGTAATCATTGAACCTGGAGATTGGGTTTGGCTTCACATGCGAAAGAAAGGTTTCTAGCTTAAAGAAGATCCAAGTTGCTACCACGAGGCGTTGGCCCTTTTCAAGTGCTAGAAAGAATTAATGAAAATTCGTACAAATTGGACCTTCTAGGTGAGTATACTGTTAGTGCGAGCTATAATGTTGCTGATCTATCCCCTTATGATGTAGGCGACGATTTGAGCACAAATCGCTTTGAAGAGGGAGAGGATGATGCGAGCACTCATGTTGCGAACACTAGAGCTGCGAACACTCATGTTGTGAACACACACAACGCGAACAATGATGTTGCGAGCATCGATGAAGGGCAAGCCTCGCACGATCTAATCGAGCTACCTAAAGGACCAATTACGCGAGCACAAGCTAAGAAATTCAATCAGGCTGTCACGTGTTTAATTAAACGAATTTGGGAAGACACTTCATGCATTCCATGCATTTCATACAACCCATCATGCATTCCATGCAATGTGTTGCACATTCAGCTTTAATTTTAATCTAATTAAATAGTTGGAAAATAAAGAATTAACCATTTAGTTATTTTAGTCTATGTCTTAATTATGTTTTGTGTTATTTTGATAAGTCCTTAAAGTTGTCCTAAGTTAGTTGTTAATTTTAGTCAAATACTGCTGCCTATTTAATATGTTCTAACCAGCATATTTAATATGTCTTAGGGATATCAATGGTTGACCAACACAAGCTTTTAATGCACCTACCAACATTTAAAGTGCTGAAAACACCTCTCTAAAAGGGCATTTCGTGATCAGCAAAGGAATTCAATGTTCTCTTCATGCATGGTTGATTGGTTTCACCAAAGGTCTCAAGGTGTTTAAATGCTCAAAGGCTGATCATAGGAACATGAAAAGTGGTTGTTCAGGTTACTCAAAAATCATTAATGCATTGCCCACATTTATTCCAAGTGCATGGGAACTTCAGCCGAATTTAAAGAACACTTTTTCCTAGTCAACCAAGCACTAAATTAGGCCAACTACTCCATTGAAACAACCACCACATTAACTTAAAGTGAATGGGGAATATTGTAGGAGTTTATGGTGTAATTTTGATTAATTATTTTATGCCTTTTCAGTTGGTCATTTGTAAGCCTATAAATATGAGGCTTGGAACATTTTGTATTAACTTTTGATGAATTTTAATTTTATTGTGAGTTTGCAAACTCCTTGTTCTTATTTGAATCAAATTGACTTATCAAGTAACACTTGTGGCGTCAATCTGATTCTTTCGAACTTATCACTTCTTTGAAGTGTGACGTTCACTCTCATACCGATTGGTTCCTATCTTGCTAGATAGAGGGTCACGGTTCTTCTTGTTTTCGTTCTAAGTGCTAATATAAGGATTGGGTCAATATTCTCCTATAATATTGGTTCGTTCTTGAGTCCTTAAAACCAAATTCAAGCCTATCCATCTATATCCTTTGCATATCCATTCATCCACCTGTCCAAAGCCTATCATTTTCATCCACAACCTTCACCAAATTCATCTACGAACGATACTTCTTAATTTCGAACGGGATCTTACGCGACTCGTAATCATCCTTTGAGGAAGAGCTCGCATCATCCAGTACCTTAAGCTAGTAGATTCATGTCGTATTTTTTGATATTGTCAATGATATTAAATACTACCATTGTTGAGTAGCTAAAGCTTTAAGGACTAAATTAATATATTTTAAGTTAGAAATGAAAAAGAGACTAAATTTGTGAATTAGATTGTTGATTTCAAGTAGTAAGAACCAAATTTTGTAAATTTGGCAAATTAAAGTAAAAATGAGAAATAGAGAGTGAGATTTAAATTAGAGTGAAATTGTTTGAGTTTTGATAGAAATTGTTAGATTTTAAAGCTATGAAATGTTTAGGGACTATTTGATTTAGTAAATTTTGTTACTTTTGTAATTAGGATTAAATGTTAAAATAGTCAAATTTCATGAATTTCTTACGAAATTTTGATAAAAGTAAGGTGAGTATGAACTAGGTAAAAATCGATTTTCTTTAACTGTGCTTAATTTGTGAGTTTTGGGTTAAGGAATAAATTGCACAAAAGTTAAATTGATGGGGTAATTTCGTGATTTCACAATAAAATGGGTCATAGGCTTGGATTAATTATTTTAAGTTATTTGAATTATTTAATTAAATGAAATTATTATTTAGATCAAGAAACGAGAAAAGCGAACTTTAATCGATGAAAAGCTAAAGTCTTGGATTAGTGGTCGACTTTATTTTTGTAACTATTTTAGTCGAGGTGGACTGTATTTCAATTTAAAAGGTTATAAGTGAATTTATAATTTAATTGATATGGTTATATATATTTGTATTTATGTTTTATATTGTCATGATATATTCTTGAAAAGGAAAAAGACCATGGTTGAAAGGCACCATGGAAATATACTCGGCATTTTTGAATAAATGAAAAAGATATTATCCGAAAGGATAATAGATGAAAAGGTCGAAAAGGATATTATCCGGAAGGATAATAAATGAAAAGTTCGAAGAGATAAATTTGTTAAATAAATTAATCATTTATTTAATGTTTTTGTGATCTAATATATATCAATTTCTGTTGTAATCGATCTTATATGCTTGAGTTTAGTATGATATAATTTGGATTATGAGATGATGATATTTAAGTTCATTACTATATTTGGAAAAATGTAAAATACATATATGTGAGTTAGAGAATATTGATACAATTGCTTGAAAGGAGAAATTATGTTTATTGAACATATGAGGGATGAAATATATACTTAATATGTTATTATTACAAGTTACATTAATTATTGAAATATATGTTTTTATGTGATATCCATCAGCCTAGAGATATTATATTGTGGAAGAAAGAAAGATATGTATAAGACTTTATAACCATTATGTGTTAATTTGTATATGGAATGAGTTGCGAAGTTAATTAAAAAATCAAGTATATATATATATATATATATATATATATATGAACTTCATATAATGTTTAATGGAATGTACAACAGAATGAAAGGAAAAAAGTTTTGATATGTACCAAGGTCTCGTTCGAACCATGTGAATACTTAGGGTATAAATGACATGTCATTAGGGGTTATTTACAGGTTATATGGGTGCTGGTCTTAGATGTCCTACCGATGGCTGAGGTCCTGCATTGGTTTTAGATTTTCCAAAGCTCGTGTGAGCATCATTGCCTAGCCTAACATCTCGACCCACATCTTGTGTGAGCAGGCCCATTTCACAGCTTGTGTAAGCATTACAAGTTATATGGGTGTTGGTCTTATATGTCCTACTGATGGCTGAGGTTCTACATTGGTTGCGGGTTCTCCATAGCTCGTGTAAGCAGTATCCCGTAGACCCATAGCTCGTGTGAGCAGGCTTTTCACAGCTCGTGTGAGCATTACAGGTTATATGGGTGCTAGTCCTAGATGTCCTACCGATGGCTGAGGTCTGTCATTTATTATTGATTCTCCACAGCTCGTCTGAGCAGCATCGTGTAGCCCCACAACTTGTGTGAGCATATATGGTTACATGTTACAGTCACAGCTTGTGTGAGCTTTTTCCTGAGTAACTGATGTTAATCATTTTGGTTCAATGGGTGATAAAGGTTTAAATGATATATATATATATATGAGATGTTATATGGTCGATATAGGTGACTTGGAATACGTTAATAGAGTTTGAATGGGAATGTATGATTATTGAGTATATGATGGATTAATTGTTGAAACAAAATGAATACTACAGAGCGATTATGTGTTATATATGTAAATGAAATGATTATAAGGTATGGTATTAGGGAATGAATTTATGTAATGGTTATTTGAAATGGTTGTGCAAATATGTGTTGAATTGAGACATTGAATATAGATATTTGAAATATATTGTGAGTGTTAAAGGCAAATATGATGGTT
The DNA here is from genome assembly GCA_039519145.1 of Kokia cookei. Classification (NCBI taxonomy): domain Eukaryota; kingdom Viridiplantae; phylum Streptophyta; class Magnoliopsida; order Malvales; family Malvaceae; genus Kokia; species Kokia cookei. The sequence continues at coordinate 14,358,918 of CM076899.1, read as the reverse complement.
GGTTTATATACCAAATGTGTCTTCCATGAATAAGTTTAATATCAAGATAAAATTATATGTATTACATATGAACTTACTAACCTCGTGAGATTTGTGGCGTATAGGTAATTTAACGAACTTACGACTAAGATATTGAATTATCTTGTAAAATGTTTAAAAATTACATCCATTATGGTAAGTTGAAGTTTAAGTTTATTACAAATATACTAATGTTTAAGCAAGCTTACCTCGTTTGATTTTCTCCTTTGCAGACCGTCGGTTTCGAGCTATCGATTGGATTACTCTTGGAGGTCACACTATCTGGTAATTAATCGTTTATGTTGGCCTGGTTATAAGTGGCATGTAATTAGGTTGTTATATACATGTGTTATAAGCCTTACTATAACAGCTCGTTTTTCAGTGGTGTCGAAAACAGTGGTTTCGGGACCACAAACCTGACGATAAAATTTTTATAATGAGTGTCTAAATTAAATAAGTTAATAATAATTTTATATGGAATTTTGAATTTTGAATTTTAATTATTGAATTAAAAGTTAGTATAAGTGATTTGGTTCAAAGGTCAATGGTTTTAGAAAATGAGGTATTGGGACCCATTTATGAAATTTAGGACCATAAATATTTTTATTAAATATTTACAGAGTCTTATTATATGTGAATTGAAGTTTGGTTAGGTAATTTTGATGATTAATTGCTTAATTAAGGAAAAAGAAGTAAACTGTAAAAGAGGTAAAAGTTAATTGCTATAGATTAAAAATAGTAAAGAGACCAAAATGGTAATTGAACCATGGTAAAAAGTCCAAGCGGTGGTGACATGATTACCATCCACTAACATTTGGGTTATTTATTCATTTAGTCCTATTATGAAATTGGACCCTCTTTAAATGGCCTAATAATAGAAATGATGTGAAACTCTTTAGATTTTGGTAAATTGCAATTAAATCCTAATAAAACGAAGATTTACTAATTAGTTTATTATTAGTGTGATCGAGAATAGTGGTTTTGAGGCCACAACTTCGATGTGTTAGACCATAAATATTAATTATTTAATACTTACGAGATCATTAGTGTCGTATTAAATTTTGGTTAAGGAATTTTATCATTTAGATGGCTAATTAAGTAAAAAGGATTAAATTGAAAAAGATATGAAAGTTAAATTCCATTAATTGAAGGCATTAGATGCCAATTGGAAGGTAAGTTAAGGTCCTTAAATGGTTATATAACCATTGGTATTATGAGTGGACAATTTTGACTCAAAATATAGTTAAAATTTTAGTATGGACAAAGGATAAAATGGTAAATAAAGGAAATGTAAGGTTTTAATTAAAATTAATGAATAAAGTCATTTTAATTTTAGCTTTCTTCTTCTCTAATGAAATCGAAACCATAGTGAAGCTATGGAAGAGGTTTCGGCTAGCTTAGTCCTTTTGTTTGGGTAAGTAAACTTCGTCCGTTTTTAGTAATTTTTATGTTTTGAGTCCGTATTAGCTTAATCTAACTAACCCAAGGACTAATTTGTGATTTTTTCAAATGTTATAAATTTTTCTATTGATGAATAAGCTTGTTCCTGAAAGTTTATGGAAGATTTATAAGCTTGGTTGTTAGATTTGATGATTTTGTAAAGTAATTTTTAGAAATTTTTATGTTAAGGACGAAAATGTTAAAGGAATAAATTTGAAAGGACTTGAGGTGAAATATTGCAAAAAGAGGGCTGTAGAAATGCTTTTAAACATTCAGCAAAGCTGGAATTTAAAATAAAATGGTTAATTTGCAAGTTTGAGCTAAAGGACTAAATTGAATAAAAGTGAAAAGTTAAGGGCAATTTTGTAAAAATACCAAAAAGGCTTATTTGCATAAAATGATTAAAAATTCATGTTGATTTAAATAATTTAATGAAATTATTGTAATAGATCAAGATCGTGTCACCGATCGTGGAAAAGGAAAAATTACGGATTAGTCCCTAGAGTTCACTTTAACTGCAATTTCGTCTTGTAAGTTCATTCGGTTTAATTTTAGAATAATTTTTATGTAATTTATGAACCTATTTTCATAATGTTAGATCATATTGATGTGTGTAACTGTAAATGGAAATAATGAATTGATATTATGTTTATCACTAATTGAGATACTTTGAGCCATTACTGTAAAATAGCCATGTAAGTTCATTTAAAATGAACTTAATTATATTTTTAATTGTTTATGAATGTTAAAGGTTAAATCATCTAAAATTAATAATATTAAATTGATTTGTTGATAGAACAGGAATTTTTAAAAAGTTATGAAAATGATAATTCATTATATTAATGGAGGCAGGCTACATTCTGACGTAAGACCATGGTTGGACCATGGTAGTGTATATAGATGTAAGACCATAGTTGGGCTATGGCATTCTGATGTTAAGACCATAGCTGGGCTATGGCATTTTGACGTAAGACCATGGTTGGACCATGGCAGTATATATAGATGTAAGACCATAGCTGGGCTATGACATTCTGACATAAGTCCATGGTTGGACCATTGAAGCGTATATAGATGTAAATCCATAGCTGGGCTATGACATTCTGATGTTAAGACCATAGTTGGGCTATGACATTCTGACGTAAGATCATGGTTGGACCATCACAATGTATATAGATGTAAGACCATAGCTTGGCTATGGCATTCTAATGTTAAGACCATAGCTGGGCTATGACATTCTGACGTAAGACCATGGTTGGACCATGGCAGTGTATATAGATGTAAGACCATAGTTGGGCTATGGCATTCTGATGTTAAGACCATTGTTGGGCTATGGCATTTTGACGTAAGACCATGATTGGACCATGACAGTGTATATAAATGTAAGACCATAGCTGGACTATGGCATTCTGATGTTAAGATCATAACTGGGTTATGGCATTATGAATGTAAGACCATGGTAATGCACATGTAAGACCATAGTTGGACTATGGCACAATATGAAACGTGTATCGGGGTTCTAATCGTCTTTATAGTATTCATGGGATGGAAACAAATGAGCTAAACATCTGTTTTGGGCTCGAATGAGCTACATTTTGCGACAACCACAATTAGTCGTATTCTATTATGATCGAATCAAGTAATCTCAATTGTTTCCCTTGTATTATTGAATTATTAATTAAGGTAAGATTTACTGGTTATGCGAAATTACTAAGCTTTGTAAGCTTACCTATGAAATTGTTATTGTTTTGTAGATTCTATTTTGCTACTAGGAGATCGGAGCACCTCAAGAAATCACACTATCTTGGGAGGTCGTTCGGTAGTATTTACATTACTTGATTATATGACATGTACTAGGAGATATTATCCTTGAAACGCTTGATTTTGGGTTAATTGGTTCATTGCTATACTTGGTTGAAAGTTTGTATGCTTACTTAATGATTTAAGTAGGCTAATATGCATTAAAATGTAATGTCATGTGTGTTCATGAATAATTGTATCTTGTGGTTATGCGATAAAACAAGTGTTATCATGTATAAATTATGTAAGCTTTGATTCTTGCCTAATTACCTTATGGTAAAGAATGCTTGCAAACTTGGAAACTTATGTGTATATTAGAATTCTGCAAACTTGGTTCGGAAAAACTCTTGCATGTATCGGTAGAAGTATAGGGAATTTGAACTTTGGTTATTGTATTGCATTGTTTTGGTACAAGTTTTTGAGGTATCGGTAGTTCTGCGCATAGTAGTATCGATAGTTTGTGTAACATCCGTGTTTTTGAATCGGAGTTGAAACAGTATAGGGAAGGAGTCAAGAATTAGAATATGTAGCTAAAATAAGAAGATTAGAAAAATTTAAGGATTAATTAGTAATTATGAGAAAGGAGGAAGGACTAAATAGTAATTTATCCAAATTGAATTATGAGTCATCATGGGAATTAGATTGATTAAGGAGGGTCAAAAGAGTAATTTGGTGGAAAATATTTTTGGAGGCAAAGTTTTGGGCCAAAGTGTAAAGTTGGAAGGCCCAGGGACTAAAAGTGTAATTTTTACCATTTTATTAAGTGAGATATTTTAAGAGAAAATTTTAGAGAATTTGAGAGAGGGAAAAATCAATTAAAAAGCAAAGATATCAGCTCCTCCATAAGCTAGTCGTCCAAGCCTTCATCTCTCATTTCTAACTTTTGCTTTTATTCTAATTAAGTCCTTTCACCATTGTTAAGCCCTCCAAGCTCCAAAATCTTCCATTTTCTTTAAAATTTCTTAAGGAAAGGCATAGAAGGAAGCTAGTAGGCACCTTAATATCCTTATAGAGTCCACTTTGAAGTGTTAAAGTGGATAGAGATTGAATTAGAATTTTGTAAATTCAAGAACAAAGGTAAGAGATGATTCAATTTTCATGACATACATGTATATTTACATAATCTAGCATGAAAGAGTATTGAATTTTAGTCTTAAGCTTATATGTGTTTGTATGAAATTGAAGAAAGAGGGAAGAAGGAGAAGGATCAAATTGAAGAAAAAGGAAAGGAAAAAGCTAAGGTGTGAGAAGAAATTATCTATAAGTGAGGTAAGTACTACAAGTATTAAAAGACTTAGTAACAATTAAGTTAAAGTGTTTATAATTTTAACATATATGGTTAATTATGATAAAAATGATATGTTTAATTATAAGTGTTAATTATCTATGATTGAATGAAATTTAGTATAAAGAAACATGAGCAAGGAATTATTCTCATTAAAACAGATTGAATAGAACAGAGGACTAACTTCGAAAATTGACCAAAAATTGTATAAAAAGAGTTAAGAGTTGAATTAAGTATGTAATTAAAGCTTATTGAGCCTAGTTTTATATGGAAGAATCGGTGAAAGAAAAAGGAATTGTATATTCTGAGATATACTAGTTTTTGTATAACAAGGTCAGAGTAGGTTTGAGTTCCCCTGTTCTAACTTTGAAAAATCATAGGAAAATGTAGAAAAATTATTAGAGACTGAATTTTATATGGTTAAATCCTTAATCAGTCTATTTTCAAAATAAACAGATTAGAACATTATTGGATCTCTGTTCTAAAAGATAAATAATTTTTAGTAAAGAAAGGTCGAAACTGTTAGACAACAGAGAAGGGGTAAATTGAAAGAATTTAATGTACAAATTGACTAAATTAAAAATTCTGAAAATTTTATGGTAAAAATATATTTGAGTCTAATTTCAGAATCATCAAGAAGATTATAATTCCGAATTCTGTAGCTCAAGATATAAATAATTTAGTGACTGTGACTCAAATGTACAGCATTGAAAATTAATGTGAAAAAAAAATGAATAGAAATGAAAAATTGATGCATATAAAGTGATATGTGATGAAATTGAGAAATGAGAATGAAATGGATACATCAAAGGTTTCCAAAGTTATTGGTATCTAATTGTTTATGATATTTGGTTGTTATTTGGTTAAATTGATTTGTTATTGATTTGTATTACTATAATCTGAATTATTCATTATTTAATGTTTATTTCGATATTTATATTTAATAAGTGAATATAAGGTAAGCGTTAATATTGAGATGAATGAAAATTTATATTGAATTAATAGTATATTTGAATTGAATTTGAATGATTTGTGATCAAAATTGAAAGTGAAAGTGAAATTGGAATTGAAAGTGATATGAATTGTAAATTGAAAATCCCTATTAACTAGTCAGGTTGAGTTGGATATAGTTGGCATGCCATAGGATTGGAAGAGTTTAGGGATACTTCGACCTCGAGTCGATGAGACACTGGGTGTCATTATTTTATTTCGGATAGATTCGATGAGGTACTGGGTACCAGTTTACTTTGGCTAGGCCGATGAGACACTGGGTGTCACTTTATTGCTTCGAACTATCCGATGAGGCACTAGGTGCCATTCTGGAGTGTTTGGTTGGATCCTTGTATCCGCCAAGGTCCGTGTCTTGTTAATAGGGTAAATAATGTGAAAAAAGAAAGAATGTGCAAATTGTGATATTGAGGTAAGTGAAATGATAATCACATGAAAGGTAAGTACAATATATGTATAAAAAATCAAAGAATGATAAAACTAAATAAGCTAAGAGACTAGAATGGTTAAAATGTGAAATGAGGAAGAATATGTGAATTCATAACACTACTGTAAGTTAAATGTTATATACATAAAAGGTATGTATTTTACATGAATTAATAATTATATGAATGAGTTTGAAATGTGTGATTAAAAGATGAATGATTAATGACTCTTGTAGTACTTACTAAGCCTTCACCAGCTTAACGCGTTTATTTCAACGCGTAGGTATAAGACCTCCGAGAAGTAAAGGTTGGATTAGGTGCCTCTCATCAAATCACATCAACAACGAAAGATTGCATGACAAGGTATATTTATTTTGTGTGAAATGACATGTACAAATGGTAAAGTTTTTATATAATTTCAAGGGGTTAGTTTGAAGTTTCTAGCTATATTTCTTAATTTTAGAACAGAAGTATCAATATTTTTATGGTGGTATCGATATTTGCCCTGTTTTGAGTAAAAAATTCATTTTCATTATTTTCAAACAAGTTTTAGGTCTCGATTTTGATTATACTTGATTATTTTGTGATATTTTGAGTAAAACGATTCAATTACACAGTATTTGAAAGAAAATTTTGTAATACTCATTTTTAATTCTCTAACACTGTATGTAATACTCTTATACCAGGTTTATACATGTGAACCGGGTGTAGGGGTGTTACAGTTTGAACACTTGTATCGGTAGAAGCTATAGGGTAAAACTTCTTAGCTCTTTGGAGTTTGTTGTGTTGGTAGAAGTAATAATTGTATCTGTAGTAATCATACTTGTATTAGTAGAACCTTCCTAACTACCGGTAGGAAATTGTAGCTATTTGAAGTTATTTACTGACTTGACTTCTACCGATTGAGTCCCCAGAATTGTGAAATGACATTTTTGCCCTAAATATATTGTATTTTTATTTAAGTTTATAATTAAATTAAAATGAAGTGATATTAGAAATTATTTAACGGTAAATGATTGGAAGACCTCGAAACCCTAACCAATGACAGTGTTGGGTTTAGGTCTTACATAATGATAATAAAAATGATTGATGTAGCTTGGATGATATTGTGGTATTATGGTTTGACATGGAATATAGATGTCATGATATGTGATATGAATCTTGATTCTTGATTGATTGAAATGTTGTAAATCAATGTGTAAGATTAAGTGGAGTTAGTATTTTAAGTTGCAAGTTTGTAATTGTAAATTGTGATTGATTTGTGTGTATGAAAAAAAACTCGTAAAGTTCTGTAAACCTTGAGACCCTAGACTGGAGATGGTTACGATTTTTGGGTGTTACACTTACGATATGTTCAATGTTAATTGAAGCATGAGATTTGCATATTTGATGAATTTCTTAAGTAGTTTTGGCTACTGCTTAAGCTTGTTTCGGTAGTTAGTACCAAAGTATCGGTAGTTACCCTAGTTGTATCGGTAGAAGTCCCAGGCTAAAACTACCTTGCTTACTGGAGCTTATTATACCAGTAGTTGTCTAAGTTGTATCGGTATAACTCAGACTTGTATCGGTAGAACTACTAATTCTACTAGTAGGATTCTGTAGTGGTTTTCAAAATTTTTACTCCTTGAGTTCTACCGGACTTGCTCAACTAAGTATCGATGGAAGTCTCTCAAACTTTAGAAACTCAGTTTTAAATCGAGAAAATTCAAAGAATTTTTAAAGGTTGATTTTGCCCATCCTTTTACATTTTCAAAAAAAAGAAAAAAGAAAATAAGGGGATTTCAAAGAACATTAAATTGTTTTCGAATGTATAATGTATGTTGTAACAACCACTTTCTCGGGTCCGATGACCGGATCGGGTAAGGGGTGTTAGAAAGCCTCCATTGGTACCCCCTTTCTATGTGCATGACTCCAACTGTCTGTGATCCTTGATCTCACTCCATCTGGCTTGATCCCTCCTCATAGTCCTCAATCCACCTCGTAAACCCTGTGATAATTACATAAACTGCGATAAGCTCAAATGAACATAGTGAATTCCTTCATTTTACTATAAATAAACCCTATCACATGAGGGAAAGATTATAAAATAAAATAAACATAAATAAAATACTCGCTGCTTTCTCATGGAAAGTTTACTTCATCAAGGTGACAAAATCCACCCGATCCTCCGAGCTACTTGGCTCACTATGCGACCTTCCTCCAGTTTGACTCTCCATTTGACCATATCTTGGACACCTCACTAAATCAACGAGTCATATCCTTATTGTCTTTCTTTCTTTTCATACATTTCACTTTTCTCTCGCTCGGGGTATTGGTTGACCTTAAACTTACCTAGTTGTTTTCCAGTTTCCCATCATGTACCCTTATGCTAGCTTTTCAACCATTTGCCCAATGATGCTTAGAGTATACCTTTCTTGACAGACTTGATCGTACTAGTCCTTAACGGACTCTTTCTATCCAACCTTAGTTCCGAGGGACTTATTAACATTTCTATATGGCGCTGACCTTCAGCCTGACCTGTCATTCTGGCGAACCTGTCTTCATTCCACCTTATAGTTTGCAGTGATGGGATTACTTCCAGTAATTCACCCCTCACCTCTTCCTTTACTTGGAACCCCACCTATCTCATACGTGAAGGTCGGTCTATCTTGTTGGACCAACAGTTTGTCACCCATAAGACTATACGAGTCTGTCATCTCACTTGCTCGCCTTTTCCTTATGGAGCTATCCTTATTGTAGTGTACACCCACTAGATTTTTCTCAAAGAGGAACAATCTTGACAAACACACTGTCCCTTTGGACAATATCCTTAACCTAGGAGTGAGACTTTTCCCCTTTCCACTAGATGTGCTTCTCGGGTACAACTTCATTGAGCTCCCTTTGGTGGCTCACCATTTTGGATCCGTGCTTTCGATCCTATGATATTTCCTTTGTTACATTTTCATAATTGGGCCAACTCTTGTACGACTTATCTTCCTCTTGTTCTTATTAGGTCTTCGCCCGTGCTTTGTTAACTTTCACATCTATCACCATTTTTGTGGATTCCCTATGATCAATTTACCATACTTACACTTTCTTTACTCTTTTTCCACTTGCGTGGATTCTCAAACTTGGTGCACATGCCCATACTTTTCGCTTGAGGTTTTGGCGTACTTTTCACATTTACTCTCTGGTTGACTCTATGGGATATTGTCGAGCTATGGTCTTACACCTTTCTCATCTTTCACCAAATCCAAATAGGGAAAATACGTTCGTTTGGCCTATAGCTCAGACCATAGACATGCGCTCTCAAGACGTGATATTTACCCTGTCCATAACAAATTACCATATTAGTTAAATATGCCAATTAAAAAAATAATGATGTGCAAATTTATAAGATACCCGTGAAGAGTAAGTAACATTTTTTTTACCAGTACATTAATCATCATGGCAATGTATTTGATTGCTATAATTAATGAACCCATCTCGATATCTACATAAAAAATTGAATAAACATATCATTTTAAAACAATATCACTTTCACCTAATAATATTTACCAAAACTCATTTTCGTAAATAATTTTAAATTTTTTTATTTAAATAAAAATTTCAAATAATAATATTAATCACCAACTAAACAAAAAAATTATTAAAATAAATTACCTTAACCCGGAAGTTTGCAATTGAAATTAAGTATATATATATATAAACATAACTAATCTAGGAAAATATAAATTACAAACATAAAAAATTAAAAAAAAACTCCAACACAAAGCCAACTTTATTTTCTTCCCAAAACTCCATTGCAAACAAAGATTTTTACAAACTAAAATATAATCTTAAACATTAAATCTAAATACTAAAAATAAAATATAAATATATAATGTACAAATTATTACACAAAACACACATTAAAACTATCATAATATATCCCTAAAACTCCAACACAAATAAAAATATAATATTAAATATTAAATCTAAAGATTAATAATAAATTAAAATATAAACATACATATAATATACAAATCATTATTACAAACAATAAAAACAAACATTAAGACTATACAATTTCTTTCTAAAATTCCAACACAAATAATTTTTTCCTTCCAAAATTCTAACACAAAACAATGAATTGCAATAACACACACAAAAAGAAAAACAAATTTCCCTTCTTCACTTTCGAAATTTTAGTTGGGGGAGGAGGAGGGAGGCGACTAGTTTATATAATAAATAGAAGAAGTGGGAAAAGAAAAAAAAGTTGAAAAAAAAGGTTTGGTGTGAACCTTTGACCAAATTGGTCATGTTAGGTGGTAGGGTGTCAACCAAATTTCAGCTTCCTTTTATTTTTGTTAGCCACAATTTTTTTTTTTAAATTTATCGATATTATTAATATATTAGGCGACATCATAATTTTTTTTCATATATCATTTGTGCTGTATAGATAAAAAAAAATATGGGTAAATTTTGAAAATTTATACAAATGCCTTCAATATGTTAGTTGGCACTATTAGAAAAATATTTTTTAAACTGTCTCATTGGACGATGATGGAAAAATTAGGATGGTACTGCTAACCTATCAAATAACATCTAATCATACTGTAGAAAATATTTTATTTTCGTAAATAATTTAAATTTAATATATTTTCATAATTAATTATTTTTATATTATTTTTATAAAAACCCTAAATTCATACACACAATCTAATCAAATCTCAAGTATATAAATCTATTAATGGCATTACGAGAAATAGTATTAGAATACAAATTAAATAAATTATCCTTTGAATGATTGAATTACTTAGTAAATTGAAAAAAAAAATTAAAAAAGAAATAAATTAAAATGTTAACAAAAGTAATGAAATAAATATTCAAATGCATGTTTTAATATAAATTACAACGCTCTTTCATTTCCACCGCTCTTTAAATTTACAGTTCAGAGATGCCTTCTGTCACTCAGTCAGCAATAAACCCTAATCCAAAATATCTAATATGTTTATTATTATTTTATTCGTTAAACAAAACATTTTTAAAAGAATAGCAATAAAAAATATAAAATCCCATGTGGCAATACACCAATGATCCCGTAATAGAAGTTGCTCGATATTTAACCCCCTGAAATTGTTGCTATATAAACCCTGCTTCTTCCCCATCATTACTCGCATCCATTGTCTGAAAGAGGAAAACAAAGCTATTGTTAGTGGTTTCGCTCTGTACCCCCTCTCTCGAAGGAAGAGGCATTCCCTTCTTCGGAGTGCGCTTCTGCTGAGTGTTTCTTTCGTTTTCTTTTGTTTGAAGCTTTGGATTAAAGAGAGTTTCAAGCTTTCTAGTCCTATCGGCTGCTTAAAGATCTAAGCTAGCCTCGCCGGATACCGGTGAGTTCATTTGGGGGTTCTCAGCCGTCAACTGTGAAATTAAATAGTAGTTTACGGTGGATTCTCTTTTTAGAGTAATAAATTTTCCCCTTTTGGATGACTTGATGTTTGTTCCGTGGTGATCATGACGTGAGACGTTATTTGGATCTGGATTTTGGAGTTTCTATGATCTGAAGTTTTTTAAAAACATTTTGTTTGTTAATTTTGAAAGTTTGGTGGATTTGTTATTTAAATTGTATTTTTCTTTATTTCTTTTTTGAAGTACTGTTTTTTCTCTCTGCGATTTCTTTCTGGTTTCGTGGTGATCATGATCATGATCTTGAAATGAGACGTGATTTGGAGTTTTTATGATCTGATTTTTTTTTTTTTAATTTCCTGTTTGTTAATTTTGAGATTTTGATCGATTTATTAAGCTTCTGCTTTCCATGACTATGGAGTAGATCTGCGCTTGACGAAGAACGTAATTATAACAGTAAAATCTTATTTACTTAAGAGTTAAGATCACGACAATAAATCCCTCGAATTACTTGGTTTATGAATTATGATTTTGCTCTTAAGGTGACAGATATTTTTTTTTATAATCCTCTGTTTAACTAAAAAAAGTTTGTGTTTTCTTTTTCACGTTTTTTCTTCCGCTGTATTAATCGTGAAGATCTTTTAGATTATGGGACCTGCTTTTCTCATGTATCCGTCCAAACTTGCTCTAACTCACACTTTTTCTTTTTTTTTTCTTATAAAAAAACAATTTTTCGAGAATAGAAAATTAAGAATTTATTTATTTTTCTAATAAAAAGAGGTGCTTTGTTTATAGTCTCATTGTGGTCCGCCGGTGGCCTTCTCTTTTTCATATTTACTTTTTCCCGTTGATGATCTTCAAGTAAACCACCTGAAAGTTACTTGATTATAAAAATATAGTACAAATATTCTTTCAAAAAAAAAAAACCCAGAAAGTAGTTTACAAAAATTTAGCGACGAACTGTAGCTTAAATCACAGTAAATAAATTTGAACAATTTCTTTCTTTTCCTTCATGCCTTACCCATTCCAGATTTTTCTTCATGGACATAACATTTATCCCAAAAACAAAGGAAAAAAAAAAACAGAGCTGGTTTTCTGTCTCGATAAATTAAAAAAAATGCTTTTTAATATTTTACACAATTTTTTCTTTTTTAGATGGTTTTTTTCTTTCTTTATAAGTTTTGGGTTGGTTCAAACTTCCATGCTTATTCTGCGGATAGGTGGGAAAATGTTAAGGACAACATCAGTGAAGCAATTGGGGTGGTTTCTTCCTTTAGGGAAATCTCATGGCACTGGAAATGTTCCTTATAAAAGCCGAAACTTTCCAAGATATTTTAAACCCATAGGTCAAAATTTTAGACCCTACCCCTTATCCATTTTTATGTTGCAGTATTCGTCATCTGCAAATAGGTGCTCTTTAAATTTTTGTTTTTGTTATCTAGTATAAGTCTTAATTATTTTTATTGAAACTCTGTTTCTGAAGTTAATGTAAACATGTTTTAACTTTTTTTTTTTGTTCTTGTATTTATATATATCTGTTCTGTGAGCTCTCATTGATGTCGTTTGTTGTGTTGTCCAACAGTAATCAGGTGCTCATCATAAAAAATGACTGTCACGCCAGGAATTTCCATCAACGATGGGAACCTTGTGGTTCATGGGAAGACCATCCTCACTGGAATGCCTGACAACATAGTTTTGACCCCAGGATCCGGTGTCGGGCTTGTTGCTGGTGCTTTTATAGGTGCTACTGCTTCGGATAGCAAAAGCCTTCATGTCTTTCCAATAGGTGTTTTAGAGTAAGCACATTCTTCTTTGAAAACTCTATTATCCTCCAATTTTGACATTCATGTATCTTCTTTTTTCTTAACTAGAATTGATGTTTTCATCATTTTCTGTTTGGTGATTGGATCATTGTGTGAAATTTTGTTTATGGATTGGGAGTTTGAGATTTAGCAAATCAATGAATTTTCATTTTATAATTTGGTTGTTTCATTTAAAAGAAATTCAACAGATAGCCTTAGCTAGAAAGTACTATTAGTTGTCAAGAAAGAGATGGTTGGTTCCTATTTTTATGACTAACAATATCAAGCTTCTTATGTTACTGATTGTCGCCTTAAGATTCCACTTCAAGCTTTTACTTTATTCTTTGAACCCTTTTGATCTGTTTACACGTTTAGAAAAAGGTTCATTTGGGTTAATTTGCTTCCTAGTTAACTTGGAAAGAATCAGATTATATAAATATGCAGTAAATAGGAATCTAGAGTTTAAGAACATTTTTTAAATGGTGATTCAAATATATTTATTAGCATACTTTACGCTTAAATCTATTTTAAATTAATTTTATTGTACATGTTCTTTGGATTATCCGAATGCCTTGCTTATTCCTAATTGTTAGCTGGGACTGTTTTCTTGACATTTACTTGTCATACTTGAGGATTATAAAACCTGTAAGTTCTGGATGATTGTGGTGTGGAGGAGTACCCAAAGTCATGACTTGTACTTATTTTTCTCTAACAGGGGCCTCCGGTTTATGTGCTTGTTCCGTTTCAAACTATGGTGGATGACTCAGAGAATGGGAACATGCGGAAAAGATGTCCCTTTGGAGACTCAATTCATGCTCGTAGAGAGCAAGGAAGAAGATGATCCTAATGCCCCGACGATCTACACTGTTTTTCTCCCTCTCCTTGAAGGCCAGTTCCGTGCTGTTCTTCAAGGCAATGACAAGAATGAACTTGAGATATGCCTTGAGAGTGGTGAGTAGCTTATGGCACTCAGAAGCATGTGGCATTTTCTGTATATGTCTATCATTTAATTGCATAAGGCGAACCTTCAGTACCAACTTTTTGGCCACATTAATGAAGGAAGCAAACCATATGAAATCATCAATCATGGGGTGGAGTCGTCATTAGTGTGAACAACCACGGTGCAGAGACCATGAATGACCCCCATCCCAATAAATCAAGATTAGTGGCATATATAACATTTTTGCGAAGAAAATAAGTTGAAAAGGATGGAGTTTGAAAGAACCTAAACGACTTTTTTTCGGTGTGATTTGGTTTTGCAGGTGATAACACTGTTGAAACAAATCGAGGCCTTTACCTTGTCTACATGCATGCTGGGACCAATCCCTTTGAAGTTATCAACCAGGCTGTAAAGTGAGTAGAGATGCTTTTTTCATGCAATTTTTTTTCTTTCTTTTGTCCTTTATACATAGTCATTTTTTTTTCCCTTATAATGTTGTTATCCATATTTCTTCTCTAGAAACTATTGATAAATTACAGTAATATATCAAGTATTATATTTGATTTCCTGAATATATTTTGTTTCTTATGGTTTATTAATGAGCACTTTCATGAACCAATCAGGGCTGTGGAGAAACACATGCAAACTTTCCTTCATCGAGAGAAGAAGAAGGTATAATTACTTTGCTAGAATATTTACCTCTCCTGCCAATTATTTTAGTTTATAGAAATTTTATTTTACTTCTAAATTGGTTTGTGACAAAGCTAATATTGTCTTTACGGATCTCTTCTAACATTTTTATATTGGTTGTGATTAGTTGCCTTCATTTCTTGATTGGTTTGGCTGGTGCACCTGGGATGCTTTCTACACTGATGTCACTTCAGAGGGTGTTAAGGAAGGCCTCAAAAGGTAGTAGAAAATTATAGCAACGTGAGCAATTTATTAGCTGTAGATGGAAAGAAAATGCTATGGTGGTAATAAGATGATCGTCACTGAATTCTTTATCTTTTAATTGCAGTTTATCAGACGGAGGGACTCCACCTCGATTTTTGATCATAGATGATGGTTGGCAGCAGATTGAAAGTAAGCCCAAGGAGAGTGATTGTGTTGTACAAGAAGGGGCGCAGTAAGATCTCTCTCTTTCTCTCTCACACACACACACACCCCCCAAACTCTGCTGAGGTTCTTGGAGTTTGGCTCAGTCTTAGTACTTAGTACTTCAATGCATGAGTGAATCGCATGGACTCAAACCTACCTGCAGATGGCATTTTTTGTCTCCTTTTTCCATCACATTTTAAGCTCTTCCATCTTAATTTGGTTATTTCTTTTTCTGGATGGTCTTGCACATTTAGCAATTTATTACTAAAGGGATATAGATATGATGCCCAATTATTTCTTGCAGGTTTGCATGTAGGTTGACTGGGATTAAAGAGAATGCAAAGTTCAAAAAGAATGACCAAAACAACGAACAGATCTCTGGCCTCAAACATGTTGTTGACGAGGCCAAGCAGCATCATAATGTGAAGTAAGCGGTCCATGTTATTCAGGTTCTTTGTGTTTATCAGTTGGTTGTGGTGCATTGTGATATGAACGCTCTTATGAAAGCCAAAAGACAATCATTTACATTATGATTGATTGACCAATTTATAGATTACTTTTTAGCCAATTTTAGATTTTCTTATTACTAGCCACAGTTCTAAGTTTGTTTTGTTTTACTCTAGAGCTGCAATGACAAGTGGATTTATATTCTGGTTTAAGAAAACACTTTGCAAATCCTCACTGTCACACTCTCGGCTAGAAAGAAAATGTCAAAATTGGACTCTGACACACATTAGACTACACACTTATTCATCACAGACATGAAAACATAAAGCTGTGCCAATTTGACCCTAAATCCTGCCATTTATATGTGATATAAGATTGATCTTATTTTTGATAGTTTGCATTCTTCAATTACTCACTAAATAATGTTGATTTCTATTTCAAATAACGTTTTGGCTATACTTTTTGGCATAGGAATGTGTATGTGTGGCATGCTTTGGCTGGCTACTGGGGTGGAGTCAAACCTGCAGCTGCTGGTATGGAACATTATGATACAGCATTGGCATATCCTGTTCAGTCCCCAGGTGTGTTGGGCAACCAGCCGGATGTAGTTATGGACAGCCTCTCTGTTCATGGCCTTGGTTTGGTGCATCCGAAGAAGGTTTTCAACTTCTACAATGAGCTTCATGCCTACCTGGCTTCATGTGGAGTGGATGGAGTGAAGGTCGATGTGCAAAACATCATCGAGACACTTGGTGCAGGACACGGTGGTAGAGTAACTCTTACCCGTAGTTATGTTCAGGCCCTTGAAGCCTCAATTTCCCGAAACTTCCCGGACAATGGATGCATAGCATGCATGTGCCATAACACTGATGGAATCTACAGCACCAAGCAGACCGCTGTTGTCAGAGCTTCTGATGACTTTTATCCTCGTGACCCTGCTTCACACACTATCCACATTTCCTCAGTTGCTTACAACACTCTTTTCCTCGGAGAATTTATGCAATCTGATTGGGATATGTTCCATGTATGTCAAAATTACTGAACTTATTTATTTCCTATGTTATGAAGTTAGTGTCATATTCAGTTTTAAAATGTTCAAAACGAGAGGGTTCATGCGGTACTGATGACTAATCACTGGTCTGCAGAGCTTACACCCAGCTGCAGATTACCATGCTGCTGCTCGTGCTGTTGGTGGATGTGCTATCTATGTCAGGTATTGTTTTGCTAAAGTTGATTTTTATTTTACTAATCATAATGATTGTGGAATCTTCTAATGCTGCATTTTTTATTTGTGGTGTTATATGCAGTGATAAGCCTGGCAACCACAATTTTGAGCTCCTGAAGAAGCTGGTCCTTCCTGATGGATCAGTTCTCCGCACCCAATTGCCTGGCAGGCCTACTGTTGACTGTCTTTTTTCTGATCCGGCTAGAGACGGGATTAGGTCTTTAGCATCCTTTCTCTTTGCTTGCTGCACATTATAATCTTTTATCATGTAGTTTTACCCACGGAGAATCCCTATTTTGCAGCTTACTCAAGATATGGAATGTAAACAAGTGTTCCGGTGTGGTGGGTGTTTTCAACTGCCAAGGTGCTGGTTGGTGCAAGATCACCAAGAAAACCCGCATTCATGATGCATCACCTGGTACACTTACAGGTTCTGTTTGTGCCAATGATGTTGATTCGATCGCTCAGGTTGCCGGTGCAGACTGGAACGGGGAGAGTGTGGTTTATGCTCATAGATCAGGTACATTTTGTCTGCCTAGATGTCAGTTGATGAGTGCCAATTGGATTTATTTTGATGTAAAATGTTAAAAAAATGCCTTTCGAGTTTCAGGAGAGCTGGTACGGTTACCTAAAGGTGCTTCAGTGCCGGTAACACTTAAGGTTCTCGAGTATGAACTATTCCACTTCTGTCCGGTCAAGGTTAGTTTCTTTCCTTCCTTTTAGGCTACTTTTTTGTAATTTGATGACGGTGGCTTATTGAATGCTTTTTACCTATGGTGCAGGAAATTACCAACACCATTTCATTTGCACCAATAGGCCTTCTTGACATGTTCAACAGCAGCGGTGCCGTGGAGAAGTTTGAAGTACAAATGACATCCGATGAGAAACTGCAGTTCTTTGATGGCGAGGTTTCCTCAGAGTTGACAACTTCACTCAGCAACAACCGGAATCCGACAGCAACGATCAGTCTCAAAGTCCGGGGTTGTGGGAGGTTTGGTGCATACTCATCTCAGCGTCCATTGAAGTGCTGTGTGGACAATGCCGACACTCACTTCAACTATGACTCAGCCACCGGATTGGTGACACTTACATTGCCGGTGCCATCGGAGGAGATGTACAGATGGCACGTAGGAATTCAAGTCTAAGTTTAGCTTCAGTTTATTATATTAGGCCATCACGTTAAAAAGTCAACATTTTGTTGAGGGAGATTTCATGACTGTCTAATCTAAGTGGTAATACGTAATACGTAATTGGGGTTTCTCTACTGTGTTGTAGCTACTTTCTCTTAAAAAAAATTGCCTATTTCTCGAAAATTCGTTGTGTTCTTTGTCTTAAACTATGAAAAAAGAAAATCCAATCATGGCAGCATACGATACAAAAACAGCAATAGGTCTAATGTTATATGTAAAAGGTGTGATTTTAGTCTAAAGCCCTTGCTTCATCTTCACTCAATCTTACTTCCTGTAAATTTTTGGTACCTTACTAAATTTAAAATCGATGTTAATTAAATCATTGCTATAGTAGGCACTTGACACTTATTCTGAGTTTAACCATTTAACAATCCTTGCCCCTTCTCCTAATAATAATGACAACAACCTTGATTTTCATGCAAGTCAAAATTTTTAGTTCATCAAATTATCTTATTCAACTTTTATTACTTATGCTAATTTCATTGAATAATTTGGAAAAGGCAACATAGAAGTTCCCCTACTATACTTCAAATTTCATTTTAGTTATTTTCTACTTGAAAAATGAGTAAATTGATCATTTTCGTTACGAAGATAAGTAAAATGAACTATTTGTTAAAGTTTTCATCCATTTTGTGGTTAAGTATTCATGTAAAATTTTAAAATGTTTTACATTAAGTGACATGTTAATGATGAGTATGATAAAAATTATATACTTTTATGAGAAAAATCTTAAAATTATATATGAACTTTGGTTTCATGTGTAATTTTATACATGAACTTGAATTTTAAGCAATTTTATATATTGAAATTTTGATTTGGTTGAGTTCTCACACTATTAACACAATTATTGATAGAACGTCATTTTTGCTTATATATTGCATATACAAATAATTATATTTATCCAAAATAAAAATAAACTGAGGTATTTATTTCTTTAGGATTGAATCAAAATTCAAGTTTCATATATTCATTTGAACCACAATCAAAATTTCATTTGTATAATTGTACCAAATCAAAATTCATGTATCAAATTACACATTAAAGCAAAGTTAATATATAATTTTGAGATTTATCCTTATTGTTTAGATAAAATAAAATTTCATCAATAACCAAAACTTCCACAAAACTTATGAACTAGTGGATTATCAGGCCATAATGACAACTCAATCAGGGGCGAATCTAGGGGGGCTAGCAGGGGCCTTGGCCCCCAAAAATGGAAATTTTTTTATTTATGCTCTTATTTTTTTTAAATTTTAAATTAGTAAAGGTAAAATTACATTTTGCCCCCTTAAAAATGATAAAATTTAAACTTAATCCTTTAAAAATTACATTTTTACAATTGTAAAAATTACAATTTAATTTCGCCCCCCTAAAATTTTTTTCTGACTTTATCCCTGAACATTATCCATTAAATAATGAGAGTAATTACAAAGAGGAAAATGCCCAAGATCCTGCAAAACCAAGTTGGAAAATGCAATTGGAACCACTTGCTTACATTGTTCTTCTACTTCTATTCATACACCTATCAAGAGTAAAACACTATAGGAAAATAAAAGATTTTAATCAAATCATTTCACTAATCGTCCATGAATAGTCTGTGCAAGAGAGATACAAACTAACAATTACTGCTATATTGATAGGTATAAAAATACTATAGATGTAACACCTTGATCAACTATTAATAATTGCATCTTAGTCTCACCATAGTCACACTAAATCCCCAAAAGGCTCTTCCACATTGGTGATACATGAAACCAGTCCCCCAATGGCCCAACCTTCTTATCGTCTTATTGAAAATTAAAAGTAAAAATAAAACTAACAACAAGCTTTACAATGTGTCCTATATGACATGTACTTCTAGAATAATTTTTTACTTAAGAATAAAAAATCTTAGGCTCTAATACCAAAACAAATGTAACACTCCTTACCCAGAGTGAACCTATACATCAAGAGCAAAGGATGTCACATTTGGACACTAAAGCTATTCAACTCGATCATCAAATTTAAAACTTCATTATAACATAATTAGCCTCTTTTAGAGTTGTTCGAGTCATTTTTGGGCCTTCTTTAAAGTTTGCTTACAAACAGGGGCCAACCTATGCTTATTTGGATCAAAATAGGGTAAACATTGTCATTGACGCAACATTCAAAAATAAGTGTCACGACACTGACGGATGTCGCGACTTTGAGAACATTTTACAACATTAACTTCAATATTGCGACACTGAGGATTTGATATCGCAACACTAGAGATAAATTGCCCAAAACTTGACCGAAATGTTTAAAACCAAATATCCACTATCATAAACTATTCCAAATCATTTCTAAACGTCATAAAACATAAATCTCCATCAAACATCATATATTTCCACATCTAAATTAATAAAAATTTAACAAGTTTACAAAATTAACGAGGTGATCAAAATCCATCAAAAGTTTCAATTAGAATTCATCCACACACATATTTGATTTAAACCTATGTACATGCCATAAACTAATGCCAAAAATTAAAGCCATACTCTCTTCCAAGCCTCGGTATATGATGAGATGAGTAGCGTTTGGACTTCACTTTAGAACTTCAAATCTAATCTTCACCTACACGTTAGAAAAATAACGCGTTAAGCTTGTGAAAGCTTAGTAATTTAAAAATATCTATAGTGAACATTCAAGCTTACCATTCATACGTCACTTATGTACTAGTTCACTATTATTCATGGGCATTTAAATATTTAATTTGTAACACCCCTTACTCGATACGATCAACGAATCTGAGTAAGTAGGTGTCACTACTTCCTTATTAACATACGAGACTAAATAAGATCTTAGTTCCATGTCAATTGCGGTGTTAAACTTTATTAAAAAAAACATTAATGAACTCAAATCTATGAACAAGTATTTATTTAATTCTTTCTACACAGTTTTTTTTGAAAACTAAAGGCTTTTACCAATACTTACATGGGTAGGTATCGATAGTTCAAAAGGCAAAAAAGACTCAGAATTTACTGCAGATTTCTACCGGTAGTCTTGAGCGATCTAACGATACTTCTCTATCAACTACAGAAACATCTTATCCGTCTACCGGTACTATAAATTCTAGAGAGCAAAATAAATTTAGCCTGAAACTTCTACTGATACTCTTGAATAAAATACTGAAACTACTGTACAACTACTGATACTTAAAGGGAATTCTACCGAAACAATATGAGTCAGTAGCAAAAATACTTTTTCCCTGCACTTCTACCGAAACTACAACAATTTCTATCGATACCACAATTTATCCCAGCAGAGTTCTACCGGTATAAGTATTAAACTGCCGAAACAAGTCAACCATTTTGCAACATACACATTTGTAGGATGATGGATCACAACCAAATATCCATTAACAATATTCCAAAGAAGCTAGATCATACATTCTCCAATATCACAAAATATTAAACATCCTAAATCTAAACTCTCCCTAGGTACATGTCGACCCAAAATAAACAAAACTCACAGTCGTTTGAAAGCGGGATTTGACTTTGGATACTGAGACGAGAGATTACCAAAAAGTACCTAGCCTGCGCATGTGACACGAACATACGCTTAGTATAATATGGTGGTATACTAAAAACCTAAACATATTAGTCATTACAACATACTTAAAAATCTAATTTAATATCTATACAACCATACCAATATCTTTTCCCATGCCAAAATCATAAAAATGCTAATCATATTTCATAATTTCATTTTCAACTATATTTACATATATACACATTATAATACCATTTTTTCTCAATCTATTTCAACTTTGTTTCTCGGATTTAATTTAATTTCATGTTTGCTTTATTCCCCTTGCCTGCATTTTCATTCACTTATGCCACACGCATATTATATATATATATATATATATCCTTAATATTCCACATGTAACTCATGACATTTCCATTCCTTTTAAAAACATAATATTCATCATTTTTAATTCCCTATTAACACAACTCAGACTCTGATGGATACACGGATCCAACCAACACACCGATTTGGCACCCAGTGCCTCATCAGATAAATCCGAAGTAATAATCACACCCAGCGCTATAATAAAGGTGGCACCCAATGTCTCATCGATTAAACCGAAGTAATCTTGGCACCTAGTGCGTCATTGACTCGTGATCGTAGAAATCCCTGAACTCTTCCTATCCTATGGCATACCACCTATATCTGACTCGGTCTGAACAATTAATAGGGTATTCATCTCGAATTTAAATACTAACCAATATATCAATATAATCACATTCAAAATTCAATATAACAATAATATTCCTATATTTTTCTACATCACAAAAAAAATCATTTCGTATAAGCATACATTTGATCTTCATATACATGTACATATACATATATATATATATACTTCACTAAATTTAACCAACTTGATTTGGGTAGAAAAATTCATACATCAATTCCTTGCTTTGTATAATCAGTTAAGTTATGATGAATCATAACTAGTTTAGGTTATAGAAATGCCAACTGTAGATTCCTAGCTATTCGTTGGAGACTTTGTCCTTGCCCTTCTTTTTTGAGGAGTCTGGGTCAACGTTAGCTATGGAATTACATATACACATATTCATCAATATACACACAATATCCATTTTAATTAAATTAAAAACCCTATTCTCATTCTTACAATTATTTTACTAAATTGTCTAGATTTTTTGTTCTCACAATTTTAAACCAACCTTCTATCCCTTAGTTTGGTCCCTTTTCAATCCTAGCTCATTCTTCATCAAAATAATCTCAAAAGCTTCATTTTCTCAACAATGGTGGTATTCAATATTCTTGATCATATTGAAGAATATAATATGGGTTCATTAACTTAAGGTATAAGGATTCCAAAGACATAAAAATCACAAGGAAAAGATTAAATCCAACTTACCAATTTTAAGCTCAACCTAGCAAGGTTCCTAACTTTCTCTCCAATTTTCCCTTCCATGTTGCTGTCGAAATTCTAAGCTAGAAGAAGAAGAAAATATTTTTCTTTCTCTTTCATGCCAACCCATGCCTTTTATCATCATTACCCAACTTCTCCTTGTTTTATTTAATTTCTTTTAATCACCCAAAATTCTCAAACCACAACTCCTTTTTAAATTCTAAATTTTAAACTAATTTTGGAGCCACTCACTTGTACCTAACAGCACTAAGGCTTCCAAAGGGGAATTTTGCCCCTTTGGTCCTTCCTCTTTATCCAATTTAAAACCTCTTTTATAAATTACACTTTTACCTATATGCAATTTAGTCCTCATACTCAACTAAGGCACTATAGACTTAAATTTACTTATTCAAAATAGATTTACGGGTCCAATTTACAAACACAGAGTATCGAAAATACACTTTTTCGATAACCTCAAATCCGAGTCGTTATAGTTCTCCCCCTCTAAAGAAATTTCGTACTCGAAATTTACCTGAAAAGAGGTGGGATATTGAGATCAGATTGCCTCTTTCGGTTCCCAAGTCGCTTCCTCAACTTTATGGCTACTTCACAGTACTTTCACAAGTGAAATGCGTTTGTTACGCAACTCTTTCACCTCTCTTGCTAAGATTGCTACTGATTCTTCTTCATAAGACAAGTTGGGTTGAATCTCCACTTCTTCGGTTGTAATTACGTGCGACGGGTTAGAACGATATTTCCTCAGCATTGAAACATGAAAAACATCATGTATCTTTTCCAACTCTACAGGTAAAGTCAAATGATAAGCCACTGGTCTCACTCTTTCAGTGATCTAGTAAGGCCCAATAAAATGTGGACTCAATTTTCCTTTTCATTTGAATCTAAGGACCTTCTTCCATGGTGAAACTTTTAGAAACACTTTATCCCCAACTACATACTCGATGTCTCATCGCTTCAAGTTTATATACGATTTTTATATATCAAAAGATGCTTTCAATCTTTCTTGAATTAGCTTTACTGTATCTTCGGTTTCTTGAATCAACTCTAGACTAACAATCTTCTTCTCACTTAATTATGTCCAACAAACAGGTGTTCGGCATCTACGACTATATAAGGCTTTGTATGGAGCCATCTGAATACTCGACTGAAAGCTATTATTGTAAATAAACTCGGCTAAAGGTAAATATCGCTCCCATCCGGTTTCAAAATCAATCACACAAGCTTGCAACATGTCTTCTAAAATTTGAATAACACGTTCAAATTGTCCATCTGTTTGAGGGTGAAAGGCGGTACTGAAGTTGAGCTTCGTACCAAGGGACTCATGCAATTGCTTCCAAAATCTTAAAGTAAATCGAGGATCTCAATCTGAGATGATCGACACAGGTATACCATGCAATCTAATGATTTCTCGAATGTAGACTTATGCAAGCTTCGATAGTGACTAATCGATTCTAATGGCTATGAAATGAGCTGATTTTGTGAGTCGATCAATTATTACCCATATTATGTGTTTCTTGCTTGAAGATAATGGCAAACCCATTACAAAATCCATCATAATACACTCCCATTTCCATTCAGGAATTGAGATGGGCTGACGTAATCCCATAGGAACTTGATGTTCTGCCTTGATTTGTTGACAAGTCAAACACTTAGCCACGAATTCTATAATCTCTCTTTTCATTCCCGGCCATCAATACGACTCTCATAGATCGCGATACATTTTCGTTCCACTAAGATGCAAGGAAAACAAGACTATCGTGAGCTTTTTGGAGTATCAATCCTTTCAACTCTGTAACATTAGGCACACAAATTCGATTACAAAATCTCAAGCAATTTTGATCATCAATGCTAAAATTTTCTATCGAACTATTTTGAACCATTCCTCTTTTCTTTAACAGATTAACATCTGAAAATTACACTTCTCTAATTTGATCAACCAACACTGGTTTAACTCTTAGCTCAGCCATTAAGTTGCCATCATCACTAATACTAAGTTGAGCAAACATTGCTCGCAACTCAACTACTGCCTTTCTACTTAATGCATCGGCTACAATGTTAGCTTTTCTCGGATGATAATCGATGACACAGTCATAATCCTTTAGAAGTTCCACCCAACAACGCTGTCTCAAATTCAATTCCTTTTGAGTCAGGAGATATTTAAGACTTTTATGATCGGTAAAAATGTGGCACTTTTCTCCATATAAATAGTGTCTCCACATCTTCAAGGCAAACACCACTTCGGCTAACTCTAAATCATGCGTTGGATAATTACGTTCATGAATTTTTAATTGGCGCGAAGCATAAGCGACTACCTTGTCGTCTTGCATCAACACACAACCTAATTCGCTTAAAGAAACATCACTATAAACCACAGTCTTTTCCCGATTCAAGTAAAGTTAGTATTGGTGCCTCTGTCAACCTTTTTTTTAATTTCTCGAAACTTTCTTGGCAATGATCACTCCAATTAAATGGGATATCCTTTTGTAGTAGCTTCGTCAAAGGCATGGCTATCTTCAAAAATCAATCTACGAATATTCGGTAGTAACCAGCTAAACCGAAGAAACTACGAACCTCTACATATTTCTTAGTGCTTTCCATTGAACAACTACCTCGATCTTCTTTAGATCCTCTCTAATTCCCTCAATTGAGATAACATGACCTAAAAACACCACTTCAGATAGCCAAAATTCATACTTGCTCAATTTTCCATACAACTTCCTTTCTTGCAATACTTAAAGGACGATTCGGAGATGCTGCTAGTGTTTTGCTTTCGACTTTGGGTATATCAAAATATTATCAATGAAAACTACCACAAATTGGTCTAAGTAAGGTTGACAGATATGATTCATCAGGTTCATAAATGCTGCCAGAGCATTTGTCAAGCCGAAGGGCATCACTAAGAATTTGTAATGATTGTAACGCATACGAAAAGTTGTTTTGGGAATGTCACTATCTTGACTTTCAGTTGGTAATAGCCCGTCTCATGTCAATCTTGGAGAAAACAGAAGCTCCTTTCAATTGATCAAATAAGTCGTCAATCCGTGGAAGAGGATACTTATTCTTGATCGTCAACTTATTCAATTACCGATAGTCTATACACAACTGCATCGATCCATCTTTCTTCTTGACGAACAATACTGGAGCTTCCTAAGGCGACACATTAGGACGTATAAATCCTCGATCAAATAAATCTTGCATTTGAATTTTCAACTCTTTGAGCTCTATTGGTGCCATACAATAAAGGGATATGGACACTGGAGCTGTACCAGGTAGCACTTCAATTGCAAACTCTACCTCCCTCTTAGGTGGTAATCCCTATAACTCCTTGGGAAACACGTCAGTAAATTTGCAAACAACTTGTCTTGCTAATCTGACTATCAATCGCACCCGAGTTCATTGCATAAGCTAAAAAGGATTCACAACCCCGATTAAGCAACTTATTAGCTTGAACCATCGAAATGGTTCGATTTAAACTATTCGATCGAACCCTATTTACTTCAATCAAACCTCTATCATCACTCTGAATCGTAAACTTTTTCTTACGACAGTTTAAAATCACTCTGTGCTTAGTGAGTCAATCCATACCTAGGATTACATCAAATTCACAAAATGACATGATTAATAAGTCAACAGGGAAAGATAAATTCTGAATCTCTAATGGACATCGTCTACACACTCGGTCAACTAGTACTGATTATCCTAAGGGGCTTGACATAATCATGGACACCTTGGATATCTCGAATTTTAAACTCCTCGACTTAACCAACTCAGAATTAATGTAAAAATGAGATGATCCGGGGTCTATCAAAGCATAAATTGGCGTAGAACATAATAGAAAGATACCTGTAACCACATCAGTAGCATCACCCTTCTCGCGAGTACGAACAACGTAAGCACGCGCTGGCACTCTGACCTTTGACTGACGAGTGGTCGGTCACTTCCTCTTCTAACACCACCCCTAGAAATGGAAACTCCACGACTCATCCCACGACCTCGAAACATAGATGCAGACATTTGAATAGAAGCAAGAGTGGTAGCATCACCTTTCAGGTAATCTCGAGCAATTTGATCTAATGATCCATAATGAAAACAAGCTCAAGTTAATCTCCAACATTCACCTCGGTGCTTCTTTTCGCAATGCTCAAAGGTGGTATTTCAATATCATGAGACAAGCCTTGCACACTACTCACAGACACTGTTGGTTGTCGATTTCTATTCCCTTAAGACTTTAAGGTTGATTTCCACATGTCACGAGTATCTTTAAACCGCTTCGGTTGAGGATGAGAATTAGCAGCCCTAGTCCTTTTCCCAGTAGATCGTGTACTCTCAATCTTTTTGTTGAGACCCAAGGCTTGTTCTACTATCTTTGCGCGCTCAACTAAGTCGGCAAACTCAAATATTCTGTGCGATACCAATTGTACCCGAAGCTCATCACGTAATCCTCGTAAGAACCGCTTACAATTCTTAGCTTCAGAAGGAAGAAATTTAGTGGCGTACTTGCTGAGCCGCAAGAACTCTCGCTTGTAGTCCACAATCGACATCTCGCTCTACTTTAATAGTAGAAACCCTTGCTTCGATTCTTCAAGATATAGTTCTCTTACGTATTTTTTCTGAAACTTTTGCTGGAAGAACTCCCAATTAAACCGCGCAACAGGTTCTTGGCGTGTGGTTGCTTGCCACTAAGTATATGCTTCTCCTTGCAGCAGAGAAACAGCGCAAATTAAGCTCTCATGGGGCGTGCATTCTAATTGTTGTAATACTCTCTTAGTGGATTCCATCCACATCTCAGCTGTCGAGGGATCCACTCTTTTTAAACCCAAGGATTTCGTTGCCCCATACCTTTGTAGTTCCTTGATCAGAGCCCATCGAGCTGTAGCTTCCAGCGTTACAGTAGAAGTGGCTCTCACGACTCATTGAAGGGCTTCAGCAATAGCTTGAAGTAAGTTCGTGTCACTTTGAAATTTGTTGTTATTTTGATCTTCATTAGGTTGTTGAGTACCAGTTCGGTTCACACTTAGTGTCAACGATTCAAATACATCTGCATCCTCGGTATACTCTTCACTAGAGTATATTTATTGAAAATTCTTATCGTTTGACCCTTCTGACATCTTTTTAAAACTGTAAGATAGAAACAAACATAATTAGTATCACAACTTGACATGTAACTCTAGACTCAATTCCAAGCTTGTCTTAGTCCGAGAATCGACTAAACCGAAAGCTTTGATACCATTAAATGTAACACCCAACTCAAATCTATGAAACAAGTATATTTATTTCATTCTTTGTAAACAATTTTTTTGAAAACTAAAAGCTTCTACCGATACTTACATGGGTAGGTATCGGTAGTTTAGAAGGCAGAAAAGACTCTGAATTTACTGCAGATTTCTACAGGTAGTCATGAGCGGTCTACTAATACTTCTCTATCAACTATCGAAACATCCTATCCATCTACCGGTACTATAACTTCTAGAGAGCAAAATAAATTTATCTTGGAACTTCTACCGATACTCTTGAATAAAATATCGAAACTATTATGCAATTACCGATACATTAAGGGAATTCTACCGAAACAATATGAGTTAGTAGCTAAAATAATTTTTCCCTTGCACTTTTAATGAAACTACAACAATTTCTACCAATACCATAATTTATCCCAGCAGAGGTTTACTAGTATAAGCATTAAACTACCGACACAAGCCAACCATTTTGCAACATACACATTTGTAAAATGATGGATGACAACCAAATATCAATTAACAATATTCCAAAGAAACTAGATCATACATTCTCCAATATCACAAAATACTAAACATCCTATATCTAAACTCTTCCTAGGTACATGCTAACCTAAAATAAACAAAACTCAAATACCTTGCGCATGTAACATGAATATATGCTTAGTATAATATGGTGGTATACTAAAAACTTAAACATATTAGTCATTACAACATACTTAAAAATCTAATTTAATATCTATACAACCATACCAATATCTTTTCCCATGCCAAAATCATAAAAATGCTAATCATATTTCATATTTTCATTATCAACTATATTTACATATATACACTTTATAATACCATTTTTTCACAATCTATTTCAACTTTATTTCTTAGATTTAAGTTCATTTCATGTTTGCTTTATTCCCCTTGCATGCATTTTTATTCACATATGCCACACGCATATTATATATATATATGTCCTTAATATTCCACATGTAACTCATGGCATTTCCATTCCTTTTAAAAACATAATATTCATCATTTTTAATTCCCTATTAACACGACTCAGACTCTGATAGATACATAGAACCAACCAACACATCGGTTTGACACCCAGTGCCTTATAGGATAAATTCGAAGTAATAATCGAGCCCAGTGCTATAATAAAGGTGACACCCAGTGTCTCATCGGTTAAATCGAAGTAATCTTGGCACCTAGTGCCTAATCAGCTTGTGGTCGAAGAAATCCCTGAACTCTTCCTATCCTATGGCATGCCATTTATATCTGACTTGGCCCAAATAGTTAATAGAGTATTCATCTCGAATTTAAATGCCAAAAAATATCTCAATAAAATCACATTCAAAATTCAATGTAGCAATAATATTCCTATATTTTTCTATATCACAAAAAAAATCATTTCGTATAAGCATACATTTGATCTTCATATACATGTACATATATAAATATACTTCACTAAATTTAACCAACTTGATTTGATGAATTATAACTAGTTTAGATTATAGAAATACCAACCATAGATTCCTAGTTATTTGTCGGAGACTTTTTCCTTGCCCTTCCTTTTTGAGGAGTCTGGGTCAACATTAGCTACGAAATTACATATACACACAATTTCTATTTTAATTAAATTAAAAACCCTATTCTCATTCTTACAATTATTTAACCAAATTGTCTAGATTTTTGGTTCTCACAATTTTAAGCCAACCTTTTATCCCTTAGTTTGGTCCCTTTTCAATCCTAGCTCATTCTTCATCAAAATAATCTCAAAAGCTTCATTTTCTCAACAATGGTGGTATTCAATATTCTTGATCATATTGAAGAATATAATATGGGTTCATTAACTTAAGGTATAAGGATTCCATAGACATAAAAATCACAAGGAAAAGATTTAATCTAACTTACCAATTTGAAGCTTAACCTAGCAAGGTTCCTAACTTTCTCCCCAAATTTCCCTTCCTTGTTGCTGTCAAAATTCTAAACTAGAAGAAGAAGAAAATATTTTTCTTTCTCTTTCATGCCAACCCATGCCTTTTATCATCATTACCCACCTTCTCCTTATTTTATTTAATTTCTTTTAATCACCCAAAATTCTCAAATCATAATTCCCTTTTAAATTCTAAATTTTAAACTAATTTTTGAGCCACTCACTTGTACCTAACGGCACTAAGGCTTCCAAAGGGGAATTTTGCCCCTTTGGTCCTTCCTCTTTATCCAATTTAAAACCTCTTTTATACATTGCACTTTTACCTATATGCAATTTAGTCCTCATACTCAACTAGGGCACTACACACTTAAATTTACTTATTCAAAATAGATTATTATACGATTTATTTTTCGTAAATATTTAATATAAATATTTACGAGTCCAATTTATAAACACGAAGTCTCGAAAATACTCTTTTCCAATAATCCCAAATCCGGGTCGCTACATAATTTCATGACATTCTCTCAACAACTAAAGGCAATTCAAACTTTACTCTTTTTACAATTTAGTCCTTATGTACAAAAAGTCAACAATCATCAAATATCACTTGACATTTGTTTTGTCATTATTCAAAACTTCACTTAATATAGTTTATCTAGTTATCTATTTCACTTATCTAACATTTATATACTTTGCAATTTAGTCTTTTTTCTTTAAATTCACTACACATAAGCTATTTAATATATTTTAAGGATTCATCTTCACTTTCAAATAAATTCCATAATACACATTAACATTTTCTTATATAAATAACTCTCATAAATATTACTAAAACAATTTTAACAAATTTTCACTTATGTTTTAGTTAGGTAAAGTAAAATTCTTGAAGTACTTACAATCAAATGTTTGGAATGAGTTCTTTTTTTCTTCTTTCATTCTTTTGTTACTTCCTTCCCCTTATTAAGCACTTGTTCACCTCTCTTCTCCTTCTCTTCATTAACATAACATACACACACAAGATTTAATACCAAAACAATGATCACGTATTATTTGTATGCTTTTTAATGAGATAAACATGAAATCCTTTAAGAAAGCTTATCAATCTTACCTCAAAATTTTGCTCAAATCCCTAAGTTCTCTTTTCTCACTCCTCAAATGTGTATACTGTTGGAAAATAATGTTTACTAGGGAACTTTGAGGCATATTATTTATGGGTAAAATTAAAATTTTTAAATAATAAATTGTATTATTATATTCTACTCCATGAGACCTTTAAAATGATATATAATATGTTCAAAATGGTTGAGTAATGAATAAGAAAATTGAAGCTCAAAGTAACCTACATGAAAATGATTGTTGAGGAAAAATGGTGCTTAAAACATTATATCCCACATTATTAAAAGTGTAGTATATGGGAAGGGTTTATAAGCTAAAAGCAACATGTTGGTTAGTAAATCACTAAATTAAAGCTCTTCCTCGTGCGCAGAGGTGTAACACCCATAACTCGTCTCTGTTACCGGATTAAGGCTAATGTGCATTACCAGTTAATCCAACACTTAACCTCATATTAATATACAATAATTCAACTTAAATTATACAATCTCATATCCCATATCATACGTATGCACTGAACTTAAAAACGTGCCTTTAAGGCCTTAAAAATAGCTTAGAAACAATTCAGGACTAATTTGAATCAAGTCAGAAATTTAAAAAAAAAAGTTGAAAAGCTTGAGAAATAGGGGCACACGGCCGTGTATACCAGACCGTGTGACTACTACACTTAAATTACAAAATTATACGGTCGTGTGCCATATTGGGTGTACCCAAAGGTGGCAAAAATCAAGCTCAAACTTAACCTATTTGTTTAGGGACTTAATCCAATTCATATAATAATTTTAACATACCTTAAAACACCCTAATAAGACATCCATATTTACATGCCACTTATAATTGAGCCAACATAAACGATTAATTACCAGATAGTGTGACCTCCAAAAGTAATCTAATTGACAGCTCGTATCCGATGATCTGCAAGAAAGAAAAATTCAAACGAGGTAAGCTTTCTTAAAGCTTAGTAAATTCGTAATGAACTTAAATTTAACTTACAATAAAGGATGAAAACTTAAACCTTTTACCAGATAATCTAATATCATGATCATAAGTTCGATAATTATCTATACGCATCACAAATCTCACAAGGTTAGTGATTTTGTATGTAAATGTACAACTTTATCTGATATTAAAATTATACATAAGAACCACATTTAGCATATAAACCAAACATCATATTTACTCATGACAACCACCTTTCATTTCACATATCTAAATCAAATGTTTCAATTTATACATATATTTTCACATAATCAATTTACATACTCTTTCATGTAAAGATTCATTAAATCTTACACTCACATTTTATACATTTAACATATAAAGATTCATTATATGTTATACTTACATTTTCTTCCTATACAACACAACCTCACAAGATTGGTGAGTATCGCCAAGAAACATATAATTTTAACAATTAAGGTAACATGTAATAATAACACTTCAAGCATATAAATCATCCATCAAACATTCAGTAACATACTTTCTCGTTTTCAACCATTTGTATCAACATTTTCCAATTTGCATGTCTTGACCATATTCATTTCATATATAAATACATATTCTTTAAAGCCTTTAACATCCATTGAACCAAATTTAAATATCTTCTAGGTATTTATACTTATGATGCCTTTGACACTTCCTGTGAGTATTATCATAGCAATTAACCTTTATTATTTTGATAGATCCTTATAAAAGTATTCAATACGCAAGTTTATTACATTTATGCTCGCTAGCATGAATACGTTTACGCTCGTCAGCATAAATACGTTTATGCTCGCCAGCATGAATACGTTTACGCTCGTCAGCATGAATACGTAAACGTTTATGGTCGTCAGCATGAATACGTTTATGCTTTTTAGCATGAATACTTGAAACATTGCGTTCGAAACCTTTATTTGATCTATTGAAACGTACTTCACATATTTATTTTCTTTGCATTATATATATTTCACATGTCTATATTTACATATCTAACTTTATCAACATTATTATTGAAATAAACTAAGTCCATAGTTAAAATGAAACTTACTTCAAATTATGCCATTTCGAGCACACATCCAGATAGTTCTTATTTATCAATCAGAAGATCAATTTAGCTAATAATGCAATTTAGTTCAATTTACTAATTGTCATATACAATTCTATTTAATTCATTCATAATATAAATAAAAGCTAACATATCATATAATTAATTAAAATTTTCTTTTTCACATGAATTTAAATATTTTCTTTCATTATTTATAGCCATGGCCTTCAATTGTAATTTCTTTTCAATTATATCATTTCAAGCTCATATCCATATATTTCATATTTTCTAATTATAATATCCAACTTAAACATCATCACCAATTATTTCAGCTCATCACATAATTATCTCAAATAATCAAACTCAATTTCAATATAAATAGATATGTCTTAAGTTACAAAAATAACATATAATTAATTTGATAAATTTACGAACTTACCTGGACTAAAATAGTTGTAAAAATAGAATCGACCACTTATCTGAGACTTTAGCTTTTCCTCGATCAAAGTTTGCTTCTCTTGTTTCTTGATCTAAATAATAATTTCATTTAATTAATAATTCAGATAACTTAAAATACTTAATCCAAGCCTATGACCCATTTTATTTCGAATTTATGAAATTACCTCATCATTTTATCTTTTGTGCAATTTTATTCCCTAAACCCAATACTCATAATTTAAGCACGGTTAAAGAATACCCATGCAAACTGATTTTTACCTAGTCCATACTCAACTCACTTTTATCAAAATTTCACAAGAAATTCATGAAATTTTACTATTTTGGCATTTAATCCCTAATTACAAAAATTAACAAAATTTACTAAATCAAATGGTCCCTAAACATTTCATAGCTTCAAAATCTAACACTTTCTATCAAAACTCAAGCAATTTCACTCTAAATTAAAGCTTACTCCATATTTCTCATTTTTACTTTAATTTACTAAATTTATAAAATTTGGTCTTACTACTTGAAATTAATAATAAATTTCACTACTTAGTCTCTTTCCATTTCTAACTCAGAATATATCAACTTTATCCTTAAAACTCTATCTACCCAACAATGGTAGTATTTTAATATTCTTGACAATAACGAAAAATATGACATGGGTCAAGAAAAGTGAGATATCAAGATTCCAAAAACATAAAAATTACAAAAAATAATTTAATTGAGCTTACCAATTTAAAGCTTCAACTAATCAAAACTCCAAACTATTCCCAAATCTTTCTTTCTCCCCTTATTGTCGAATGGCTAAACTAAAGGGAAAGAAGATATTTTATTTTACTTGCTCTTTCTTCTCATCACTATACTTAATATAATCATTACTTCTGTTGAAGCCCAACTTTGACCAGACCTATTCAAAAAAAATAACAAAACAAAATTAAAAAGAAACATTTAAATTAAATGTTTAAATGTCCATTTACAAACCAAAACCCAAATTACAAATTCAGCCCAACACCCAAATGGCCCAATACATTGAAAAAGTTAGAAACCCTAGCAAGGGTTTGCTTCCTACTGCCATTGCTCCTCCCACACCCCTTGTGCCATGTCAACCAAACAGTCCCAAGCTAACCACCAACTCTGACGCTGAAACCACCATGTCTGCCACCACCAACGCCGCTGTTTAGAACTTGCACACGCAAGGAAAAAGAAATACGCAAGATCAAGCAGACAAATGAAAAAAAAATGAAATCATTGTATTATGGCTATAAAAGCCATGAAAATCAATTGTAAACGGGGGCTCTTTTCGATTTCAGCAATAAAAATCATAAAATCAATCAAAAAAGGCATATTCAAATACAAGTAGTCAAGAATATTTTCTTTGTTATCAAGGTATATTGGTTTTTAATATATATTTATATATTTTTTGTTATACTATTATTACATTTTTATATTCGAAAACAGCCTATAAATAATTATAAAACAAAAAAAATACAAAAGAAGAAGTTTAAAGGGCTACCTGGATACGAGTTCTCATCATCATGGCAGCAAACGGAGTCCCTTTGAACCCATTCACGTTCATGAGGGACTCCAATATTCGGGCTTTTTAAAAAAAATTAGAAATAGAATACTAAAAAATAACATTAGATTTCAAAAAGAAAAAAATATCGAAACATTTGTTTTTTTTAGATCTGTAAAGATCTAATTAGATCTAGATTAAATTTTTTTTATAAAAACGAAAAAGAACAAAAGGACAAAATGGATTTAAAAAGAGGAACTCAAAAGTTGAAATTTTAAACATTTTAAAAAACAGATTTGGCACGATTTCGTTAAATCCAAGCCTAGATCTGTTGTTAAAACAAAAAGGTGAAGGTTTTTAACATACCTGACGTCGTGTATGGCGGTTCGCGACTCCGGAGGGCGGCAGACGTGGCGAGCGGACAGCAGATGACCACGATCTCCACGGTTGGACATGGAGGGTGTTTGACAGAATTTCAGAGGAAAAAGAATAACAAATTTGGTTTTTGAAAAGGGAATGAATAAAATGAAATTTTTTTTAAATATTAGAGGCATACGATGTCGTTTTTGGCCTGCAGGTTTGTGCCAAAACGGCACCGTTCGGATGCACTCGACCCACCAGCGCACTTGGACCTTGAAGATCCGCGTGTTTTCAAGGAAGGGTTTATTTGCGGGGTCGGTCCTTCCGCTTTTCCAAGCTTTTTAAATTTGATCTTGTTCAACATAAATTGGACTCCATGTGACGTCGTTTCAAGCCTGATTTTAGTGGCTTTGAAACGTCGTCGTTTCGATGGCAGAACTA
Organism: Kokia cookei; assembly: GCA_039519145.1. Classification (NCBI taxonomy): domain Eukaryota; kingdom Viridiplantae; phylum Streptophyta; class Magnoliopsida; order Malvales; family Malvaceae; genus Kokia; species Kokia cookei. Next base: position 14,322,891 of record CM076899.1, on the reverse strand, counting down.
AAAAAAATACAAGGGAATATTTCTTATCGAAGTCCCTCTGTATTTCATGTTATTTTAAATCGGTACATACGTCTCTTAAAGTCATTTTTTAAAATTTGTAAGCCAATTTTGTTTCTTATTTTAGTTGGTCCTTTGACCACTATTTTTTAAAATAAAAGGGCAATTTTATAGTTTGCCCCTTTCTTTCTTTTTTTTTTGTTTATTTAAAGTTTGTCCTTTTGCTTAAATTGTTTTTTTTTTTTAAATTAGCAATCTAATTTTCCATTTTTTAATCTTGCTCCTCAAACCTTTTAAATTGTTTATTTATTTAAATTGTTTTGCTTATTTAAATTGTTTTAATTTAGCTTGCTACTTTTTTACTTTAAATATTTAAATTATTTTTAAAGTTTAACAAGCAAATCCTACTCTTTATTCGATCCTCCAATCCTTGTTTCAATAACAATATCGGAAACTTCCCGTTTAACCCTTTAAAAATTATTTATTTATTAATATGTTAATTTATTTGTTTCATATATTGAATGCATATATCATTGTATTATTTCATCGTACACTCACTTGTCATTGTGTATTTATACCACGTTATACTTCGTGATCGTAACTATTGTGCTCTTTCTTCTTCATTTAAAAAAATATATATTTGTGTTTTGATAAAACAAATGATTTCTGTAACACCCCTATACTCGGTTTATATGTATCAACCCAATATAGAAGCATTACATTACAGTACGGCACAGAAAGTCGAGTAACAAATTTTTTTTTTAAAAACCGTTGTCTTTTAAGATTATTCGAGTCAAAATATCGTATACTAATAATTTCATTTCATAATTCATAACATTCGAGATAACATTTTTCCCACTCATTAGGGAATCATAAAAGTACCATTGTACATGTCATTTCCTTTAAAATAAATACCTATATTTGGAGTCCTCGAAAGGATGATGTGATGTGATGAGAGGTCCCTGAACTCGACTTTACTCCTTGTAACTTTGTACCTACGTGTTAAAACAAACGCGTTAAGCCGATGAAGGCTTAGTAAGTACCACAAAAGTAATGTAAAATCATGAAAATACTTTTACTTATAAGCTTTTACTTTTATTCATTTGTATCATATAACTTACCACCATAGCACATTTCATATTGTGATTCACCTTTTTCTGATTTTAGCCCATTGTAGACTTTCATAGAACCTATCGGATAAACGGAACAAGCAGAAAGTACCGAAGTACTTAACATAAGTACATAAGTGCTGGGGAAATAGAAGCACACACAGTGCTGAACAGAACCATGCACAGTGCTGGGGTAACAGAAGCACACACAGTGCTGGGTAACAGAAGCACACACAGTGCTGGACAGAAGCACACACAGTGCTGGACAGAAGCACACACAGTGCTAGGTCATAGAAGCACACACAATGCTGAACAAAAGCACACACAGTGCTAGGTAACAGAAGCACACACAGTGCTGGGTAACAGAAGCACACACAATGCTGAACAGAAGCGTGCTAGCATTCCTTAATGGCATGCCACTAATATCGTAATGGTTCTAATTTGTCTACTTGGGCATAATCTCAATTAGTATAATTTCCTATAAATAATATGTCTCACATAAATACATCGTCAAATACTTCACATTTATATTTTCAAAGTTGTTCACTTGCGTCACAGTCACTAAGTTATTTATATCTCGAGCTACAAAATTCAAAATTAATATCCACTTGATGTTTTTGAAACTAGACTCAATCATCTTTTTACCATAAAATTTTAGAATTTTTACTTTAGCTAATTTGTACAGTAAATTCTTTCAATTTACCCCTTCTCTGCTGTCTGACAGTTTCGACCCTTAACTCGTTATATACAATTTTTGGTGAATTTTTGAAGTTAATCCTCTGTTCTGTCCAAAACTGTTTTACTTAATCACACATTAATCCCTTCATTTTATCATTGTAAACATTCAAACTATGTACTTATATAACAATTTCTATGCTAATAATTCATATACCATTAGAGAAAGTAAACTATAAATCAAAACTTTTGTAGTACTTACAACAACAAGGCTGAATTTCCTCTCTTTTTACCCCTTGCTCTATTCTTTCCTTTGTCTTCAATTTGGTCCCTTTTGTTTCTTCTCTTTCTCTTCAATTTCACAGAGACATGTAAACTTATGAGCTATAATTCAATGATTTTTATGCTAATATGCAGAAAAATACATGTATATCATGAAAATTGAGTCATCTCTTACCGTAGCTCTTGAAATCACAAAATTCTAATTTAGTCCCTATGCTCTCTAACACCTCAAAATGAATTCTATAAAGTTTGAGGTGTCTACTAACCTCCTTCTATACTTTTCTTTCAGAAATTTCAAAGAAAGTAGAAGATTTTGGAGCTTGGAGGGCTTAACAATGGTGAAAGGACTAAATTGGAATAAAAGCAAAAGTTGGATGGAGAGAGAATAGACATGGATGGTTAAGCTTATGAAAGAGATGATATATTTTCATCTTTTATTTCTTTTTTCTCTCTCAAATTCTCTAGACTTCTCTTCAAAAATATCTCACTTAATAAAAATGGTAAAATTGCACTTTTAGTCCTTGGGCCTTCCAACTTTACACTTTGGCCCAAAACTTTGCCTCTAAAAATATCTTTCACCAAATTACTCTTTTGCCCCTCCTTAATCAATCTAATTCCCATGATAACTCGTAATTCAATTTGGATAAATTACTATTTAGTCTTTCCTCCTTTCTCACAATTACTAATTAATCCTTAATTTTCTAACTTTTTCTTATTTTAGCTGCATAGTCTAATTCTCAATTCTACTCTTTTACTGTTCCAAATCCGGTTCAAGAACACGGATGTTGCAATTTCAAAATCAAAGCAATGTTCATTATTTCGTGATTTAAAAAGTCGAGCCTTAACTTGCTAGGCACGATTTTTCTTTGAATTGAAATATTCGAATACTTTTCTCTTTAAAAAATAATAAACATGAAATTTTAAAATGTGGGATGCTTGTTATTTTTGAAGATTTTAGGTGTTGTGCCCTAACTTACTGGACACGACTTCTTTTCTCGACTTTCAAAATAATAAGCCTTCCTCGCAAAGGTCGATTTCTAAAAATAATATTAAATTGGTTAATCATGCATTAAGGATTGTATTTTAATTTCTACTCGAGTTTTCAAATTTTCAACAATTAAGACCCTTTAAAATCAATTTGGTACCAATTTTGGGCGTGTGAGGGTGCTAATCCTTCCTCATACATAACAGACTCCCGAGCTCATTTTTTGGATTTTAAAGGTCAAAATCATTTTCGATTAATTAAAATGTTTTGAAGGTGCTCCAATCACACCAAATAAAAAAGGATTGGTGGCAACTCCATTTTTTATTTTAAAATTAAAAGTCGAGACGCGTTTCAAAAACGTTTCGATTATTTTCATTAGGGACAAATAAGAGAGTCAAGCCAAAATTCGATTATTTTCGGGTCCTTTTTGTTAAAAATTTCAAAAACTCGGTTCAAATTTATATATGATCCTTTACATTTTCTATGATAATTTATTTCTAGTATAAGTTCGCATTCATTTGCATATGTTACTACACCTTTTAAGCGAAAGTGAGAAACTATTCCTTCGTGAGGTTTTTACCTCCGTGCAGGATAGTGAACTACTTTCGAGATTATATCCGTACCTATGTTTTCGTGAAGTTTTCACTTCTGTAAAAACATATGGGAAATGTGTCCTCCTAAACTGAACTCATCCATATGAGCCTGTAATGGGTGAGGATCAAGGAATCTACTGGTTTAGGTACCTTAATTCTAGAACCTAAACAGCATATAACGAGCCTTAAGTGCCTACCTTAGTATAGAATTACACCAAACTGTTAGCAGTCTCCCAAACATAGTACACTCAAATGCAAGAAAGAATGTTGACATCTTCGTGTGAGTTAGTTGTCTTCCCTAAAGTGTTGGGGCACGTAGAGGGCATGGTTACAGATTTGTTTGACCGATTTGACAAGAGAATCACTCATGTTCTAATAATCTCAGCCATTAAACGCGTGTCAAAGAAAAGGCAAAAAAAGGTGTATTGATGCACAACTTTTGCTAGTATGGGTTTGTGGCCATTTTTGGAAAGTCGAAAAGTCTCTTATCGAGTATTCTCTGAGGACTACTCTTTGTCGAAGAAATTTATGGCTATCTAAAGACAAGATGATTTCACCAAAGAAATTGGAAATAAATGAGGAATTACTCCAACACTCTTAGGGGCAAGTCTGAGATAAGAACCATCTCGCAAGCAGGGATTCAACCAAGTTCGAGAAATGACTAACCACTTGTAGATTTTAGCCATTCAAGACCAACACTTTGAACTTGAAATCAAGGTCAAACCGAAGAAAAAATTAGCTTGGAAGATTAGGACTTTGAGCATTAAGGCACGATCATACATATATCTGCCTTATGTGTAAAAATTTGTTTTCTAGTAAAGTTGTTCTAATGGAATGGAACCATGAATCAACGCCTTGTTGCATCCATTATTCATTCGCATTACACTTCATGCATTAAATTTTAATAAGATCCCACATATCTGAAACATTCGTGTGTGAGAGAGTCACCAAACCTAAATGAAAATTGAGAGGAAACTTGATAAATCAAGATAATTTAGGAATGTAAATTTTTTTACTAAGAGTGGAACTTATCGAGAGTTTATCCCTACGCCCTTGGAAGTGTTTTGGAAAGGTAGACTGTGGAGGAGTTTCCTGTAGTTTTTAGGACTTTTCCAGAAAAATATTCAGAACACACTTATCACTCTAAGCCCGAGAGTAATAGGGGTCCTTTTATAAAGGGTACATGATCACTATCTTTTATTTCAATGAAAATGATGCATTTTTTGTGTCCCATTGGGCAAATGCCTTGCTTTTCTTTTTCAGTCGTATGACTAATTATTCTTAAATTCATTTATTCTTTGAGTCTCCCTTACCCATATGTTGGATCCTTTGATATCAAGGACACGAGCAACACTGCTATTGACTTAGACCTTTTGAAAAGGACATGTGTCCAGAAAAACTTTAAGACTTTGAAATGATAAAGGATGTAACTTTTCTCCCAATTTGCTACAGATGGTTGAGTAAGAGAAGAGACAAATATCACCTGAGGAGTTGTGATTTTAAGTAATATTTGAGGCATGTGTCTTTGCAGAAACAAGGCAAGCTGCTTAGAGAATCCAAAGGTCTTTACATGGTCCGATCAAAGCATGTCAGGTTTAAGGAACTGATGTCGCAACACATAGGCTCCTATAAAAGTAAGAATGCAATTTTATCAACAGAAACTTCAAAAATTAAGGCTAGACGTTTATCAAAAAGAAAAAAGGGTTAAAAAAATTCGTAAAGGGTATGTTAAAACCCAAAACAAAAAAAGAACAAAAAGAAAGAAAAGAAAAAAAAAGTCAAGATGAGAACCTGCAAAAAGGCATCTTGAAAATTTATTCTCCTTTATTTTTTCACATCGTGGCCTCTTTCTATGTGAAGATGGATATCATCGAGCCAACTTTGCAAAAGAGTTTCTAATGAGCATCAATTCGTCCTCATTGATTACTACTTCTTATACCAATTGGTGTTTAAGCAGATTCTTGAAAAAGAGAGATTATATGTCAATATGAAATGCCAAAAAAGATCGTATCCAGCAATGACTTGAATCTAAGCAACAGCACGGTAGCAAAAATCTACAGCCAATTCAACAACAAGTATCACGACTCAGCACCACATCGCCAAAAAGTGAATAGGGCATTAGAGGTGACTAATAAGAATATCAAAAGAATTCATAGCAAGAGACCGACAAAGATTGACATGAGAAGTTATCATTTGCTCTCTATGCTTATTGAACATTTAATCAAGACATTGTTAGGGTAACACCTTTCTTGATGATTTACGGAATAAAAGCATTCTCACTTATTGGAGTCGACTTTCTGTCACTCCAAAATTTTGTTAGAACTGATGAAGCAAAATGAATCAATCCAGATGCAGTCAGTTAAACTTGATTGAAGAAAAGATACTAAAGTCATCCGTCATGATCAGATGACAAGAGCTTGCGGCAAAGAAGGTTTTACTCTAGAGAATTCCACAAGAGAGCTTTGGTTTTGAAAAAGGATCTTGCTTACAAAAGACTTCTAAAAAAATGGATGTCGAATTGGGAAAAGCCTCATGAGGTGAAGAAAGCATTTTCTTAGAGGAGCTTTGAATTTGACCGAGATGGATGACAAAGACTTGCCCAACCTCTTGAACTTAAACTTGGTGAAAAAAGATTCCACCTAAGAAAAGAGAAAAAGAAAAGAAACAAAAAGGAGAGGTCGAACTGAAAACCCGTAAAGGCAACTCAATTTTGAATAAAAGGAAGAGGCATGAAGGGGTCTTCTCTCTCAAAAGTAGCAACGTGGACAAACTTTACACCTTGAGGCATTGACGAAGTACTCCAAGTTTCATGGACACACGTCAAGCTCAGAATGGTCCTCATCAAGTTTGCTTAGTGAAGCTCATACTTTGATATCAGGGGCACCTAACTCCATTCTTTGTTCACCTTATGTTTGACAACTTTTGACCAGTGCAGGTCATTTTTTAATCATTTTCTTTCATGTAAGCTTTGCCTCTAAGAAATCCAATTTTATTCGCCTTGCGACCATGTTCAAGCATTTTTGCATCAAAATAACGGTTAATGAATCAATGATCTTTTCATTCATTTGAGCTTTGCCTTCAATCAAATTCAATTTCATCCACCTTACAACCTTGATTCGAGCATTTTTTGCGTTTGAAATAACGTTTAGTAGTTAAACGATATAAGGAATAAAAGGATTTATGCATATCATTCTAGAAAATTTCTAAATAGTACGGGGACCTGAGACAGGACCACTAGTTGGAAAATAACCAAACCCGAGGGTTAAAAGGGTCTTGAAACAAATAGTTCAAATTACGACTATCTCTTTAGGTTTCATGACAAAGATACACATACGATACATGATAACACGTTAGTGATAGGACTTAGACAAACGATGAACAATGTCGACTAAGGACCAAAAATAAATTCATTTCTCAAAGATGACATTTTAGCATTCATCATTCATACTCAACTATTTAGGAGCATTTGATACATCTTGATCATGGCATCCTAACAATCTGGTTTACATAGAGACCTATTAAAGCATATCCTACAGGTTTTATTACCACGAAATGGCGAAATGAACCGAGGAAACATAAAGATGTGATGGGAAGGATTGAGGCCGCAACGACAAATCTGGTACCATGAAATGTGATGGGAAAGGTTGAGGTCACATGTAACAACCCGTTTTTCAGTGGTGTCGGAAACAGTGGTTTTGGGAACTATAAAATCGACGGGAAAATTTTTATAATGAGTGTTTAAATTAAATAAGTCATTAATAATTTTATATGGAATTTTGAATTGTCGAATTTTAATTATTGAATTAAAAGTTAGTAAGTGGTTTGGTTCAAAAGTCAAGTAGTTTTAGGAAATGAGGTATTGGGACCTCGTTTCTAAAATTAAAAGCCATAAATATTTTTATTAAATATTTACAGAGTTTTATTATACGTGAATTGAAATTCAGTTGGGTAATTTTGATGATTAGTTGCTTAATTAAGGAAAAAAGAGTAAATTGTAAAAGGGGTAAAAGTTAATTTCTATTGATTAAAAATAAAAAGGACCAAAGTGGTAATTACACCATGGTCAAAAAGTCCAAGCGGTGGAGGATATAATTACCTTTCACTAACTTTTGGGTTATTTTTCATTTAGTCCTTTTTAGTTTAAGGTTAAATTGTAAACAAGTTTGTTTAATTGAAATTTAATATAATTGAAGGACCAATTATGAAATTAGACCCTCTTTAAATGACCTAAAAACATAAATGATGTGAAACTCTTTATATTTTTAAAAATTGCAATTAAATCCTAATAAAATGAGGATTTACTAATTAGTCTATTTTTAGTGTGATCGAAATTAGTGGTTTTGAGGTCACAAATTTGATGTGTCAGACCGTAAATATTAATTATTTAATAGTTGTGAGGTCAGTAGTATTGTATTAAAATTTGATCATGAAATTTGATTATTTAGATAGTAAATTAAGTAAAAGGACTAAATTGTAAATATGAAAATGATGGATTTATTAGTTAAAAAGGAAATTTTGAAGGATTGTAATAGTAATTATACAATTGGAAGAGTAGTGGACGACTTTGGCTATTATTTTAGTTGAAATTCATGTGTGAATATGGGATAAAATGGTAATTAAGTAAATAAATGTTAGAATTAAAAATTAAAAAGGGAGAAAAAAGGTTATCCTCTTCATTTTACTTTCTCCATGGCCAAAACCAAAAAGAAGAACAAGGTTAGGAATGGCCAAGCTTTGGATCATTGTAGGTGAGTGAAATCTCGCCCATTTTTAGTAATTTTTATGTTTTTGAGTTCATATTAACTTAATTTAGCTAGCCTGAGGACTAAATTGTGATTATGTCAAATATTATAAAATTTTCCATTGATGAATAAGCTTATTCTTGGAAGATTATGGAACATCTATAAGCTTGATTGTTAGATTTGATTATTTTGTAAAGTAGTTTTTGATGATTTTAATGCTTAAGGACTAAAATGTTAAAGTGTTAAATTTGCAAGGACTAAAAGTGAAATAATTGCAACATTCGGTTGTATTAAAGAACTATAGTATTCGGCTAAACTTGATTTCATTTAAAAATGGTTAATTTGCAAGTTTGATGCTAAAGGACTAAATTGAATAAAAGGAAAGTATTATGGGTAAAATTGTAATTTTCCCAAAAAGGACCAAATTGTGTTAAATGCTTTGATTATGTGTTTTAATGTGAAATTTGGATGAATTGTTTATTTAGATTATGGTGCCATAGATCGCGAAAAAGGAAATTAGCAAAATAGTCCCTAAGCCAAACTGCAATTTCATCCGGTAAGCTCGCACTATTAACTTTAATATTTGATATTTGCAATCATATATTTATTTTGAATATATTTCTAATGGCGGATCGAGACTGAACGCTTAAGGAGTAATATGATTCTGGCTCGAAAGAGCATTATTTTGATTCTTGCTTGAAAGAGCGTTATTCTGATTCTGGGCTTGTAAGAACTAACCATTCTGGGCTCATAAGAGCTAATCATTCTAGGCTCATAAGAGCTAACCATTCTAGGCTCGTAACAGCTAACCATTCTGGACTCGTAAGAGCTAACCATTCTAGGCTCGTAAGAGCTAACCATTCTGGGCTCGTGTGGGCTAAGTTGTCTATGCTTGTAATGAGTTAAAAAATCTTGAGAACTAAAAAAGATTCAGTTCGTTATTGTGTACATTATTATGAATACATACTCGTTATCATCTTTTAACTGATTTGTGTATTTTGTAAAGAAATGATATTTGCGAACTTACTAAGCTTAATAAGCTTACTCGTGAATCTGTTGTTGTTTTGTAAATATGTTTTGCTGTTTGAAGATCGGATCATCTCAAGAAATCGCATTATTGCAGAGCTTATAAGGTAGATTTTACATCACTTGGTCTTATGGCATGTACTAGAATGATGTCACTTTTTGCTTATGTACAATGAGTTTGTGAAAACCTTGCTATGTTGATGAAATGTTGAAAGTAGACTTAAGTACTTTGTTTTGACATGAAAATCATGTACTTGTGTTGACTTAAATGCATACTTAAAGTTCTGTATGAAAGAAGTTAATGAACTTGTGTTTGGTATAATTCTTGAGATTCTATATACTTGTTTCGGTAGAACTCATGTATGTTTCGGTAGAAGTACAGGGTAGGAGAGAGGTTGTTCACTGACTTGAAATGTATCAGTAGTTGAATTGTGAGTATCGATAGTTATATGTGTAGATGTATTGGTAGTTTGCATGATATGTATAGATAGAAAATATACTTGTATCGGTAGAACTAGCATAGGTATCGGTAGAAATCTGCACCATTTTAGAATTGTTTATTGACTGGGATACTACTAATACTTGGCCATCAAGTACCGGTAAAAGTCTCCAAAATATTAAAAATGACCTTTTTGTCCCTTTGAATTGTGTTTATAATTAATTAATATACTACGACATGTTGAATGCATTTTCTTTAATATTGTAAGAACAAATGACATGTTTTAAAGATAAACAAAGAAAGATGATTGGAGTGACATCGAGACCTTATTTGGCGACGGTTCTAGGTTTCGGGTGTTACATTTAGTGGTATCAGAGCTTACGATTTAGGCGTTTCTTGGACTATATTGATTATGTGAAATGATTTAGAAGTACATACCATATGAACCTATGATAGTGTGATATAGATGGATCCGATCTAATTATTGTTTTATAGATAAGAAAAATGTCTAGTTCAGAACGAGGAGAGACCAACGATGAAAATAGTAATGTTTCAACTATCGATTCTGATGCGAACAGAGGAATACCGATTATACTGATAACAGAAAGCGAAGTCAAAAACATGCTCTTCGATTTAATGGGATAATGATTTTTAGAATTTATGAGGAATAATCCTATGGTACCACCTCCCCCACCTCCGGCTACACAACCTGCTGCTCGACCTATGGTACCTCCCATGAGGCCTCCACCTCCTCCTATGATAAAAGAAAGGCATCGTATACCGACGGATAGGTAAGAAAATAGGGGGAGAAAGAATTCCGCGAAAATGCTGAGGATGATCCATCCAAGGCTGAGTATTGGTTGGAAAACACTTTGAGAGTACTGAATGAAATGACTTGTCTGCCTAAAGACTATGTTAGGTGTGTTGTGTCGTTACTAAAAGACGAGGCATACAATTAGTAGGCGATGATAGTGGCAGTGGTGCCAGAAAATGAAGTTACTTGGGAGTTCTTCCAAACAGAATTCAAAAAGAAATACATCAGTAAACGGTACCTGGATAAAAAGAAGAAGGAATTCCTATAGTTGAGACAGGGAAACAAGACAGTGGCAAAATACAAACGAGAATTTGTATTTCTCAACAAATATGCACGGGAGATTGTATCTACTGACGAGGCTATATGTGTTCAATTTGGGGACGAATTAAATGGCGAGGTTAAAATGATGGTAGATGGTTCTGAAATATGACCATTTGTTATCATGGCAGATAGAGCATAGAAAATGGAGGAAATTTACAATCACAAGAGTTAGAGGGAAAAGTGGTCCAAAGAATTCAGTAAGAAAATTTCTTCCAAAATTTTCCCTTTGCCACTTCCTAAGAAATTCAAAGAAAATGAGAATCGAGTGACAGTTTCATCTGGTTACCCGAGCAAGAGCGGGTCGGCACAACCTGAAGCTAAATTTCATAATAGACCTACGGATAATGTAGCCAGTGTTCGTAATGCACCTAACCTAGCTTGTGATTATTGTGAAAGATTCCATCCGGGTTAGTGTCATTGGAAAAGAGGGGCATGCTTTCGATGTGGAGCAACCAAATCATAGGGTACGAAATTGTCTAGTATCATAAGAAAGGGAAGGGAATCATAGTATAAAACCTCCAGTTACACCACAAAAGGGTAGATATCTTGGTCAGAGCAATGTTGCAGGTGGAAATCGTAATAAGGATAAGGAAAATATAAATAGACTTAAGGTTCGAGCACCTGCACGGAGCTATGCTATTCGAGCAAGAGAAGAGGCAACTGTATCCGATGAGATGATTGATAAATTCTATCCTTGATATGACTGTGAATACTTTGAACGATTTAGGATGAATTTATTCTTATATCGATATTGCATAATAACTGATAAAATTTGTCTATCGAGTCGATGGAAGTTGAATACTAGCTACAAACCTTTTGGGGATTGTAGTGTCACAATTAGTTTAGTATGGGGTAGATGCTTATAAAGGTTCGAGATAAGGAGTTCTTGCTGATTAATGTTATTATTAAATTATGAATTTGATAATTATTCTGAAACAAATTAATTGAAGATATATATTACTGTAGAAATGGTGGGTGGAAATGAATTGGTGGAAATGTCGGACAAATAAACTAATTGTGGATAAACTTGATAGGTCAAGTAAAATGTATCAGAATTGTTTAAAGGTACTGCTAAGTAAAAATTTCGAGGACAAAATTTCTTAAGGGGGGAGAGTTGTAATAGCCCGTTTTTTAGTGGTATTGGAAACAGTGCTTTTGGGAACTACAAAATCGATGGGAATTTTTTTTTAAAGAGTGTTTAAATTAAATAAGTCAATAATAATTTTATATGGAATTTTGAATTAACGAATTTTATTTATTGAATTAAAAGTTAGTAAGTGGTTTGGTTCAAAAGTCAAGTGGTTTTAGGAAATGAGGTATCGAGACCTCGTTTCTGAAATTAAAGGCCGTAAATATTTTTATTAAATATTTACAGAGTCTTATTATATGTGAATTGAAATTCAGTTGGGTAATTTTGATGATTAGTTGCTTAATTAAGGAAAAATGAGTAAATTGTAAAAGGGGTAAAACTTAATTGCTATTGATTAAAAATAAAAGGGACGAAAGTGGTAATTATACCATGGTCAAAAAGTCCAAGCGGTGGAGGATATGATTACCTTCCAATAACTTTTAGGTTATTTTTCATTTAGTCCTTTTTAGTTTAAGGCTAAATTGTAAACAGGTTTGTTTAATTGGAATTTAATATAATTGAAGAATCAATTATGAAATTAGACCCTCTTTAAATGGCCTAAAAATAGAAATGATGTGAAACTCTTTAGATTTTTATAAATTGGAATTAAATCCCAATAAAATGAGGATTTACTAATTATTCTATTTTTAGTGTGATCAAAATTAGTGGTTTTGAGGCTACAAATTCAATGTGTTAGACCGTAAATATTAATTAGTTAATATTTATGAGGTCATTAGCATTGTATTAAAATTTGGTCATGAAATTTGATTATTTAGATAGTAAATTAAGTAAAAGGACTAAATCATAAATATGAAAAAGATGAATTTATTAGCTAAAAAGGAAAATTTGAAGGATTGGAATAGTAATTATACAATTGGAAGAGTAGTGGACGGGTTTGGCTATTATTTTAGTTGAAATTCATGTGTGAACAAGGGATAAAACGGTAATTGAGTAAATAAATGTTAGAATTAAAAATTGAAAAGGGAGAAAAAAAAGGTTATCTTCTTCATTTTACTTTCTCCATAGCCGAAACCTAAAATAAGAACAAGTTTAGGAATGGCCAAGCTTTGGATCATTGTAGGTGAGTGAAATCTCGCTCATTTTTAGTAATTTTTATGTTTTTAAGTTCATATTAGCTTAATGTAGCTAGCCCAAGGACTAAATTGTGATTATGTCAAATATTATAAATTTTTCCATTGATGAATAAGCTTGTTCTTGAAAGATTATGGAAGATTTATAAGCTTGGTTGTTAGATTTGATTATTTTTTAAGTAGTTTTTGATGATTTTAATGTTTAAGGACTAAAATGTTAAAGTGATAAATTTGCAAGGACTAAAAGTGAAATAATTGCAACAGTTGACTGTATTGAAGTACTATAGTATTCAACTAAACTTGATTTTGTTTAACAATGGTTAATTTTCAAGTTTGATGCTAAAGGACTAAATTGAATAAAAGGAAAGTATTAGGGGTAAAATTATAATTTTCCCAAAAGGACCAAATTATGTTACATGCTTTGATTTTGTATTTTAATGTGAAATCTGGATGAATTGTTGATTTTGATTACAATCGTGCCACGGATCGTGGAAAATGGAAATTAGCAAAATAGTTCCTAAAGTTTAGCCAAACTGCACTTTCATCTGGTAAGCTCGTACTATTAACTTTCAAATTTGATATTTACAATTATATATTTATTTTGAATATATTCCTAATGGTGGATCGAGACTGAAGGCTTAAGGAGTAATCTGATTCTAGCTCGAAAGAGCATTATTCTGATCCTAGCTTGAAAGAGCGTTATTATGATTTTGGACTCGTACGAGCTAATCATTTTGGGCTCGTAAGAGCTAATCATTCTGGGCTCGTAAGAGCTAACCATTCTGGGCTCGTAAGAGCTAATCATTCTGGGCTCGTAAGAGCTAACCATTTTGGGCTCGTGTGGGCTAAGTTGTCTATGCTCGTAATGAGTTAAAAAATTTATAGAACTGAAAGAGATTAAGTTCGTTATTATGTACATGATTATGAATACGTACTCGTTATCATCTTTTAACTGATTTGTCTATTCTATAAGGAAATGATATTTGCGAACTTACTAAGCTTAATAGGCTTACTCGTGAATCTGTTATTGTTTTGTAGATATGTTTTGTTATTTGAAGATCGGATCATCTCAAGGAAATTACATTATTGCAAAGCTTGTATGGTAGATTTTACATCACTTGGTCTTATGGCATGTACTAGGATGATGTCACTTTTTGCTTATGTACAATGAGTTTGTGAAAAACCTTGCTATGTTGATGAAATGTTGAAAGTAGACTTAAGTACGTTGTTTTGACATGAAAATCATGTACTTGTGTTGACTTAAATGCATATTTAAAGTTGTGTATGAATGAAGTTAATGAACTTGTGTTTAGTATAATTCTTGAGATTCTTCATACTTGTTTCGGTAGAACTCATGTATGTTTCGGTAGAAGTACAGGGTAGGAGAGAGGTTGTTCATTGACTTGAAATGTATCGGTAGTTGAATTGTGAGTATTCGTAGTTATATGTGTAGATGTATCAGTAGTTAGCATGATATGTATCGGTAGAAAATATATTTGCATCGATAGAACTGGCACAGGTATCAGTAGAAATCTGCACCGTTTTAGAATTCTTTACTGACCAAGATACTGCTGATAATTGACCATCAGGTACCGATAGAAGTCTCAAAAATATTAAAAATGACCTTTTTGTCCCTTTGAATTGTGTATATAATTAAATAATAAATTACGACGTGTTGAATGTATTTTCTTTAGTATTGTAAGAACAAATGACAAGATTTTAAAGATAAACAAAGAAAGATGAATAGAGTGACACCTAGACCGTGGCTAACGACGGTTTTGGATTTCGAGTGTTACATCACAACGACGAACTCGGTACCTTAGAAGATGTGATGGAAATGATTGAGGCCGCAATGGTGAATCCGGTACCGTGAAGATGTGAAGGGAAAGGTTGAGGCTGCAAAGGTGAACCCGGTACCTTAGGAACAAGACGAGAAAGATTGAAGCCATAACGATAAATCTTCTACCTAGAAGTTACAGTGTATCAGATCAAAGCTACAGTAGCAAGTTTTTGCCTCTCTGAAGTTACGGAAGAGCAAGGTGAAGATTCCAATCTTTTACCCCAATCAAGAGGGGCAGATTGAAGATTTCAATCTTTTACCCCTAATCAAGAGGGACAGATTGAAGATTCCAATTTGTTACCCCTAATTAAAAGGGGCAGATTGAAAATTACAGTCTTTTACCCCTAATCAAGAGGGGCAGATTGCAGTCATTCCAGTCTTTTACCCCTAATCAAGAGGGGCAGATTGTAGCCATCATACGATCTCTTACCCTGATCGTGGGAAGAGTGGAACGTCAAAATCAATGAAAAGGTCATCTTTCTAATGAGATATAAAGAAGTAGACCAAATCAATGAAGCGAAGCTTAATACGAATGAGACTTCAAACCCTATCTTCTTGATGAGATACAAAGAAGTGGGTCAAACCAATAAGTGGCCATCTTCCTAACGAGATGCAGAAAAGTGAACGAAATTCATCTTCCTAATAAGATACAGAGAAGTGGATTAAATCAATGAGGCGATCATCTTCCTAATGAGATACAGAGAAGTAGACCAAATCAATAAAACGAATCTCAACACAAGTGAGACTTCAAACCCTATCTTCTTGATAAGATACAAAGAAGTGGGTCAAAGCAATAAATCGATCATCTTCCTGATGAGATACAAAGAAGTGGACCAAATTCCCCTTCTTGATGAGATACAGAGAAGTGAATTAAATCAATGAAGTAGTCATCTTCTTGATGAGATACAGAGAAGTAGACCAAAATAATGAAGCGAAGCTCAATATGAATGAGACTTCAAACCTCATCTTCTTGATAAGATATAGAGAAGTGGGTCAAAGCAATAAAAAAGTCATCTTCCTGATGAGATACAAAGAAGTGGATTAAATCGATGAAGTGGTCATTTTCCTGATGAGTTATAGAGAAGTAGACCAAATCAAATGAAGCAAAGTTCAATGCGAGTGAAACTTCAAATCCCATCTTCCTAGTGAGATACAAAGAATTGTACCAAAATAATGAGATAAAGCTCAATTGTGAGTGAAACTTCAAACCTCATCTTCCTGGTGAGGTATAGAGAAGTAAGTCAAATAATGAAGTGGTCATCAACCTGATGAGATATAGAGAAGTTTACCAAAATAATAAGGTGAAGCTCAAATATGAGTGAAACTTCATACCCTATCTTCCTGGTGAGATACAAAGAAGTAGGTCAAACAATAAAGTGATCATCTTCCTGGTGAGGTACAGAGAAGTGTACCAAAATAATGAGGTGAGTCTCAAAATGTGAGTAAAACTTTAAACCTTATCTTCTTGGTAAGATACAGAGAAGTGGGTGAAACAACAAAGCGGTCATCTTCCTGGTGAGATACAAATATGTAAATCAAAATATAAAGCTAAAGTAGCAAATTTTTCTATTTTGAAATTGCTTTGAGGGGAGGAGGGAACCATGCTATTAATTCTCATCTTCTCAAAATTGTAAAAAGTGGGTGCAATAAAGATAAACGACAAATGAAGCAAAGATCAGGTCACTTGAAGAAGAAGCACCAAAGAAGCCAAATTCAATGAGACCAAACAAAATTGGTCTTCCTTGAAGTCTTTGCTCTATTCCCATTACACAACAATGAGTAAAAAGGGGCAGCTGTTAAAGCCCAATTTTGACCAGGCCTATTCAAAAAAATAACATAACAAAATAAAAAAGAAACATTTAAATTAAATGTTTAAATGTCCATTTACAAACCAAAACCCAAATTACAAATTCAGCCCAAAACCCAAATGACCCATTACATTGAAAAAAGTCAGAAACCATAGCAAGGGTTTGCTTCCTACTATCGAAGCTTCTCCCACACCCCTCGTGCCATGTCAACCAAACAGCCCCAAGCCAACCACCACCTCTGAAGTTGAAACCACCATGTCTGCCACCACCAACGCCACTGTTTCGAACCTACACACGCAAGGAAAAAGAAATATGTAAGATCAAGCAGACAAATGAAAAAAAACAAAATGAAATCATTGTATTATGGCTATAAAAGCCATGAAAATCGATTGTAATGGGAGGGGGCTTTCTTCGATTTCAAGCAATAAAAATCATAAAATCAATCAAAAAAGGCATATTCAAATACAAGCAGTCAAGAATATTTTCTTTGTTATCAAGGTATATTGGTTTTAATATATATTTATATATTTTTTCTTATGCTATTATTACATTTTTTTATATTCGAAAACAGTCTTTAAATAATTATAAAACAAAAAACAAAATACAAAAGAAGAAGTTTAAAGGGTTACCTGGATCTGAGTTCTCGTCGTCGTGGCAGCAAACGGAGTCCCTTCGAACCCTGTCACGTTCATGAGGGACTCCAATATTCGGGATTTTTAAAAAAAAAAATTAGAAATAGAATACCAAAAATAACATTAGATTTCAGAAAGAAAATTCATCAAAACATTTTTTTTAGATCTGTAAAGATCTAATTAGATCTAGATTAAAATTTTTTATAAAAATGAAAAAAACAAAAGGAAAAACGAATTGAAAAAGAGGAACTCAAAAATCGAAAATTTTAAACCTTTTTAAAAACAAATCTGGCACGATTTCGTTAAATCCAAGCCTAGATCTGTTGTTAAAACAAAAAGGAGAAGGTTTTTAACATACCTGACGCCGTGTATGGCGGTTCACGGCACTGAAGGACAGTAGACGTGGCGGGCAGACGACGGACAACCACGATCTCCACGGTCGGACATGGAGGGTGTTTGATAGAATTTCAAAGGAAAAAAGAAGAACAAATTTGGTTTTTGAAAAGGGAATGAATAAAATGTTCTTTTTTTAAATATTGGAGGCATACGACGTCGTTTTTGGCCTGCAGGTTTGTGCCAAAATGGCACCGTTCGGATGCACCCAACCTGCCAGCGCACTTGGACCTTGAAGATCTGCGTGTTTTCAAGGAAGGGTTTATTTGCGAGGTTGGTCCTTTCGCTTTTCCAAGCTTTTTAAATCTGATCTTGTTTGGCATAAATTGGACTCCATGCGATGTCGTTTCAAGCCTGATTTCAGTAGCTTTGAACTAACATCGTTTCGATGGTAAAACTAAAAAAATAAAAGAGAATATTTCCTATCGAGGTCCCTCTGTATTTCATGTTATTTTAAATCGGTACATGCATCTCTTAAAATCATTTTTAAAAATTTGTAAGCAATTTTGTTTCTTTTTTTAGTTGGTCCTTTGACCACTGTTTTTTAAATAAAAGGGCAATTTTATAGTTTTCCCCTTTCTTTCTTTTTTTGTTTATTTAAAGTCTGTCCTTTTGCTTAAATTGTTTTTTTAAAATTAGCAATCTAATTTTCCATTTTTTAATCTTGCTCCTCAAACCTTTTAATTTTTTTATTTATTTAAATTGTTTTGTTTATTTAAATTGTTTTAATTTAGTTTGCTACTTTTTTACTTTAAATATTTAAAATATTTTTAAAGTTTAGTAAACAAATCCTACTCTTTATTCGATCCTCCAATCCTTGTTTCAATAACAATATGGGAAACTTCCCGTTTAACCCTTTAAAAATTATTTATTTATTAATATGTTAATTTATTTGTTTCATATATTGAATGCATATATCATTGTATTATTTCACTGTACACTCACTTGTCATTATGTATTTATACCACGTTATACTTCGTAATCGTAACTATTGTGCTCTTTCTTCTTCATTTTAAAAAAAATATATATATGTGTTTTGATAAAACAAAAGATTTCAAAATCGAAGCAATTTTCGTTATTTCGTGATTTGAAAAGTCGATCCTTAACTTACTAGGCACGGTTTTTCTTCGAACCAAAATATTTGAATACTTTTTTCTCTCTAAAAAATAATAAACATGAAATTTTAAAATGTGGGATGCTTGTTATTTTTGAAGATTTTAGGTGTTGTGCCCTAACTTACTGGACACGATTTCTTTTCTCGATTTTCAAAATAACAAGCCTTCCTCGCAAAGGTCGATTTCTGAAAATAATATTAAATGGTTAATCATGCATTAAGGATCGTATTTTAATTTCTACCCGAGTTGTCAAATTTTCAACAAATATGACCCTTTAAAAATCGATTTGGTACCAATTTTGGGCGTGTGAGGGTGCTAATCCTTCCTCATACATAACTAACTCCCGAGCTCATTTTCTGGATTTCAAAGACCAAAGCCTTTTTCGATTATTTAAAATGTTTTGAAGGTGCTCCAATCACACCAAATGAAAACGGATTGGTGGCGACTCCATTTTCGATTTTAAAATTAAAAGTTGGGACGCGCTTTAAAAAGTTTCGACAACTTTCTTTTTCTCCTTTCTTTAATTCTTTTTCTTTAATAACAAAATTTCAACCAATTTTTCTAAGCCACAAATGGGCCATCAAACGACACTAATGTTTTCAAAGGAAAATTTGATCCTTTGGTCCTTCCTACTTTATTCAATTAAAAATCCTTTTATAAATTGCACTTTTATCACTTATGCAATTTAATCCTTACACCTAATTTAAGCACTATACAATTAAAATTACTTATTCAAAAACCAATTATTCTACAATTTATTTCCATAAATATTTTTATTAAAAATTTATGGGCCTGATTCAAAACTACGGAGTCTCGAAAATACACTGTTCAACACCCCCCGAATTTGGATTGTTACATTAGGAGCGCACCCACACGACGTGGATGACGCGAAATGTCTGGACCGGTCAAGCCTTAGTGGCCCTACCGAAATTTTTAGCCCATTTAAATATTTTTCCTCTTCAACAAAATTGTCCTATGGTGTTCTAGAGGCAGTTATATAGCTTTATTTTGTTTTAATTTTTTTTGTAACTCACCATTTTTGCAACTTACAAAACATTATTTTGTAACTCTCCAGCTTTAATGTTTCATTTTAAATTACATGAAACCGTTTCATGAAAATTTCACTATAAATAGCCCACTCTTCATTTCATTTTAAACATCAAGAGAGGAAGAAACAATTTTTGTCCTCTCTCAAAAACTTGTTCTTGTTTTCTCTCAAATATTGCTTCTGTTTTTTGGTGATAGAAGAGGCTTGGTTATCATTCGCCTGTTACAAAAGTTGTGCTAATTTTGGTAACTGATCGTCGTTGTATCCTGGGAGATAGACCTCCAAAAATTCTTTAGCACCTAGGAGAGGACGAATCTGTCTAAAGGAGATTGTTTATACATGCCTAAACGAATTTTTATTTACATTTCATCTATAAATACTACGTAAAGTGTACTTGTTATTTGTTTTTAAATTTACTATCAAATTTAAATTATATTTTTATTTTTTATATACTGTCTTTTGTCTAATAATCTTAAGACAGATTCTTACAAATCAAATGTAGGTACATACAGATAATTAAAAAACAATTTGGGAGTGTATGTTTAGGATTTGTTTTTTGGAAGACTTGGTATTTAAGCGTGCCTAGTGCATCACCTCTCTTTCAGAGTAACCTACCTGGTGCATTGTTCATTATTGTGTTTTCTATTAGTCCATGTGGACTTTTGTTTCGAGTTTTTAGTTTTACTAAATTCTTGCCGTTTAACAAAAGTTTTGTTTCTGTTTTTGGTTTTTAGTTTCTAACTAAATTCCTAACGTTTAACAGATTCATAAATTTACTAATATTGGTTTTATTTATGAATTTCAGACCGGAAAAATGTTTGAAACATCCAAGAATTCAACCAGTCCTCAGTCTGGTGCTGCTATTGTCCCTACTCAAGCTTAAAGCCAGAGTCAAATGTCGCCGGTGGCTATGAGCCATAATGAAAAACATGCGAAATTCACTGGAGAGAATTTCAAAACGTGGCCATAAAAGATGCTGTTTTATTTGACCATATTAAACCTGGACAAATTTCTAAAGGATGATCCTCCTACTGTGAGAGAGGATTAGGTAGATCTTGCTACCGCCTTCAATGCTGTTGAAGCTTGGAAGCACTCTGATTTTCTATGCCGTAATTACATTCTGAACGGTTTGACTAATGCACTCTATAAAGTGTATAGTGTAAATAAGACAACTAGAGAACTATGGGAGTCATTGGACAATAAATAAAAAAGTGACTATGGTGGAGCTAAGAAATTTTTAGTTGTCAAATTCTTAAATTTTGTAATGATTGATTCTAAAGCTGTTGTGAATCAGGTGCAGGAATTTCAACTGATCATTGAAGACATTCTTCCTGAAGGGATGGTTATAAGTGAATCCTTTCAGGTGGCAACCATAATCGAAAAGCTACCTATACTTGGAATGACTTGAAGAACTATCTGAAGCATAAAAGAAATGAAATGACAGTGGAAGATTTAATTGTCAGACTTTAGATAGAAGAAGACAATAGAAGTGCATCCAAAAAGCTCAACAAAGCAGCTAATCTTAATGTAGCTAAGGCAAATATGGCAGAAGTCGAAAGACTTCAAGAAAAAAAACAATCTTAGACTGAGTCTAAACTGGGAACAAAAAGGAGGTGTTTCCAAGAAGCCTAAATTCTAAGGGAAATGCTTCAATTGCAATAAGATGGGACACAATTCATCTGACTGTAGGCTTTCAAAAAGGGCTAGAACCAACGAAGCTAATGTTGTGGACAATATTTCGAAAGAAATGTCTGATATAGACTTGTGTGCCTGATATAGGTTTTATGTGGGAAGAAGATATGTAATCTCTGTAAAAGCAATGACAATGAATAAAAATGTCGCTTCTTCCATTTATATGTTTGAGTCATTTAATTTATGAAATAGCAGGCTTGTACTTGTTAATTAAATTTTTTATGAAGATTAATTAACCTAGAACAAATTCACATTAATTATATTCATAAAATATGAAACATGTGTTGGGGAAATTAATGAGGTCTTCATTTCAAACAATTGAAAGAAGCACAGAATCACTTGATCATAGTAATGCTTAAGATTTGTTTAAACGAGAAGAAGGAATAAATACTTTATTACCTTAATTAATGAAAGCACAAAACATTTCTACGTGTATTTGCTTAAGAGCAAAAACAAAGCTTTTCTTTATAAGAAAGAAGTTGACAAGTGATTGTGGTGATGAATATGTTGAATCATTTGATGACACCACCATATTTTCCTTAAATCAAATGGAGTAGCCAAACGGATAAATCAAACTCTAAACAAAATGATGAATTCATAGCTAGGAAGCTTTGAGTTATCACAGAACATGTGGGGGAAGCTATTTTATTAGCTAATTACCTCTTAAATAAAGTTCCTCATAAGGAAAGAGATAAGAGAACCACTTGAAAATGTGAGGGTGTCCTAGAACCACTTGAAAATGTGAGGTGTGTCTTGTTAACTTAATGGTAAGTTGAGACATATGCGTTATCAACATAATATCGTTAGACAACTGATCTCAACTAAGGTTATCTCTATTGATTTTATAAAATCGAAAGATAAAATTGCAGATCTGCTAACCAAAATATTAAATCGAGATCAGGTTGATAAAACATCGAAAGGAATGGGTTGAAGCCTATGAACATTTAAAGGCACTTTATGAAGGAAAACTCAACCTAGTTGACTGGAGATCCCAAGATCTAGGTTCAAAGGGACAATCTATTTTCATAGACCTTGTAAGGTTACTGTGGGAGTTATTACTCTAAGTCCATTTATATGATGATAATAGTGATTAAAAATGTGGAAAAGGTTAAGAAAATGCTTTTAATGACCATTGTAAGTTTTGGTGAGCCGAACTACATAAGTCACCTATGTGAGAGTGAAGTGGGGTCGTTTCAAGGAAACTACTAGGGCATAGTTCTCTAAAACTCTTACATAACTAAGAGATGTTCACAGCCAAATGAACATACCCATGAGAATCAAAAACCTTACCAGGGAGGTATTTGAGTAAGGAATATCATCGTTTATACCAAAGGCACAACAGTTCAAGAACATCGTGTCTATTGGTCAGCTAGTAAAGTAAATATACTTTCACAAGGGAAGGCTCAAGGGTCGATGCCTACCTATCCTATTCAAATATCTAATGTAAACTCTATCACCACTCCGTGTCGTTGAATTTTGTTTATCTTTCAATTTCATTCATGTGAGGGATTGTTGAAAAATAATGTTTACTAGGGAACTTTGAGGCATATTATTTATGGGTAAAATTGGAGTTTTTAAATAATAAATTTTATTATTATATTCTACTCCATGAGACCTTTAAAACAATATATAATATGCTCAAAATAGTTGAGTAATGAATGAGAAATTGAAGCTCAAAAGTAAGCTACATGAAAATGATTGTTGAGGAAAAATGGTGCTTAAAACCTCATATCTCAAATTGTTAAAAGTGTGGTATATGGGAAGGGTTTATAAGGTAAAAGCAACATGTTGGTTAGTAAATGACTAAACCAAAGCTCTCTCTCGCACGCAGAGGGTGCTGATCAAATCAAAACAAGTTAGGGATGCACTCGCACGACGTGGGTGACGTGAAATGTCCGGACCGATCGAGCCTTAATGGGCCTACCAAAATTTTTAGCCCATTTAAATATTTCTCCTCTTTAACAAAACTGTCATTTGGTGTTCCAAAGGCAATTACATAACTTTATTTTGTTTTAATTTTTTGTAACTCACCATTTTTGTAACTTACAAAACATTATTTTGTACCTCTCCAACCTTAATGTTTTGTTTTAAATTACATGAAACCTTTTCATGAAAATTTCACTATAAATAGCCCACTCTTCATTTCATTTTAAACATCAAGAGAAGAAGAAACAACTTTTGTTCTCTCTCAAAAACTTGTTCTTGTTTTCTCTCAAATACTGCTTCATTTTTTTGGTGATAGGGGGGACTTGGTTAGCATTCGCCTGTTACAAAAGTTGTGCTACTTTTTGTAACTGATCGTTGTTGTATCCTGGGAGATAGAAGTCTAAAAATTCTTTAGCACCTAGGAGAGGGCGAATCTGTCTTAAGGAAACTGTTTATATAGGCCTTAATGGATTTTTATTTACAATCTATCTACAAATATTACGTAAAGTATATTTGTTATTTATTTTTAAATTTATTATTAAATTTAAATTATATTTATATTTTTTTATATACTGCCTTTTTGTCTAACATATACTAGCTAACTTCATAAGAAACTTAGCTTGTCAAGAGGTTATTCTATTGATATCACTAAAAATCTATGAAAAAAATTGGAGTTTTGAGCTTGAAAAGGTTGAAAATGGTAGAAAGGGGACTAAAATGAAAGAAAATAAAAGTTCGTAAAGAAAGGAGATGGGAGTGACATGAGAAGGAAAAGATGTATATGATGATGGAAATACTTTTCTACATCTTTCTATATTAAAATATATTTGATTTATTATTTTAAATTGTTAATAATATTTGATAAAAAAAATCTAAACTCATCATACACATCAAGTGGTTCCTATCTACTTTCAATCTTATCCACACTTTATTGTATTTTCTTAATTAAATTGTATTTCTAGTCGTTCTTATTTTTCCCATCCATCCATCTATCTAATCTAATCTAATCTAATCCAATCATTTCTTATTTTTAATTTTCACACTTCTTCCTTAATACTTTTCACACTTTACAATTTTGATAATACCTCAAATTAATTTCTCTATTCAAAAGCTTTTTTAATTTTCTATGATATCCAACTACCTTCTCCACTAACATTAATAATCTTTATTTTATATACTTCAAAAATTCTAATACGTGCAAGCTACAAAATGTCATTGTTCTCATATCAAGGGGTGTTAGGGATGTTGCACTCCCCCTTAAAATAAAATTTCGTCCTCAAAATTTTCCTGACTGAAATAGTTGTCGAATATTGTTGCTTCATTATTTCCTCACATTCTCATGTTGCCTCTTCCACATTATGATGTCTTCATAATATTTTCACTAAAGGAACCTACTTATTTCTTAGTTCTTTTACTTCCTGAGCAAAAATCTTAATTGTTTCTTCTTCATATGTCAAATCCAACTAAATTTCAATAGCTTCTGATGTAACCACATGTGATGGATCAGATCAATTTCTTTGCAACATTGAAACATGAAAAAATTATGTATTCTAACCAATTTTGGTGGTAAAGCTAATTGATATGCCACTGGACCGACACGCTCCAAAATGCCATATGATCCTATGAACCTCAGATTCAACTTTCTTTTCTTTCCAAAACGAAGAACTTTTTTCCATAGATACTTTCAAAAATACTTTTTCTCCCATGCTATATTTAATATCTTTCTCTTAAGATCAACATAGGATTTTTGTCTATCATAAGCTGCTTTCAATCGATCTCTAATATCTTTTCTTCTATTTCTCTAATCAAATCTGGCCTAACTAGCTTATTTTCGCTCAACTCTATCCAACAAACAGTTGTTCTAACTTCTTTCCATACAACATCTCGTATGGTTCCATTTTAATACTAGACTAATAACTATTCTTATATGTGAACTCTACCAATGACAAATGTTTCCCAACTTCCTTCAAATTCAATAAAGCAACTTCTCAACATGTCTTCTGAAATATGAATTACCCGCTCGGATTAACTATTAATTCGAAGATGAAATGCAGTACTAAAATTTAATCGGGTGCCCAAAGCTTTATGTAACTTCTCCCAAAATCTTGAAGTAAATATTGAGTCTCTGTTAGAAATAATAGATGTTGGCACTCTATGAAGTCTCACTATTTCATCTATATACAACTTCTCGAAGTAAGCTTTGCTTCAATTCATCACTATCAAGCACACAAAGTTTACCTTAAAACCACAAATTTCCTTCATTATCTTGTAACGATCCAATTTTTAGTGGTACGAAAATATACAATTTCAAAGCCCCATTTCAATAAAATGAAGCTGTAAATATAAAACAGGAATATTTATAGTGTTAATGTAAAAATATGTTGAAGAATGGTCGAGTGATTTAGCCGATAAAATAGTTAATTAAGGCTTAGGGAGTAAATTGTAAAAGTCCAATAGTTATTGAGTCTTAATCTATTCAATCTAGATCTCAACTCTAATTTTTTCTTCCAAGACAAATCAATGTTACCAAATTAAAATAACTTGTTGATTAGGCAAACAAATTAAATAAACAAAGTATTGAACAAATAATTAAAGAGAAAAATAATTAATTAACTAAAATATATGATCTATTATTGTTTCAAGAAAATGGAGTTTAGTTCATATTGAGTTGAGAAAACAACACACATACACACAAAAAAAAAAGATTCACAACAAACTTGCATCAATAAAAAGTAAAAAAATAATCTTGAGAGAAATAGTTAAAGAATTTATATCGAGCTCCTTAAATCTCTTTTTGTTCTTTGTATTTGCAAGTTTGAAGTTTCCCTTGATATGAGAGTTTTTTTTTTCCCTCGAAGCGGTTTCCTCCTCTTTGTCCTCTATTTTGCTTTCTTAATTTTGCTTTCTTAAAATTCATCACCCTTATTTTTAAGGTTTTTATTGCGCTCCTCCATTGAATACCAAATTTGCAATGGAGCAGACAAAAATTCTAGATTGAAGAACATGCTCCAACGTACCGAATTAGATTCGATGTTGTTATAATAGATGTTAATAATGGTAATAGAAACGATCACAAAACAATAAAAAAAGAAAAAAACTTGAAAACCCTTTCGGGAAAATAACGGGCAGAAAGAAAAAAATTCACTAATGTCGAATTCGAATGATACAAGAGGAGTTTCAACTACATCTATTTAAAGGTTAAAATAACCTTATTCTAATCAATATCAAATAGCTAAAGTGCAGTTCTATACAAATTCTATTTGTGCAACATATACCTAAATACTAAAATTTACTCCTAAATAGTACAAAAACTATTCTAAAATAACTATAAATATTAGTGTTATCATGTTTTACA
Source organism: Kokia cookei (assembly GCA_039519145.1). Taxonomy (NCBI): domain Eukaryota; kingdom Viridiplantae; phylum Streptophyta; class Magnoliopsida; order Malvales; family Malvaceae; genus Kokia; species Kokia cookei. Next base: position 14,295,879 of record CM076899.1, on the reverse strand, counting down.
AAACTAATCCCCAAATGGCCCAACCTCCTCTTCTTATCGAAAGTTAAAAATAAAATAAATAAAAAAACAGTAAAACTACAACTAAGAATACCATAACATCTTTCAGAAAAAGCAGAGTAAGGGTGTGCACGATTCGGGTAAAATCGAAAAATTCGATTAACCGATCGAATTCAATTAATTGATCGTTAATCGAATGAATTCTGTAGGGGTCGATTAATAATTTTTTTGATTTTCGGTTAACAATTAATTCGGGTCGAAATCGGTCGGTTAATCGAATTAACCGTATTAATAAATAATATTATAATATATAAATATTAGCTCACTAACCACCCAAACTCAATCCAATATAAACTCAATCCAATATATATAAACACAAGTACCCAACCCAATCCAATCCTAAAAATTACAAATAATTTAATAAATGCATATATTCATTTGTTTATATTATTTGATTTTTTAAATGTATATATTTCTATTATATGCTCCGTTTTTGCACATATTTTTTTGTAGGTATAATGCAAATGGAGATCTTTTGGAGAGAAAAAATTGGATACAAATGGAGAATATTAAAGACTTAAATTTTAATTATGTGTTAATTTCAAGACTTATGTAGTGTTTTTAATTATGTATTGATCCAATACTTTAAATTGGTTAATTTTTTAATTCGGGTAATTCGAATAATTTTTTATACTTATTTTAACCAAAAATTAAAAAATATATAATTTTCGGTTAACCGATCGAATTAACCGAAAAATTTCGGTTCGATTAATTTTTTTGAAAAAAATTCAATTCGACTAACGGTTAAATATTTAAAGGGATCGATTAATTCAGATCAATTAACTGATCGATTAACCGAATACCTCTAAAGCAGAGCAGACCACATACACATTTGAAAGTAGAATGCATTGTTATTATGTACATATTTTTACTCAAAAGTGTCTAAAGAATCTCGTTCTCCAGGAAAATCACCGCAAAACAGATTTTTTATTTATTTGCCTTATCCATTTATCTTCCTCTTCTTTTAATCTTGAATTGAAGACACTATTTAAGTCGAAGAAAACCCCCAAGTGTGAAATCGAAAAAGTACAACAGTGAGTCAACTTTTACATTAAAATTACTCAATGAATTAGCATGAATAGAAGTTCAGTCATGTAATTTGATGAAATTAGCACTATTTGTTTGTATCCAAGGAGTTTTAAGGTGGAGCACTAATAGAAAAATTATAAAATTTCTTGATATAATTATGTTTCTAGAATATTCACATTTATGTATGATTTTGTGTTACTTCATCTTTAGCATAAGCCTGATAAAAAAAAAAAAAACTTCAGCAGAAGGTTATAGAAACTGGCATTGTATGTTGGTTGGAGATTCCTTTGGTAGTTAAAGAGTAAATTGAAGTTGCTGGTGAGATAATTGCAAGATTTTTCTAGAAGGGTTTTATGAGTTCTTGAGAATAATCTTTTTGATTTTTGCATTATGATGGAAACAAATGACAATTAAGCAGTAAACTCATCTATACTATTATTTACACTTTTAACTAAGTTGGTATTAGATTTGATCATGGGCCGATTCAGATCAATATCAAATTTTAGGTCTTTTTTTTGTCGATTTTGACTTGATCCTGAAAAATAAGTCTAAAATTTTATTCAAGCACAATCCATATAAAAAAAGGTTAAATTTGAGCTTGACTTGATCCGCTCGTATAATTTTTTTTAAATTATTATTTTTATATAAAACAAATTTTAGAAATATAATGCGTCGAATACACTAAAAACATTAAAAATAAATGTTTCCCAACAAATCGAAATTACATGAGAAAAAATATTTATACTTAAAGTAACGTTAAGATAATTGTAACTTATAACAAGTAAATACCTCTAAAATAGTAGTAAAATTAACAATAAAACAAGAGTTATACAATATTCAAATATCAATAATAAAATAGTAATAATATAATAGCAAAATGGTAGCTAAATAACAGTAGAAAATTTTTTTAGATAGATTTGGGCTAAACCCGAGAAAAAAAAACTTACTTAAGGCTTGACCCATTAAGAAAACATGTTTTATATTTTGTCCAATTCCAATTTTTGAGCTTATATTTTTGTTCAAATCCTCTAACTTTTCAAGTAAACCTTCAGATCTGGACGGATAGCTTGACCCATGATCAAGTCAAGTTGGTAAGGTCAACTAGACATTAACTTGATTAAGGAAATTGTGAAAATGTTTATATTTAAAATAAGTTATTTTTTCGATGGCACTCGAGTCTTTTTTTTTTTAAATCAAAAAATAATTTGCATGTGATTGGGTTTTGAACTTATGCCAATTATATTGATAAAATTTTAACTTTACTAATTAATCAAAGTTTTATTTTAATATATTTAATTTTATTATGCATCAAAATTATATTTATACTATTATTTAAACTTTTGATTGAGTTGGTGTCACAAATTAATCGGACACCAATTCAGTTAGTAAAATTAAGAAAATATCTTCCATATTTAAAATAAGTTATATTATTCTAGAGTACTTTAGTCTCTTTTTTTTCTTCAAAAAACCAATAAAATGTTAGTCAAAGTGCTTAATTGATTCAACTTGTGAGCTTAAAAGCTTAATTGAGTGCATTTTTCACAAAGGTGCTTAATTGATTTTTTCGTCGAAGTTTAGGAGCTTACATAAGGATATTCAAACGGTTAACTGATCGGTTAACCGAATTGAATTAGTATTAAATGAATTAACTGAACTTTTAATACTTTAACCGTTAACTGAATCAATTTTTTTTCAAAAAAATTAACCAAACCGAAATATTTCATACCGAATTAACCAAAATTTATATATTTTTGTGTTTACAGTTAAAACAAATATAAAACATTTAAAAATGATAATTTCATTTGACCGAATTAACCGAATTAAAATTACATATAATTTATATTATTAATTATTAAGTTCGTTAATTCAGTTAATTATCCGATTTTGAATCGAATTAACTGATAATCGAATTTTTGAAAAAAAATCATTAACTGACCTCCGACCGAATTAGATTGATTCGATCAATTAATTCAATTTTAACAGAAATTTAAACACTCCTAAACTTATATACACCTTTAGCCAATAATTTTCTTTTTAAAAAAATATATTATTATTTTTCACGTGGAACATGCATATATGTTTTTAGGATAAACTATATAGATTAGTCACGTAAATATAATTTTTTTTTATTTTAAACCTGTAAAATAAAAAAAATTACAATTTAGGCATTTACATTACATACTTTGCTCATTTGATCATTATGTTAAAATCTCAAACGAAAATCCGACATGATATTTTTTTTTAATATTTAATTTTCCATGTCATTATCGTTTATCCGGGTTATTTACTAAAAAAAGTCTTTTTTCGAATTTATTCACGGAAATTGACCAAATTGAAAATTATTGACTAGAATGGGTTGATTTTATAAAAATGCTTCCACGTTGAAGTTGTCAGGGGAAATTCCAGAAAAGCGCTTTCACGTGAAAGCACTTTTCTTTGTGTGCACCAAAAACGCGTGTACATGAAGACACTTTTCAAAAAAGCGCGTCGTGTGTTCGGAAACATGGGCAAAAGCGCTTCCACATGGACGCTATTTTGGGTAAAACGCTCCTACGTGGACGCATTTTTAGTGCACACAAGAGAAAGTGCTTCCACATGAAAGCGCTTTTCTGATTTTTCCTCTGACATAGCTTCCACGTGAAAGCATTTTTACAAAATCGATCTATTCCAGTCAATAATTTTTAATTTGATCTATTTCTGTAAATAAATTCGAAAAAGGACTTTTTCTAGTAAATAACCTCCATCTTTTATCCGTATTTGGGTAAACCACCCCAAATCATAATCAAGGTGCACGGATAAAAGATGGAGGTTATGATTTGGCTCAAAAAATTGTAAATGTTTAGGCTTACTTAATTTAAATAAAAGTTTAGAGATTAAAATGATAATATTTTTTAAGAATTACAATGATATGGATAAACGATAATCAAGTAGAAAAATAAACATTTAAAAGAAAAATATCATGTAACGTAAATGCTTAAATTACAATTTTTTTATTTTAAATGTCTAAAATAATTTTTTATAATTAAATGATTATATGTATAGTTTATTAATGTTTTTATGGCTTCTATTGTTAATGGTTTTATAATTATTTTCATTCGTTCTTTTAATTACGGAATCAATTCTTCCATTTTTATGTCCCTGTTACACGATGATAATAATTTTTATATATTTATATTTTATTATATAATAATCTGATTTGGGATCTGATTAAAAAAATTGATCCAAAAAACTTCCTAAAGTAAAATTCTAAAGACCCTTTGGGGATGCCTTCTTCCTCCACCTTTTGGCTCTCTGCTCCTGAAAAATCAAACCACTCTTTTCTATTTTTTCACAAACGTTTATCTAGTGCATCAACACTCCCAAACATTCATTTATTCATTAAAGTTTAGCAAATTCTAATAATTTATTTTTTAAATAATTTAATTAGAGTTAAATTTAGCTAGAAAGGATACTGTATTGAATTAAGTGTATAATAATAATTTTAAAAATTGATGAAATAATTTTGTTGTATTAATACCTAAAAATCAAAGAGTTTAGGGTTCTTTTGGAAAAAATAATTAGATGTAGTATAATTTGGAATTATAAAGAGTTAAATCACTTCAATTCCGGTAATGATACAGCTTCAGTTATTTTAACATCATTCACACTCGACTGGAAATCTTCTAAGAGAGTTAACATACATGATATAAAAGCATTAACCTATTAGTTTCCATAACTCCTCTCCTTCACTGTTGAGCTAATCCACTGTTATAATGTTCCCATTACAGCATCTTCATCTACGCATGAACCATGAAGCTTCATTTCCTTTCCTCTTCTATTGCTGGGCCTGGCTTTGGTTCTTCAGCTGTGACTCCACCATCAATGCAACTTCTGCACTTCTTTTCTATCCATCCTTCAATGTGGTTCTCTCCGCTCCCAACCCAATGCCTTCCGCCGCATAACCGAGCAATGATCCCCACAATAACACATATGATAGTGATCACTGCCACCACTACGATCAGTGTTTCCACCGATCAATGCAAATATCGACTTGAGTCCCTTGCTTCCATAGCTCCCTATGACCATGAAAATTGAATTATCTGCTCATAAACAACAAAAAAGAATGCAGAAAGAGAGTCCCAGCACCTGCAGACATGAGATAAATGGAGCAAAAACAAGGATAGATAGTTGAGTGTTGAGAGTAGAGAGTGAAAAAGGTGAGAAAAATATGAAACTAAGACAGTCCAAGTAGCAAGCTGCCAAGGGTTTAGGATATAAAAATGTGTTAAAGAAAACTAGTAGGGGGAAGAAGGCAATGGAACCTCAAGTGTGCTTGATGTTGGAAAAATTGGATTTTTTTTAAGAAATTTTGAGGTATATTCTTGATTATTAAATGTTGAGAGTTGAATCATAAAATTATGATTTTATACTCTATCATGAGACCTTTACAACGGTATATCATATGTTCAAAATGGTTGAATGATGAATGAGAAATTGATGCTAAAAAATAAGCCACTTTTGAATAATGAGGAAAAGAAAAGTTTATATTCTACATTGGTTAGATACCAAGTGTGAGATATATATATATATATATGAGAACCCACTTAGAAGTTATTGAATAATTAAGTTTAAATCTTTGCCTTACACGTAGAGGGTCCTGATTTAAACTCGTCGGGGTTGGGGGTGCACCTATATAACATGGACGATGCGAAATGTCATGATCAATCAAGCTTTATTTTAGCCTAATACATAATTATATTTTTTCCTCAACAGAGCTTATCCAGAATATGTTTTTTAAAAAGACAAATATCTCAATTTGATTTGATTTTATTCAAAGGCTCCTTTAATGCAGATTTGTATTTTTATTCACGAAAATTTCCAAAATTCCTCGATATTGAATGCCTATAAAAGTCGAAAGAATTTTGCAAAATTCTACTCAGAGTCACTACAATTTTATTTTCACTCTCGAAATTCTTTTTTTTTTCTCTAAAAATTTTCAAATGTTTTCAGTGATAGAAGAAAGCAAGGTTTGTTTGTTGATCACTGCAAAGGTGTTACTGCTATGATCATTTCGTTTTTGTATCCTTGGAGACAGTCGACTAACGTTTCTCCAAGTTCCATAAGAGCGGCCGAATCTATCTTAAAGAAACCGTGAAAACAGGCCTCAACTTCTAGTAAAACTCGATCCTCCTTTTTCGATTTTTGTTTTGTTCAGATCTTGTGTTTTACGTAAATATAAATAGTTATTTATATTGTTTTGTTCAGATATTGTGTTTTACATAAATATAAATATTTATTTATATTATTTTGTTCAGATCTTGTGTTTTTACATAAATATTTTAAATTTATGTTATTTTACTAACGTGTTTTGTCTAACACTTGGCTTTGGGTTAAATAATGTGGAGGAGAGGTGCTCTTCTTTTGTCTGATTATTCACTTAATAGTTTAACATAGTTTTTTTTTAAACTGATACAAAAGAATTGATAAATTATCAAATGACCCAAGTGAAAAATCTTGTACGAGAATAACCCGTTTTCTAAATTGCACATTGGTGCTGCCATACCCGTTGGTGGAACTACCCCTAATCATGAGCCAATGATTGGTCATTTTTAAAAAAAAAATATTGTCGACGTTCCCTTTGACGGCACCAATATGAATTGTTTTACATACCCGTAAAAAATATAGGTATTTCGTGAGAAAAAGAAAAAAGAAAAAAAAAATTAATGGTTGTCACTATTCTCTTTGGCGGCAAATGAATTTATATAAAGAAATATTTTTTTGGTGTCCCCGTTCTCGTTGGTGGCATCGATGTCAGTAAATTTAATTTTTTTTTGTGTTGTCAGGTTATGTGGCGACATCGATTAATTTTTTTTTAATTCGAATTTTTTTGATGTCACCAAGATGTGTGACGGCACCAATGTCTATATATACCCATAATCGGTGGAAGATCAAGATATGTTGAAGTAATTTTTTTTTTCTGTTTAAGAGATGATGGAAAGGGAAAAATTTTAGGATTAGTTGTAGGGGAGAGAACAAGATAAAAAAATTAACCATTGGGAAAATAGGGAAAGAAAATTTTTTTTTGTTTGTGTTTTAATTTGAAATTTTAATAGTTTAAAAATATGGTTTATTTAACGGTGATCGGGTGGAGTTCGGACACCAACAGATTTCATTTGTCATTTGGAGAGTGCATCATTTACTACAAATTTTATTCCCTAATTGAGAGTAATGGGAAATTTTTGACAGTGGTTATGCAATCACGAGTTCAAATTGGTTATGCTGTCAAGAGAATCCTTTAGGGGAAGAGGTGTCAATTACGGTGAGCACAAGTGGATGATAATTTTCGTGCGACGACGATCTAATTATTAAGGTGGTGCATTATATGAAAGTCATGCGACGATAATTCTAATTATTAAGGTGGTTCATATTAATGCTGTCTAGAAAAATGACGACACCAAAAAAATTATTATTATTTTTAAAAACGGCCAATCATTGGCTCATGATTAAGGGCCATACCACCAATGGATATGATGGTACCGGTGTACACAGTAAAAAAACTGCTAATTCTTGTTCAAGATTTTACACTTTAATCATTTTCATAATTAATCAATTCTTTAATTCAATTTCGAAAAAAAAACATTTAGAACTAAATTATATAATAAAAAAATTGAGGTTACTTCAAACCATTTCAGTGGTGCCTATTGATATCACATGCGAAGGTTAATGATCCAATGAAACTTTCCTAGTTTCTCCCTTGTTAGTTGCTATTTTCATGTCGAATTTTACACTATCAGTTCCCTATGTCAGTCAAGTTGCAGAAGATACTGACAGCCATGAACCACTTATGTTGGTGTGCCCTTCAAAAGGGCTTAAGGTCTGAGCTCACCATGTGTGAATGTGGTTGAGCTGTGCCTATACATTGCATGATTTTACATAAAACAACATCAATAATGCGTGAGCATGGAGAATGAATTTTTAGAAACAAACAAATACCCTTATCCGGCATTAGAATAAATAGAGTCTTCCCACTACTTGTATCTGAGTGTCTCAGTTGCAGTTCAATAATGCAATCTTGCTTGGAAAATCCCCCTAAACAGAAAAATATTATTATTACCTTGATTCTGTATTTTGGCCACTCTCCACAACCAGTAAAAGTCTTCTGCCATCTGACTCAGTGTCTTGTGAATCTAAATTTTGTTTTGCTTTTGTTTGTATTCTGTAAGAATCTGAGATATTGGATTTGATATTTTTAGTATATGATTGAAATTTCATTAAAGAATAAAACCATATCCAATTGAAGTTTGAAAAAAAAAGGAAAAAGAATAAAACGGGTTTTTTATCCAAATATTATAAAAAAATTTATTAATAACTAAAATGGTATCATCAAATTATTATTTATCAAAATGGTATGTTTAGTTAAGTGGAAGAACTCAAGTGGCGGCACCAGATGGTTTTTCTGATACGTGTTTTTTTTTATTTTTTTTTTATTTTTATATATTTAAAAATTAAAAAAATATCATTTTAATAGTGGAGAGACTTAAAATGGCAACACTCAGGGGTTTTTTTTACACAAAAAATATGAGAAAAAAATACCTAACACCCAATGGAGGAACACAAAGTGGCGGCACCAATGGAGGGTTTTTAAGTGGCGGCACTAAGGGATGTTTTGTCACTTGCCAACACCCCATTGTGTCGTGTGTGTGTGTTTATTTTATTTTGATTGTGAAAATTGATTTGGGTGGTTGGAAATTTTTAGGGTTAGGTTTATAATTTGTTATAAAATAGGAAAGGGGGAGCAAATAAACGAGAAAGAAAGAAAGAAAAGAAAGAAAGAAAGGAAGGAAGGAAGAAGGAGAGGAAAGAAAGAAGAAAGAAAGAAAGGTAATGTGTTTATTTTTAAATTTATTTCATTATTATATCTTTTTAAAATCGTATTTTATTTAATGAAATTTTATTTAATTTTTAACAGATTTATTGAAGATGGATAATCAATTTTTTGTATGCATTTATTTTGATCGAGTAATTTTGAGAACATCAGTTGGATGTATATTTGATTGTCAGCAACAAATAAGAATGAGATTTCATCGAAATATATCGGTTGATGATATGAAAGCAAGGATTAGTGTAAAAATTTATAGATGTTGTAGGAGAAGGATCTCGAAACTTTTCTACAAGTTCCCAGTTTCGACATATCCCATCAAATTCACCGAGATGGAACTTGTAGACGATAAAGACGTGGAGACAATGATCGCTCTTTATTGTTCGAATCAAAGTGACCAAAATGCACTGGTTCAATTGTTTGCTGAGTTAGTTGATGTGGAAGCTGTACAAAATGAAGATCCAACTCCATTAGAAAATGAAGATTCAATTCCGTGTATGGTGGTTCCAATATCGTACATTGAAAGTCAACCAATCGTACGTGGGCTAGACATCGATCTTAATGTTGCTGCGCTCAAGAATGATGCAGATGAAGATGGTGGATATGATAGTAGTATTCCTTCTGATAATGAAGTCGATAGTGATCCGGATGTGGATGAGGTCCCGGATGATATTGACGATTAAGTGACAAATGACGATGCAAATCCAGTTGGAAATCTAGTTACACATATTGTGATGCACAATAATCCTTCTGGGGCACACATGTCGCTTATAAACCCCGATGCGACACATGCCGAGTTCGCGGAGTACCTTGAAATAGTACCTGCTCATCGATTGGCCGTAGTAGCAAATTGTGAAGAGTTGTTTTGTGGGCCAAAAATTTGAATCCAAGGAAGAGTGCATATTTGCTATTAAGCGATATAGCATGAATGTGTCGATAGACTACAAAGTCGCAGTGTTTAAACCGACATTGTATATTAGGGAGTGCTAAAAGTCGACGGAAGGTTGCAAGTGGCGGGTGCGAGCTGAATTTATCCAGAAGTCGCAGATGTGGGAGATAAGAAAAATTGATGGGCCTCACACATGCAGTTCAACACGTTTGTCAGAAGATTACCGGAAACTTGATTTCAGAATCATCTGCACACATATCATGCCAATGGTTAAGGACAATCCGACCATCAAGGTTCTACACTGATTGTGGACATGCAATCATGATTCTATTATCGGGTTTCATATCGAAAAGCATGGATTGTGAAACAGATGGCAATGGAACAATTGTTCGGTGATTGGGATGCATCATACAATGAGCTACAAGGATGGATAGCTGCAATGCGATAGTACGTACCGAGGACTGCGATTGAGTTGGTGACACGACCTTATTATGGCTCAGATAACAATATACAACCAGGAAAAAGAATTTTTCAGTACATATTTTGGACGTTTGATCCCTACGTTCGAGCTTTTCCTCACTGCAAGCCATTTGTCTAGGTAGATGGAACGTGGCTATACAGGAAATACACGCAGATCCTACTAATTGCGATGGCTCAAGACGGGAATCAAAATTTGCTCCCGATAGCATTCGCTATTGTGGACAAAGAAGACATGAGACCCTGGGAATTCTTCTTGAGAAACCTGCGGAGGTATGTGATTCATAATGATAATATTTGCATCATCTCCGATAGAGGGAAGGGTATTATTGCGGCCATTAGGCGTACTGGTGTACCATGGAAATCGGTTTATTGTAGTCGACACATTGCGGCTAACTTCAAACGAGAATATAAGAATACAGACTGGTGGAGACGACTTATGAAAATAGGTAAAAAAATTAAGTTTCAAATTATATTTTTAATGTTTTAATTTTAGACTATAACTTATATTTTCTTAATATTCCTACAGCGTACGAGCTATAGCCACACCGATTCCGGCAAAGAATGACCAGACTTGAGCGTGACATGGAAGGTCAAATGAACAAGCCTCTACGCGAGTGGTTGGGTACCATGGAGCAGTGGCAATGGTCTCAAAGTTTTGATGAAGGGTATCGATATAGTCAAATGATGACCAACCTGGCAAAGTTGATTAACGGCTTGTTCAAGAGAATACGACATCTTCTGATTTCATCCGTGTTCTCTGTTACGTTCTGTAGGTTGGCTACCTTGATGCCAGTAATGGGGATGCGACAAATCGATCAGATGAATGCTGGACACGTGTTTGTTGAAGTTGTCCAGAATGCAATGGATGCAAATTGTCAGAGTGCGAGGACGATGAACATTGAAATATATTCACGACAGTTTCAACGATTTCAAGTTACTGAGACCATTGGGCATCAACCTGGTATCCCATCTAGGTCATACGGGGTTGATCTCCAAAACAGACACTGCGATTGCAGGAGGTTCGATACACTTCATTATCCCTGTGCACATGTTGTTGCAGCTTGTGCTAAAGTGTCGCTCAATGTTAAACAGTTCATCGACCCCGTTTACGCTCTCTAGCGTACGTTACGTATTTTAGAAAATGAGTTCCCCGTCTTGCCTAACTTGTCCACATGGGAGGTACCTCTGACGACTTTCAAGCTTATCCCGAACAAAGGTTTACGAAGGAATCCGAAAGGTCGTCCCCATATCACCAGAATCCGCAATAAAATGGACATTATGGAGAAAACAGATGGCAGCAAGCTGTGTGGACTATGTAGGCTAGCTGGGCATACTTGACGTAATTGCCCTCAACGAACCTATCATATTGGTCAGTCATCCGGATCGAGTAGGGCTTAAGCTATTTGTATTAGACATTTTTCATTTGAAATTAATTAAGTTTATGAATGCATTTGAAATTAATTATGTTCAACATTTGTATTTAATAATAATTTTTATATTTGCACTTTGGTTTTGGAATTAGGGTTAAGGGTTTCTAATTTAGGGTTATAACACCCCTAAACTCGGTTCATCATCATATACCTCTTACTTTTATTTTCACATTAATTTTCAAAGCTGTCCACTTGTGTCACAGTCAATAAATTATTTATATCTTGAGCTAAAGAATTCAAAATTATAATCTATTTGATGTTTATGAAATTAGACTCAAATATATTTTTACCATAAAAATTTCAGAATTTTTACTTTAGCCAATTTGTACAGTAAATTCTTCCAATTTACCCCTTCTCTGTTGCCTGACAGTTTGACCTTTCTTCATTAAAAATTACCTATCTTTTTGTACAGAGATAAAATGAGGTTTCTGTCTATTTCTTTTGAAAATAGACTCATTAAGGAATTAACCATTTAAATTTAATTCTCTAATAATTTTCTATATTTTCTATGATTTTTCAAAGTCAGAACAGGGAAACTCGAACCTACTCTGACCTTGTTACACAAAAACTAGTATATCTCAAAGTACACAATTCCTTTTCTTTCACCGTTTCTTCCATATGAAACTAAACTCAATAAGATTTAATTAAATATTTTATTAGACTCTTAACTATTTATATAAATTTTTTTGTGAATTTTAGAAGTTAGTCCTCTGGTTCTGTCCAAACTGTTTCAATGCTAGATTATGTAAATATACATATATGCTTTCTCCTTTCCTTTTTCTTCAATTTGGTCCTTCTCCTTTCTCCCTCTTTCTTCAATTTCCTTTATTAAGGAAATTTCAAAGAAAATGGAGGATTTTGAAGCTTGGAGGGCTTAACAATGGTGAAGGGACTAAATTGAAATAAAAAGAAAAGTTGGATAGTTAGAACATGGACATGGACGGTTGGAATTTTAAAGAGAAGATGATATTTTCATCTTTTAGTTGATTTTTAATCTCTCAAATTCTCTAAACTTTTTTTCAAAAATATCTCACTTAATAAAAATGGTAAAATTACACTTTAAGTCCCTAGGCCTTCCAACTTTACAATTTGGCCCAAAACTTTGCCTCCAAAAATATCTTCCACCAAATTACTCTTTTGCCCCTCCTTAATCAATTTAGTGTTTACGATTTAGAGTTTTAAGTTTAGTGTTTACGGTTTAGGGTTTTAAGTCTAGGATTTAGGGTTTAATGTTATGAAATTTAAATAAATGATCAAATAGGTTAAAATATATGTACATTATGGAGAAAAAATTCATCATTATAATTCATCAATAGTCAAATTTAAACACTATTAGATACAACCCTAGTATCCATGATTAGATGGTGTGGTTCTCGGGGTATATCTTCGTGGTGGTCGGCGTCTACGTAGAGGTTGCTCGTCAAGCTCATTGTCATCATTAGGGTCCATTTGCCCCGAAGGAGTAGAGTATTGTTCGGGAGGAGTAGAGTATTGCGGTGGCTCGTCAAACTCAGCCTGATATCCTTCTCTTGAGTATTGCGGTGACTCGTTAAATTGAGGCTGATATCCTTGGCTTGAGTATTGCGGTGGCTCGTCAAACTTAGGTTGATCTCCTTAGCTTGATGAGCTATGCATATGTGACGATCCCACAAAATCAGGACGATAAGATTCATTGTCATCCAATGCCTCTTCCTCCTCCTTTTCTTGTTGCTCTGGCACTGGTTGTGGCTCTAGGGCAGAAGCTACATGATATGGGCGATCTTGTCGAGACATGTATGGGGGAATTATCGTCGATGAAGCACCAAGTAAATATGGTTTCCCAACCTCAATGAACCACTACATGTACTGCACTGATGGCTGTAAATCCTGAGTGTACTCCATCGGAGGTACTCACATCATTCGGTTGTTCCACACATAAACATATTGTCCATGCACACTCCCCCAATCACAATTTGCTTTCCCCTTCTTATCCATCCCATGTATAGACCCTAATTGGAATGGCAGTTACGGGATAGGCTATTTATAACCAAACTGTCGGAGTACTCGATCCCCGGCATACCACTCTACTATTTGAAAATTGATTATCGGTGCGTTAATGCACCATTGGTCTGAGTGGAGGAATGTCGAGGCGAGAATAACAACAGTAATTTTTGGCTGTATATATGGGGTTCAGATGAACTGCACAATTAATAACATGTCAAGATATTAATAAGAGTAAAGTAATATAATTTAGTAACATGCAACCATATTAACACGAGTCAAGTAATATAGTTCAACATGTTAATGAATAACATACCCCTTCCTCGACATATTGCTCGAACATCAAACGATACATGGGAACTGTGTACCGCTTCCTGATCCCTAGTTTTGTTTTCCATCTAAGAAAACAAAAAATAACTTGTTAGAATAATATAATTAATAAAATATGTCAAATATTTAAATTTTAGGGTATATGATAATAACATGTTAACGAGTGAAAAAACATATGTTTGGTGCCTAACTGATGCCAAGAATGGCATCCGATATAGTGCCCAAGATTGCAATAGCACTAGGCATCCACCCATATCCCGAGAAGAAGGGTTTGTGGCGCGACAAAGTTCTCGATATAGCATGGCAAGCACCGCAGATCCCTAACTATATTCATGAATTTTTCGCAAATCTCTTAGTAGGGGCAAATACATCAAGTGAATCTTATTGTTATTTGCGTCCGGCATGAGTATTCCCGCTATCATTAGCAAAATATAGGCTCGAACGGCCTAAGAAACCTCCATTTCAGTTGCGTGTTCGGGCAAGTGCTCAAAATTGCTCTTCAACCATGTAAATAACAACGACATAAAGTCATTGTTATTACTAGGTTAGCGACCTAGTAACTGGATGCACATCGTTGTCGGCTATTGAAACGAACTAATATCGGTGACCGGTACACCATTGATTGGTAGTCCTAGTTGGACCGCAACATCCTCCAATGTCACAGTGCACTCCCCACAAGGCAGATGAAATGTGTGGGTCTCCGGGCGCCAACGCTCCACCAATGCACTGATTAAAATCATATCTTAACTCAAAATTTTGGATCAATGCCGCTGATCCAAATCCGACATCCCACAGGTACAGAAGCAGACGTTTATGAGGGGGAAATTTGAGGCCCTATGCACAACCCCTCAATGAACGATACGCGAGCTCTTCCTGTTAATTTACAAAAATAGTTAGTATAACCAAAATTAATTTTGTAAACAAATAATAATATCGTGAATGACATAATGAACGAATAATAATTATTTTACATTCATATTGGCTTGGTGTGTATCCGTATTCACCGATTTTGCTATGTGAGGACGTTCCGAGTTAATTAATGAAGCCATTCTGCAACTTGAAAAAAAATTATCAATTAATTCAATACATAAGTTTACCAATACAATACAAAAATAATAATTAAATACCAAAAAGAGTTATTTACTAAAATGGTACAAAATATATATTTATATACTAAAATAGTATCCACACACCATTATTTACTAAAATGGTACAAAATAAATATTTATTTTGTACCATTTTGGTAAATAATATGATAGGGATATTATTTTGATAATTAATTATTTTTTATATTATATTTTGATAATTAATTAGTTAGGTTTAACTTTTTTGTGAATTATTAAAAATCTCTTATTTTTATAAAATAATAACTTTATTTTGGAGTATTTTTATCTTTTTATATTTTATATAAATTAAATTTAAAACATACATAAATTCACATGATATCCAAATTAAAATTATTAATTTTACCATTTAAATAAAAAATATTTAAAATTTTATTTTAATTTTTTATAATTTTATTATATAACTAATTTTACTCGTATTATATAATTATTTTATAAATATACTCTAACATTATTTCAATTAAATTTTTTAATTTCATACTTGTAACTAATTTTAATTATAACTTAAAAATTAATTATTGTTTATTTTATTAAACACTTATAATAGTTTTCTTTCCATTTTATTAAACAATCTTATGACTTGTATAATAAAGTTACTACCTAACAAAATTTAAACTTTATTAAATTTTAAATCAATAAATATGAACAATATTTTTTACTTACTACTACTAACAACAAAATAAAATTACTAACTAGCGAAATTAAATTAAAGTAAATTAATAATAACATAATAACCAAACTTACATTTCTTTTTCTCCTTTTAATTTACTCAACTATAACAACATTAAATAATAAATCAATTAAAAATTAAATTAAACAAAACAAAAAACTTAAAATAATCAAATTAACTAATAGATTAAAATATTTTAAAATTAATTTTAAAATTAACCAAACTTAAAATATTAATTAAACTTACATTTCTTTCACTCATCTTAATTTACTCTTTTAATCAACCTATTAAACAAATAAAATTATAATAACAAATCAATCACATTACTACTAACTAACAAATTAAAATATTTTAAAATTAAATTTAAAAATAAACACATTACTTT
The DNA here is from genome assembly GCA_039519145.1 of Kokia cookei. Taxonomy (NCBI): domain Eukaryota; kingdom Viridiplantae; phylum Streptophyta; class Magnoliopsida; order Malvales; family Malvaceae; genus Kokia; species Kokia cookei. Next base: position 14,279,647 of record CM076899.1, on the reverse strand, counting down.
TTTTTTTCTTCTCTTTCTTCCCCTTCTTCTTCTTCTCCTTCTTCACCTTCTTCTTTCTTATTTTATTTCTTTCTCTTTTTTCTTTCTTTTTTCCTTCAATTTTCGTTGGTCCCCCCCTCCCCACCTGTTTTATAACAAAAACATTATTTTATTTAATTTTTATCACCTACCAAAAATTCCCAACCACTCAAATTAATTTTCACCTCTTAAATATTCTGCACAAACACACACACATGACACAATAGAAGTGCTGCCAAGTGGCAAAACACCCCTTAGTGCCACCACTTGAAAATCCTTCATGGTGCCACCACTTTGTGTTCCTCCATTGGGTGTCAGGTATTTTTTTCGTATTTTTTTCGTGTATAAAAAAATCCCTGAGTGCCGCCACTTTAAGCCCCTCCACCAATAAAATAATATTTTTTTTATTTTTTAATATATAAAATTAATAAAAAAAATAAAAAAATTCGTGTCAGAAATACCCCTTAGTGCTGCCACTTAGAGTCCTTCCATTTAACTAAACATATCATTTTGGTAAATAATAATTTGGGGATACCATTTTGGTTATTAATAATTTTTTTATAATATTTGGGTAAAAAACCCGAATAAAACCCTTTGATGCGACAATTAGGGATGGTAAATTAAACCCTACTCATAGGATTATGTCCCAACCACATTTTTCTTTAATTTGGAGTCAATACTAAGAGTGTTAGGTTAACTGATCAGTTAATTAACCCGAATTATTATTAATTAAATTAATTAATCATTTTAAATCGGTTAATCGAATTAAATTTTTCTCAAAAAAATATTAATTGAATCGAACTTTTTTTATTTCGAATTAACCAAAATTTATATTTTTTATTTTTGATTAAAATAAATATAAAACAGGTTTTTACATAAATAATATAAAATAAATAGATAAATACGAAAATAGGATAACAAGAATAATTTATGGGAATAGACAAACACAATAGTAAAATACGGGTGTTGCCTGCCATATCGGCGGCATCACTTTTGTTTTAATAATTTTTTTTCAGGTGCAACCTGATCAATAGACGACACTTGTATAAAATAAAGGACAATACGAGCTTTTTTAAACAATATATGAAAAGGAAGAAAAAAATAATTTTTGGTTAATAGATAAAACATATAAAAAATAATTAATAGAATTAACCGATCGATTTTTGGTTAAAACAAGTATAAAACATAAAAAAAATATTTATATATTATAATATTATTTATTAAATTCGGTTAATTCAGTTAACTGACCAATTTCGAATCGAATTAATCGTTAACTAAACTTCTAAAAAATTAGTAACCAATCCAAACCGAATTAATTCAGTTAACCGACCGATATATCAAATTCGATCGATTAACCGAATTAATTCGATTTTACTCGAAATTTACACACCCCTAATTAGTACAAGACGGGTTAGATCAAATCTACTCGTCTAAAAAAATTATCAAATAACTTTTTTTTTAATTTTATTACTATTTATAAATTTTTTAAACTTTTATAGCTTTAATAATACTTTAACTATATTTTACATATTTTATTTAATTTTTACATATATATTTTATTTTTTATTGTAAAAATTATGTAATATTTCAAAACAAAGTACAATTGAAATCTAGAAAAAAGAAACGTACCGTTCAAGTTATAACATTTTAAATAAATTTAAATTTTGAAATATATAAAGAATGATATGAAATTTGAATACTATATGAGTATGTATTTTTTATCATCGTTTAGTAATATTTTATTATTTTTTATGTCATTAATATATCATTTTATTAAAACTTTTAAATCAATATTTATGTAATCTCAACCCTAACTGAAAATTTTGTATCCCGTTCAACGCTAAACTCCGAGATTGCAATTCACTCTAACTCTTTAATTTATTTTTCTTTTGAATTTTTATGAGGTCATGGAGGTTTCTATTTATCTGTTTATTCATGAGTAAGTTTGAATTTTTATACTTTCTATTATTCATTGTAAAATTAAATTAATGTTTGAATATTGATGACTTACATTTTACAGTAACAAAACGATATCTAAAATATTTGAAAGAGTAAAACCTTGAGATGTTGAATTTTAGAAATTTTTTATTTTTAATTTAAAAAATTATTTAATATATTGTTAATAAAGTTTTTTAAACTTGCAAATAATTGAGGGTTTAATAAGCGATGTACTAAAAAAATAAAAAAATTTATTTATATAAATAAATATAACATTTGACACACATTCAACCCGCTTAAAATTTAAATTACACTGGAATGACATCATAGAGTTTGTGACAGCCATCGTGGTTGGGAGCAGTTGGTTTTTTTTCTCCATTTTGATATGACAATGTTTTTGTTTGAGTGTTATGTATTTCGACTTAATTTAGTAGCTACGTGTGATCATAATTTTTGTTGTTACTATAAGTTGCTTATTTGCTTAATACAATAAGTGCAATAGAAGTGGTAGATTGCAATGGCATTGTGAAATTGTTTAAACAAACAAAAAAAAAAACCAAAGATTTGTTTACGTAGTTCGATTTCTCTATGCTTGCAGAGTCTAGTTCAGTGAGAAATTTCACCATCCTTAGTCTACATTACAACAAGTGACTTATACTCTATCACTCTTTAAGTATAGAGACCTCACCCTTGTACCTAAAGACTAGAACTCTCACCTTCAAATCCTCCCTCCCCCCCCCCCCCGAGAATTTGGGCAGTAAACACTCTTAACAATGTTTACAATACAACCTTTGCACTCTCTCGCAAAAGCAATTCCTCAATGAACAAATACAAGTGCTCTCAATAAGCTCTCTTACAAAACCTAGACAAGCCTTCAACATATATTCAATTCGACTTGCTAACATAGAATCCAAGTGAATACAAAGTAACTCCTTGAAAATAGTTCTTAAAATCACCATAATCAAAGCAAAAGCAATCAAAGATCTGATTTCCAAAACAACTACATAATCTTCATCGATCTTCCATGTTTTAAGGGATTATTTGATTCACTTGAATCCTCCAATCTGCAAATGCCAAATATTGGTTTTCCGTTAGATGAACCATAATATCTTCAATAAAACAACACATAACCAGGTCCAAAGATTTTCTTCATTAAATTGTCTAACCAAATAAGACAAGTATTAAAACTACCTAAATGGCAATCTGCAGTTGGCATTGTCGAGTGCCATGATCTATTGTAATTTGATAGAGCTTGTTTCTAGGCAATTTATATGATTTTTTCATGTTTTTACTTAGTTTCAGTTCTTTACACAAATAAGTTATTAGTGTGTATTTTATGTTATTTTGAGACCCAAGATGACCAATTGGCATCCGAGGCATCTAATGAGGTTGGTGGATGATGCAGGGAGCCCATAGTGGCCCAAATGAAGTGAGACATCACTAAGAAGGGAGATATCGTGATATTGAAGCATTAAAGTCGTGATACTCCTGACAGTGTCGAAATAAGAAAGCTCGAGCCACCAAAAATGGTATTGCGATATCGATTGATGCTAAAAAGGGAAAATTACATATTAGTCCCTAACACTATAATTATCTCTAATCTTACCTGGTAAGTTCATACGGTATAGTTACATATAATGTTTGTAGTTGAATTGTGAAATTATAATATTTAAATGTATTTTGAAATGGTTACAAATTGTAAAGAATTGTTCTAATATGTGTATTGAGCCCGGATGAACTTAGGATAGGATAAAATTGGCATACCAATAGGGATATTTGCGTGCTTGTATGGGTTCGCACTTCGGTGCCACTATTTACACTACGATGCCTATTGATTCGCATTTTGGTGCATACTACTCAACATTTTGGTGCCTACTAGTGTGATGTATGTAACAGTTCAGTCTTCAATGGTGTCGAAAACAGTAATTTCAATATCACAATTCCAACGAGTCGAGTTGTTAATTTATTTATTTGAATATTTATGACTTCGCTAGCATCGTATTAAAAGTTCGTAAGGAAATTTTAATGTTTAAATAGTTAATTGAGTAGAAAGGATTAAATTGTAATAAGTGTAAAACTAGAGATGGTTGATTAGAAGGACTAAATGAATAAATTAACCAAAGAACTATTAGTGGGTGGATTATCATGGTTTGTAGTAAGAGTAAATAGGCTTGATTAAGATTAAAAGAGATTAATTAAAGCGTAATGATGAAAGTCTAAATATTTACAAAATTGTCATTAACTATATATATGAAATTAAAAGAGAAAAATGAGATTTCACCTATTTTCTTCATCTTCTCCACGACAAGGCTAGGGAAATTAGGGTTTCCATTGTTGAAACTTTGAGCTTTGATTTGGGTAAGAAAACCTTGATCTTTTTTAGTAATTTTTATGTTTTTTAGTCCGTGTTAGCTTAATCTAGCTAATATAAGGACTAAATTGTGAATCTGCCAAATATTATAAAACTTTCCATTTTTGAAATTTCTTGTTCTTGGGAGCTTTTGATAGATTTGAATGTTTTATGCTTGGGTTAGATATTTTTGTAAAGAGATTTCTAATGAAATTAGGGTTTAGGGACTAAAATGTGAAAATGATAAATATACATATGTTGTTGTGGAAATGAATGTGTGAAGGGGTTGGATGAACACACTAGAGATTTCGGCTAAGGTTGATTGTGTAAGAGGAGAGTTATTTTGTATGTTTTGTGTTGAAAGGACTAGATTGAATAAAAGAAAGTATTAAGGGTAAAACCATAATTTTCCCAATAAGGACTAAATTGTGTTGAATGACTCAATTATGTGACTTAATGTGAGAAATGAATGATTTGTGGATGTAGTCTACAATCGTGCTTCAGATCGCGGAAAAGGAAAATTAGCGGAGTAGTCTCTAAAGTCTAATCGTAACTGCAAGTTAGTCCAATAAGTTCGTAATGTAAATTTTACTTAATATTTCTTGTATGTATATAGTCAATGTTCAACAAATCAAAAACACTTGGAATTGAAGAGATCGAGGAAATGAAACGAAAGAGATAGTAGACTTTATGCCGTTGAAAAATACCGACGCGATGGCTGGGGTATCGCATATGTTGCGTGTCCTCGAAAGCTCGTGTGAGTAGCATCGTGACTCAAAAAAGACATATGAATCCTAAATGGATTATAGGTCCTTGATCGCGTCTGAAACGTCATAGCGATTGTGCAACCGTACACACGTCGATGCAAGATAGTTTATAGACAATTCTATCGGATATCGATCCCACGAGGAAATGGGTTCTTGATGTTAACTGTCGAAGCAATTAATACTGAAAATAAGTAAAATGTGAGAAAGGATGTCAGTGCAATTACGGCAGATCTGCACACTAAAATAGTTAATATTGTCAATGCAATCAGAGTTAAAGGTCAGAGGTTAAATGTCAATGTACTGAAAGTAAATCAAATGTGTTGAGTGCTAAATATTTAAATGCATGAAATGTAAAAATGATCAAGTGTAAAAGGGTAAAAATGGTTCACTGATTCTGCAAAGTTGCAATGCTGAATGCGTCGACAAGGTAAAGTTTAGATGAATTGTTGCAGCAATAAATCTCTCTTGAGTTCTTACCAACAACAGCTCTCTATTTAATCCAGACTTAAATATCCACAATCACTCCACCTTAGTGTGAGCAATGTTGCACATCCAAGAACAAGTGACTGGAATCTTTCCAATCCCAAGCAGCTCTCGCCTAACTTACTTATTAACCTAACTTGTCACCGCATCTCTCGATGTCAACAGATTGTAATTTCACTCTCGTTCTTAAAGCGGTTAGATCCAAGAATAAACAGATACGCAATATTAAATAAGAGTCAAAATAATCTAACACCAAAAGATACTCTCATATTCATTTAATGTCATTAGAATTCATCATCGTCAAAAGAAATTTTAAAGAGTGCAATCGAAGCTTACTATCTCTAGACTACTAAGACTACTCCTTAATCATTCTTCTTGCCCAGCACATAGCACCTCTCGTCAGAAGTTATTGCATACTTTCTTCATCAGCTTCCCAATTCCCAACTCAAATTTCAAAATCACACAGAATTTCTAGAATTTAATCCCTTAGCTCTTCCTTATTTCTTCATTCTTCATTCTTCTATTTATAGGCTCAAGAAATTGCAGATTTCAACCTTCCACTTTCAGATCCAGATCTAGATTTTGCAACTGTCAAAGTTAGTTAGAGTACAGCTATGCACTCATGCAATTTTAATGTTTACTTCAGAGATCTGCAGATTGTCGCTGCATTACTAGACGCAATCTGAAACCATAATTGTGACAACATTTGTGATGTTCCTGCGTTGGTGCTTCTAAATGTGAATTCAGCTTAAGTTTACCAATTCGGAGTTCATGTTCAATGTGGCGACACCACTAGTCATAACTCCAAGCTCTTATGGCTACATTCTTCTTCCATCATTAAGCTCTTGGACTGAGTTCCTGCGCTGACAATTCTAAGGTGCAATATATCGACTTGCTTGAGTTGACATTAGTACAAAAATAGATAAAAATAACAAGAAATTAAACTAACTAGCAATGAATTAGAAAATGTAAAGACTAAGTATGAAATGCTCAAGATGCATGCTAAATGAGATACAAAAGAGACAATTAAAAAACTAAATTAGGGAGAAAATATATGCCATTTGTAATACCATCACACCCCCAAACTTGAGTTTTTACTTGTCCTCAAGTAAACAAAAAATTACAAAGACACAAGCAGAAATGCCATCGCAATCATTAATCATACAACTTGAATTCTCTGAAGTCCTAATGTACAAATTGTATTCATATGATAGAATAATGCGCCGACAATTTATAGGCATGAATAATTAAAAACTGCAACTTCATAAATGTTAGTGACATGCATTGAATCCTAATCTTTCTTGAACCAATACAACATTTATAAAAAAATTTCTTTCTTTTTTTTTTCATTTTGTTTCTTTTTCAAATGACTAAGAGATGTCATTACATTACACTACCTTTATTCATGGGCAGTAATGATGGGGTGCAACAAACCCCCAAGAGGTATGTAATTGTGCCGACACACACTATTGCAGTGACAGCCTTTGGCTATATGATTTTTCTAAACCTGCAGCGGAGTGTTCTCCCTTGGAAAGTCAATAATGCACTCACATTAGAGTGTCTTTTATTCATATAATGTCACTATAACTGGTCAGTTAGCTCAAGATTCGAACATCAACACTATCATTTCATTACTAAAGCAATTCTAATCATTTATTCAAAAATAGCAGATTCATCACTCATTCATATTCATCCAATTTCCTCAGTATCATCCAAATAATTCAAGAATTGAGCATAATAATAAAAATTGTGGGCACATTTCTGTTGAAATTTTGTCAATTCTCATTAACCAAAGAAACAAGTAGAATTCAAATGTGTGGGTGTAATTGCATTTCCATTTCACATTATCTTCCCCAAACTTAATGTTTGCATTGTCCCCAATAAATTGACAATATGTATACAAAAATAATGGAAATGCAACTACACTGCAACTAAGTTAACAAAAGGGATGCAGTGACAAAATAAAATGCAATGACAATAAAAATGCATGAAAACTATCTAAAAAGAAATGTACCAACTTATTCGTCAGCAGCTAATGCAGATGCTGCCTTTATTTTCTTTTTCTTTTTTTTAGGCGCTCATCCTCGTATTTGGACTTCTTTTTCTTTTTGTCCTTATGCCTCTTCCTCTTTTTATATGTTGTACAAACCAGCTTGGCGGATTGCTCCTCTTCGACAGGTTGGGTGGTGGCCTCATTGTTTGTCACGTCTGATGGGTGGATTTCGACGAGTGGTGCTACATAAGGCACGATAGCAAGAGGATTCAATTCCTCGATTCCGCTCATAACAACCTCAATCTGGCTCGAATCAGGTCGAGCTTTTTCAGAATTGGATGCCCCAAACTCTCTAGTGTGCCAACAACATCCTCAACGATCGTTGTCAGGGCATCTGTTTCTTTTTCTTCCTACACCTCGGTAGGGTCCTTCGCCTCATTCTCATCTTTCTTCTCTTCTTCCTCTTGTTCCTTCAGTTGATCATCTCCCTTGTCTGCACCTTTAGCCACATGCTACTCTGGTTCATTTAAGCCAATGTTAGCGCATTCCACTGCATCGACACTTTTATCCATAACAACTTCCTGTTCAGCCATATTCGCTCCAAGACTATTGGAGAACTCTTCTCAAATAGATCAACAATGGTGTAATAGTAGTCCTTATTAGATTATGAGTGCCTTTCTTCCTTGTCATCATTTGAGATGTGAATTCATGTTGGTACAGGGGCAGGTCTACCATCATGGGTAGGTTGATCTGATGATGAGTACTGCATTTGGCGGGAGATGGATGGAAAAGCTAGAAAGTCTGGCAATGGAGTAAGGCTGATTTGGCGTAGTGCGACGATAATGGCCTCACTCCAGGTCTTTGTGTAAGCATAAAATTTATGCAGCCTGTAATCTATGTCATCGACAACACCATCAGTGCGGATTCAGTGCATGTCAATACGGTCGAGATATACTTCCATTAAAGGCAGCTTCTTTGCCACTTGTGACTCTGTCGGCGCATCGGTTTGGTCAGCCTTCTTTTTACCCTTGCTTCTATCCTTTTTCTTTGAGGCTTCCTTGGCCACTAGTATCTCTTGGCTACGTGTCATACGTTAAACAAAAATGTCGTTGATCGGGCCTTTGTTGTCTAAGACCTCCTCACCATCCTTGAGCACAATGCCTTTCTATTTACAAAGCAACATAATTAGAGAAGGGAATAAAAGTATACTAGTTTGCTTGCCAGCTGCCTCCGCGATCTGGGTGTGGATGATCTCACCGATGTCAATGTGTATGTGTTTGTGGTGCAGGTTCGAATGCAGGAGACACATACGGTCTAATGTCGTCGTAGTGCTATGTGTCAAAGGCATGATGCGATTGTTGATGAAATGGAACCAAACTTTGCTGAAGGTTGTAAGGTACCGTCTGTGCATGGTGTAGTTGTGGAACCCGTTTCCAGTCCAAGTTGCTCCATCGACACATAAGTCTTTCATCATCTGAGCCATACAGTCATCGTCCAATGGATGCATAAATGGTGTATGGTCGTCCACCTGCTCGGGAATCCTCAACAACATGTTTATCTAAGTAGCTTTCCACGGAATGAGCCCCTTTCGAACAAAGACAAACTCTTGCTCCGGATCCACAAGTTGGCATAGAACTCCCTAACTAGTGTAAGGGAGTAACCAGATGGATGTTCACAGAAGAACTCCCAACCAAGGTAGCTGATAGTGCGGACAACATGCTTTCCTAGAGTTTGGTGTGGAGAAAGTTGGAGACCTTGTTTAGGGTGGTGGTTTCTCTTTAGCATGGTATTTTGGTAGCAGTCTTTGGCTGCAGTTGTCAAGAATAAGGTTGGGCCCCTAGAAGGAGGTAGTGTTATGGTCGGAGCCCCAATAGAAGTTGTCGGGGTGTTCTTGGATGGAGTTTTTAAATTATTTTTTGAGGCACGAGTTTTAGCCATTGTAATGGAAGAAGGAAGTTAGAAAAGGTTATGGAAAACGATTGCTCTGAGAACGGAAAAAAAAATACAAAGGCGATGAAGAAGGCGAGTTGTAGCAACAATGGAAGATGTGAAGAGAAAAGAAAATTACAAGAGAGAGGTTTTATAACCTAGGCGCGATGATTGAAAGAATTACAGAGAAATGTTGCGTCTGCAGTCATTAATTTTCGTTCTGTAGATTATACTGTTTTATTTGATCGGACGACCGGGAAAGAAAAAAAATAAATCGACGCGATTCTTACTGAAAAGCTATGTAGACTCATCACAGAATTCACTGACAATTCGTGCTTCCATGCTTCAACAAAAATATGATTTTTATTTCTGCAAGGAATTTGAAACAACAAAAGTAAAAGTGAAATAAATAAAAGTAAATAAACAAATGTGTCGACATTATTTAAATGTGACTAGATTGAAGGTCTCATTTGGTTCTTTGATATCTGGGCTCACATGGTGCTTTAAATGTTAGCCATTTACTTTGAATTGTTGTCCATCCTTTAAATTCTCGATTGCCACCGCACCACTCTGGAATGCCTCGACAACTTTAAATGGGTCTGGCCATTTTGATCTCAATATTCCTGGATGCAATTTTAAACATGAGTTAAATAAAAGCACTAACTAACCAGGGTGAAATTCTCGACGCAAAATGATATTGTCGTGCCATCTCTTTGTCTTTTCCTTGTATATTACGGCATTCTCATAAGCATGTCGACGTATTTCTTCCAATTCAGTGATATCCAACAATCTTTTTCTTCTGACAGCATCATAGTCTATATTCACCTGTTTGATTGCCCACATTGCCCTATGTTCAAGCTTAATTGGCAGGTGACAAGACTTACCAAATAGTAACTGATATGGCGACATTCCCAACGTGGTTTTATAAGCAGTTCGAAGTGCCCACAATGCGTCATGTAGTTACGAAGACTAATCCTTCCTAGATGAATTAACCACCTTCTCAAGTATGCTTTTGATTTGATGATTGGATACATCAACTTGACCATTGGTTTGTGGGTGATATGTAGTAGCCATACGATGCTTCACACCATATCTTTTTAATGCAGTTGCCACTTGGTTGTTGTAAAAATGAGTTCCTTGGTCACTTATTAATGCTCTCGGTATTCAAAATCTTGTAAAGATGTATGTGTAAAAGAACTTCAACACCGTCCGAACGTCATCCTTTAGCACCGCGATTGCCTCGATCCACTTTGATACATAGTCAACAGCAACTAAGATGTACACATTCCAAAAAGAATTTGGAAATGGTCTCATGAAGTCGATACCCTAAACGTCAAAGAGCACTACCTCCATGATAGGTTATTGGAGCATCTCATTGCGTCGAAATATTGAACTAGTGCGTTGACAACGATCACATTGTTATGCGAAGTTGTGGGCATCACAAAATAATATGGGCCAATAAAATCCTGACTGTAGGACCTTAGCAGCAGTCCTTGGACCACCAAAATGTCCTCCATAAGAGGCATCATGGCAATGTTGCAAGATTGAAGTCATTTCTTCTTTAGGTACGCAACGATAGATAATGTTGTTAACGCATACCTTGAATAGGTATGGCTTATTCCAGTGATATTTTGCAGCATCGCGTATGAACCTAATCTTCTTGTGACCAGTAGTATTCAGGGGTAGCTTCCCATACACAAGGTAATTGACAACATCAACATACCAGGGCGATGCGTCGATAAAGAATAACTGCTCGTTTGGAAATACTTCGATAATTTGGGACGTTTACCTATCTTCACTTCCAACTTTCAGTCGAGATAAGTGGTCAGCTACTTGATTTTCAGATCCTTTTCTATCTTGGATTTCAACATCAAATTCTTGAAGAAGTAGGATCCATCGCATCAATCTAGGCTTGGTGTCCTTCTTTGTAAGAAGATATTTCAATGCAGAGTGGTCTATGTATACTGTAATCTTTGCGCCGATAAGATATGAACGAAACTTGTCAAATGCTAAGACTATTACTAACAACTCCTTCTCAGTGGTAGTGTAATTCACCTGTGCTTTAGTCAGAGTTTTACGAGCATAGTAAATAGAATGAAATACCTTCTCTTTTCTTTGGCCTAGTACAGCTCCCACAGTAAAATCACTTGTGTAACACATTAGTTCAAACGATTGCGTCCAGTCCGGTGCAACAACAATTGGGGCTTGTACCAACTTCTTCTTTATTGTCATGAATGCGTCCAGACAACTGTCATTGAACACAAACTTTTTATTTTATTCCAACAATGAGCATAATGGTTTAGCTATCTTGGAAAAATCTAGGATGAATCTTTTATAAAAACCAGCATGTCCAAGAAAGTTTCTTATTGCTTTGACATTGTGGGTGGTGGTAATTTTTCGATGATTTCTACTTTTGCTTTATCCACTTCAATACCCTGACAATATATCCGATGCCCGAGGACAATGCCTTCAGTTGCCATGAAGTGACATTTCTCCTAATTCAGAACTAGATTTGTGTCCTCGCATCTCTTCAAAACTCTCGCCAGATTGTCAGCGCATTGATCAAAATTCTGTCCGTAGACAAAGAAATCATCCATGAATTCCTCTAAGGAATCCTCGATCATGTCCAAAAATATTGCCATCATACACCTCTAAAATGTTGCTGATGCATTGCACAACCCAAATGGCATACGTCAAAAAAGCAAAGCTTCCAAAAGGGCATGTGAACGTGGTCTTTGCTTTATATTTCGGTGCAATGGCAATTCGGTTGTATCTAGAGTAGTCGTCTAAGAAGCAATAATAGGCTTAACTAGCTAGCCTATCCAGCATCTGGTCAATGAAAGGCAGTGGGAAATGGTCAGTTTTTGTGGCCGCATTCAGTCGATGGTAATCCATGCATACTCGCTAGCCAGTCGCAATGCGAGTAGGGATCAACTTATTCTTGTCGTTGGTCACAACTGTGAAACCACTCTTTTTAGGCACACATTGAACGGGGCTCACCTAATTGCTATAAAAAATAGGGTAAATGATACTCGCATCTAACCATTTGATAATTTCCTTCTTTACTACTTCTTTATTTTTTCATTAAGTCGTCTTTGTTGCTCAATTAATTGCTTCTCTTCATCTTCTAGCCTTATCTTATGCATGCAAAAAGAAGGACTAATACCTCTGATATCAGTAATGCTCCAGGCTATGGCTATTTTATGTTCTTTCAAAATGGCAATAAGCTTATCTTATTGCATTGCATCGAGGGATGCGTTGACAATAACAAGTAATGTCTCGTTGTCACCAAGAAAAACGTACTTTAAATGCGTTGACAATGGCTTCAGCTCCAAGGTAGGAGCTTGCTCAATAGATGGTTTAAACACTGGGATTGTCTTGTTAGACAAATCCAAAGACTCTAATTGTCAATTCTGTCTCAGCTCACAATTTTTAACCTCCTCTTTGTCGCTACAATCAGCTAGGATATCATAGGTAGATGTTGTCGCATCTTCATCTGATATTACTGAACTCTTCGCATTAAATTCTTCTTAAATGATTTCATCTAGCACGTCGATGTGGTGACATTACTCTTTAGTTCTGGATGGAGATGCTTTAAACACACTAAAGGTCACATACTCATCGTTATGACGCATGATAAGTTCTCCTTTGAAAACGTTAATAAGTGTGCATCCCGTTGCTAGAAATGGTTGCCTCAATATAATGGGCACTTCCTTATCTACTTCGCAGTCTAGGATAATGAAATCAGTAAGGAACACGAGTTTATTAACTTGGACAATGATGTCTTTGATTTGGCCTTCAGGTTGCGCTAAGGATCTATCTGCAAGTTGTAATGTCACTGTAGTGGGCTTCATCGAACCTATTTCTAATTTCTTGAAAGTAGACGAAGGCATAAGATAAATACTTGCTCCTAAATCACATAAAGCTTTTCCTAAATAACGATTTCCAATTGAGCATGGGGTTGTGAAGCTGCCAGAATCTTTCATCTTTGTTGGCAACTTGTTTGTCAACACAACACTGCACCCCTCTGTGAGCGCAATCATCTCAATTTCGAACAATTTCTTCTTCTTTGAAAGTAGCTCCTTCATAAATTTCCCATAGTTGGGTATCTACACAAGAGCATCTACAAGAGGTATATTAATATGTAATTATTTCAAAGTAGAAACAAACCTTTTATATTCTTTATCATGAACTTTCTCTTTAAATCCTTGCAAAAATGGAAAAGGTATTGTAGCAGTGGGTTGTTGTGGAAAACTCGGTGGTGTCAACATTGGCAGTTGCATTGACAACTTTGTTGGGCAAATAATAGGCATAGATGTCACTGCAGTTGGTTCCTCTTCATTTTCTTTTGCTTGACTTCCTTCAGCTACATCCTCCTCTTGTTGTTGTGGTTCAAATGCGTCGACATGGTCTTGGCCAGAACTGCTTGGTCCCATCGTCTACTTACCACTCCTCAGCATGATTGCTTTGCAATACTCCTTCCCCCTCTCCGTAGAATTCTCAATGTCACTAGGCAGAGTGCCCGGCGGTCTTGTGTTGAGATTAAAAGCCAATTGTCCTAGTTGGGCTTCTAATGCTCGAATGGAAGAAGAGTTTCCTTGCACTATCGCTTCAGTTCGTGTGATATGATCGCGCATCAATGCCTCAAGAGCAGCCATAGGATCTGATTTAGGTTGAGAAAATTGCTTCTGTTAATATTGATAATGTTGTCCTTGCATATGTGGTAGCACAAACTGTTGTGGCTGTAATTGAGATTACAGTTGCAACTGGCTATGTGTTTGTATCTGTTCAGAACAAGAACTCATTTACGAACTCTAATTATTCTGCTGTGGATTACTATTGTAACTCCCTTGTCTATAACCCCCTTGATTTGAGGAATTTCCATATCTGAATGTGGAAGAATTTTGATTCCCCCAAGGTTATTAGATCAGTTATTGTATGAGTTACCAAATGAACTTCCTCTGATGTTGTTGACATAAAAAGTATTTTCTGCATGTTATGGGCAGTCCTCATAACTATGATTGTCGCCGCAAATTTTACAAGAAAATATCGACGCATCTAATTGTAGGGCCACTTGAATAGGAGCAACATCATTTGTTCCCTTCATATTCTTTATGATATTAGCCAATAAGGATACTTGCACTGACAAAGCAGAAATAACATCTAACTCAAGAACTCCAGGGTTATTTTTTACCTATACAGAATGAGAGATTGAATATTGATAGTCGTTCTGAGCAATCCTCTCTAGAATTCTTACAGCTTCATTGTAGGTACAGTCCAACAAGGGACCATTAGCAGATGTGTCGACAAGATTTCTTGTTTGAGCTTTCAAACCATTATAAAAAAATTCTATTTGGGTCTCTTGCTAAATACCATGCATTGGGCAGCGTCGAAGCAATGTTTTGTAACGCTCCCAGGTTGTATGTAAGTTCTCATCATCTAGCTGATGATATGCAGTAATATCATTTCGCAACCTCGCATTCATTTTCAGTGGATTGAAACGCAAAACAAACTGCATTGCTAATGCATTCCAAGATGTAATTGATCCAACCGGTAATCCTAAGAACTATGTTCTCACTTTTCCCTACAACGAATAAGGAAATAATTGCATTTTCAAGGCATCATCAGGGACACCATGTTGACTAAAGGATGCACAAATAAGGAAAAATGATTTTAAATGTTCTCTTGCATCTTCATGAGGAAAACCAGAATATTGCCCGTTTGAATTTAACATCTGAAACATCACCGATTTCAGCTCAAAATTTCCAGCTTGAATAGCTGTTTTCACAACCCCTAGCTGTATATCATCAAGTATATGCACAACAAAATCTCTTATTGTCCTATTTTGTACTTGTTCTTCTTGTGGTTGCGGTGGTGGTATATCATTAACAATTTGTGGTAGCACTTAAGGAACTCCATTTTATGGCAACAATGGTGGTAAATTATTGTTGTTGTTGTTACTAACCATTTTCCTTTGTTCTTACCTTCTCCTCTTTAGTGTCCTCTCAAGCTCTAGATCAAAGCTCACAATGTCCTTAGGCTAACCAAACGTTATATAAACATTTGGTAACTCTTTACACTATCGAACTCACTAAGCTATGAAGCTTACCAAGATGTTATTGTTGTTGTGTATATCGTTTTGCTAATTGAAGATCGGATCATCATCATCATCTCTTTGAAGTCACACTATCATGGAGCTCGTTGGTAGTTTTTGCATCACTCGGTCTTATGGCATGTTGATTGGTGTTTTTACGACATAACGATTGTGCAAGCGTACACACGTCGATGCAAATATCGTTGATAGACAAATCTAATAAATATCGATCCCACGAGGAATGTGTTCTTGATGTCTAAATGTTGGAGCAATCAATACTGAAATTAAATATAATGTGAGTACTGATGTCAGTGCAATATGTCAGATTTGCACACTAAAATAGTCAATCAATGTCAACGCAATTAGAGTTAAACTTCAGAGATTAAATGTTAGTGTACTGGAAATAAATTCAATTGTATTGAGTGTTGAATATTGAATAAGAAATATAAATGTGACCAAGTGTAAAGGGTAGAAATGGTTCACTGAATATTGCTAAGTTGTAACGCTAGATGTGTCGACAAGGTAAAATATAGATGAATTGTCGCTGCAATGAAGTCCCTTTGAGTTCTTACCAACAATAGCTCCCTACTTAATCCCTACTCAAATACAATCACTCCACCTCTCGGTGCGAGTAACAATGTGTATCCACGAACAAGTAACTTGTTTTTTTTATCCTAGTCCCGAGCAGCTCTCACCTAACTTACTTGTTAACATAACTTGTCACTGTATCTCTCGATGTCGGTGAACTACAATTTTACTTTCGTGTTTAGAGCGATTAGATCCAAGAATAAATGGATAAGCAGTGTAAAGTAAGAATCAAAATTATCTAACATCAAAAGATACTCTCGTATTCATTTAATATTATCAAAATCTATCATCATTTAAGAAGAATTAAAAAGTACAACGAAGCTTACTATCTCTAGACTACTAGGCCTACTCCTTAATTGTTCCTCTTGCTCGGCATCAAGCACCTCCCGTCAGAAGCAGTTGCAGACTTGCTTCATTAGTTCCCCGATTTCCAGCTCAAATCTTAAATTCACACAAAATTTTCAGAATTAAATCCCTTAGCTCTTGATGATTTCTTTCCTTCTTCGTTCGTCTATTTATAGCCTCTAAAATGTTTCAGGATTCAGCCTTCTTTCTCAGATCTAGATCTAGATTTTGCAGCTATCAAAATTAGTTTGAATATAGTTGTGCACTCACGCAGTTCTAGTATGTTCTTCACAGATCTGCAAATTGTCGCTGCATCACTGAGCGCATTCTGAGATCATAATTGCAGCGAATCTGTGAAATTCCTTCATTGGTGCTTCCTGTTGTGAATCCAGCTTGTACTCATTCAAGGTTCAGTTTCAATGCAATGACATCTCTTGGTCGCAAGTACCAGCTGATCTTGTGGCTGCATTCATCCAGTATTAAGCTTCTAGGCTTAGTTCCTGCGCTGACAATATTAAGACGCAATATATCGGCTGCTTGCGTCAATATTAGTACAAAAATAGATAAAATTAACAAGAATTTAAACTAACTATCAATGAGTAGGAAAACATGGAAACTAAGTATAAAATGCTAACAATGCATGCTAAATGAAATACAAAAGAGACAATTTAAATAATAAATTGGGAAGAAAATCTATGTCATATGTAATACCATCACACCCCCAAACTTGAGTTTTTACTTGTCCTCAAGTAAACAAAAATTAACAAAGTAGCAATTAGAAATGTCACCGCAATCATTATTCATACAACTTGAATTCTCTAAATTTCTAATGTTTAAACTGCATTCATGTAATAGAATGATGCACCGACAATTTACAGACATGAACAACTTGAAACTGCAATTTCATCAATGTTAATATCATGCATTGAATCTTAACCTTGAACGATTTCAACAATTTATTATTTTTTTATTTCTTTTCTTATTGTTGTAAATGACTGAAAGATGTCATTGCATTACTCTACCTTTGTTCCTGGGCAGTAAAGATGGGGTGCAACAAACTCCTAGGAGGCATGTAATTGCATCGACACACACTCTTGCAGTTACTGCCTTTGGCTAGATAAGTTTTCTTTTCTTTGTCTGCAGTGGAGTGTTCTCCCTTAAAAGTCACAATCCACTCATATTGGAGTGTCTTTTATTCATACAATGTCGCTGTACTAATCAATTAGTTCAAGATTAAACACCAACATTATCCATCTATTACTAAAACAATTTCAATTATTCATTCCAAAATAGCAAACTCAACATTCACTAGTTCCCCGATTTCTAGCTCAAATCTTAAATTCACACAAAATTTTCAGAATTAAATCCCTTAGCTCTTGATGATTTCATTCCTTCTTCGTTCGTCTATTTATAGCCTCTAAAATGTTTCAGGATTCAGCCTTCTTTCTCTGATCTGGATCTAGATTTTGCAGCTATCAAAATTAGTTAGAATATAGTTGTGCACTCACACAGTTCTAGTATGTTCTTCATAGATCTACAAATTGTCGCTGCATCGCTGAGCGCATTCTGAGATCATAATTGCAGCTACATCTATGAAATTCCTTCGTTGGTGCTTCCTGTTATGAATTCAGCTTGTACTCATTCAAGGTTCAGTTTCAATGCAATGACATCTCTTGGTCGCAAGTACCAGCTGATCTTGTGGCTGCATTAATCCAGTAGTAAGCTTCTAGGCTTACTTCCTGCGCTGACAATATTAAGACGCAATATATCAGCTGCTTGTGTCAATATTAGTACAAAAATAGATAAAAATAACAAGAATTTAAACTAACTATCAATGAGTAGGAAAACATGGAAACTAAGTATAAAATGCTAACAATGCATGCTAAATGAAATACAAAAGAGACAATTTAAATAATAAATTGGGAAGAAAATCTATGTCATATGTAATACCATCACACCCCCAAACTTGAGTTTTTACTTGTCCTCAAGTAAACAAAAATTAACAAAGTAGCAAT
This sequence comes from Kokia cookei, assembly GCA_039519145.1. Taxonomy (NCBI): domain Eukaryota; kingdom Viridiplantae; phylum Streptophyta; class Magnoliopsida; order Malvales; family Malvaceae; genus Kokia; species Kokia cookei. The sequence goes on along the minus strand of CM076899.1, from coordinate 14,261,127 downwards.
TAGAAATGTCATCGCAATCATTATTCATACAACTTGAATTCTCTAAATTTCTAATGTTCAAACTGCATTCATGTAATAGAATGATGCACCGACAATTTATAGACATGAACAACTTGAAACTGCAATTTCATCAATGTTAATATCATGCATTGAATCTTAACCTTGAACCATTTCAACAATTTATTATTATTTTTATTTCTTTTCTTATTGTTGTAAATGACTGAAAGATGTCATTGCATTACTCTACCTTTGTTCCTGGGCAGTAACGATGGGGTGCAACAAACCCCTTGGAGGCATGTAATTGCATCGACACACACTCTTGCAGTTACAGCCTTTGGCTAGATAAGTTTTCTTTTCTTTGTTTGCAGCGGAGTGTTCTCCCTTAAAAGTCACAATCCACTCATATTGGAGTGTCTTTTATTCATACATGTCGCTGTACTGATCAATTAGTTCAAGATTAAACACCAACATTATCCATCTATTACTAAAACAATTTCAATTATTCATTCCAAAATAGCAAACTCAACATTCATTCATACTCATCCAATTTCCACATTAGTATTCAAACAATTCAAGAATTACACATCAAAATAACAACTTGTGGGCACATTTCTGTTGAAATTTTGTCACTCTTTATTATTAAAGAAACAAAACAAAAGTCAAATAAGAAGCTGTAGTTGCATTTTCAATTCACATTAGCTTCCCCTCCAAACTTAATGTTTGCATTGTCCCTAATGTATTGATAATAGTTATACATATATAATGGAAATAAAGCTACAATGTACTAAACTAAACTGAATGCAACGAGAATTAAAATGCAAGCACAATAAGAATGCATGAAAACGAACTAAAATGCTTGGTGGATTGCTCCTCCTCTGCTGGTTGGGTGACGGCCTCATCAATTGTCACCTCTGATGGATGGATCTAATTGAGTGGTTCTATTTAAGGCACAATATTCAGAGGATTCAGTTCCTCTATTTCGCCAATGACAACCTCAGCCTGACTCGTAGTAGGTCAATTATCTTCTGAGCTGGATGCCCCCACAACATCCTCAACAATCATTAATGGGGCCTCGAGTTCCTTCTCCTCCTGTACCTTGGCAGGTTCAGTTTCTTCCTTCTTGTCTTCCTTTCCTTTTTCTTTTTCTTCATCCTTCTCTTGATCACCTCCCTTATTGGCTTCCTCTTCCATATGTTGCTCAAATTCAGGTAGGCCAGTGTCAACGCAATCGACTGCATCGACATCTTCTTCCGTAATAGTTGCTCTTTCAGCCATATTTTCGCCTAGACAGTTGGAGAATTCATCCTTGAACAAATCAGCAATGTTACAATAGCAATCCTCCTCAGCCTTTGAATGCCCTTTATCGTTTTCATCATCAGATATGTGAATTCTTGTTGGCAATTGAGTAGGCCTACCATCAGTAGTAGGCTGGTTAGATGAGGAGTGGTGCATAGGGTAGAAGATATCAGGGAATGCTTGGAAATCAGGCAATGGTCTAGTGGTGATGTGATGCAATACAGCGGCAATGGCTTCGTTCCAGGCTTTTGTGTATGCATAAAATATATGCTGCCTTTAATCCAAATCGTCTAATAAGCTCATGAGGCGGATTGTACACGTATCAATATGGTCAAGATGGATTTTCGAACTAGCCAATCTTCTAAACACTTGTGGATATGGGGACGCATTAGTCTGTTCTTCTTTCTTTTTCCCTTTCCCCTTGTCTTTCTTCTTCGAGGTTTCCTTGGTCACAGGTGTATCTTGGCCTCGTGTCATCCTCTCAACTGATATATCATTGATAGGACCTTTGTTGTCCAAAACCTCTTCATCATCTTTGGGCATAATGCCCTTGTGTTGACAGAGTAGCATGATAAGAGAGGGAAAAGGAATGATACTATTTTGCTTTCCTGCAACTTCTACGATCTGAACATGTATAATCTCCCCAATATCGATGTGTCGGTGATGCAGGATAGAATGCAATAGACACATACGATCTAGTATGGCCGTAGCATTGTAGGTTAAAGGCATAACACGACTATTAATGAAATGAAACCATACCTTGCAAAAGGTTGTAAGGTAGTGCCTGTGCATTATATAGTTATGAAATCCATTTCCCGTCCATGTAGCACAATTGACACAAAGGTCATTCATCATCTGGGCCAAGCTATCATCATTCAAATTGTGCATGAAGGACGCATGCTCATCTATCTGTTCCGGAATCCATAGCAAAAAATTGATATGTGTTGCACTCCATGGCACCAACCCCTCTCGTACAAACACAAACTCTTGGTCTTGATCCACCAAATTTGCATAAAATTCCCTAACCAGAGTAGGGGAATAACCTGAAGGATGGTCGCAAAAATATTCCCACCCGAAGCGACTGATGGTGTAGTGGACTTGTTTTCTAAGAGTCAGGTATGGGGAAAGTTGGAAGCCCTATTAAGGGTGGATGTTACGCTTTAGCATAACATTGTAATACCGGTCTTTACTCGCAGTCGTTAGGAACAAAATTGGGCCTATGGATGAAGGCGGTGGTGTCGTGGACAGAACCTCAATAAGAGTAGTTGGAGTGTTCTTGGAGGAGGTTTTAAGAGTGTTTTTGGAGGCACGGGTTTTTGCCATGGTGAAAGAAAAGAAAGTAAAGAAGAGTTACAGAGAAATATCACTTCAAAATAGGAAAAACAAGTATGTAGACACTAAAGGAAATAAATTACAGTAGCAATGGCAGATGTGAATAGAAAAGATAATTGCCATAAGGGGGATTATATACCTAGGTGTAATGAGTTCAAAAACACGGGGAAATGTTGCGTCTGCAGTCATTAATTGCCAAGCTATAGATCGTACCGATTTGTTTTTATCTAATGGTTGGGATAGGAAAGAATCAATCAACACGATTCTTGCTAAAAAAGTAATGCTGACTCATAACAGGATGCGCCGACAATCTGTGCTTCAATGCGTCGACAAAAACATGATTTTTATTTCTGCTGAGAATTTGAAATAACACAACGAAAAGTGAAACAACTAAAAGTAAATAAAGAAATCCATCAACATTATTTAAATGTCACCAGGTCGATGGTTTCGTCTGGTTCTCAAACATCTAGGCTCACATAGTGTTTAAGACATTGGCCATTCACCTTAAATTGTTGTCCATCCTGTAAGTTTTCTATTGTCACCGCACCGCTTTGAAATGCTTCGACAACCTTGAATGGACTTGACCACCTTGATCAAAATTTTCCTTGATGCAATTTTAAATGTGAATTAAATAAAAGTACCAATTGACCGAGATGAAAATTTCGATGCATGATGATGTTGTCATGCCATTTCTTTGTCTTTTCCTTATATATCGTAGTATTTTCATAAGCATGGCGTCGAATTTCTTTTAATTTCATGATGTCCAACAATCATTTTTTCCAACGGCATTATAGTCCAAATTTACTTGGTTAATTGCCTACATAGCCTTATGTTAAAGTCCAACAGGCAAGTTGCAAGACTTCTCAAACACTAGTTGATATGACGACATCCCCAACAGAGTTTTGTAAGGGGTGCGAAGCGCCCACAATGCGCCATGTAGCCTTGCAGACCAATCCTTCCTAGATGGGTTAACCACCTTCTCAAGTATGCTTTTAATTTGACAACTGGATACTTCAGCTTGATCATTAGTTTGTGGATGATACGTGGTAGTCATACGATGCTTTACACCATATCATTTTAATGTAATTGCTACTTGGTTATTGTAAAAATGTGTGAAAGAATTTCAACACTCTCCGAGCGTCGTCTCTTGGCACCACAATAGCTTCAATCCACTTTGAGACGTAGTCAGTAGCCACTAAAATATACATATTTCCAAAAGAGTTTGGAAATGGTCCCATAAAATCTATACCCTAAACATCGAAGAGCTCTACCTCCATAATGGGTTGTTGGAGCATTTCATTGCGCCGAGATATTGAACCAGTGCGTTGATAATGATTACATTATTGTACGAAGTTGTGAGCATCTCAAAACAAATTGGGCCAATAGAATCCTAACTGGAAGACCTTTACAGCAGTCCTTATGCCACCAATATGGCCTCCATAAGGGGCGTCATGACAGTGTCGCAGGATTGACATAATTTCTTCTTCCGGTACATAGCGGCGAATTATAGTGTCGACACATACTTTAAATAAGTACGGCTTGTTCCAATGATATTTAGCAGCAACGCGTAAATGTCACGGGCCAAAGTTCAAAGCCCGTGACCATTGCACACAATGAGTCCCATGGAGGTCTGTCATTAACATTGGGATCATTTAGCCCACATGAGCTGGCCTGTTTCAGAGAGCTGTTGGTCAAGCCTATCAGATTGAAGCTTGGGTGGCCCAATAATGAAGCTTTGGCAACTTAAGGCATCTTGGCAAATATGGGAACTAATCCTAGAAGATAAGGGAGAATCATATCTTTAGGATTAGATAGGATTTGATTTGGATGTAATCTTTGTAAATCCCATAATTTAATGGATAGGCTAATCTCATCCGTCGATGTAATTCGATCCTGACCATCAGTTGTGGGGGAGCTCAACTATAAATAGCGAGTCTCCTCTCATTTGTAACACACTCCATTCTTTGTATTGTTTCATTGTGAATACAATAGAGAGCATTTACTCAAGCTCTTCTCTCTTGTTCTTGTTTTTTGTGGCTTTCTATTGTCTTTTAAGTCTTCTTTGGCTAGTCGCTTCCGTTATACAAGTTTGGTGCCTTAGAGGAATTCTCTCGGTGAATCCTCAATCCTGGTAATCAATCTGACTTAGGCGTGTTTGTAAGAAAGGATCGCCTAAGGCCGCACGGATTGCGTGGGAAAAATCTAAGTCCGTGACAAGTGGTATCCGAGGTAAGGTTACGAAGGCACCGTTCGTGATGTCGAAAGAAGTTGCTGAACAGAAGTTGCCTTGGAGGTCATTGAGGGACATACTGTCGACTATAGAGGATTGAATGGACAAACTTGATGAGTCCATGGGGGACACGAAGGAGTCCATCAATGAAGCTCATGAGCGCATAGATGACTTGAGGGAACAATCAAGGGACTATGTTATCATGAATCTTAACGACACTAGGGATGAGGTAAAAGAGTTGCTTAGTTCCCATAGGTCTAAGCTGACAGAAAGGAGCAATGCTCTCGAAGCCATGCTATTGGTTTGAAGGAGGAATCAATGGCCACGATGAAGGCTTTGAGCACAAGACTGGAGAAGCTCGAGGGAGAGTTTGCCTTGTGTCGAGCAGTTGTGGGGAATGGTGGAGTGTCAAGTGCAGCACTCAATGATGTTCCAAAGCCAAAAGAGTATACCGGGACAAAGTCTGCATGCGATGTGGACAATTTCTTGTGGAGGATGGAAAACTACTTCCATGCCAAAGGCATCGAGGATGATGCAAGTAAGGTAAATATTGTTTCAATGTTTCTTACTAATAATGTGCTTTTATGGTGGCGGGACAGCACCACGATAAAAGGCATAGTGAGATTGGAACGTGGCAAGAGTTCCAAGGTGATTTGAAAGGATAATATTACCTAGATGATTTCGAGGAAGAAGCTCGGGCAAAGTTGCAATGGCTAACGCAACGAGGCACAATTGGGGAGTATATTCGAGAGTTCAAGGAACTCATGCTCCGAGTTAAAAATGTGACTGAGAAAGAGGCATTGCTTGTCTTTAAGAATGGATTAAAGTCGTGGGTCAGACAAGAAATGGAACAATGAGGTGTCCAAAAGCTGTCAAAAGCCATTACGGTAGTTGAGCCTGTGGTCAAGCTTGGTCTAGGAAAAGACAAGCTTGGATCTTCCAAGTTCGAGGAAAGGGGCACATGAGAAGGGAATCACAAGGAAGATGATAATGGCAATGGCAACGACGACAATGATGGTAATGGGAAACCATGAGTTGGGAAGAAGAAACCTAACAAAAAGCGAGACAAGTTGAAATGTTTTCTTTGCAATGATCCACATTTGCTGAAGAAATGTCTAAGAAAATTCGAGTTGTCTAAGAGGGGCAAGCCGAAAGGTAAGGTCGTGAGACTTTGTTCGAGTGCAAGGGGTGTCGAAGCCAAGAAGGTTGAGAGCGAGAATAAGAAGCCAGTGGAGTGTTTCTTGTGTCATTGTCCGCATAGGTTGTGAAAATGTCTGAAAAAGTATATCATTGATGAAACAAACAAGGTGCCCATGAAGCTTGGTTTGACCGAAGCTAAAGGGGCAAAGAGGAGTAAAAAGAAGCGAGTCAAGTGCTTCTTGTGCCATGGTCCGCATGAGTTATGAAACTATCCAAAGCAACAATCTGTGAGGGTCAAAGAAAAGGCAACATCAGAGCTTGTTGAGTCATCAGAGGGGCTTACACCTAAAGAAGAGGTGAGTTTTTCATCAGACTTAATGAAGGAAGCCGCGATGAAAATAGTGAAGCTAGGACCAATGAGGCTCAATTCGAGGAAAGCGACGGAGTTGGCCGAGTTATCGGTGAGGTTACAACCCATGGAAGGGTCAAGTTTGGCATCGAACTTAGAGGAAGAAGTTGCTATACAAACTTGGAAGTTAGGATCAATGAGGCTCATTTCTGTTGACACATCGGAGGAGCTTCCACTTATGGGAAAAGTGGGTGGTGCATCAAAGTTTACAAGAATGACGATGCAAGCTGGACAGTTGACTAGAGTAAATGCGATGAGTAAGGTACATTCGAAACACTTTGATAGTGTTTTGCATTCTAACTTGGATGCTTGGAAAAAATGTAAAGGCCTTTCAAGAGTTCTTAAAGGAGGCCGAGAGATTATGGGTGATTCAAGGCTAAGTGATGTGAATCAAGAGGATTCCAATCAAAGCCAGTCAGGATGTGGGCAAGTGAGTACAAAGACTTCTTGCCAAAGTGATGTACCAACAAGTGAGACGGTTCGAGTTAAGAGGCGACGAAAGTCAAGGCAAAAGTTTCGAAAGAAGGGATGGCCCGATAGTAAGACTAGTCGGGAAGAAGCCGAGGTAATGAGACGAGATCAAGGCGAATCAAGTTAGTGCCATTTTGAAGTCGCAATAAGGGCGTTGCGAGAATGGGTAGGGGAGAATGTCACAAGCCAGAGTTCAAAGCTCGTGACCATTGCACACAATAGGTCCCATGGAGGTCTGTCATTGACATTGGGATTATTTAGCCCACATGAGCTGGCCCGATTCAAAGAGCTGTTGGTCAAGCCTATCAGATTAAAGCCCGGATGGCCCAATGATGAAGCTTTGGCAACTTAAGGCATCTTGGCAAATATGGGAACTAATCCTAAAAGATAAGAGAGAATCATATCTTTAGGATTAGATAGGATTTGATTTGGATGCAATCTTTGTAAATCCCATAATTTAAGGGATAGGCTAATCTCATCTGTCGATGTAATTCGACCTTGATCGTCAGTTTTGGGGGAGCTCAACTATAAATAGGGAGCCTCCCCTCATTTGTAACATACTCTATTCTTTGTATTGTTTCTTTGTGAATGCAATAGATAGTAATTACTCAAACTCTTCTCTCTTGTTCTTGTTTTCTGTGGCTTTGTGTTGTCTTTTAAGTCTTCTTTTGGCTAGTCGCTTTCGCTATACAAGTTTGGTGCCTTGGAGGAATTCTCTTGGTGAATCCTCAATCGTGGTAATCAGGCTGACTTAGGTGTGTTTGTAGGAAAGGATCGCCTAAGGCTGCACGGATTGCGTGGGAAAAATCTAAGTTCGTGACATATGAACTTACTTTTCTTGTGACCAGTTGCACTTATAGGTAGCTTTCCACATACAAGGTAGTTGACAATATCAACATATCATGGTGATGTATCAACAACGAATAATTACTCCTCAGGAAATGCCTTGACAATCTGAGTTGTTTGCCCATTTTCACTCCTAGTTTCCAACCGAGATAAATGGTCAACTACTTGATTCTCAGATCCTTTCCTATCTTTGATTTCCATATCAAATTCTTGGAGTAGTAGGATTCATCTGATGAGTCTAGGTTTGGCATCTTTTTTTTGTTGAAAAGATGTCTCAATGCTGAGTGATCCATGTAAATTATGGTCTTTGTGCCAATAAGATAAGAACGGAACTTGTTAAATGCGAAGACTACTGCTAGCAACTCCTTCTCAATCGTGGTATAATTGACTTGCGTTTCAGTTAGAGTTTTACTAGCATAATAAATAGTATGAAATATCTTTTCTTTCCTTTGGCCTAAGACAGCTCCTACAACGAAGTCACTAGCATCGCACATAAGTTTGAATGGTTGTGTCTAGTCCGATGCGACAACAATTGGAGCTTGTACCAGTTGCTTTTTTATTGTTTTGAACGCATCTAGACAGGTGACATCAAACACAAACTTTTTATTTTGCTCTAGTAACGAGCATAAGGGTTTAGTTATCTTGGAGAAATATCTGATGAATCGTCTATAAAAGCCACCATATCTAAGAAAACTTCTTATTACTTTGACAGTGGTGTGTGGTGGTAATTTTTTTATGATTTCGACCTTTTCTTTATCAACCTCAATACCCTGACAAGATATTCGATGCTCGAGGACAATGCCTTTAGTTTCCATGAAGTGGCATTTCTCCCAATTAAGAACTAGATTTGTGTCCTCGCATCTATTCAAGACTCTTTCCAAATTGTCAACGTATTGGTTGAAATTCTATCCATAGACAAAGAAATCATCCATGAATACCTCTAAGGAATTCTCAATCATGTCCAAAAATATTACCATCATACATCTCTTGAATGTTACTGGCGCATTACACAACTCAAACGGCATGTGTCGGAAAGCAAATGTTCCAAAAGAGCATGTGAATGTTGCCTTTACTTGATTCTCAAGTGCAATAGCAATTTGGTTGTATCCAGAGTAACCATCTAAGAAATAATAATTGGCTTTACCAGCTAACCTATCCAGCATCTGATCGATGAAAGGTAATGGAAAATGGTCTTTCTTTGTGGCCGCATCCAGTCATCGGTAATCCATGCATACTTGCTAGCTAGTTGCGATGCGGGTAGGGATTAACTCATTCTTATCGTTGGTCACAACTATGAAACCACTCTTTTTAGGCACACATTGAATGGGGCTTACCCAATCACTATCGGAGATAGGATATATAATGTCCGCATCTAACCATTTGATAATTTCCTTCTTTACTACTTCTTTCATTTTTTCATTGAGTCTTCGTTGCTGCTCAATTGATTTCTTCTTTTCATCTTCTAGCCCAATCTTGTGCATACAAAAAGAGGGACTAATGCCTCTGATATCTGCAATGCTCCAGGCTATAGCTTTGTTATGTTCTTCCAAAATTGCGATGAGCTTATCTTCTTGCATTGTATCGAGGGATGCATTGACAATAACAGACAATGTCTCGTTATCACCAAGGAAGACATATTTCAAATGTGTCGGCAATGGTTTTAAATCCAAGGTAGGAGCTTGCTCAATAGATGATTTAAACACTAGGATTATCCTGTTAAACAAATCCAAAGATTCCATTTGCCAGTTTTCACGTAGCTCACAATTGTTCACTACCACTTTATCAGCACAGTCATCTAGGATGTCATCGGTAGATGTTACCGCATCACCAAAAAATGTTGAACTCCTTGCATGAAATTCTTCCAAAATAATTTCATCCAACACGTCTATGTGGTGGCATTGTTCTTTAGGTCCAGATGGTGATGCCCTAAACACACTGAAGGTTATATGGTCATCATTATGATGCATAACTAGTTCTCCCTTGAACACGTCGATCAAAGTTCTTCCTATTACAAGAAATGGCAGTCCCAAAATAATGGGTACCATTTTATCTACTTTGCAGTCTAAGATTATAAAATCAATAAGGAACACTAGCATATAAACTTGAACAAGAACATCTTTAATTTTCCCTCTGATTGTGCAAGAGATCTATCTGTTAGTTGCAATGTCACTTCAGTGTGCTTCATCGAACCTATTCCTAATTTCTTAAAAGTAGATAAAGGCATTAGGGTAATACTAGCTCCTATATCACATAAAGCTTTACCTAAGTAATGATTCCCTATGGAGCATGGGATTGTGAAGCTGCCAGGATCTTTCATCTTGATTGGAAACTTGTTTGTGAGCACAGCGCTACACTCCTCTGTGAGCACAATCATTTCGATGTCAAAAAATTTCTTTCTCTTTGATAACAGCTCCTTCATGTATTTCCCATAACCGAGTATCTGCACAAGAGCATCTATTAGAGGTATATTAATATGCAATTATTTCAGAGTAGAAAAGAACTTTTGGTAATCTTTATCATGGACTTTTTTTTTGAATCGTTGTGGGAACGAAAAAGGTATTGTGGCAGTGGATTGTTGTGAATAACTCGATGGTATCGACATTGATGGTTGCGTCGACAACTTATTTGGGCAGACTATAGGCAGAGATGGTACTACAGTTGGTTCTTCAACATTGATTTCTACTTGACTTCCTTCAGCTATATCTTCTTCGTGTTGTTGTGAAGTGGATGTTTCAACATGGTTTTGATCAGAATTTCTTAGCCCTACTATCTGTTTTTCACTCCTTAGTGTGATTGCTTTGCAATGCTCCTCCCTCCTTTGTGTTGGATTTTCAGTATCACTAGGTAGAGTACCTGGCGATCTATTGCTAAGATTAGAAGCTAACTGATCGAGCTGAGCTTCCAATGCTCGTATGGAAGAAGATTTTCCTTGCACTATTACTTCGATTTGTGTGATATGCTTGCGTATCATTGCTTCAAGAGCAACTATAGGATCTACCTTACTATTGCTGTTGATGCTGATGATGTTGTCTTCACATTTATGGTGGTACAAACTGTTGTGGATATAATCGTGATATTGGTTGCATTGGATTATGTGGCTGCACCTGGTCAAAATGAGAATTTATCTATGAATTCTGATGATAATTCTGCAGCGAATTGGCATTTTAACCTCATTGTCTATAGCCGCATTGATTTGAGGAATTTTCATATCTATACGGGGAAATATTGTGATTCTCCCAAGGTTGTTGAGAACAATTGTTGTATGTGATATAAAATGATCCCCTTCGGATGTTGTTGACATAGCATGCATTTTCTGCATGTTGTGGACAGTCCTCATAGCTATGATTGTCGTCGTAAATCTCACAGGGAAATATCGATGTATCCAATTGCTGGGCCACTAGTATAGGAGCAACATCGCTTGTTCCTTTCATATTCTTTATGATGTTGGCCAGTGAGGATACATGTGCTGACAATGTAGAAATAGCATCTAATTCAAGAACTCCAGGGTTAGTTTTTACCTATGCAGAAGGAGAGATTGGATATTGGTAGTCATTCTAGGCAATCCTCTCTAGAATTCGAACAACTTCATCATATGTGCAATCCAACAATGGACCATTTGCAGATGCGTCGACAAGATTTCTTGTCTGAGCATTTAGACCATTATAAAATATCTCAATCTAGGTCTCTTGCTGAATTTCATTCATTGGGCAACGTCGAAACAATGCTTTGTAATGCTCCCATGTTGTATATAAATTCTCATAATCAAGTTGATGATATACAATGATGTCATTTCACAACCTTGTGTTCATTGTCGACGGATTGAAACGCAAAACAAACTACATTGCTAACGCATTCCAAGATGTGATAGATTTTGCCGACGATCCTAAGAATCATGTTCTTTCTTTACCCTGCAACGAATAAGGAAATAATTGCATTTTCAAGGCATCATTAGGGACACCATGTTGACTAAAGGATGCACAAATAAGTAAAAATGATTTCAAATATTTTTTTACGTTTTCATGCAGAAAACCTGTATACTGCCCATTAGAGTTGAGCATCTGAAACATCACCAATTTCAGTTCAAAATTGCCAGCCTGGATAGCTGGTCTCACAACCCCTGATTGTAGATCATCGAGTATAGGCACAACAAAATCTCTTATTATCCTATTCTGAACTTGTTCTTCTTGTGGACGTGGTGGTGATATATCGTTAATAATTTGTGGAAGCACTGGAGGAGTTCCTTCTTGTGGCAACAATGGTGGTAAATTATTGTTGTTATTGTTACCAGCCATTTTCCTTTATTCTTACCTTGTCCTCCTAAATGTCCTTTCAAGTTCTGGATCAAAGTTTACAATGTCTTTAGGATTTCTCCTTGTGGACATGCAACAATCTGAAAAAGAAAATAATTAAAGAAATAACGATAGATTAGTAAAAATTAAAAGTTAAGTAAGCAAAGTTAATTGCAACTACAAAAGTAAAAATCAAACAAACGTCATTCCCCGACAACAACGCCAAAACTTGATTGTGTTTTTATGACATAATGATTGTGCAAGCGTATACACATCGATACAAGTATAGTTGATAGACAAATCTATCGGATATCGATCCCATGAGGAATGGGTTCTTGATGTCTAAATGTTGGAGCAATCAATACTGAAATTAAATGTAATGTGAGTTCTGATGTTAGTGCAATATGTCAGATCTGCACACTAAAATGGTTCACTGAAATATAAATGTGACCTAGTTTAAAGGGTAATGGTTCACAGAATATTGCTAAGTTGCAACACTGATGCGTCGACAAGGTAAAATATAGTTGAGTTCGACAGATTGGATAGTGAAACTAAGGTGATTTCACCTATTTCAACATAGAAGATGATTCGTAGAGGCTGTAAAGCATTCTTGGCATACATACTTGATACATGGGGTTTGGGAACAGAGTTGAAATAGGTACCAGTTGTTAATGAGTACACAGATGTGTTTCCAGAAGAATTATCAGGTTTACCACCAACCAAAGAGGTAGAGTTTGGTATTGATTTGCTACCTAGTACCGCTCCGATCTCAATTCCACCATACAGAATGGCACCGACCGAGTTGAAAGAATTGAAAGCTCAATTGCAAGAATTGTTAGATAGAGGGTTCATACAACCTAGTGTATCACCGTAGGGTGCTTCCATGTTATTCATGAAAAAGAAAGATGGATTGATGCGGATGTGTATAGACTACAGGAAATTGAATAAGGTGACAATCAAGAATAAGTACCGGTTGCCTCGGATTGATGAGTTATTTGATCAACTAAAGGGTGCAACCATATTCTCCAAGATAGACCTCCGGTCAAGTTACTACCCGATGCGAGTGAAAAGACTACGATATAATGAAAACGACATTCAGGACCCGGTATGGTTATTATGAGTTCCTAGTTATGCCGTTTGGGTTTACTAACGCCTCAGCAAAATTTATGGATTTGATGAACAGGATATTTCAGCCTCAGTTGGATAGGTTTTTAGTTGTGTTTATTGATAACATATTGATCTACTCCAAGACAGAATCAGAGCATACTCAATATTTGAGGGAAGTGTTACGGATTTTGCGAGAAAAATAGTTGTATGCAAAATTCAGTAAATGTGAATTCTGGCTTCGAGAGGTTGGGTTTTTGGGGCATGTAGTATCTTCGGAAGGAATATGGGTTGATCTGAGCAAAATCTCAGCTATTCTCAATTGGAAGGTACCAAAGAATGTCTTCGAGGTGCACAGTTTCCTAGGATTGGCAGGTCATTATTGTCGGTTTGTGAAAGATTTCTCTATCATAGCTTTGCCGATGAAGGAGTTTGTTATTTACAGCAATGCATCTTTGAGTGGATTGGGATGTGTTTTGATGCAAGATGAGAAAGTGATAACTTATACTTCCCGTCAATTAAAGCCGCATGAAAATAATTATCCAACTCATGATCTGGAGTTAGCTGCAATAGTCTTTGCATTAAAGATTTGGCGTCACTATCTTTATGAGGAGAGATTCCTTGTGTTTACTGACCATAAGAGTTTGAGGTATCTGGTGACATAAAAGGAGTTGAATTTACAACAGCACCGATGGTTAGAGCTGTTAAAAGATTACGACCTTGTGATTGACTATCACCAGAGAAATGCTAACTTTGCTGCCGATACCTTGAACCAAAAATCGTTGTTTCCACTGAGAGCATTGAACACTCGGTTGTCTTTGGAGAATGATGGTTCTGCCACTGCTGAACTCATGATGAGACTATTATTTTTACAGCGGATTAGAGAATTTCAGGGAACTGATCCAAAGCTTATAGCTAAAAAGAGGCAGATATAGAGTGATGCCATTACAAGGTTTACAGTAGATACAGAGGGTATGTTGTATTACAAAGATAGGGTGAGTGTTCTGAATGATCCAAATTTGAGACGAGACATTCTGACGGAAGCTCACAGTAGCACTTATTCCATTCACCCGGGAAGTGTGAAAATGTACAACGACCTGAAGAAAATGTATTGGTGGTCGGGTCTAAAATAAGAGATTTCAAAGTTTGTGACTAGATGCCTTATATGTCAGCAAGTGAAAGCAAACCATCAGGTACCATCTAGGTTACTACAGTCGATTCCCATCTCGAAATAAAAGTGGAGGCAGGTTACTATGGACTTTGTTATAGGACTTTAGGTAACACCGACAAAGAAAGATTCGATCTGGGTAATTGTAGATAGATTGACTAAGTCAGCTCACATCATTCCTATCTAGATGGATTATCCACTTGAGAGACTGACTGAGTTATATGTGTCTAAGATTGTATAACTACATGGAGTACCGGCATCTATTATCTCTAATAGGGATCCACATTTTACCTCGAAGTTTTGGAGTAAGTTGCATGAAGCTTTAGGAACCAGGCTGAATTTCGACACTGCATATTATCTGCAAACGGATGGTCAGTCAGAGCGGGTAATACAGATTCTTGAAGATATGCTACGGTGCTGTATACTTAAGTTTGAGGGTAGCTGGGAAGAATATTTGTCCTTGGTAGAGTTTGCATATAACAACGGCTATTAGTCTAGTACTAAAATGGCACCGTTTGAAGCATTATATGGTAGGAAATGTAGAACACCTTTGTATTGGTCAGAGTTGAGTGAACCTAAGTTGGTTGGAATCGACTTGATTCATGAGACCGAAGATAAAGTGCGGGTGATCCGCGATTACTTGAAAGCAACATCTGACCGGCAAAAGTCATACACATATCTTAAAAGGAAAGATATAGAATTTGCAGTGGGAGACCGAGTCTTCTTGAGAGTTTCACCTTGGAAGAAGGTGCTAAGGTTTGGCAGAAAAGGAAAACTGAGTCCACGATTTATCGGGCCATATGAGATCATTGAACGGGTTGGTCCTGTAGCATATAAGCTGGCTTTACCCTCGGAACTAGAGAAGATTCATAATGTATTTCACGTTTCATGTTGAGACAGTACAGATCAAATCCTTCTCATGTGATTACACCTTGTAAGGTTAAGATACAACTAGATTTGTCGTATTCAGAAGAACCAATTAAGATTCTAGCTCGCGAGGTAAAAAAGCTACGAAATAAAATAGTACCATTGGTAAAGGTACTATGGAACCGACACGGGCTTGAAGAAGCTACATGGGAAACAGAAGCTTCGATGAGATCACAATACCCTAACCTATTCACTGGTAAGAAATTTTGGGACAAAATTTCCCTAAGGGGGAGAGTTGTAACAGCCCGATTTTTTCAGTGGTGTCGGAAACAATGATTTCAGGATCACAATTTCGATGAGTCGTGTCGTTAATTTATTTATTTGAATATTTATGACTTCGCTAGCATCGTATTAAAAGTTGGTAAGAAAATTTTAATGTTTAAATTGTTAATTGAGTAGAAAGGATTAAATTGTAATAGGTGTAAAAGTAGAGATGGTTGATTAGAATGACCAAATAAATAAATTAACCAAAGAACTATTAGTGGGTGGATTATAATGATTTGTATTAAGAGTAAATAGGTTTGATTAAGATTAAAAGAGATCAATTAAAGCTTAATGATGAAAGTCTAAATATTTACAAAATTGTCATTGATTATATATATGAAATTAAAAGAGAAAAATGAGATTTTCACCTATTTTCTTCATCTTCTCCATGGCAAGGCTAAGGAAATTATAGTTTCCATTGTTGAAACTTTGAGTTTTGATTTGCGTAAGAAAACCTTGATCGTTTTTAGTAATATTTATGTTTTTAAGTCTGTGTTAACTTAATCTAGCTAATCTAAGGACTAAATTGTGAATCTGTCAAATGTTATAAAACTTGTCATTGTTGGAATTTCTTGTTCTTGGGAGCTTTTTATAGATTTGAATGTTTGAAGCTTGGGTTAGATATGTTTGTAAAGAGATTTCTAATGAAATTAGGGTTTAGGGACTAAAATGTGAAAATGATAAAAATACATATATTGTTGTGCAAATGAATGTGTGAAGGGGTTGGATGAGCACCCTAGATATTTCGTCGAAGTTTGATTGTGTAAGAGGAGGATTATTTTGCATGTTTTGTGTTGAAAGGACTAGATTGAATAAAAGGAAAATATTAGGGGTAAAATCGTAATTTCCCAAAAGGACTAAATTGTGTTGAATGACTCAATTATGTGAATTAATGTGAGAAATGGATGATTTGTGGATGTAGATTACGATCGTGCTTCAGATCGCGAAAAAGGGAAATTAGTGTAGTAGTCCCTAAAGTCTAATCGTAACTGCAAGTTAGTCCGGTAAGTTCGTAATGTAAATTTTACTTAATATTTCTTGTATGTATATTGTCATTGTTCAGCAAATCAGAAGCACTTGGAATTGAAGAGATCAAGGAAATGAAACGAAAGAGATAATAGGTTTTATGTCATTGAAAAAGTACCGACGCGATGGTCGGGGTGCCCCATATGTTACGAGTCCTCGACAGCTTGTGTGAGCAGCATCGTGATTCAAAAAGAGATATGAATCCTAAATGGATTATAGGGCCTTCGATGGCTAGGACTTATGCTTTATGCATACTCCCGACAGCTCGTGTAAGTAGCATTGTTAGGGGACAGTTTACAGACAGATCGTACCGATGGCTAGGGTACCGCATATGTTACAAGTCTTCGATAGCTCATGTGAGTAGCATCGGGTACTGGTAATAGAAAGTTATAGACAGGAAAATGAAAGTTATATTCAACTTAGAAAACAATGGGATTGTCCTGACTCTGGTAAGTTATAGCTTCTTTATACAAATGTTTGGTAACTCTTTAAACTATCGAACTTACTAAGCTATGAAGCTTACCAAGATGTTATTGTTGTTTTGTAGATTGTTTTTCTTATTGAAGATTGGATCATCATCATCATCATCTCCTCGAAGTCACACTATTGTGGAGCTCGTTGGTAGTTTTTGCATCACTCGGTCTTATGGCATGTACTAGGATGATGTTTTCTTTTGCTTTACCTACTAGGGATTGTGACAATCTTGTTATGTTGACGAATATAGCTAATGCATGTTGTGTAAGTTGGAATATAGACTTAAAAGACTATGTTAGGATTTGGAATCTATGTATTTCATGTTAACTTAATGCATATTGAGGTCATGAATGTTTTGAGCTGATAAACTTGTGTTTTGGCATGACTCGTGTGATTCTCATACTTGTTCCGGTAGAACTCATGCATGTATCGGTAGAAGTACAAGGTAGAGAGGTTGCTCAGTGACTTGGGTTGTATTGGTAGATAAATAACAAGTATCGGTAGTTATGTGTTTAGAAGTATCGGTAGTTTGCATACTTGTATCAATAGAAGTAGTAGGGTAAGATTTTTAGCTCTCTGGAGTTTTTAGTATCGGTAAAGATAAGACTTGTATCGGTAGAGGAGTCACTTGTATCGGTAGAACTGTCACTTGTATTGGTACAAATCTGCACTATTCTTGAACTGTTTACTGACTTGACAACTACCAGTACTTGTCCAATAGGTACCGGTAGAAGTCTCCAAAAATGTCAAAAATGACCTTTTTGCCCTTTTTGATTTGTTCTTATAATCAAATAATGATTTATAATGTGTGGAATGCAATCCTTTAATAGAAATAAAGTCTGAATAATATTATGTAAAGATAAATAGTGATAAATGACTAGTAAGACATCGAAACTCTAACCGGTAATGGTTTTCAGGTTTTGGGTGTTATAGTGTAGATTCTCGAGTATTCGTATCCGTTATAATAGTTCATCAGAATAGTAGTTTTAAAAGGAAATGTATTATTTGATTCAATGTAGTGATTGGAATTGAATGAGTTCGTACAGTTTTATGTGTTCCTATGTTTTGATTGAGCAATTGATGTATTTGTCTGATAGTTCTGATGAAATGTTACTAAATTGAATTGTACCGAACAAATTGATAGATTATATGGTTGTATATGAAATACTCACCTTACGGTTGTGATTTGTTGTGACAGGAAACTTTTTTAAACTTTTTATTTTATATGTTTAATTATGAAATGAGGTCAGTTTACCGTTTTAATACCTATGAGCTTACTAAGCATATGTAATGCTTACTTTGGTTCGTTTTATGTTTTCTGTAGTTGGCATTTTGCAGAACATGTCTATCACATCATCCCTAGAGCTCACACTGTTCAGCTTTAGTCTCGATAGACTTTTGAATTGTTCTCAATTCGATTTTGTGTCATGTATATAGGATTGTCTAAAAAGTGTGGTTATTTTGAACGTTAATGATCTTGAACCTTCAAGTGGTGTTGATTTTAGATGAACATATTTTATACTTGATCTTGAGTGCTTATTGTTGGGAAATGTGTCCATATTGTAGTAATCATGTACTTATTTTTTTATGTATTTGAATGATGAATAAATAAATAAAGTTAATTTCACATTTCACAATTATTTCTTTTGTGTTTTTATCTTTCATGTTTTGCATGCATAATGAAATTGTGAAAGCAAATATTAGCTCATTGATTGTCTAAGTTCAAACTGATGATAAGTGGCTTTGTAAAAACGTTTATATTGCGAGAAAGATAACTTACTTTAGTAGATAATCTAAATGATTTCGTAATCCCGTAAAAGAATAAAAGTGAGCATTTGATTCATGTAACACCCTATACTCAGCCCGATCGCCGAGCCTGAACACTAAGACGCTACACCACTATCTCACTACATATTTATCAATTCAGTTATCAAATTTCATGCTAACATTTTTTTTTCAAATGGCATTTAAATGAACCTTATAACAAACATATATTAAACATTGCTAGCACATGCCAAAATTACTTTAATTGAGTTTATTTCATCAATTAAACATGTAACCAACTTAATAATCATAGCATATAGTCCACCACATTACCTTATTCCCTAAAACATAATTAATAATTTAACACCTACTAAAGAAAAAGACTTGCTTGGATCGCCCCCACAGAACCACACTACCCACACCAAAACGCTACTGATCTGCAATGATATTAAAAGGAGCAGGTGAGTTTCAACAAGCTTAGTGAATGTTCAGAACAACTACTACGCAAACAAGCCATTATGTATTAACGAAACAGTCATATAACGTATTCACAATATTACCAACTTTAATGTCATATTATATATATTTTAACGTCTTTCATGGGTCCATTTACACATAAATAACATTATTATTTAGCACATTTAATGATATTTTAGCTCTTGAGGTTATGAAACATAAAGTGGGCACTATCATCACAAATCGGTTACAAAATCTTTAAACACAACAAAAGGCTCATAGAGTCGAACATATCCCAAAAGTGTAGCATATAGCTAACACTCTTCGTATTTCCCCTCACATGTCCCGCTGAATGGAGCTTAGCTCACATTCTTGTTGGAAAAATTGGTTTAAAAAATGCAGCGGAAAATAAATTTAAGGAAAATCATAGTTTTAAAACTTTTTCCAAAACAAGATCTTTGGTTGTGATATCTAAAGTAATAAACACTTAACCAAAATTGTAGCTTTTTCGATTCATCTAGGATGAGCACGTTGATCGAGTAGTCTTCTCCTCTATCATAAAGCTCACGTCTGCCAAATGTGGGCTAGCTTCAGATCAAAAAAATTTCACAAAAATTACCAATGAGGTAATTTCGCAATTTCTCTAAACTTTTAGGTCAAGTTGTAAATAAAAGAAATCTCTAGAGATTTTCTGAAATAATCTCTTCAGAGAATTTTTTTCTCTACAACTTTCTCTTGGATTCAAGTGTGAGTCTTCTCTTTTTTTTTTTCCTCCTCAAGCTAATGACCCAAGGCTCTCTTTATATAGGGAGAGTTTAAAAAGTTCAACTATGATTAAACTTAATCACTTTAATATTTAATTAACATAATATTTATCAAGATAAATATTAAATTAAATTTAATATTAAATCTTATTAAATTAATAAAATGTTTATCTACAAGATAAACATTAAATTAAATTTAATATTAAGATAATCACTTTAATATTAAATTAATAAAATACTATTAAAATAAGTATTAAATTAAATTTAATATTAAACTATTAAAATAATATTATTTTTGGAATAGCCTAATTTCCAAGTTCAATTACCCATTAGGCCAATTGTCTGACTTGAAAATAAATTTCCAAAAATACCATATTAATTTTAATTAATTTGATTAATTTAATTTTACTTTATCAAAATTAATTTTCCAAAAATCAATTAGATTTTTCAAATTAATTTTTCAAGAAAATTTTTTAATCAAATTCTCTAGTTGAACAATTCTCACGACCGACTAATTTAATTCGACATCGAATAAATTGACTCAATTAAATTATTTCCAAAGTCGTAGAATTTTCTTCTAATTCAATGCAGTCCGATCGAGCTTTTGTTGAGCTAGCGAAGGGACCAATAGAACATATACAATTAGGCTCTAGTAATTGTGATTTTGTCTAGAAGCATCATTCTGATAATTCGTAATTACCTAATCATGGAGTCAGTCCACAAGAAGTACCATGATTAAAAAATCCTTATTATATACTCTTTATGAAAACAATTCATCCAACTGGTTTGTCCAATGACCTCGTCATGTGTGTTACCCTCATATGATATCCTTGATTCCTTTGAGTTAAATTCGTTCACTCAATACAATCCTAAACCTAACATTCTCTTATCTCTCCAAACGTATCTTAGGCCCTCAATGCCCAAATCACATATACATATACTTATAGGTGAGTACTCACAATCCTATGGCATGCCAACTATATCTAATGGTCTCATAAGGTCACAAGGCCAAAATATCCACATTATTATCATATATTTACTTATTGATTTTCCGCACATCATCATTGCATATTCACATCATTAGCAAAATATATTCACTATCACATGCCATGAAAAACATACTCACATATTTTTATCCCATGGCATGAATAACATACCCACATATTTACTGTCACATGGCATGAATAACATACCCACATATTTACTATCTCATGGCATGAATAACATACTCATATGTTTACTGTCACATGGAATGAATAACATACCCACATATTTACTGTCTCACGGCATGAATAACATACCCACATATTTATTGTCTCATGGCATGAATAACATACTCATATATTTACTTTCACAATAGTCATCACAAGCTTATAATACATGTCATAGCATCTCATATGTGTTCATACTTTCACAATTGCATAAGCACACATATATCACATTTAATCATAGGTGTGAGAACACTTACATTCAAAAATTAGAGTAAGGGCTTAGGCTACCTCTAAATTCCCAAATACACAACGAATCATCTACGAGCAGCAATTCCAAAACACTTACCAAAATATTGCTTTCATTAAAAAGCTGAAAGCTCAAACAAGTGTTTCTTTGCCTTTATCTCTACTCGTTGAAGGTCTTATTGAATTCGATGCTTCAACAAGACGAACCACACAAATACACAATCAACAATCAGCCAATAACTTATCTTAAACAGTAAAAAAATAGCCTAAGTTATGTCTTCTTTTAACCGAAACCTTCGATATAGAAAACATAAAATTCTAATATCTCGATCTACACTTAATCTTTTCGCGCGAAACAAATTCTATTCATCTACATATTCATCTACGGCTAATTCTCAAGATTTAAACTATACAAAACTACAAGTTTTAAGGTATCAAAATTTTTCGACGTACAATGGCCATTATGATGAAAATTCATTAAAACTCAATAAATATTTAACGAAAATTAAATGTAACTTTAGAAACCTTCTAATCATGCTAAGACTAATTGAAAAATACTTTAAAACCAAGTTTTAATCCACAATCCCGAAATCCACCATTAACAATTTAATTTTCGGTTTTAATTTAAAACATGCATTTTAATGGCTATAAATTCAGTTCAAGAGACTAGATATCATTTAAAACTAATATAAAGACAAATGGTTACCTTCGTTGGAAGAAAAACAAGCTTTGAAGCAAATTCGAAAAATCCCACTCTTGAAGAAGATAGTGAAATTAACGAGGTTTTTGGGTGTTTTTCTTGATTTTAATAGAGATTTATGGCTCAAGGGTTTTTAGGTTGAAATTTAAATTTTGGTTAAATTGCTTCATAAAAACTCTAAGTTTTGACTATTTTACAAATCAATCCTATTTTCAAAATTAAAGGTATTTAAAACTCATTTTTAAAAATTGATTTAATTTTCTAAAAGTCATTGTTGGAAACATTTTCAGTTACAATGTTTATTAAATCCCGAACACATTTGGGCTAAAATTCCTATTTTACCCTCGAAACCTCTAGGCCCAATTTTGGGATGTGACAATTCAAATACTTAGAAGGATTATTATGTCTTCGACAATTCCAATTGGGCAGATAGTTATTATTGGCTATTGGAGTAGTTGAATCTACGGGTAGAGACATATATGTATTCATTGGAAGAATAATACATTGGACTAGACATGAATTAATTTTGAAACCGTTTATAAATTAATTCACTTGTAATGTTCATGGTGTGATTTACCTAAATCCTGAGTTAGTCACTGACTATGCATATGTAACTTATGTGCTTTGATATAAGTGGAGGCTTATGCTCTAAAGATGATCGAGCCCATAGCTAGTATGTTAGGTACATGACTTGTGTAGGGCATTGCTTTACTATTAACAATGGAATTCATAGATCAATTAAAGAGTTAAAGATATCATCTCATTGACATTGTATGGATTGATAAATATGGAACTTGGCCACGGGTTGCTTATTCTCGAACAAGCAATTTATCACGGTCATCTGTTAACAGTAGACCTGTTCATGGGCTAGGCCACCCGGCTCGACTCGAAGGCCCGCCCGAAAAATGAGAGGGTTTGGGTAAAAATATAGGCTCGAAAAATGGGCTTGAGTAAAAAATAAGGCCCGTTTAAAAAACGGGTTGGGCCATGGGTAAGGCATTTTTTGCCCGGGCTCGACCCGAATTCACAAAAAGACAAAAGAAATCTACTTTTTTTTTTGTTTTTTAATGTTATTTTCTTGTTGTTTTCTATCTATTTTGCTACAATTTCACTATTATGTTGCTACAATTTCACTATTTTGTTGTTATTATTTGGATATTGTATAAAACTTATTTTATTATTAATTTTGTTATTATTTTAGAGACATTTGTTAATTTTGTTACTATTTTAAAGGCATTTGTTTACTAAGTTGCACCTATCTTTGTGTTATTTAAGTATATATTTTTTAAAATTTATTTTCAATTTGTTAAGAAATTTATTTTAATATTTTTAGTATTTTTAATGCATTATATATATTTAAAAATTATATAAAAAATTAATATGGGTGGGCCAAGTTGCGCTCGGGTTTTCTCATTTTATCCGGTTCAAGCTTGGACAAAATTTTAGGCCCACTTTTTGGGTCGGGCTGAGCTCTAGCCTAACAAACTTGCGTAAATTTTTTGTTGAACTCGACCTGACCTGACCCATGAACACCTCTAGTTAACAGTAATCATATTAATTATTAAGAATACACAATAGTGACAATGAGATAAATAGGATTGTATTGAGTGAACGGATTTAACTCAAAGGAATCAAGAATATCATATGAGGGTAACACACACATGACGAGATCATTGGACAAAAGAGTTGGTTAAATTGCTTTCTTAAAAAGTATACAATAAAGAGTCTTCAATCATGGTACTTCTTGTGAACTGACTCCATGATTAAGTAAATTCCGAATTATCGGAACGATGCTTCTGGATATAATTGCAATTACTCGAGCCTAATAGTATATGTCCGATTTGGTCCCTCTGCTAGCTCAACAAAAGCTCGATCGGACTGTATTTGAATCAGAAGAAAATTCTATGACTTTGGAAATATTGTAATTGAGTTGATTTATTCGACGTGGAATTAAATTAGGCGATCGTGAGAGTTGTTCAACTAGAGAATTTGATTAATGAATTTTCTTGAAAATTAATTTGGAAAATCTAAATGATTTTTGGAAAAATTAATTTTGATTAAGTAAAATTAAATTAACAAAATTCATTAAAATTAATATGATATTTTTGGAAATTACTTTCCAAGTTAGATAATTAGCTCAATGGGTAATTGAACTTGAAAATTGGACCTAAGATCGAAAATTGGGCCCAAGAACCCAAAATCGAGATCGAGACCCAAAAATTGGTCGGATCGGGCCTAGTATTTGAAACCAAGCAACGGTCCAATCGATGGCAATATTGGACCTATAGGGCTATCATTGGCCCGAACCAAATAGGCAATAGCCAAACCGGCTCGAGGTGCCATGAGGGTGTTGCACCTACGATGTCACTATCAGACACGATAGTGTCGGCGACTGCGATTACGACATTTCGATGGCCAGTGAATAGTCAACTACGATGGTTCTTCGGTGGTTGAGCAATGGAACTACCAGAGAATTTGATTTCAGATTAATTATTTCAAAAAAATATTATTTTAATAAATTTAATTTAATACTTATCTTGGTAGTATTTTATTAATTTAATATTAAAGTGACTATCTTAATATTAAATTTAATTTAATATTTATCTTGTAAATAAATATTCTATTAATTTAATAAAATTTAATATTAAATTTAATCTAATATTTATCTTGATAAGTATTATATTAATTTAATATTAAAGTGATTAAGTTTAATTATAATTGAAATCTGTAAACTCTCAGTATATAAAGAGAGCATTGAATCATTATTTTCACATACTTGAATTCAACAGAAAGTTTTAAAGAGAAAATTCTCTGAATAAATTATTTCAAAAGATTTCTAGAGATATTTTTCTTATTTGCAACTTGACCACAAAGTTTAGAGAAATTATGAAATTGCCCCATTAGTAATTTTGTGGAAATTTTCTGATTTGAAGCAAGCCCACACTCGACAAACATTAGCTTGAGGATAGAAGAGAAAACTACTCAGTCGAAGCGTTCATCCTAGATGAATCAAAAGGTACGATTTTGATTAAGTGTTTATTACTTTATATAACACAACCAAGTTCTAGTTTTGGAAAAAAAATTTAAAACTAGGATTTTTCCTCAAATTTATTTTCTATTGCGTCTTCCAAACCCGATTTTCCAACACTTATATGATATGTATATAAGCTTTGAAATGAATATGTATATATGTCTATGTGATGATGGAATGAATAAGTAAAATGGAGATAGTGAATGATAATAAATGTTTGAATAATTGGTATGATGCTAAATGGATGGTTTATTGATTGATGATATTGCATTGGTTAATTGCAAGGTTGATTGAATGTTACAATATGGATTATGTAGTAGTTGATTAGCATGACATGTTTAAATGAATGTTGATTGAATTGGATGCCATTTGAGTCATATTGGTGTAATGATTGAATGTGATTAAAATATAGTAATTTGGATTGTTTGAGACAAGTTCTATGCAGGTTGGTTGGGTGCTTTTATGCATCACTTTATTAGAATTTCGTTTAGCATGAAAAGTGTTTTCAAACTTGTGATTTTTTCCATGTGGGTAAAAGTATCGATACCATGGACCAAGGTATTGGTACTTTACCAAATGAATAGTTTTTAAAATGGACAGAATGTCAAATTGGTATCGTTACCTATAATTAGTATTGATACCTATTTGTCAAAAGCGATACTTTCCTCAGGTATCAATAAAAATCATTTTGTTTCAAAATTTCCTAATTTAGTAAAATGCCAAAATGGTATCAATACCACTTACTCGGTATCGATGCTTAGTTCCAAAGTTTTGAAAATTTATAGATTGGTCCTTATTCATGCTCAAATCTATTAATCTATGGTTGGTAGTTCTATTTAGTCCCTGAAATGCTTTTAACTTTTAGTATACTTGTTTTTGAAATAATTCAATGATTTCAATTCGATTAAAAGTTATAAATTGTGTGTAATTATTCTAGTAATAGTAGTAGCATCTTGAGACTCGAGTTCGACGATCATACCGAGCAATGGGTGTTACATTTAGTGGTATCAGAACTATAGTTTAATCAATTCTAAGACTGAACATAGTATGTATTGAGTCTAGAAAATACATGCCACACTAATATGCGATATTGTGATGCTTTTGATCCAATCTAACCTTGCTTTTTTTTAGGATGTCGATTGAATAAAACCGTGTCATCACTAATGAAGTTGATAGTAACGTTCCAACTTCCAATTAGGGAGCTAGCCATAGCATTTTGGTTCTGTAAATGTCTGAAAATGAGGCAAAGTGCCTTTTTTGGAATGATAAGTTAGTGGTTTACAGAATTCATACGAGCCATCCTTGTGGTTGTGCAACCTCCGCCCCTATTGTCCCTCTTGTGGCAACTTTTTGTCCTCGGAATACTGAAAGCTCACGTCGACCTTCGATTGATAAAATTAGAAAATGTGGAGCCAGAGAATTCAAAGGTAAGACGGAAGATAATCCGCTAGGGTTGAGTATTGGTTTGAGAATACATGAGTTTTCGATGAAATGTCTTGTACACTTGATGATTGCTTGAAATGTATAGTATCTTTATTGAAAGACGAGGCCTATCAATGGTGATTTACATTGTTAGACATTGTACCGAAAGATAGAATTAAATGAGACTTTTTCCAAACTTAATTTGGAAAGAAATATATCAACAAATTGTACTTGGAGAATAAAAAGAAGGAATTCCTCAAGCTAAAACAAGGAAATCGATCCGTGGACGAGTATGAACAAGATCGAAATTTGCATCCGTTTGGAATCTAAATTGAATGATGATATCTGAATTTTAGTTGGTGCATTGGAACTATAAGAACTTTTTGTTTTGTCTGAACAAGCACAGAAAATGGAAAACATCTGTAATGAGAAGAAATAGATTGAAATGAAACTACGGGAATTTAGAAAAGGAAGTTTGACAAGACCATTATAAACCCCTCTACCCAAGAAGTCCAGAGAGTTTCACAGTCATTTAATCTCACAATCAAGGTATTCTGGAAGAGATAAATCGAGATCAAGAAATCTAAGGTCCTATAGTACATTAACAACCAGTGTTAGTAGTGTTCGTAGTGTAGACAAACTTGTTTATGATCATTGCAAAAACCTTAGAAGGGTGTATGTCGAGTTATGATTGGGGCTTATTTTCGATGCAGATCCACTAAACACAATCTAAAAGATTGCCCAAAGAAGTCAGGAAATATTGATGATCATGTTGATAGATCGATGTCTACTTCTCAAAGAGGTAGAAAACCGCGAAAGAGTAGTAAAACTAGAGCTACTCAAGCTAGAATCAAGAATACGATAGTCAGATCTGAGGCTTGAGCGCCTACCAAACCTTATGCCATTCGAGCCCGGGAGGAAGCTTCTACGCCAAATGTCATTGTTGGTACTTTTTCTCCTCTTTATGTTATTATGTATGCATTGGTAGACCTTAGGTCAACTTAATCATACATTTGCACTAGTCTAGTATCTGGAAAGAACATACCAATAGAAGAAATTGAATTTGATGTTAGGATAATGATCAGTCGGTTTCATACCTATCAGATTGAACTATTTTTCACACTTGAAGAGCTTGAAATCAAGTATTTTCGTTATGTTTTCGTAGGATTTAATTTAGATTTCTCATTTTAATAAATTGTGTAACCTAAGTGCTAAAATGTCGTTTTATTTGTCTTTAAGGCCGATTGAGCCTAAAGGTTAGCTAATGTACTTGGTGAGTGTGCAAGAGACCACAAGAAATGTAATAATAAGAGACTGATCACTTTGTCATGACATAGGCTAAGCTATGATGCAACCAAGGGACCAGATTTGAAGAACTCGAAGACTAACTTCTTTGTTGCGACATACATAGGCTATGTCACGACAACGCCTGTAGGATGACACTTCACCTGGAGACTGAAGTCTTTGTCGCGACACAGGTCCTAGTGTGTTGTGACATCGAACCCTAGACATAAATTTCACACTAAATGAAAGGCGTTTTGGTCTTTACAATGTCACTTAAACACGAGGAACAATAGCTAACCTATTGTTGAGGAGAAATGGCTATCTAAAGCTATAAATAAGACTTTTAGCATTGGGGTTTTACTCACCATTCAGTAGATTTTAGTTTTTAGGTTTCACTTTATATTTTTTGGTTTGAAACAAGATTGTAGAAACTTGCATAAACGATTGAGGAGTTTTTCCGATAGATCACTTATAAATTTTAGTTTCTTTTTCATTCTCTTGTTCAATTATATGTTTTCATATATTGTTTTATTGAAGATCAAAGAAACCGTGAGGAACTAATTCCATTTTGGGGAATTATGGAGTACAGTTATGAATAATTAATTGTTGTTTTATAGGGATTTTACCTTTCGAATTAGTTGTTTGGAAAAGGAAGAACATCGAACAAACACTAGGCCTGATAACCCTAGAAAGTCATCTAAGTGGGAAAGAACCCAAAATTGGTATTTCCTATTCGTGAACACCTTTTCCCCAAATCGGTTTAGATTGTGACATCTAGCAATAAGTAATGTCTATCGACTTGCTATGTTGGTAGAAGATCGAGAGATCCAACTAAGGTAGTGACTAGTTCATTGGAGGAAAATCCCCAAAATCCAACAATTAAGGAACTCATACGGAAACGACCTAATATCCCCAAAGTCATTTATAAGAATTCTACGTCTCAACTTTTTACTACTATTTACTATTTTATTTTTAGCTTTTATTATATGCTCTTTGAAATGCAACTCTTCGATTTTTCTTCGTACTATAAACCCTAAAATAAGTATTAATTAAGTTTCTTTTTTTTCAATGATTTCATTTACTATCACCTTACGCCTCCTTTGAGTACAATCTTCATAATACTATCAAGTGTTTCGTTTTAACACACTATATTTACAATCTAACCCGTATACTTGTGAAAAACCTAAATCTACGTCGAACGGGAGTATGTTCGGGAGCGGTCAAGTTGTTGGCACCGTTACCGGGGAGGCAATGCTTTAGTAAATTTTATTCTCTCGTTTCTAATAAATAACTAGAAAAGTTTTAGGTTATAGATAGGATTTTATATTAGTTTTCCTATTCTTTACTTTTTATTTAATTTTGGTTTATGACTTGAAGCCAACGAAACTTGGTTGTTCCTATCCTAACCTCGAATTTTTCATTAGATGTAATCGTAAAACCCAATAGGTAATGCAAAATCCACCACAAGAGGAGAGAGAAGAACGAGTCGATCCAATAGAAGATCCCGCTATCAACATAGAAAACACTCATATACCTCCACAACTCCCTGTAAACAAACCAATGGCGGAAGCACAAAGAATTTTAAAGGAGTACTCTTTACCTACTCTAGATCTAACTTAAGGGAGTATTGCTAGACCTATTATTGCCGCTAATAACTTTGAAATAAAATCGACTATGATTCAAAATAATGTACAATTTAGAGGGATAATGGCTAAAGGTCTCAGTTTACATTTGAAACGTTTTTTACAATTATGCAATACTTTTAGGTTTAATGGTATTACTGATAATGTCATTCATTTGAGATTATTTCTCTTTTCACTAACCGACAACGATTTTTCATGGCTAGATGCATAGACATCTAGATCTATCACAACATGGGATGAATTGGCGGGGAAATTTTTGCAAAAGTTTTTCCCTATGGGAAATGCTATCCAACTTAGGAGAGAATTGTCAATCTTTCGACAATTCGAGGGCGAATAGTTCCACAAAAGATGGGAACGGTTTAAGACACTAGTGCGTAAATACCCTAATCACAATATGCCGAAATGGATGTAACTACAAACTTTTTACAATGGGTTGGATGCATCCACTAGATCTACTTTAGATTGTGCGACAGAAAGAGCCCTAATTAACCGAACGTATAACAATGCTTATGGGTTAATAAAAAATATGGCGATGAACTCATGCTAGTGGCCTACTGAGAGGTTCACTTATAGGCTGAAACCTGTTTCGATAAAGATGATACACGAAGATGACAAATACCAACAACTGTTAGAGAGACTGAACCGAATCGAGTCTGCTACAGGGCACCACCATCCCATGGAGAAGATAAGTCTCTTTATCATTATCTTGTCAATTCGGAGGAGGCCAATTACGTAAGTAGTCGAAATCCCTATTCGAATACTTATAATCCGGGAAGGAAAGATCACCCCAACTTCAGGTGGAGAGGAAGCCAAGGGGAAACAGTAATAGTAATACACAAGCTAGAAACCCTAGTTATCAACCCTAGTTTTATAGAGACAGCCAGAAAAAGCGAGCCAAGGTGACCATACTACATGTGGTCAAAGATTGGATAGAATTGAAGGGGAGACGCACTCTATGAGGGTGGATGTGAAACAAGTACAGTCTGAGTGCACTAACACCGACAGATCTGTGGTAAAGCTAGAGGAAAGAATGGATCAACTGATGAGCATGATGAGTGATCTTTCAAGACAGATTGGTTCTGGGATCCTTAGCAACACCAAAAATAATCCCCATAGAGAAGGTAAAGAACAAGTCAAGGTGATCGAGCGAAGATCGGGAAAAGTACTAAGTAGCCCAAAACGACCTAAAGATGAAGAAGAGCCTAACAAACCACATGACATCATAAACATCCCGTCTGACGATGACACTGAAGTCATCAAGCCCAAAGAGGTGTCCACAAAAGAGGCATTAGAAACAAAGAAAGATATGCCTAAAGAAAGGAGTACCTCAATTCCTTTCCCGAAAAGGTTAAAAGAAAGAAGCGACAAGATGAAGACGACTTTATAAGTTTTCTCAACCTTTTCAAATCTCTCAATATTAACCTACCTTTGATTGAATTAATAGAAAAGGTACCCAAGTATGCCAAATTCTTAAAAGAAATCACGACACGGCATCGAAAAATCAAGGTAGGCGAGCAAGTAAAGGTGAATGCATCCTACAGTGCTATTATCTCTAAGGTAATTACCCAAAAACTGAAGGATCCCGACAGTTTTACTATTCCAATTAAAATTGGGAATCTTCAGTTTAATAAGGCTTTGTGTGATCTTGGTGCAAGCATAAACCTAATGCCTTTGTCAGTATTTAAGAAGCTTAGGAGTGGAGATATTAAAAATACCCAAGTTACTCTACGACTGGTTGATCGGTCATCTGTACGACCTAGTGAAACTTTAGAGGATGTCTTAGTCCAAGTAAGGAGTTTCATAATCCCTGCGAACTTTGTTGTTTTGGATTTCGAGGAAGACAATGATATCTTCATCTTGCTAGAAAGACCATTCTTAGCCACATCTCAGTCCACCATCGACTTGAACAATAACAAGTTTACTATGAGAATCAATGGTGAGGTGGAAACCTTCAAGTGTGGGGACAAAAGTGATGAAATTAAAGAGCACAAGGAACGATGCCATCTACTCGAATTGAATAAGGGAAAAGGGCACAATCGAATTCCATTTATGAACAAGGAAAAAATTAACCGATTCAAGGAAAAGGATCGATTGAAGGAGTAAGAAAGAACTAATGAGAAGTGGACTAAAGGTGAACAAAGTTGAATATGCTCGGCAAGGGTAAGCATACCGGATGAGTCCGATAATAAGACTTAAAGGTAATCCATTAGTACTAACTTATGTATATTATTGTATATCATTCTAACATGTTTTTCTTTTAGTAATTAATAGAAAACAGGGGTATGTTGTGACACACTATCAGTTGTGTCACAACAAAGGTGACAGAATATCGAAAAAAGCAAGACTAAAGCCGATGGTGTGGCATGGACATCTTTTTGTCATGACAATTTGTACAGATTCGATAAATATCAAGGCTGATGAGGATGTCGTGACAAAGCCCCAAGAACATCGTGACCAAGAGAAATTGAAGGTTGTGTTGCGACAAAGACTCTCAATGTTGCGACATTGTTTACAATTTTTGTAGAATCGACCCAGCCCGATTACGTAACCCGACAGCTAAAGACTTGTTTTTTTGAATTTTTACACCTTAAAACCTTAAAACCTAACCCCTATAAATACTAAAAGATTATTCTAACTCACTCCACTCTATTTTAACTAAAAAAACCTAGAAATCCTCTCTTTTCCTATTTTCTCTTCTAATCTTTCAAGTTTCCAAGCAAGGGGAGAAACACACCAATCCAAGTTTAAAGTTCTTATTTTTATATCTTCATTATTTAGAATGCCTCCTAGAAAGGTTAGATGTACTGTAGAATCAAAATCATCATTGGGTACGAATCCTTCGAATTTCCTGAATATGAATGTAGAAAAATATTTTAATAAACTTTAAGGAAAAACCTTCATTAAAGAGAGTAGTTTTGATCCATTGATGGTTTTATGCAAAAAGGTTTAGCCTTTAGTTAGGTACCATAAATGGGAACGTTTTTGGACGATCCCCACAGAACCTGTTGTTATCCCTATAGTCCAAAAATTTTATGTTGCCTTAAAAGATCACATCTTTAGGACTAGGGACGAACTTAATTAGGAAACCTTAGTAATTAGGGGAATTAATGTTAAGGTAACTGAAAGTATTAGAAATGACACATATTTCCTCCCTAAATTTGTGTACTAATTGTCTCTTTTGTAGCATATTTAGCATGCATGATAGGCATTTCATACTTAGTATTTATATTTTCTAACTCATTGTAGTTTGGTTTAAATTCTTGTTATTTTAGCTTTTCTATACACTAATGTTGGCGTATGCAGGATATGTTCACAACTGTCAGCGCATGATCCATCTCAGGAGATCGATGCTAGAAAGTGTCTAAAGATGCAGCCACAATTTAGCTTGGAATTACGGCCAGAGATGTCACCACATAGAAATCTTTACTTTGTATAAGTGAATCCAAGCTACAAGCACACCTGGAAGCACTAGTGCAGGAATTTCACACGTTGTCGCTGCAATTAAAGATTACAAATTGTGACTAGAGATGCGGCAACAATTTGTAGGTCTATGAAGATCACACCAGATCTGTGTAAGTGCACAACTGGATTTTCAACAAACTTTGACTGTTGCAAATTGGTTTTGGATTTGAGAAAAGATGAGATCTACCATTCTTAAAGCCTATAAATAGAGGGGAAAAGATGAAGAAAAATATCAAGAATTGAAGGAATTAATTCTGCAATTACTTTGTGTTTTTGGAGATTTATGCTGGAGAACGGTGAGCTAATTGAGCGAAGGAGCAACTACTTCTGACGAGAAGTGCTCAGTACAATGCAAGAGGAGCAGTTAAGGAACAGTTAACTCCTCTCTTATGTTGTTGAATTATTATTGACAATTGAATGAATATGGGAATATCTTTCAATGTTAGATTACTCTGATTCTTATTTGATTTTCCTCATCTATTTATTCTTGGACGAACTGCATTAAACACGATAGTGGAATTTGCTGTCTACCGACATCGGGAGATGTGGTGACAAGTTAGGTTAATAAGCAAGTCAGAGAGAGTTGCTTGGGACTAGAAGGGATTCTACTCAATTTGTTCTTGAGTGCACAACATTACCAACACTGAGAGGTGTGGTAATTGTGGGCGCTTAAGTCTCGATTAAATAGAGAGTTGTAATTGGTAAGATTTCATTAGAGCTTTATTGCTGCAACAATTCGTCTATACAATACCTTGTCGACGCATCTAGCATTTCTACTTAGTAAAATTAGTGATCCACTCCAATTCTTCACACTTGATCATACTTTACTTTCATGCATTTAAATTCTCAACACTTCAACAATAATTTGATTTACTTTTAGTTGCTCTGACAATTAACTTTTATAATTACATTGACAACTCTAACTATTTTAACTATGCAGTTCTGATTTATATGCGCTGACATCTTTACTAGTATTTTCTCTAATCTCAGTTTTAGTTGCTTCAATAGTTTGAACATCAAGAACTCATTTCTCGTGGGATCGATATCCGATAGATCAATCTATCAACTATACTTGCATCGACATGTGTCCGCTTGCACATTGCTGTGACATTACAGGCCGATCAAGTTTTGGCACCGTTGCCGGGAGTGGTGTTTGCTCATTTTTTTGTAGTCGCAATTATTCTTCTTTACTTAACTTTTTGTTTTCACTAATATGTTTAACTTTCTCTTGTTAATTTTCTCTTTATTCTTTAGTAGTTGCATGTCCACAAGAAGAAATTCTAAGGATATTGTAAGCTTTGACCCAGAATGAACTATTAGGAGGAGGAAGCAAGAACAAAAGAAAATGGCTGGCAACAACAACAACAACATCAACCTACCACCATTGCTGCCACAAAATGTCAATACCGCCATAACGAATAAATAATTTACCACCACTGCCTCCACAAGAAGAATAGGTGCAAAATAGAATAATCAGGGATTTTATTGTTTCTGTATTGGACGATTTGCAACCAGGGGTGGTAAAGCCAGCTATACAAGCTGGAAACTTCGAATTGAAACTGGTTATGTTTCAGATGCTTAATTCAAATGGGCAATATACAGGCCTACCTCATGAGGATGCACGAGAACATTTAAAATAATTTATGCTTATTTACGCATCTTTTATCCAACATGGTATCCCTGATGACACCTTAAAAATGCAATTATTCCCTTATTCATTACAAGGAAGAGCAAGAACATGGTTCTTGGGTTTGTCGACTGGATCCATTACATCATGGAATGCGTTAGCAATGCAATTTGTTTTGCGTTTCAATCCGCCAATAATGAATGCAAGGTTGTGTGATGATATCATAGCTTACCATTAGTTAAATGATGAAAACTTACATACAACATGGGAGCATTATAAGACTCTGCTTAGACGTTGCTTGATGCATGAAATTCAACAAGAGACTCAGATCGAGATCTTTTACAATGGATTGAATGCTCAGACAAGAAATCTTGTTAACGCATCTGCAAATGGTCCCTTGTTGGATTGCACCTACATTGAAGCTGTACGAATTCTAGAATCCTTATTATGAACAGGATTTCTTAGATCAAATTGATTTAGAATCCTTTAGTGATATAGATATGCATGAGATAATTACTTATCTGACTGAAGGAAGGGGGAATGAAAATTTAGGCCAAGCACAAGCATTCCCACATCATTTAATTAAGTCATCATGTTTCCTGAAGCTAAAATATGGATCCAATTCATTTGTACCCGTATGATTCCTACTTTAAATGTTTCTAATGCCAATGTTTTTCGAGCAATATTGTTATTTGCAATCTTGCAGAAAAAACAGGTTCGTATAGGAAAATGGATCCATCAAGACATGAGTCGTTATGTAAGAAGCCAAAAGGTAGGGATTTTCTTTCCTCACCTAATCACAGCTTTGTGCAAAAGGGAAAAAGTTCCCATGACATCCATCAAGCAAACCTTGAAGCCCTCGAAAAGTATCATCGATGATACACTCTTCCAATAATATGGAGAACTGCGTGCTAAACAAATTAGAGAAGGGAGGAAGAAATCACAAGATTCGACGGCTAAACCAACATCCACACAAAGGTTGGCACCAGCCCAACAAGAAGTTGGTGAAGGGACTCATGTAAAACTGGATTGGATGATCAAATGGATGCACGAATCAGGATTGGTATTCTAGGAGATTGCTCAACAACATAACCTTAGG
This sequence comes from Kokia cookei, assembly GCA_039519145.1. NCBI lineage: Eukaryota > Viridiplantae > Streptophyta > Magnoliopsida > Malvales > Malvaceae > Kokia > Kokia cookei. The sequence goes on along the minus strand of CM076899.1, from coordinate 14,225,442 downwards.
GTCCCTAACTACACTGCAGACATGTTTGGGGTGATGGATGATAAACATGATGATGAAGAGCCAAAAGTTGGGAATGGTAGTGATGAAGAGGATGAGATGGATGATGAAGGATAATTGTTTGAGACAATTTATTTTTTAAAATTTTGGATAATTTTTGGTTTTTATTTTAGACTTATATAATTCATAGGAGTAGGATTAGAATTTATCTTTGTATATATGCTTGAATTCTTTTTGTAAGAACCCCACATTATGGAAGACACAACAATTTCGAGCAATAACGCCAAAAGGAGAAGAACAACTACAATAAAAAGAAGAGAACCTTCACGATAAATCGGGCAACTTCTTTCCTTTATTATTTGAGGGGACTACACATTGAGGACAATGTGTTTTCTAAAGTGTGGTGGTAATATAGGAATTTTTGGCATATAGTTTTCATTTTTAGTGCACTTGAGCTTGTAGAGATACAAGTGATTAGTTAGGAGCATGTATTACAGGTTGATTGTGTTGATTGATAAATTTGGCATGATAATAAGAAAATTTTAATTTTTGAGCATGAAACTTTTGAGTTCTATAGGTTATATTAAGTATAGATAAAAAGGTATTATTGATACTAAATGATGTGCAAGATATGACGAAACGAGCATGCTAGAATATATGATAAATGATAATTTTGAGAATATGTGATGAAATTGATATTTGTGCATATTAAGATGTTTAGGGATGACCTAAGGCATTATTTGGACACACTTAGAGCCAAAAAGCCAAACCATGTTCTGAATTTCCAATTATTACCCATCTTTAGGCCTGGTGACCCTTTTTGATGAACCACACTATAAGCCTCTTTAGCCTTAAAAGAAAATTTTGTGTACAATATTTTCTTTTGTGTTGTTTTGAATGGAAATAGGCGTATGGTCATTAGTATTAAGGGTAAGTAGACACATTAAGGTGGAGGTTACAAAATAAAAATAGGAAACTCAATATAATGTATGAACTTTAGTTTAGCCAAAAAGAGAGAAATAGAGAAAAAGAAAAAAGAAAACAAAAATAAGTAGAAACAAAAGAATCATGAGTAAGAAAACATGTGAGTAGTAACAAAATTATAAAGTCACCAAAAAAGATGAAAAGGAAAAAAATCTTACTCAAGAAACAAAAGGAAAAAGAATACTCATAGACTAGCTAAAGGGATTACTTTATAATTGAGAGTTCCTAAAATGGAGAAAAAAGGATGGTGAGAGAAGGAGAAATAAGGGGGTGAGATGGAGTGGGACATAAAGGGGAAGAATAGGGAACAATACATTGTGTCAAACTATTTTCGTGTTTGTAACCTTTTGTGAACTGTTCTTTGAAGTTCATGCCTATCCTAAACCTCAACACGTTACAAGCTGAAAAGCCCTATGAGACTTGAACAACTTTATGCGTGAATAGATATGGAAGTTACATGGTCTCACTATGGTTGTCTGTATTGTACTAGGATAATTAAAATACTTATATTTGACATTAATGAATGTATATTGATAAAACCTTAACATGCGCATTTCCTATAACTTAATGAACTTATATTGTTTCTAATAAAAAACAGGAAAGTTGCTCAATTATCATGTCATAGTTATTAAAAGATGTATGATGCCTAGGCTACATGTTATGAGCCCACTCTTTGTATAGTTATGAACTCAAGCTCTTCATTTTTCTTTATTTTTGTTTTGTTTGCTTGAGGACAAGCAAAGACTTAAGTGTAGGGGAGTTTGATATGCTGGTTTCATACATAGCAGGTTGAACTATTTTTCACACTTGAAGAGCTTGAAATCAAGTATTTTCTTTATGTTTTCGTAGGATTTAATTTAGATTTCTCATTTGAATAAATTGTGCAACCTAAGTGCTAAAATACCATTTTATTTGTCTTTAAGACCGATTGAGGCCTAAAGGTTAGCTAATGTACTTGGTGAGTGTGCAGGAGACCACACTTTGTGAGTGTGCAGGAGACCACAAGAAGTGTAACAAAAAGAGACTGATCACTTCGTCACGACATAGGCTGAGCTACATCGTAACCAAGGGACCAGACTTCAAGAACTCAAAGACTGACTTCTTTGTCGCGACATACATGGGCTATGTCACGATAGCGCTTGTAGAATGACATTTCACCTGGAGACTGATGTCTTTGTCGCAACACAAGTCCTTGTGTGTCACGACATCGACCTTTGGACACAGATTTTACACTAAATGAAGGGCATTTTGGTCTTTACAATGCCACTTAAACATGAGGAACGATAGCAGACCTACGGTTGAGGAGAAATGATATCTAAAGCTATAAATAGATCCTTTAGCACTAGGGTTTTACACATTATTCAGTAGATTTTAGTTTTTAGGTTTTACTTTATATTTTTCGGTTTGAAACTAAATTGTAGAAACTCACATAAACGATCAAGGAGTTTTTCCCGACAGACCTCTAATACAATTTTAGTTTCTTTTTCATTCTCTTCTTCAATTATATATTTTCATATATTGTTTTGTTGGTGATCAAAGAAACCATGAGGAACTAATTTCATTTTAGGGAATTATAGAGTGGACGTATAATTAATTGTTGTTTTACATGGATTATACCTTTTGGATCAACTGTTTGGAAAAGGAAGAACATCAAACAAACACTAGGTCTGACAACCCTAGAAAGTCATCTAGGTATGAATGAACCCAAAATTGGTATTGTCCATCCGTGAACACCTTTTCCCCAAACTGGTTTAAATTGTGACATCTAGCGATAAGTAATCTCTATCGACTTGCTATGCCGGCGAAAGATTGAGAGATCCAATTGGGGTAGTGACTAGTTAACTGGAGGAAAATCCCCAAAACCCAACAATTGAGAAATTCATACAGAAACGACCTAATATCCCCAAAGTCGTTTATAAGAATTTTACATGTCAACTTTTTACTTCTATTTACTATTTTATTTTTAGCTTCTATTATATCCTCTTTGAAACCAACTTTTTGATTTCTCTTCATAATATAAACCCTAAAATAAGTACTAATTAATTTTCTTCTTTGCAAAGATTTCATTTACTATCGCCTTCACCTCCTTTGGGTACGATCCTCAAAATACTACCAAGTGTTCAATTGTAGCACACTATATTTACAACCTGATGCGTATACTTGCGAAAAGCCTAAATCTATTCTGAACGGGAGTACTTTCAGTGACGATCAGGTAGCAAATCCATTAGGTCAATGTGTCATAGTCAATTTGATTTGTAAAAAGTGTCCACTAAGAATTCAAGTTTGTGACTTTGCTACCAATCTAATGTTGTTACTGTTCCACGAGTTTAATATTATATTGGGTATGGACTGGTTGATTCTCCATGACGTTATGGATAATTGTAGACAAAAACGAATTGATTGGAGATGTCAGAATAGTAAGTTGGTTACTATTGAGTCTGATAGGATCAATTATGTTACAAATGTCATATCAACAATTTCTGCTAAAAAGATGGTTCGAAAATGATGTGAAGTGTTTTAACTTACATTTTAGATACTTAAGTATCAGAATCGAAGATTAATCAATTATCAACTGCTAATGAGTTTACAGATGTATTTCTAGAAGAATTACTCCGTTTGCCGCTCGAAAGAGAGGTTTAATTCGTGATTGGTTTAGTACCAATGACTCTTCTATTATATATTGCATCGTATAGAATGGAACCAATAAAATTGAAAGAATTAAAAGCTCAGTTACAGGAGTTGATAGATTGCAGGTTCATTTAGCCTAGTGTATCGCCTTAGGGAGCTTTGGTTCTGTTCGTGTAAAAGAAAGATGGGTCGATGAGATTTTGCATTGACTACAAGTAGGTTAACAAGGTTATTATAAAGAATAAGTATTCACTGTCTCGTATTGATTATTTGGTCGACCGATTGTAAGGAGTCATTGTATTTTTTAAGATTGATTTTCGATCTAGCTATTATCAATTGCAAGTTAAAGAGCCTGATGTGCCAAAAACTGCATTCAGAATTCGTTACAATCATTATGAATTTCCTGTGATGTAGTTTGGTTTGACCAACACCCCTGTCACGTTTATGTACTTAATGAATCGGATATTCTAGTCGTATTTAGACAAGTTTGTCATTGTATTTATCAACAATATGTTGATATATTCGAAGAACGAGTCTGATCATGCTCAACATTTGAGAACCGTATTACAGAATTTGTGTGAAAAACAATTATATGTGAAGTTTGGTAAATGCGAATTCTAGCTCAAAGAAGTTGGGTTCCTAGGTCACATAATTTCTGCAGATGGTATTTGAGTAGATTTGAGTGAGATTTCTACAATTGTGAATTGGAAGCCTCTAAGAAATGTTTCTAAAGTTAACAACTTTCTAGGTTTTGGTAGGGTATTACAGACGATTTGTTAAAAATTTTTCGATGATTGTTTTACTGATGAAGAAGTTTTTACAGAAAAATGTTGTTTTCAATTAGTCAAAAAAGTGTCAGTAGAGTTTTGATCGATTGAAAGCTATGTTGAAAGAAGCTCCAGTTTTGACACAGCCAAATCCGAGAAAGAATTTGTTGTTAACAACGATGCTTCACTGAATAGATTGGTTTGTGTTGATGCAAGAAGGTAAAGTAATAGCTTATTCCTCCTAATAGTTAAAATCGCACGAGAAGAATTATCTGTTGCACGATCTAGATTTCGCAGTCGTTGTTTTTGCTTTAAATATTTGGCGACACTACTTATACGACGAGAAATGTTATGTGTATACCGATTACAAAATTTTGAAATACCTAATGACTTAAAAAGAATTAAATTTGTGGTAGAGGAGATGGCTAAAATTGTTAAAAGAATATGATTTGGTAATTGACTACCACCCAGGAAAAGCTAACGTTATCAGCCTTGAGTCGAAAGTCTTTATTCGCATTGAGAGCGATGAATGCCTAGCTGACTTTAAGTCGAGATGGTTCTATTATTGTTAGGATGAAAGTTAAATTTTTATTCCTTTAAAGAATTCGAGCTACAAAGAGACTATCCGAATTTGTTAGCTAAACGGAAATAGATTCAAAATGATCAAACCACTAATTTCAATATTGGTAGTGATGATAGTTTGTACTTCTGAAATTGGATATGTGTACCGAACAATTTTGATGCCAAACGAGAACTTCTATGGGAATCCCATAGTAGTGTTTACTCAATTTATCCAGGTAGCAACAAAATGTATAATGACTTGAAATAGAGTTATTGGTGGCCAGGAATGAAACGTGAGATTTCAAAATTTGTATCGAGATGTTTGGTATGTCAATAGGTCAAGGTTGAACACCAGGTTCCATCAGGTTTGCTACAAGTTGTAATGATTCCCGAGTGAAAATGGGAGCATGTTACTATGGACTTCGTATCGGGACTGCCATTAACTCCAAAAAGAAAGATTTGATCTAGGTAATTGTTGACAAATTGACGAAATCAGCTCACTTTATTCCAATCCAAACATATTATTAACTTGAGAAGCTTGTTGAATTGTATATTGCTAAAATTGTGAGATTGCACGGTGTGCCGTTGTCTATTATTTCTTATCGAGATCTAAAGTTTACCTCTAGATTTTGGGGCAAATTACAAGAAGCTTTGGGCACGAAACTGAATTTTAGTACTACTTTCCATCCTCAGACAGAAGGTCAATCTGAGCAAGTGATTCAGATTTTGGAAGATATGCTGCGATGTTATATCATTGAGTTTGAAGTTAGTTGGGAGAAATTTTTACCATTAGTTGAATTTGCTTATGATAACAACTATCAGTCTAGTATTAAAATGACACCGTTTGAGGCTCTATATGGATGTAATTGCAGAATTGCGTGAAAGAAAGCTAATCAGGACTAATCTAATCCGTGAAATAAAATATAAAGTCTGCTTTATACGAGATTGTTGGAAAGTCGCCTCTGACCGTCAAAAATCATATGCTGAATTGAAAAGAAAAGATATCGAGTTTCAAATTAATGACAAAGTGTTTTTGAAAGTCTCCTCATGGAAGGAAGTGTTACGGTTTGGAATAAAAAGCAAGCTCGATCCTAGGTTCGTAGGACCGTATGAAATTATCAAGAGTACTGGTCTAGTGGCTTACAAATTAATATTGCCCTCGAAACTTGAAAAGATTCACAATGCTTTTCATGTTTCGATGTTACGACGATATAGATCTAACCCTTCCCATGTGATTACTCTTGACGAGACAAAATTACAACCTGATTTGTCGTATTCAGAAGAACTAATCAAGATTCTAGCTCGGGAAATAAAAGAACTACAAAATAAACGAGTATCATTAGTGAAAGTTCTGTGACATTGACATGGTACTGAGGAAGATACGTGGGAAACTGAAGAATCTATGAGATTAGTACCCAAATCTGTCTAAAGGTAAAAAATTTGATGACGAAATTTCCTAAGGAGAGGAGAGTTGTAACAATTTGTTTTTCAATGGTGTCAAAAACAATGATTTCAGGATCCCAATTCCAACGAGTGCGTCCATAAATATTATTATTTAATATTGACGAGTCAATTATAGTGTTACATTAAATTTTGATTTGATAACTTTTTTAATGGAAAAGTTGATTAAAGTACAAGTGGTTTGACCCTAAAGTCAATAGTTTAGAAAAATAAGGTATTGAGACCTCGTTTTTGAAAACCGAATCGTAAATATTTTTATTAAATATTTACGAAGTTTCTATATAAGTGAATTGAATTTTGATTCGAAAATTTTAGTGATCGAATGATCATTTAAGATATAAAAATTAAATTGTAAAAAACTATGAAAAGTTAATCTCTGTTAAATTTTGTTAGTTAAAAGGCTTAATTAATAATTGTTTAAGGCCTAAGTGATAATTAGACCACTTCGATAGGGTAATGGACGGTTGGTGCATTGCTTAAAGTAATTATATGTTAAAATTAAATTTAAAAAAATTAAAAATATATGGAAAAGGTGTTAAAAAATTAAAAACAATTGTCGTCTTCTGCCATTTCTTTCTTCCACGGTTTGAACCAAGAAAAAGAGAGAGCGGCCAACTTTGGCTTTGCATGGTAAGTCCTCTTAGGTCTGTTTTTCAGAATTTTTATATTTTTGAGATTGTTATAATTCGATTTAATTAAATTGTATCTCCCTTTTTTAAACTGATAAAGCTTTGAAATATTGTCATTGATGGGTTTTTTTTTTTTTTTTATGTTAAATAACCTGGTTGTAAGTTTAGATTTGATTCTGAACTAAATTGTAAAATAAAATTTAATAGTTTCGAGTTTAGGGATTAAAATGTAAATATATTAGATTTTATATGAAATTTTTGCAATTATGGTTTCTTGAGGGTTATAAAAGGGTGGAATTGAAATTGGATTGAAAACAAGCTTAAATATGAAAAATATGATAGTTTCAATTTTAGGGACTAAATTAAATAAAATTGAAAACTTTTAAGAAAATTACGAAAATAAAATACATTAAATAATATGTTTCAAGGTAATTGTTGCTGATAATTTGAAATTAATTACTATATAGATCAAGATTTTAACCAATCAATAAATAATCGAGAAAAGAGAATTGCACATTAATCTCTAACACTACAATTGTCTTTAATCTTACTTGGTAAGTTCATATGGTCTAACTATATACAATTATGTAAAATTTTGAAATTATAATATTTGAATGTATTTTGCAATGGTTACAAATTGGTAAAAAAAAAAAGGAAAGGACTAAATTGTAAAAGATTATTCTAATATGTGTGTTGAGCTCGGATGAACTTAGGATAGCATACAAATTGTATGCGAATAGGAATGATTATGCACTTGCCTATTGCTCAGCACTTTGATGCCTACTTAAACAAAGGCATTCATATGATTTAGTCATCTTGTAAAATATGGCAATCTCCAGCCGGTCGAATGCTTCATGGAATTGGATTTAGCGAAGAAATTAATGAAAAAGAAAAACTTCATGGCTTTATTCTATGGTCTTAAAAGAGTTAAATTTTTTTAATGAAATATATATATACACACATATGTAAGTGGATCTTTACATGCTTTGGAGGATTAAGATCAAAGAATTCCAAAAATTACATCCAAATATCAGAGGTTCAACGTACCAAACAGAAGTTGAATGCATTTGAACATCGAAGTTAACGATTCATAATAGCGTCCAAAGACAAACTTAAAATATTAAAACAAGATGTAATAGCAGTAACCCATGAAACTTTGAAAACTACATAGCTAATAATAATCCCAAATAAGTTTGAAAGCCAAAGAAAGGCCACCAACAACGGCAAACAATCCTTACTTAGAAGCCACCGCGAAGGCGAAGGACAAGATGCAGAGTAGACTCCTTTTGGATGTTATAATCAGCCAATGTCCTGCCATCTTCAAGCTGCTTGCCAGCAAATATGAGCCTTTGCTGGTCTGGTGGGATCCCTTCCTTGTCTTGAATCTTTGCCTTAACATTGTCAATGGTGTCTGAACTTTCAACCTCTAGAGTGATAGTCTTTCCAGTAAGAGTCTTAACAAAGATCTGCATCCCACCACGCAGCCGCAACACCAAGTGAAGGGTTGACTCCTTCTGGATATTGTAGTCGGCCAATGTCCTACCATCTTCGAGCTGCTTGCCAGCAAATATGAGCCTTTGCTGGTCTGGGGGGATACCCTCCTTGTCTTGGATCTTTGCCTTCACATTGTCAATGGTATCGGAACTTTCAACCTCCAAAGTGATGGTCTTTCCGGTAAGAGTTTTCACAAAGATCTGCATACCACCACGAAGGCGGAGAACCAAATGGAGAGTAGACTCCTTCTGGATATTATAATCGGCAAGAGTTCTTCCATCTTCAAGTTGTTTTCCAGCAAAAATCAATCTTTGTTGGTCTGGTGGGATTCCTTCTTTGTCCTGAATCTTGGCTTTCACATTATCAATGGTATCCGAACTCTCGACCTCCAAGGTAATTGTCTTTCCAGTGAGAGTTTTGACAAAGATTTGCATGCCACCACGAAGACGAAGCACCAGGTGGAGGGTAGACTCTTTTTGAATGTTGTAATCAGCTAAGGTGCGACCATCTTCAAGCTGCTTTCCAGCAAAGATAAGCCTCTGCTGATCTGGTGGGATCCCTTCCTTGTCCTGAATCTTGGCTTTCACATTATCAATGGTATCCAAACTCTCGACCTCCAAGGTAATTGTCTTTCCAGTGAGAGTTTTGACAAAGATTTGCATTCCACCTCGAAGCCGAAGCACCAGGTGGAGGGTGGACTCTTTTTGGATATTGTAATCAGCTAAGGTGCGACCATCTTCGAGCTGCTTTCCAGCAAAGATAAGCCTCTGCTGATCTGGTGGGATCCCTTCCTTGTCTTGGATCTTTGCCTTTACATTATCAATTGTGTCAGAGCTTTCAACCTCCAAGGTAATTGTCTTTCCAGTGAGAGTCTTGACAAAGATTTGCATTCCACCTCGGAGTCGAAGAACCAAGTGAAGGGTGGATTCTTTTTGGATGTTGTAGTCGGCTAGCGTGCGGCCATCCTCAAGTTGCTTGCCAGCAAAGATAAGCCTCTGCTGATCCGGTGGGATCCCTTCCTTATCTTGGATCTTAGCCTTCACATTATCAATGGTGTCTGAACTCTCCACCTCGAGGGTGATGGTCTTGCCAGTGAGGGTTTTAACAAAGATTTGCATCTATTGAATCAAAAGATCAAAAACAAATTAGTATCTCAATTCTCAAGAGTTTAGAAAATTAGAAGAAAAACAAAATCGTAAACAATAAGTTAGAATCCAAGACCGTCATTCATATATCATTATTATATTTTAAAAATTTTAAAACCTGAAAATAAAATCTGCAAGAATACCGCCACAGATGCCCTTTTTAAAATCAAAGAGAACCAAGAAAGTCAAAATTCTCAAAACAAATAGAAAGTGTAGAAAAAAATTTCAAGAGCCTAAACAAATCTACCAATTTAAATTCCCAAAATACACATCAACAAATTTAAGAATTTCAAATATTTACAACTGAATCAATAAACAAAGATGGTCCATTAACAGATTCACTAATAATTTAACTATTTTCAAGGAAGATATTCAACATGATTAATAACCAAGATCCGATTAGTTAATTTTTTTTCTTTTTAGAAAATCCTTAATACGTATAAACAATCAAATTATGAAAAGATCTATCAAAATTAAAGCAAAAAATATTGAAAACTCAAAAAAGATCCACCAATGATTCAAGATAATGAGATAACAAACAAGATACGATTAATTTAGAAAAAAAGTAAAAGAAAAAACCCATAATAATACAGAAAAGCAATAAAATTGTTAATTAAGATTGAAAAATTGAAATAGAAAACAACAATGAGTTACCTTGTAAGAGTAATTGGAAAACGATTCGAAGTGTTTGAAGACGGAGCAGTCTGCCGGTTAATAGGTTGGGAGATTTACGCATTTCTTATAGGTGGAATTTGCCGACATTATGACGATATTGCCAAAACTGTTACCAACCAGTTCTTGCCACATATATTTCTACCGAAGCCCACGCTTAGTTTGTTTTTCATTCGATAAATATGGAAAATAATAAAGAAAATAAATAGCAAAAACTTAAATTAGGCAATTATCTGGTTAAAATGTGTCATATGTCCATTTACTCTTCACATATTTGGAGTTTAGTCCTTATCTTTTTATTTTCAGGAATTTAGTCCCTCTATTTTCCTCATTTCACAATTTAAGTCCAATAATTAACAATGTCAAACTATTTTTTTAACAATGACATTGTAATGAACCTAATTTTAACAAAATAATCTTAACAATGTTAAAAAGTGGACCTAAATTTTGAAAGCTGAAAAGTAAAATGACTAAATTTTCAAAACTAAAAGTATAGGGACTAAATTTAAAATTTATGAAAAATATAGGAAATTATAGCATATTTAATAAGTAGGTGCTCATGGGCCAAGTCGGTTTGGGTTCAGGTCGGACCTAAGCATGATATTAACATGCTTTATGATTGTCCAAGCTCGATTCGGCCCGAAATATGAACTTAAAATTTTACCCTAACTGCCCATATTTGCAAAAAACTAACCCAAGCTCCTTTTAAGTCCGCTATTTTTAAATTTTAAAAAAAATTATATTTATATTATATTATTTTAATATTTAATACTTTTATGCATTTTTATTTATTGAAAATTTTTATATAATCATCTTATCATTATTTTAATGTTTATATTAGAGTAGTATTATATATTTAGTATAAGATTATGTTTTTAATATGTTCTAAATTACATAATATTTAAAAATAACATAATATAAATTATTATAAATTTAAAAACAGGCCGGATCGGGCCAGGTTCGGGTCTTGAATGTGCAAGCTCAATCTCGACCCATATTTTAAATGGATATTTTTTTGCCCAAGCCCATTTTTCGGGCCTAATATTTTTACCCAAACCCTCCCAAATTTCAGGTAGGCCATCGGGCCTGGGTCAAGAACCCGACTCATAAATAGGTCTACGTGTGACTGTAAATTTTTTTGGGTTAATATGCAAATTTGTCACTATATTTCATTTTGATTGATATTTTTCATTTTCCTTAATGAACTACACATAAATTTACCACAATACTTTAATTTTATACTGAATTTTATTGTTTTACTTTTATTTGATTGAAATTTGCCACTAAAGTTAATTTTTTATTCAATTTTAATTCAAAATAATTTTAAGACAAAACTTAATATTTTTTTATTTTTTAATTTAATATTTAAAAATATAAATTAATTAATATGCTGTTAAATTAAATAAAAGTTAAATAGTGTTAGCTATAAAAATAAAATATTTGAAAGAATTTTCTCATTAAATTATATTTTCAAATTATTAAAATTAATATTGAGTGATTAAATTTAATTAAAAAAAATCAAAGTTGGTAGAAATTTTTAATAAAATTCAAAGACTAATTGTAAAATTTACTCATATTTTCAAAATTAAATAAAAATGGTTGTTTTATTGAAAAATCAACTCAAATGAAAGTATTTGGATGGTTTATGAAATGCAAGTTTAAAAATTGTGATTACTTAAAATCGAATTGAATTTTATTTTATTTTTTATTTAATATATAATTAATTTTATTTTTATGATATAAAAATAAATATTTTATATTTAAAATAGTGAAAATAATTTAAAAGTTCTTGAAAATTTATTGCTTTTTAGAAATATTTATGAAGTAGAATCTAAAAATTTGTGAATTAATATTTAAAAGCCTTAAACAAAATTCGTTTTATCAAAATAAGTCTAAAAATCCAAAACAAAAAATTAATATGAAAAAGTCGAGAATCAAATCGAGCCAAACCAAATTATGATAGACAGTTCAAAAAATCCAAAAAAAATCCGACTGAATCGACATCACCACTACTTAATATTGATATTGTAACACCCCTTACTTGATCCGATCGCCGAACCCGAGTAATAAGACACTCCAAGCAAATATAAATACTTATAAGCACATTATAATTTAAAGTCTCAATTAATTATCAACAATTCATAATTAATCAAATTAGTATGTGATTTGATCAATTTTGAATTAATATCGAGCTAACAAAAGGTCAAAACTAAGTAGGCAAATTAATAGGGATTAAATTGAAACAAATTTAAAAAGAAAGCAAAAATATGCATACAGGGGTCACACGGTCGTGTCCCCTGACCATGTACGAAAGCTTAGCCTGTGTGCACAATAATCACCTAAATTTTTATAGGCCACACAGTCGTGCCATGAGTTCGTGTATGACACACAATCGTGTGCAAAGCCATGTGTCAACCCATGTGTACCTGGAAAAAATGTCTTTTTCAGTAAGTTATTCAACCATGAACACTTAAGCCACAAACTATCATTTAAACCACATCTCAATCAATTCAAAAGCATTCAAATCAACCAAAATCATCATTTATATCAATCATACTAAATGTCTAACCAATATGCCACAATTAACACTTGAATCAGCAATTTAAAATCAACAAAATGACCACATACATACCAACCCATTAAGCCTTCAATGACACTTTTACTACCATCTAATCAAGCACACACAAAAAAAAAAAAGGCCATTCAAACAATCTCATGCTCAAGCAATAATCTTTCCAAATCATTTCAAACGTACCAAAACTTATAACTCATCTTTGTGTACTTATTTTCTAGCATATTGATAAGTAAATTATTTAAGCAATTTATTTGTGTCTTTTGGATTAATTTTGAGGAAAATACTTCTAATTTCCTACATTTTCTTATCAGGTACACAAATTGGTGATTTGTTACCTAAAAGCAAGCAAAAGTGGATTAAATTGAAGACATGTGTGAAGAGATGGGTTATATTCGAATTTGGGGGACATTGAGGACTTAATTGCAAAGAAGTTCTTAGTTGAAATGGTCAAATAAGCTTATTCAAAGTCGTAATTTTCTTAATTTTATTTTGACTAAATTTATTTATTTTAAGTAAATGGGTAATTTAGTTTAGAAGGAGTCAAGCTATTTTAGTAACCCAATTGTGTATAAATAAGATTATTTGGGGTTCAATTAAAAAAGTACTTGATTTTGTGAGCAATAGAAGCAATTGAGCATTTATTTGTTTTTCTTTTCAATTCGTCAGTTCACTCTCTGCCTTTTTCATCTCCATTTTAATTTCTTTGCAAATTTGTCCAATTGCTATCTTAATCCCTCCCCTTTCCATCTTTCATAATCACAAGCAATCCATTACCATCATCCATCAAGCATGATTAAAATCATGCACCACTAAACTTCCATCTTGACCTTAGGCCGGTATTCTTTCCAGTCAAGAATCGTGAGATACGGATTCGAGTTAAATATCTTTCGTATGGTATTTATCATCTCTCCGAAATATCGGGGATAGTACAATTCGTCCCTTAAAAGTTAATTCACTTTCAACACAAAGTGCACGTTGGGTTGGAGTCATTTTGACGTACAGTTGGGAAGAAGAATCGGCCGTGCTGTATTCAGATTCCCGCAAACAAATTGACAGGTCCTGATGGGGTCCTACTAGTGGGATTTTCGTCAAGGGAGATAGTGATCGGGTTTAAACATCCCGCGCGGTTGAGGCCATTAACCCGAGTTGGGTTCTTCAGAGCGCAAGGCTATGAGGTCTTAAATCATGAACACGTGAATCGCAGTTAGACAGTCGATAAGGGTTGGTTTGACAGGTTGTACCAGAACCAGCTACGAAAGGAAGAATTGGTC